>CM061066.1:64009595-65209595 GCA_030762895.1 Sophora flavescens | reverse complement strand
TCTTAAAACAGAATTTGACAGCCTTTTTATCTACATTTGAATGGAAAAAAATGTAAAATAAAAATAAAAATCATATGATGGATTTGATATATACCAACTTATTACTATATTTATTCAGAAACCGTTTTGATACATGTGTAGATACAAACGCGACCCATGCGAATGCACAGGCCAATATACTAGTTTTGGACTAAAAATAGGAGTATTATATAGCATTCTTGGAATATCTCTCTCGTCGGATATTTGCAGGAATAGTAGTATTTATTTATAGTAAAAACAAGAGCTAGATAGTATTTATTTATTTTGATAAATGTGAAAAATTATTTTCTCGTATATTCTTTTATAATAAAATCAAAGTTGAAGCTCAAAAAAGTAGAAATTGATAATTCGCTAATTCATCAAGTAATTATGCTGTTCTTGAGTGGATTTTACTCTCAATTGCACGGTTTTATCCTTGCTTTGTCCCTATTTTTAGTTAGTTGAGTCTTTGTTGGTTGTTGTGAGTATTTTTAATAATTCTTGTAGTTAAGGTTAATTTTTAGTTGTTTTGTTCCCTTTTTATTGCAATCTAACTTAGGTATGTTTTCTCATCATTTTAGGATTCAATAAAGGTGGAAAAGCTTGAAGGGAAGTGGAATTGATCAAGGAAGTGGAGCTTATGTGAGAATGAAAGAGTGTGGAAAGAAAACTTTCAGTAGTGCAATAAGTTCTTTTTACGTCAGTTAAAATTGATTTTATACGTCAGGATATTGTCTGACGTAAATACAGTTGACGTTAATAGTTAATATTTTAACGACAGTTGTTTAAACAACTGACGTTAAATATAAAACTATTAACGTCAGTTCTTTAACACAACTGACGTTAATGTTGTTCAAACTAACGTCAGTTCTATTAAAGAACTGACGTTACAAGTTTTATTTTTAACGTCAGTTTCCTAATACAACTGACGTTAATAGTGTACTGTATATTTTATAAAATACTATTAACGTCAGTTGTTTGATACAATTGACGTTAATAGATTTTTTTTTAATTCATTTTTAAAGTATAGCTCCCCTCAGCTATCCCTGCATTCAGTAAATATCCCAGTAACACAGAATATCACACACATTACAGAATTGCAAACACTACCCTTAAATTCAATATTAACTAAAAGAAAAAATATATACAAAGGAACAATGGGGGGTCTTAAAACCAAAACCCATGTATTGGAAAAACATAACTATCTACAAGTATGTATATATATATATATATATATATATATATATATATATATATATATATATAAATTTTAGTCTCTAATGTCTAAACTCATCTTTTTGAAGAGGCAATTGGTTGTTAAATGCTTACACACGTTCAAATAATAACAATAACATTAACGCAAATCGTCACCAAAACTATAATATATAATTTAAAAGTTGTTTAAATATTACCTTCTTCCATCCATCCGTAATAGATGCGGAGACTATGTTCAACATATGAAGCATCACATAATAGCCGCACGACCACCCGTCAGGTTGAAATCGAGACTACAAACAAAATTAATTTCAATGTCAGTTAAATATACATATAAATTAGTAATTATAATATTAATTATTTGATAAATAAACTGTCAAACCTTGAGGATGATCCATTCAGGATTTCCTTTAGCCTTAGAAGTCCTACTTCTCCCGTTGGTGCAACTTATGCTACTCGCCTTCAGCGCGCTGTCATAAACAAATAATCATGTCAATTAACAAATTCATATATCATGTGTGTAATAAACTAAAAACAACTTATATTAAAACTTAAATTAAATTGAATATTAGTTACTTACGCATTTACAGCTTCCCCCACCTCCTGTGGCGGGTTTTGGTGGAGAGAACAGAAGAATATGACAGTATACCTAGACGGATGAAGTACGAGCAACTGCCAATGGTTATTCATATAGTAGGGAGCCAGATATAATTCTTTCCGATTGTCTCCCATCAAGTTCCCTACGTATTTACTTAATTCATCGCCAACAAAGAATTGAGGCATAAGGATTGACGGATCTAAGAAGTCGTAAACTGATTTGGAGCCCTTATCAAGCTGAAGATGATGGAGATACCTAAGATATGAAAAGGTGTGGATGTTAATTACATAATATATATATTGAAATTAAAATAAATTATTAAATGGAAAAATACCAAAAATAAATAAGTTATAAAATGAAAATTAACTTACATGCACCAGAGACTCAAAACCGTGCTGGCCATCCACACGTTATCTCTGCAGGCGTGCCCGAGATCTTCACCACAGAAGGAAAATATCCTCTCTTGATTTGGGCGTTCCACCCATCCATCGTGCTCCAATGGACATTCAAAAATATCAAAGGCATAATCCTCACCGAGTGAGAACAAGCGAGTGCGGTGACATTGCGACACCGACGTCGACTTGGCCTTCAATTTAGAAAAAATAAAATAGATAAGTTGTTGATAATTAAAAAAAACACAAGTAATTATTATTAATAATGAATACATACCTTTGTTACCATTTCGAGTCACGGTGTTTGAAGTCCAACTCAAGCTCACGCCTTTGCATTTCAAACTCAAGCTCACGGCGTTGGACTTCTAACTCCCGCTCCCTAGCTGCCAACTCATCGTCCTCCACATGTGCCCTACTATAACTCTCTTTTGTTCTCACATGTGAAGGGTTGGCATGTCTGCGGTGTCTGGGATGAGCAGAGCGGAGGAAATCTCTCTAGCAAGCGCTGCTTGAATTTCAGGTAGGATAGGAAGCTTTTCATAAGATGCGTTGTAATAGAAGAGTTGGAGATGAGCTGCTGAGTCATGGATTCCAAAATTGATGCCTCATCGACGACCCGCTTTTGTGAAGCAGACTTGCCATAATATTCTCTGATGGTCACGTTCCCCGGGGAACAGCGATAACCCGACCAGGATGGTCTTTCTTGCCTAGAGCAGTCATCAAGACGTCCCGTCGTCCAGGAGGGACGAATGAGCCCTGGGAGCATTGTGCTTTAAGATCCATCTACAATGAAGAAATGAAAAAACGTGCAAGTGAAAAGTATCTATACAAATATCAATTGAAATGAAGTTAATTATGTACTTACAATCTTATCCTCCACTTCGCGAGTGGCATCAACTTTAAAAGATCATTTCTTTGTCATACGTCCGGCTAACCAGACATCCTCGCGGTCGATGTCCAACGGAGGACTTAATGGTGTGCCCTCAGGCACCTCTCCTCTTTCTATCCTAGCAGCGTGCTCTTCCTGCTTCACCCTCAGCCTATCCGCCATCATCTCCTCGATCTGAGTCTCGTACCCACCCTGAGACATGGTGTGGCGGTGGACGTTCTTCGCCTGATTCTGCCTATCTTCTCTGCCTTAGCCTATTCAAACAAAAACACATAATTAAATACAGTTAAATGATCTATAAGAAGCATACAAAATTAACTTAATCAACCAACCTGAAATTCTTCATCCTGTCAACTCCTAGCAAACATATCCCAAGTATCCTTATCAATCCAGGGATAATCCGAGAACATCTTATCAAGCCGCTTCTTCCCAGATACATAGTACCTGGTAAGATCATGCTTGAACCCATTCCAGCGCTTTGATGCCATTTTCATACATTTCGTACGATGATCCTCGTCATTCGGCACAGTCCAAGCTACCTACACATTAAATACATAACAACTGGATGGATTATAACTCGGATAATTATCTAATAATGTAAATCAAAAGAATGTAAAGGTAAAATATTGTGATAGCCTCCCAAATCTGATCCTTAACGTTCTGTGGAACGTCATTCCAATGGCTGTAGTTGATGCTAACGTGTTGCTTTGCTTGTAGAAACACCCACTTTTTAAATTCTTTAGCACGGGGTTCCTGGGGCTTTAGATTAGTATCAAAGCACAACTCAAGCTTCTGTCCGGTTTGTCTGGACTTCTCTAATTTCTTCAAAGTCGTGGCTCCTCTACCCCGTTTCCTCTGAGACTGTGATATCTATATGGACAAAAAAATCATAAAATAGAGGGTTGTAACATTATAAACTTACATTAAAAATAAGGAATAAAGATAGTATATAACATGTAAACTTACACTAGAATCAGGCATAGGCGTGATCGGGTCCTGCGTAGGCCCCATAGTGTCCTCCCGTGCATGTGGGCCATCCGACTGATCCATATGTATGCTTGTTCAGAAACAATATATATTTATTAAAATAGGTTATAATTAAAAATAAATACAGAAGTATAAATAAAAATAAATGTATACTAAGTTTAAACTACCTATATCAATATCCCTTCGTGATGATCATCACGAGTGGCATGTACATCGTCCACCTGTGTCTCCTCGATTATAGTAGGCATGTTTGTTGAATAAGAAGGAGTATCAGGAATATCAAGATTTGAATCTTGATTTTCATCACTACCATTATACATGCTTTTTCCTTGGAGAACCACGGACAACCTTTTGTTAGAAGGATCAGTGATGTAGAACACTTGTTTTGCTTGGGAAGCCATTATGAAAGGCACATTTATATGACCTAACTTGTTGAGGTCTACCAATGTGAACCCCAATTCGTCGGTTTGTACACCACCGTTACTATCAACCCACTTACATTTAAAAACCGGCACCGTAAGCTTAGTGTAATCGAGCACCCAAATATCTTCAATATATCCAAAGTAAGGTGTCGGTACTTTAACGGGTTTTGTGTCCTTTGCACTAGAGAAGTGCATTGCTTCGGCCATGATCATAACCCCACTATTTTGCATGGTACTCTTGTTATCTTGTTCCTTTATATAAAAGGAAAAGTTATTGATGTCGTATCCGCTCCAACATATGACATTGAAGCTAGGCCCACGTGCTAGCCATCTTATGTCATCAGAAGCAGTACTACCATCCTTAAGCATTTCTTCCTTGAACCATGGTAAGAAAGTCTTGTTATGCTTGTTCAACAACCACCTTTTGCTCATTCGAGGGTTTTCTTGATTGACTTTTCTTTTATGTTCAAAAAAGAAAGGTTGAACAGAATCGATGTTGTTCGATACATACAAATGTGCTTGAAGCACTTCCTCCCGACCCTTGCTATTAATTCTTAAGTCATGTGTACCATTACCTTGAAATCTTATCTCATCATGCCGAGGCTTAGGAACCCCTATAGGATCCGTGTTATGAAGGTAGTCCGAATAAAACTCAATAGCTTCTTTTGCAACATACCTTTGAACAATAGATGCTTCCGGACGATGAGGATTCTTCACGTACCCTTTCAAGATCTTCATGTGGCACTCAACTGGGTACATCCATCTCAGAAAAACCGGCCCACATAATCTAATCTCCCTCACCAAATGAACAATTAAGTGAACCATTATGTCGAAAAAGGAAGGAGGAAAATACATCTCCAATTGGCACAAGATTGTAACAGCCTCAACTTCCAAGTCATCCAACATACGGGGGTCAATGACTTTGCTACATATAGAATTGAAGAATGAGCACAACCGAGTAATGGCATGTCTCGCATTTTTTGGAGCAATACCACGAATAGAAACGGGCAGAAGTTGTTGCATCAAGATGTGACAATCATGAGACTTTAAGCCAACCAATTTAAGATCACTAGAGACAAGCCTCTTCATAGTTGAAGAGTAACCATGTGGAACTTTGATGCCCTGAAGACACCCGCCGAAACTTTGTCTCTCCTTTTTTGACAAAGTATGACATGCTGGCGGCAAATAAGTCCGCTTACCATAGCAACGAGGTCGAGACGAGCATTCACACCATCCTTTGTCTTGCCCTGAATGTTGAAAAGCGTCCCGATCACACTATCACACACATTTTTCTCCACATGCATCACATCAATGCGATGTATCGACATCAAGCTTGCGCTTGATATGGAAGATCAAAGAATATCGACCTCTTCTTCCATATGTTTTTCTCAGCAGCTTTACCATTATTTTTGGACTTGCCGAATATAACATTGATGCCCTTTACCCTCTGATAAACCTGCTCTCCAATTAAGGTCGCCGGAGCTTCTTCTGTCTCTTGGCATCCATTAAAAGCTTTTTTCATCTTACGATATGGGTGATCATGTCTAAGAAATCTCTGATGCCTAAGGTAAACCGTCTTCTTTGCATGATGCAACTGAGTGTAGCATGTGCCTTCTTCACATATAGGTCATGCTTTATGCCCCTTGACACTTTATGCCGGACAAGTTACCGTATGCTGGAAAGTCGTTGATGGTGCAAAATAACATGGCACGAAGCTTGAAAGTCTCATGAGAATACCCATCAACTACATCAACATCTTCCACCCACAGCGTTTTCAAGTCTTCAATCAAGGGACTTAGATAAACATCTAAGTCATTTCCCGGTTGCCTTGGGCCCGAAATCATCATAGACAACATCATGTATTTGTGCTTCATGCACAACCAAGGGGGCAGGTTGTAAATTATCAACAGAATAGGCCATGAACTATGAATACTACTCATGTTACCATAAGGATTCATTCCATCCGTAGCAAGTCCAAGCCTTAGGTTTCTTGGCTCATCGGCGAAATCCGGAAACATAGTATCAATATTCATCCATTGCATAGAATCAGCAGGATGACGAACCTTTCCATCACGTTTCCTCTCATCATTATGCCATCTAAGATTCTTCGCATCTTTCGCATTGGCAAACAATCGCTTGAACCATGGAATTATTGGAAGATACCATAACACCTTCGCAGGAGGACCCTTTTTTTCTCACATCATCAAGATCATCATCATCATCACCACATTTGGGGCAATCGTAATTGTCTTCATGAACATCGGTGTACAATATGCAATCATTGGGGCATGCGTGTATCTTCTTATACTCCATACTCATCGAACACAATACCTTCTTGGCCTCATAGTTACAGTCAGGCAATGTGTTGTCCTCCGGAAGCAAGTCTTTCAACACTTCAAGCAATTCCGTGAAGCTTTTATCGGTCCAACCATTTCTCGCCTTCACACAAACCAATTTTAGCACCGCCGACAACTGTGTATGAGTAGTACACCCTAGATATAAAGGCTTATCCGCATCACCGCACGACCTGTCATACACATGAGCTCGATGAAAAGATTCTTGTCCAATATCACGGATCATGTCCTCTACTCGATCATCCTCCATATCTACGTCAACGTCCTCACTTTGGGAGACACTTGCCGTACTACTCAACAACACATCACCATGCCATATCCATCTTGTATAACTCAAGGAAATCCCTTCACAAATCAAATGAGTACGTATATCCTTCACCGTACATTTCCTCGTATTTAAACACTTGACACAAGGACAACAGAAAATTCCATTACTATTAGGAACATTCCTTTGAGTAAATTCTATAAATTATCCACCCCCTTCAAATACTCGGCACTAGTGCGCTTACAAACCATCCAACTACGATCCATAACTAGATAGGTTCTGTAGATATACAAAACATATATCCAATATAAGGACAATACGGGAGATTGAAAACTAGTTTTTGAAATCCTAATTGAAAACTAGTTTTTGAAATCCCGTCAACCATGTATATCTTATTTGACTAACTGCCTAAAACAAAATTTCCACGGTAGTCTCACATCATTCTTCTCATCAAGCAGGCAACAACACATATTAGGACTATTGCTATATCTAGTACTATAACCACTCAGCCATATGAATCGCTCAAGAGAGCATGATATATACAAGCAAGGCATTTAAAAATTATTTCAAATTTACACCATTTTCAGGTTTCTTAAGACAGAAAAGAAATAAGCAGATGAAGATAAATTAACAAAACAGAATTCCAATGAGCAATATATTGTTGATATCACATGCTACAAGCAACCCTAAATTTCTTCCCATTTTGAAATAGGTCATGATAGCAGAAGAAAAACAAGAGAAAATACAAAACCCAAGACCAAAAATAGAGACATTCCAAACAACTCAAACCCACGGTTTCAAGTTTCAACTACAGAGACTACAGTTTCAACATACACTCAAAACCAAAAATAAAAAAATGTGCCCTAAAAACTCACCAGAAATAGGTGCTCGCGTGGTGGTGGGGAGGGGAGCTCGAGTGGTGGCTAACGTTAGATGTGGTTACTGAGAGCAGAGGGACAAGGAGAGTTAGTGCGCGGGAAGGGGAAAGAGAGATGTCAAGTTATTGCAAAGAATGAGCGGGAAAGACAGAGTTAGGGTTAAGAGTGTACCTCACGGTGGTGGCGAAGAAGCCCTCGCGGTGGTTGCGGTGGAGAGGAGCTCGCGATTAGGGCAGAGTGAGAGTGAGAGTGAGAGTGAGAGTGAGAGTGAGAGTGAGCGTGATGAAAAGATAAGAACAGAGACGTACAGAGCGAAGTGAAGAAGGCGAGCGGGTGTAAATGTTATAATCAAAAACCATCTTTAAAAAAACATTTTACGTCAGTTGTTTGTAACAACTGACGTTGAAAGTCATTTATTTAACGTCAGTTGTCTTAAACAACTGACATTAAAAATAAATATTTTTTATTTTGAAAACACTTTTAATGTCAGTTGTTGAAGACAACTGACGTTAAAAGTGCATGAGTTTCTGCAAAAACATTCATTCCTTTGACTATTGTGCTACTTACCCATGCACCTTGTAACTTAATCCTCTTAATGAGCATTAAGTTTATAGATCAGTTTTGAAGAAAATCAGGTAGTCTCTCTTCTCTATATAAAGTACCATTCTTCTGTATCAGTCTGTAATACACCCTCTTCTTTTCCTCTATATTTCGTGCGTTTTCGATTCCTTCACAATATGGCTCTATCATATTTGAGACTTTTGATATTTCTTCCTATACCTAGACTTAAAGGTTTTTGTCTTAATGGTCAAAAAACTTCTGAGGTTAAGTAAATCACATAACATGGATGGTAAGGTTGAGTGAATCACATAATGCGATTCCCTCACTTTATTTTATCCCCTCCATCCCTTTCACTCCGCTTTGGCTGCAAGTGATTGTGGATTCAGATGGAGCATCAAGGAATTCAAATGAGGGAGGGGATGCATCCATTGGAGTTTCTGAGGACAGGACTGAGAAGAAAATGACGTTGAAGCGGAAACTTTTTTATATTTTAGGGCTATGTTGCAGAAATTTTTTATCTTTTAATCATGTAATTGTAACTTATGAATCGCTTCAATGAGATACGATTTGATTATACATATAACTGGTTTTATGTTAAGTATTTATTTATTTTAATTTACACAAGAATTTGTTTACTAATTCAAGCTAATTAATTAAGATCAAAAATAAACTTGTTTAAAAAAAGATTAGGAATAAACTGCACTATATATGGAGTGATCTGCGTTAAGAGTGACAACAGGGAGATGACAACAAAAGAAAGATAGGAATGAGTTTCAGATAGGAATATAGGATTATTTACATCAGTTATTTATTTAACTGTAGTAAAAATCACACTTTTAACGTCATTTGTATAAACAATTGACGTTAAAAGTGTTAATAATTCTTGCAACTCACCTTTAACGTCAGTTCATTACACAACTGATGCAAATAGTGATTTAATATTTACAAAACCGCCACCGCCTCATTTTTAACGTCAAACATATGGTCAACTGACGTAAAATGTTCCCGTATATTACATTATTTCCACTAGTGTTTGTGAAGACTAGCATCGGCCAAACTGGCACTGGACGTCGGAAATCCTGCGTTCAACGCTAGCAGGTCGTGGAAAATCTGCTTTCTATGCTGCCGCCACCCAGCGCCAGAAAGCCAGCGCTCAACGCTGGCTCGTTTCCTGATACGGTGTTTAAACCCTCATTCTCATTTTAGAACGACCCATTAGCAGCTACACACGAAAATCTCTCCCTCTAACCCTAATTTAAGTTTTCTTGGAGTTGAAGAGGAGAAGGAAGAGGAATCCTTTATCATCTACCTTCTACTTCATGGAGTTTTATCCCTTTTCTCTTCTCTTTTCTAGGGTTTAGCATGTCTAGCTAAATTCCTCTTAGCTAGGGAGATGATGTAGTTCATTTATATTGATGTTTGTTAACTCTACTTTATTCTATGAACTATTAGTTGTTGATGTATTAGTTACTATTTCTAATGACATTTGAATGCTTAGCTATCATTCTTGTGTTTTGGGGATTCGTTGATATGCTAGGAATAGTGATTGATGATGTTTGCCTCTTGTAGTTAATACCATTAGTTGAGTAATCTAGGAATAGGTTATTTGATTAGTGTGGTTTGTCAAACAATTTCATGGAGCTTAATCATCGGCTTAATTAATTAGACCTAAGGAATTAGGGTAATTAGTGAAGTTTGATAGAATTAATCACCTAAGGAATTAGGGGTTAGTTAACTTAGGGAATTGGACCTTCAACCAACCAATAGGAATTAGGATAATTAGGGTTTTAGCAATTCAAAGGATTCCTTGTCTATGAGGAACCCGAATGCGTAATTGGACGAAATCGGATCCCTAGCGCCTTTTATCTTGTTTATCTCTCTTTTCCAAGTTGTTGTTGATCATTAATTAAGAAAACACCAAAAACATTTTACTTTTGTTGGTTTTGTTGCATGTTAATTGAGCTCCCTTCCTTCCAAATGATTGTCTAAATAGTGGTTCAATTTGAGAAGTGGTACTTGTCCGCAATCCCTGAGAACGATATCCGATCTCATCACCGTATTACTTGTTTGCGACTAGGTATACTTGCCGAAATCGTACCAGAAATCAACTCTGGTTGGTTTTCAAGCTTTATGGAAGAGTCATCATGGCAAATCTAGTTACAGAATCAGGCCCTTGATTACAAATTCGTGGAACATAGTTACAATCAAAACCATGACACCATGAGGCAGAATATAAAATATTTTGTAGGATTGTGCCATCGTAAGAAAAATCCCGATGTGCAGTTGACTGAAATTTTGGGGTTTTTTTAAAAAAAATTGTTTTTGAATGTGTGGAAGCTAGGTTTGGAGAGTAAGAAGGAAGAAGGAATAAGGGACGAGGACTGATTTCCAACTGATATACTCAGTTTTCAATGAGTTAACGCCGGACACCTAACTCTGTTAGAACAATGGACGGACATCCAACGAGGAATGACCAACTTGGATTGTTTTACAACTTGAAGGACCAAAATTGAACAAAAAATAAACGTGGGACCACATCAAAATCTTAAATAATGATAAGAGACCATATAGTTAAGCCAAATGTGTTACAATGCGATTTGATTTTATGTATCTTGTATAAATCTTATCTTACCTTATCTTATCTGTTAATCATGATAAACTTTCAGATCTTCTTTCTTCTTGCGGCATTACAATACTTTAGTATTCTTTCTTCAAGTTGTTTTGCTATCTCGATGTCAAACTGAGACTTGCCGTGTTAAATCCTAGGGTTAACGAGGTTAATGCTCTAAGTGAATAAAACCACCTTTGAGAACAGGAAGTGTAATTCCACACGTCTCAGACTTTGATCATGACTTAATTCGTAGTTTGTGGCGTGTTGCTGTCCAACATTAAACAACAGGACCTATACAACCTTCCTAGGCATTTGGAAGTTCTAGGACTTAAAGTAGAAAAATGATATGTCCTGATTTTTTTTCTCCTTAATTTGTGTAATTCGAGTCTTATTAACAAATGACCATAGCATTCTTCGACCTAAATGAAATCTGCTATATCCTGCAACCGTCGTTTATATACCAAAAGTCAGTGCGACACAAACAAGGCTTGAAGACGCTTTAAACCAACATCTTATGACTTTTGTTCAAGCTCTTCCCATACCATTTCACATGTGTAGTTTCTGCTTCATGGCTCCTCGTATACAAAACTCCTGCTTCTCAGAACGTCACGTAGTTAAGTCTACATTATTTCTTGAAAACTTATCCGAAATGTGTGCTAGAGTAAATCCTGCAAGTACCTGTTTTCAATAGAACCAAAAAATGGATGTTTAAGCCACAGTACATAGATAATAGCGTAGACCAATATCAATGGAATGCAAATTATTGAGGAGAAAACCTAGGTACATTTCTTTATGGCATACGATGAGGCAGACCTTCATAGTGGCTGAAGGTAGACATGGCTTCCCTAAAAAAATTTAATCAATTTAGTTAAGATCCGTCATTGTACGATACGGTGTTGTTTATGCATATATGTAATTCTTCTCATTGGAAAACAACATCTTATGTAGGGTGTACATTGATTCAGACCGACCTGATGAACCTAAGAATCCGAACCGAACCAAACTAAATTCGATGGTAATTGGTTCGGTTATTGAATTCAAGGATTCTGAATCCGAACCAAATTGGTAATATTTATTATGTAATATTTATTATATTTTAATATTTATATATTTTTTTGGAAAAATAGGTAAATCGATCCTATACGTTTATTTTATTTTTCATATTGATCCTATAAGTTTTTATTTTTCAAATTAGTCATACACGTTACATTATGATTTCACATTAGTTATTTCTATCAATTTTGACATAACACCGTCAGTTTTGATCTGACATGTCTATCACCTTAGTCTGACACGTGGCTTTTGATCTAACCCCATAAGGTCGAAATTGACGGAAATGCCTAACGTGGAAACAAAACATTACGTGTAGAACCAACATGAAAAATAAAATAAACGTATATGACCAATCCACCTATTTTGCCTATTTTTTAATAGTATAGTTTTTTATATTTAATATATTTTATTTTTAATATATAAACTAATATTTATATAATTAATATTTATATATTTGTAATATTTTTTAATATTTGTCCGATACTCGGGTCTGAACCTAACCAACCCGTTTTTTGATTGGTTTGGTTTGGTTTGGATTTCTTGGGAAAAAAATTGCAAATCCAAACCAAATCAAATGATTTTGATTTGTTCGGTTTTGTTTTTCATGCAAATTCGAATCAAACCGACCTATGAATATCGTTTTATGTACTTAAAAAGTACGCATAAGTTTTGTCCAATCATTAAACAACACATGGTGGGAAAAAAGGTCAGACCTGAATGCATCCCAGAATGTAGGTTGCAGAGTACCTGCGACCATGAATAACCATGTCAGCTATCATGGCAACTGGAATTGTCAAGGACATGCCCAACGTAGCAACCAAAGGAGCTGTCCAAACTATTGAAAGGGCCCTGTTATAATATTCATTAGAGTTATTGAAATGAAATAGAACTTTGTGCAATAACTGTGACTATACTATATGACAGATTGTTAGATAATGTTAGTTAAGTAGTTAGTCAATAGTTAATTAATTGGTCAGTGGGTGGGTGAGTTAGGGAGATAATTAGGAGAAATAAGGCTATAAATAAGAGGGAGATTGAAAGAGGAGGGTATCATGTGAATTGAATAGGATTGGGGCCTTTTGGCATTGGGAGGTGCAGACCCGAAATTCTCTGTAGTCAAGGGTTTTCTCTATTTTCTTAGCAATAGTATACTAGTTTCTATCACAGAAGTATATTTAGCAATAGCGAAGTGTTATATGTACCATAGTGTTGGGAGATACCTGCACAATGTCCCTCTCTCTCTCCCTATTACCAACATTGTCGGTATTTCCCGCACAAACAAAGGATCGCGAGAACACACAAAAAATACACTGCAGAAAAATGATAGAGAACACAAGAATTTAAGTGATTCTACATCCCTTGTCTACGTTGTCGCGATCGTCCCGTCCGGGAGCCGCGAAGAGGAAGTGTAAAGACAGAGGAGTCGCCACCAATATTTTTATTTGGGAAAAACATTGGAAAAACCATTTATTTTAAGGAAAACTGGTCTAAAAAAAGAGAGATATGAGTCCGGGAGTTGGTTACGAGTAGGGAAGGTATTAGCACCCCACATCGCCCGTTTAAAAAACGGTACCTCAAGTTAATTGTGCGAAAAAACATTTTAATAACCTTTTAAATATTTATTTTACCCAAAAATTATTTACAAGAAAGTGTTATTTTTAATTTTAAATATTTTAGATTTTTATTAGTTTTTAATATTTTTAAATTTATTGTTTATAAAAATTAAATGAGGTTGAACATGGCACATGAGTCCACAGGGCAACCTCAAATCTAAGGGACTAAGCATGGCACCGTGTCCATAGAACATCCCTAAAAAAGGAAAAGTTTAGCTTTTTGATTAATTATTTTAACGTAAAAAGGGGATGCAAAAAAAAAGGAAAATTAATTAAATGAGGTTGGACGTGGCACATGAGTCCACAGGGCAACCTCAAATCTAAGGGACTGAACATGGCACCGTGTCCATAGAGCATCCCTAAAAATAGAAAAGTTTAATTTTTGATTAATTATTTTAACATAAAAAGGAGATACAAAAAGGGAAAATTTAGTTTTGACCCGACAAGATGATTTATCTTGCTCCTACGTATTCCCGGATGCGATGGGAAACTCAAAGCCACGTAGTTCTCTAGAAAAGATTTGATTGGTTGGTTGATTTTAATTTTGATTTTTGTTTTTATTTTTTTTTTAAAAAGGATTTTATTTGGGGAGAATTTTTATTAAGTTGTCACAACTCAGATGTCATAAAAGATAAGGATTAACAAGACGCTATCTCAGATAACCCTTTTATTTTAACATTAAAATATTTGCATTCTATAAAATAAACATATGCATTCATATAATAGTTATGATAAAATAAAATTCTTAACTTCACATAAAACATCTTGCATTCTGGTTTATTTTAAATTTGGATCAAATATCTAAAACCTAATAAAAGAGAAAAAACCTAATAGCTAACTTATAGTTTATCTTTATTTTTAAGTTTGATTTATTTTTATTTTTGATGGAAAATTACACACATAAAATAAAAAAAACAAGCATGCACATCATGATAAGCCCACACAATACAAGCCCAACTCAAATGCAAAGCAAATCAGAAGCAAAAAATGAAAGTCATGAGACAAGTTATAAACCCCAGCAGCAACGTTACCCTAACTCAACAACGTGTAGACGGCGCAAAGGAGGGGTATTGATGCGGTTCTGCTCACGGTGGTGATGGTGGTACGGGATCTGCAACCACCGCAGCGGAACAACGGAGACTGGTCCGAGCAGGAAGAGGAGGGTCTCAAGCTCGCTGCTGGCTCCAGATCCAGACTCGAGGCGGTGACGGGATGATGGAACAGGACAGCGTCGCGGCGGCGAGGACGAGCGGACACCGAGCGGGCGACGCGTCTTCTTCTCTCTCTGCGACGGCGAGCGGCGGTCAGCGGTCGGTGGAGGCTGGGCGGAGCGGCCAGTGCAGGAGAGGAAAGGAGATGAGGTTAGAACTTCTTACGGTGAGAGGAAGAAGGAGAGTAGTGTGGGTGTGACCTTTTTTGTTTTTTATTTTTTTTGTTTTGTTGCTGCTGGTTTTGTTGAAGAAAAATGAAGAATGAGAGGAAGGGGATGATGCAGGGAGGAGGAAGGAAAAAGAACGAAAGAAAGAAAGAGGTTTTTCTTGCTATTCCCTCCTTCTTCTCCTCTGTTGTTCTTGTTGTTGTGTTCTTGGTTTTTTATTTTTCTGCTGCTAATCCCCCTCTTTCCGATTTTTCTCTCTGTGCCCCTGTTATCTCTGTTGGGTCCTTTTTATAGAAGAAGATGAACTCTTCTCAATGTCATTGGGACCTTGCAAGCTTGAGTGTTGCAGAGGTTACCATGCTCAGGTCCCTTTCCATTCCCATTTATGTTTCTTCTTCCTCTGATCTAGGCAGATGCTTTTCCCCAAGTTCTGAAAATTAACTAAAAATGGAGATTGATTACTTGAGCTTTGGGGGAGATTTTGACAGTTGCACTGGCTCTTGAGCAGCCCCCATCTGAGTGTTGCTTCATTCAAGAAGGCTTGGGAGTATGTTGGGTTAAGAGGAAGGCTGAGGGGGAATGACCAAAATTGAAGAAAAAGCAGGGTATTGGTGATAAGAGCCATTGGACGTTGCACACTGACATAGAGGACTCAAGAAACCTTCTTTTTCCTTTTTTTTTCTTTTTTTCTTTTTTTTTATTTGACTTTCAGATGTATTATTTTTTTTTTTTTTTTTTTTTCCATTTTTAATTTTGTAAATATTAATTAAAAGGATAAAATATCCGAACAAAATTAGGTGTTCACAGCTGCCCCTCTTTACTTGTTTCTTAGTAGATACTAGGTGTAACCGTAGTTAACATATTATCGCTATAAGAAACGAGTAAAGACATGAACTCCAATTTTGTTCGGGGTACACTGACAAACAAAAAAGACATGTGACTACAGAATGATTTCCTGTAAAGGACCAGTGGATTGGATTGCCCATTGGGTTTACACATAAAAAGCTCACGGGTTGGATTGCCCGTCAGAAACTCGAGCATAAAGATAAAAGAGCTTACAGGTTGGATTGCCCATCGGACTCGAACAGAAAGATAATGAACTTACGGGGTGGATTGCCCGTCTGAAGCTCGAACTGAAAGATAAAAGAGCCTACGGGGTGGATTGCCCGTCAAACTCGAACGGAAAGATAAAAGAGCCTACGGGGTGGATTGCCCGTCAGAAGCTCGAACTGAAAGATAAAATAGCCTACGGGGTGGATTGCCCGTCAGAAGCTCGAACTGAAGATAAAAGAGCCTACGGGGTGGATTGCCCGTTAGAAGCTCGAACTGAAAGATAAAAGAGCTTACGGGGTGGATTGCCCGTCAGAAGCTCGAACTGAAGATAAAAGAGCCTACGGGGTGGATTGCCCATCAGAAGCTCGAATTGAAGATAAAAGAGCCTACGGGGTGGATTGCCCGTTAGAAGCTCAAACTGAAAGATAAAATAGCTTACGGGGTGGATTGCCCGTGAGAAGCTCGAACTGAAGATAAAAGAGCCTACGGGGTGGATTGCCCGTGAGAAGCTCAAACTGAAAGATAAAAGAGCCTACGGGGTGGATTGCCCGTGAGAAGCTTAGAAGCTCGAACTGAAAGATAAAAGAGCTTACGGGGTGGATTGCCCGTTAGAAGCTCGAACTGAAAGATAAAAGAGCCTACGGGGTGGATTGCCCGTTAGAAGCTCGAACTGAAAGATAAAAGAGCTTACGGGGTTGATTGCCCGTGAGAAGCTCGAACAGAAAGATAAAAAAAGCCTACGGGGTGGATTTCCTGTCAGACTCTCAAATGGATAGATTAAAAGCTTGTGAGGCCATGTAGACAAATGCAATATATGAATGTAGATTTTGCTCACTGATGGAATGACAATGCGAAAACTCAAATAACTAGTTTTCAATTTACAGAAAGAATGATGATCATGAGAACCCTTATTAATTTTGGGCATGATGCAAAAGATTGATGATAGATTATTTCTTCTTTGCTATTTCTTTCATTATTGGATCCTTGACCCCCTAAAGGCATCGATCACAGTCAGTCTTGAGGATGAACTAAAACAAGGCCCATCTTATCTGGGAGAGATATCTTGCACTTTTATCCCCTGATGATTAGATGTTCTTGATGATAATTATATCCATGGTTGAGTCTCAGTATTCCTTCCTTTCTTCGATGCCCTTTATAGGGGAAGCATCGTGCCCCCCAAGACCTTTTGAGGCTTTCTAAGGAATTCTAACTGCTTAAAAAAACATTACTTGTTTCACGTTTCAGTATATACTTATCAGGATGAATGCACACACACAAATGACAAAAGTTAAGAGGAAAGGGCCAAGGTAGCGAAATAAAGTAAAGGAAGTCAATGTCATTATATTTGGATTGAAAAAGGTGTACAAAGCATAAGTTGCAAAACGTTGTGGAGTAGAATCACATCTCCTCAAGTGATGTCTCTTTCAATGACTAATTTTAGTATCCCTCATACAATCTTGACTGCTCATTAATTGGCTTCAGAGATGTTGTCTGCCCCAATCTTCATATATCCAACCTGCGGACTGCCCCAGTTCATCGACTTGACGACACTTCCATTGTTATATATATTCATTTTTTTTTCATTTTTTTTTGAACCCTAACTTTTGCCTAGACCGCCTTTTCCGGTTTTCAGCCTAGCGGGTTGCTCTAACTTTTGCCTAGACTGTCTTTTCAGATTTTCAGTCTAGCAAGCCTTTTCTCTTTTCATTTTTCATTTTTCTTTTCTTTTCTTCTTCTTCTTGGGAAGTGTGTTCAAGCATAATACTTTTTTACTGCATCCGAGTTTACAGGGAGCGGGAGGTCTTCCCCATCCATCCTGGTGAGAATTAAAGCTCCTCCAGAGAAGGCCTTTTTCACAACGTAAGGTCCTTCGTAGTTCGGAGTCCATTTCCCTCGATGATCCTTTTGGATTGGTAGAATCTTTTTAAGCACCAGGTCACCCTCCCGAAACTGTCGTGGGCGTACCTTCTTCTCATAAGCTCTCATCAACCTTTTCTGGTATAATTGGCCGTGACACAACGCCCCTAATCTCTTCTCTTCAATGAGGTTCAATTGGTCTAATCGATCCTGGACCCACTCAGCTTCTTCTAATTCTGCTTCTCTCAGTACTCTTAATGAGGGGATCTCTACTTCAATCGGGAGCACTGCCTCCATCCCATAAACTAAAGAATATGGCGTTGCCCCTGTCGAGGTGCGAATAGAGGTACGATAGCCGTGTAAAGCAAAAGGTAACATATCGTGCCAATCCTTATACGTCACCACCATCTTTTGGACAATCTTCTTGATATTTTTATTAGCGGCCTCAACTGCCCCGTTCATCTTTGGGCGGTACGGAGAGGAATTATGATGCTTTATCTTGAAATTTTCGCACATCTCCTTCATCATCTTATTGTTCAAATTGGTCGCATTATCAGTGATAATTTCACTCGGCAACCCATAACGGCAAATTAACTCTCTTTTGACAAATCTGATCACGACATTCCTGGTCACATTGGAATATGACGCAGCCTCCACCCACTTGGTGAAATAATCGATGGCAACAAGAATGAAGCGATGTCCATTTGAGGCTTTTGGTTCGATGGGCCCGATCACATCCATTCCCCACATTGAGAACGGCCGTGGTGCCGACATGACATTCAAGGGGGAGTGGCGGCGCATGAACCTTATCAGCATATATTTGACACTTATGGCACTTCTTCGCATAATTAAAGCAATCAGCTTCCATTGTCAACCAATATTGGCCAGTCCTCAAGATTTTCTTGGCCATTGCATGACCGCTCGTGTGTGTTCCAAAAGGTCCTTCATGTACCTCCTCAACTATCAGTTTAGCTTCTTTTGCGTCAACGCACCTCAACAACACCATGTCATGGTTTCTTTTGTAGAGAATATCTCCATCTAAATAGAAACCCATTGCAAGTCTTCTTAGAGTTCTTTTGTCATTTTCCGAAGCACCCGGAGGGTATTCCCTTCTTTGGATGAAACATTTGATGTCATGGTACCACGGCTTTTGATCAGACTCTTCCTCTATCACTTGACAATATGCAGGATGATCACGACTTTCCATTTTGATGAGTGGTAGGTTCCTCTCGTCACTTACTTTGAACATTGAGGACAAGGTAGACATCGCGTCAGCTAATTGGTTATCTTCTCGAGGAATATGATGAAATGTGACTTCGTCAAACTGCTCAATCAAACCTTTGATGTAATCATGGTACGGAATTAACTTGGCATCTCGGGTTTCCCATTCCCCTCTTAGCTGGTGGATGACTAATGCAGAGTCCCCATATACCTCCAGTCTCCTTGCTTTTGCCTCTATTGCTGCTAAAATCCCTAGTGCACAAGCTTCATATTCGGCTATGTTGTTTGTACAATCGAAGCAGAGCCTCGCAGTGACAGGGAAATAATCATTTTCCGGTGTGATTAAGATTGCCCCGATTCCGTGCCCCAATGCATTAGAAGCTCCGTCAAATAACAAAGTCCACTTTTCTTTTTCTGGTGATTGCTCGCGATCAAACAAAGCCATTATATCTTCATCTGGAAAATCACATTGCATCGATCCATAATCTTCTACCGGCTGATTGGCTAGATATTCTGCAAGAGCACTCCCTTTTATTGCTTTTTGGGTGACATAGACAATGTCATATTCGATAGCGAGGACTTGCCAGTGAGCAATTCTTCCCGATCAGAAAGCGAGGCTTATCAAAGATATACTTGATTGGATCCATTTTGGACACCAACCAGGTAGTATAACACAACATGTAATGCCTCAAACGGCGAGCGCGCCCATGCTAAAGCACAGCAAGTGCGTTCTAGCGATGAGTAGTTGGCTTCACAGCTGGTGAACTTCTTGCTTAGATAATAGATGGCATGTTCCTTTCTTCCCGACTCATCGTGCTGCCCCAGTATGCAACCCATAGATCCATCTAGCACAGTCAAATACATGATGAGAGGTCTTCCCAGACCTTTGGGGAACCAAAAGCTGGAGGCTCTTGTAGGTATTGTTTGATCTTCTCAAAGGCGTTTTGACAATCTTCATTCCATGTCACAGCTTGATTTTTGCGCAACAATTTAAAGATTGGTTCACATGTCGCGGTTAGTTGGGAGATGAACCGGGCAATGTAGTTCAATCTTCCTAAAAACCCACGAACTTCCTTCTCCAGTTCGAGGTCTTTGGCATGTCGATGATTGCTCGAACCTTTTCAGGATCAACCTCTATTCCTCTTTGACTAACAATGAACCCCAGAAGCTTGCCTGATTTCACTCCAAAAGTGCATTTGGATGGATTCAGACGGAGCTTAAACTTTCTTAACCGCTCAAAGAGTTTTTGCAGATTATCAACATGGTCATCTTCGGATCTGGACTTGGCGATCATGTCATCTACGTAAACTTCTATCTCCTTATGCATCATATCATGGAATAAAGCCACCATAGCCCGCTGATATGTTGCCCCATCATTTTTCAAGCCAAAGGGCATAACCTTATAGCAAAAGGTTCCCCACAAAGTGACAAATGTAGTTTTCTCCATATCCTCAGGTGCCATCTTGATCTGATTATATCCCGAGAAACCATCCATGAAAGAGAATAATGCATGTTAAGCAGTATTATCTACAAGAACATCAATGTGAGGCAAAGGAAAGTCATCTTTTGGGCTAGCTCTGTTCAGATCTCGATAGTCAACACACATTCGAACTTTTCCATCTTTCTTGGGAACAGGAACGATGTTAGCAACCCATTGAGGGTACTTTACAACTTATAGGAAACCTACATCCAGTTGTTTCTTGACCTCCTCCTTGATCTTTAAGGACATTTCCGCTTTCATCCTTCGTAGCTTCTGCTTTACTGGAGGACACTCCGGCTTTAATGGCAATTTGTGTTCTGCTACACTGGGGTCTAACCCTGGCATGTCTTGGTAGGACCATGCGAAAACATCTTTATAATCTGTCAACAACCTGATCAACCTGTTCCGCTCCTTTTCTTTCAGGGAAAGGCCAATCTTGACCTCTTTTTTATCATCTTTGGTTCCAAAATTGATTAGCTCACTCGGCTCTTCATTGGGGCGAATTTCCCTGGCTTCTTGTTCTACCAATCTCAAAAGTTCAGGGGGAACTTCCCCGTCATCATCAACAACCTCCTCAGCATGATCAACGGAATAGTCAAAATTGTATGATGAGTTACTAACACTGTCGTTTTCAAGAGAGTCACTTTTAGATCTGCATTTTGGTAATTATCAGGGAAAGATGAATATAGGTTAAAGACGCGAGACTGCACTTATTGGTGAGGGATGGTGAACAAAAACGAAAGTAAAAAAGAGATATAACAACACAAAGATACTGAATGCATGCATTTATTGATAAGTCATACTGAAGCAGAAACAAGTAAACCCATTACAACAAAATTCCTAAAGCCTTGGGCAGAGCTAAAGGATAAGCATTACAGAATTACTTTGAAAAGGACTCTATGGTCTTGGGGAACTCAATGATCTCCCAATTGTTGAGCTCTGTATCCGGAGAGCATGGATACACTAGATTGATACCATGATCGGCAGGATAATCGTTTTCGATAGCTGCTGCTTGGTCTAGGAATGCAAACCCTACGCTTCGGAAGCTCTGTCGAATGTCACAGATGGGAACCCTTTCAGCCTCGTATCCACGATTTTCCAGCCGAGCCAACCTCTTTCTTTTCTTCTCTTCTATCACCCTCATCTTGTCGGCCTTAGTGGGTTTGTATCCCAACCCAAACCTATCCCCTGTTCTCGGTGAGCATGAGGATGTCGGCGACACCTTGGCTATTCTTCCCAGGCACCGCTTCGAGGTTGGTATCCTCCTTGAAGCATAACCTTGGCCATCATGATGGATGCTTTGGATGACCGAGGTTTCAAGAGTGGAGCTCCCTCCCCAACATAAGTGGCATTGGCAATTTCAAGTGACTGGAAGGCGGTCTCGAGAGCTTCCTCGGCAGCTTCAATATAAGGGGTTGTTGATGGCTTGCTTACTAACAGATCCTCCTCTCCAGAGACAATTATCAGCTTACAATCAACAATGAACTTCACCTTCTGGTGCAATGTGGAAGGTACAGACTCCAGGCGAATGGATCCATGGTCGTCCTAGGAGACAACTGTATGTTGGTGTGATGTCCATTACTTGGAAAAGTACTTCAAAGGTGCAGGGGCCAATCTGAATGGGCAATTCAATTTCTCCCATGACTTCCCTTCGGGTGCCGTCGAAAGCTCTTACAATCATTGTGCTTGGCTTCATGTGAGTTCCATCGAAAGACAACTTCGCCAGTGTTGACTTTAGCATTACATTCAAAGAAGAGCCATTATCAATGAGAACCCTGGCCATGACATGGTCTCGGCACTTCACAGAAATGTGCAAGGCCTTGTTGTGCCCCATACCTTCGGCTGGTATTTCATCATCGGTGAAAGTGACATAATTATCAGCAACTATGTTACCTACAATGTTATCGAGCTTATCAACTGTGATGTCATGGGAGACATGCGCTTGATTCAACACCTTCATCAGTACTCTTCTGTGTGGCTCTGAGTTCATTAATAGAGACAAAAGAGATATCCGAGCCGGAGTCCGATTTAACTGATCCACAACCCTATATTCACTCTGCTTGATGAACTTCAAGAATTCACCTACCTCCTCATCAGATACACCCTTTTTATTCTCACCCCCGTTTGCTTCCTTGTCATCTAGGATTTCTTCCACCTTCTCTTTCCCTTTGTGATCCTTTCCTTCCTTTTCTATTTCCCCTTTTCGCAATACCTCTGGAGTGTAAATGCGACCACTCCTAGTCATTCCGCCAATTCCTGAAATGTTGGTGACCACAGTAGTCCCGTTGGAAGGATTGGGTTGGACCCGCATCTCATACTTCCATGGTACCGCTTTGGTGTCCTTGTAAGGGAAAGGACTTGGAACTCGGATGACGATTGGTGTTGGCCCACTTGGAACCGGCAAAGGTTTCTTCTCGGTATAGTATATCACCACTGGTTTCGGAGTGACTTGCTCAGGAGCTGGCCGAGAATTAACCACAACAGTAAAAGGGGTTATCTTAATTGGGGTTGGGGAAGTTGTAGATTCAGCAACCACATTAATGGCACATTCATTTGATCCACAACCAATTAAGATAATCTTCATATCCATTAACTGCTGCACGACTTGCCGAAACTCTGAACAGTTTTCAATCGAATGCCCCATGTTTCCATCAAAGTCACACACTACTAGAAATCCATCTTTTTCGGACGGATTTCGGACGGAATTCGGACGGATTTCGGACGGATAATTCATTTCGGACGGATTTCGGACGGATAATTCATTTCGGACGGATTTCGGACGGAATGGCATCCATCCGAAAAAGCCCCGTGGGAAATTAGAAAATCCGTCCCAAATTCCGTCCGAAAATATTTACGGACGGATTTCGGACGGATTTCGGACAACGTGGAAATCCGGACTGTGGTTATTTTTCGGACGGATTTCGAACGGATTTATTTTTGTTTTCGAACGAATTTCGGACGGATTCTGTGATTTTGTTGGTTATTTTTCGGACGGAATTTTTTTATTTTCGGACGGATTTCGGACGGATGCTGTGATTTTGTTGGTTATTTTTCGGACGGATTTCGAACGGATTTATTTTTGTTTTCGGACGGATTTCGGACGGATGCTATGATTTTGTTGGTTATTTTTCGGACGGATTTATTTTTGTTTTCGGACGAATTTGGGACGGATTTCCCACGGAAGAATGAAAAGTCAGAATCTGTCACGACCAGGCCGTGATGCCCATCACGGTCGTGACATGTCAACTGAGCCAGACCCCTTCTAGGCAGAATCTGTCACGGCCAGGCCGTGATACCCATCACGACCGTGACAGACCATTTAGTGAGGCAACATTCAAGACAGAAGCTGTCACGGCCAGGCCGTGATGCCCATCACGGCCGTGACAGATCACTTCACTTACATTACAGTTTCACTATCTATGCGAATTATATGGCACCGATCACTAACATTTGCAGTTTCACATTCAATCACAAAATCATGAATTTGACTATTGTTACAAAATACAGTCTTGGTCCTATACAACTTCTAAAAATCAAATACCAATTGCTGCATGCAATCCAAAAGTCATGACTTTCAAACTATCAGAAGTTCAAACCACTGTGAACTGTGAAAGTCATGTAATGAACCAAAAAGTTGAGGAATCTGAGAATCCAGCCTCTCCAAATTTGCTGACATTTTTCCTTTAGAAGTAGAATGACCTGCATCAATGGAGATGCCCCCACGATACACCTGAAAGATTTATATCCAACAATTCAGTAAAAGAATGAACATTTCCATCAACCAAGCAAGTCAATTAATTAACAAACAAAAATTAGTGCACACATGTGTTCAACTGTACTCTAGAACCCCAAAAGAACTGAGCCGAGAAAGAAGCCCATGTGATCTATACTGTTTAGTATAGCCGTCTGAGCAAATATACATGCTACAGATCAGTAAGATCGATGGTACTTCCAATAGTTGGAAAGTGCAATATAATTGTTTATCAATTAAAAAGTGCTAAATGCTTAGGACATATTTTATCTGCCAGCATTGTTAACATCCAAAAAGCATAATTAGAAGGCTATTTATTAATTATTGGCATTTAAATTGATGCGACTAGCAGAAAGTACAAATAATAAAAATTATCAAGAGATTTTTCCAGCAAACCCTCAAATTGTTTGGATCTTTATTGCTAGCAAACCCTCAAATTGTTTGAATCTTTATCTAACTCATGTCCGTTCATAATTCCTAGGCCTAAGCATACACTACACTTTAGTTCAAAGGATAGTCAAATGTTGAGGCTAAACAAAAAATCTGCAATGCACAAGAGTATTAGGATAGCCAAAAGAACCAACATTATTTCCACTACACACACAAAACAAACGACACACAAACAATCAATATTGGAATCTTTAAATTTGATAAAGATTAAAGAACAGAAGATTCGGTGAATAAGAGAGAAAAGGTTGAAACAGGTAAGTTGCACTGAATATAACAAACATTATCCAATGATAATGAATCTTCAAATAGTACAAAACATATCATGAGTAAAAACATGGCCTTGAATGTACACTACATATTGCAACTCATACAAGGCAAGCAACTAAAACTAAATCATGTCCCCCAATAACATAAAGTACACCCAGCATCTCCCAGCAGATATTTATAAAATTTACATTCTTATAATCTAATTCATCAGTAAAAACTATTTCCACAAAAGGAGGATGAAATTCTCAGAATACCTGTATAGTGAATTTTATTTAAGCTTCCAAAATGAACTAAAGCATCTAAAGACAATTCACTCTTAGCTTAACAGGATAAAATTATTTATACAACAACATAATAGGGTAAATGGTGAAACTTTAAATGGACATTCACTGTTTTTTTTTCACAATATAGACCAGTAATCTAACACGTAAAGAATGAAAACCTCTTATTTTTGAAATATCAAACACACATGGTTAGATATGGCAGAAAGAATGAAAGAGAGAATTAGAGAAAGGTAGTGTGAGGATGAAGGAACAACATACACTTGTTGTCGGTCTTTCAAATTTGTAATCCATGAAGGAATAAAATCGGAAGAAGTGAAACTATTGTTGTTCATATCCCTGTAAATAATTTCCAATAAAATATACAAATTAAAATCATTGTATTATGCATTATACAATAAGAGTATCACTTTTTTACCACTTACACATAGGTGAGACTATTCATTCCAGTAAGATCAGGCAGAGAGGTATTGAACTGGTTGTGAGATAAGTACTGCAAAAATATAGTCAATGCCTTCCCTCAAGTGAGAATTGATTGTTCAGGAAAACACATCCAATTTTTACAGATAAACAAATATGAAGCTTAATAGGCATGTTTCTTTAGTTTTCTTATAGCGCACTAAGTTTTCCAAGATTGTTGAAGTTTGAAGGCACTCCACCTGTTAACCTATTCCTATCAAAGCGCCTGTGGTCAACAGAAAATATTCAATACAGAGAAAGTCCAAAGAAATTCAGAGACAACATAACTAGTCACTTGACACAGGTGACAAGATACTTACACCACCTCCAGTGTGGTCACAAGACTGAGGGTGCGTGGAATACTACCCTCTAGTTGATTATCATCAAAAAGCCTGGCAGAAAGAACATTAAGGAGGATTGAGTCATTTTAAGAGTAAACTTATTAGATAAAGTCTTTTGACTGTATTAATGAAGCTTACACGTGTTCTAGAATCATCTTTGGAGTTGAAAAGTTTTGCTGGTATTTGACCAGAGAGCTTATTTTTCCCCATATGACTGCAAAAAAATGGAGATATAGTCTTGGATCATTCAATGAACTGGAAATTATGCAGTCAATCTTATTAGTGCAATAATATCAAGTTATCAACTGAAGCCGAGAATGAGAGTGGTATAAAAATATAGGATAGTGCACCATAGAATGCACCTTGAATCATATTGACAATTAACTAAAAAGAACATGTGTAATTAATTAACTAAATTGTTCGAGACACCTCAGTAAATATATCCACCCAGTTCTCCAAAGTCGGCATCAAATGTTAGTTAATTCTTACCACCCAGTTCTTCAAGGCTGCTTTGCTAATTTCCCCACTATCAGAATCTCCATCAAAGAGATTTAAGGCTTTTAAAGCTTCATCTTCTTGCATAAAACGCATCAAGTCATCCAGCTGTATACGCCTACAAAAATAAAGTAATGAGATGTCAGAGAGAGGAATAGAGTAATAAACAATGGCAAACTTATCATTCAATTAAAAATAGTGCATATTACATAAAAAGAAATAGGACCATAAAAACCATAATGAGAATGGATCATAAAACTTGCAATTATCATAATTTGTAAGGAACATATTAATGGATCATATCTACTCCATCAAGCAAGCATAGCCGTGTCCCAACGTCTCAGAGAGTAAATCCAACAACACGCAACAACTAGAAATCAAGAAATTAATTACACATGATCAAACACACATTCTAACTTTATCTAAACACTAAATCATAATTAATTTCACAAAAACATACCCAAATTCAAATAAAATTAAATTGGGGGTTTAGGGCTCCTTATTACAATGTAGGGAAAACTCATTTTAATTAAAGAATAATGAAATTGGTTTAGGGAAACACAAATTCACAGTCCTAATTTCATAAAACAAGCTTTAATCTTAAGATTAAAATCTGAAATCGAGAGGGTTAGGGTTAGGGTTTCAAAATCAATTTTGGGGTTTTGAATCTAGAAGAGATGAGAGGGTTTTGACTCACCCAAGCTTGAAGACAACTTGAAGGTGGTCTTTGTGGTGCTCCTCGCGGCGGCGGACGCGATTCCGGCGAGGTGGCGGTGGCGGTTCGAGGTGGTTCTACATCAACCATGGTAAAAAGAGATGAAAGAAATCGAGAGGAGAAGGAGAAATGAAGATCTAACACTCTAGGGTGGTGAAACCACCATGACACGGCGCTTACCATGGCGGCGAGGCGAGGCGACGGCGGTTCGACGCAGGACACGGCGGTGGCAACGGACGCGACCGTCTCTCCTCTCGCGGCACCGAGCGGTGGCAACGGCTGTCCAAGGGTGCGCGTCTGGTTGTGGAGAGGAGAAGGAAGATGAAGTTGAGGGAGAAAGTGAGAAATCAGCAACAGAGAAAGAAAGAACGAGAAAAGAAAGAAGAAGAAAAAGAAAGAAAGAGAAAAGGAGAAAAAGAAGGAAAGAAGGAAAGAGAAAAAGAAAAAGCAGAGAAGAAAAGAAAAAGTGAGGGAGAGGCGTCGAGAGAGAGCGGGAAAAGTGAGAAAGTTGGGTTTTAAGTTAATTAATTAGTAATAGGTACAAAATGAGTGATAAAATATTAAGCCTAAAGTAAACATGTTTTTATTTTTTGGAATCTAAAAATAAAGATTGATAAAGATATGATTTTGAAATTCAAATTAGAGTAAAGATTAATAGTTGAACCGATCAACTAAGAAAATACTCAGTCCAAAATTTAATCTCCGATTGATATCAAACCAGTTTATTTTCAACTCTAGAATTAAATAGAATAGGAATATGAAAATGTTTTTCTCTTAATCATATTATTTAAAATATTTTTCTGTACTGATATAATAGTGACAATAACGTTATTATTGTCTAGTAAACATGCATTTCCTGAAATAAGTCCGTGCTAACGCACCTAATAAAATAATTTGAAAAGAGTAATTTAATTACTCAAACTAAACCACATAACATAATAAACATAAACATCCAAATAAAAATAATTAATCCTAGGTGTAAAAACTAGGCTGTTACATATGATTTCAAAATTCAAATTAGAGTAAAGATTAATAGTTGAACTGATCAACTAAGAAAATACTCGGTCCAAAATTTAATATCCGATTAATGTCAAATCAATTTATTTTCAACTCTAAAATTAAATAGGATGAAAATAAGAAAATGTTTTTCTCTTAATCATATTATTTAAAATATTTTTCTGTATGGTAATAATAGTGACAATAACAAATTATTGTCTAGTAAGCATGCATTTACTGAAATAAGTCAGTGCTAATGCACCCAATAAAATAATTTGAAGAGAGTAATTTAATTACACAAACTAAACCACGCAACAAAATAAACATAAAGATTAATAGTTGACCTAAAAAGTCAAATTGGGCTCTATTAGGATCAAACCAGTCCATTTGGGCTCCATTAGGATCAAAGAAGTACAAATTGGCCCAATTAGGTCGTATATGACCTAAAAAGTCGATTTGGGCTCTATTAGGATCAAACAAGTCCATTTAGGCTTCATTAGGACCATAGAAGTTCAATTGGGCCGATCGGGACAATTGGCCCAATTAGGTCCTAACAAGTCAAATTGGGCTCTATTAGGATCAAACCAGTCCATTTGGGCTCCATTAGGGTCAAAGAAGTACAAATTGGCCCAGTTAGGTCGTATATGACCTAAAAAGTCGATTTTGGCTCTATTAGGATCAAACGAGTCCATTTAGGCTTCATTATGACCATAGAAGTTCAATTGGGCCGATCGGGGCAATTGGCCCAATTAGGTCCTAACAAGTCAAATTGGGCTCTATTAGGATCAAACCAGTCCATTAGGGCTCCATTAGGGTCAAAGAAGTACAAATTGGCCCAGTTAGGTCGTATATGACCTAAAAAGTCGATTTGGGCTCTATTAGGATCAAACAAGTTCATTTAGGCTTCATTAGCACCAAAGAAGTTCAATTGGACCGATCGGGGCAATTGGCCCAATTAGGTCATCACAAGTCAATTTGGGCTCTATTAGGATCAAACCAGTCCATTTGGGCTCCATTAGGATCAAAGAAGTACAAATTGGCCCAGTAGGGGTGTTCATCAACCGATCTAATCCAATGCCAACCGCACTAACCGAACCGAAAAACCGACAACCGAAATAACCGAAAACCGAAATAACCGCAAACCGAAAAAAACCGAAAATTTTCATTGGATTGGATCGGATTTCGGATCCTATATGTAAAACCGATCCAATCCAAACCGAACCGAAATTATTTAGTTCAATGAAAATAATTTGATATTTATATTATAAAAGTAATTATTAGTCTTTATATTTTTATAAGTTATCATCTAGTCCTTATATTATAGAGTTTAATTGGTATGTAAATGTAATGTTAGTGTAAAAACTTTTACATTATTAACCAATTATAAATCATGTTATGAGTGACTTTTAATATATTTAGGATAATAATCAAACATTTATAATGATTTAACATTTATAATTAGGATCAAACAATTGTACTTCTTGTTTACTTTACTTCATAAATCTTGTAAGAAATATAAATCTTATTTAATTCACTTCATAAATCTTGTTTACTTTTAAATTTATTAAGATCAAATATTTTAATCATATTTATAAGATAAATTATTTAATATTTTTTCAAGGATAATATAAGATAAATCAAGGAAATATACAAAATAACACAATCCGTCCGAAATCCGTCCGAAATTTCGGACGGATCAAGGAAAATATAAGAATTAACGAAATCCGTCCGAAATCCATCCGAAAATTTCGGACGGATTTCGGACGGATCAAGGGAAATATAAAAAATAACACAATCCGTCCGAAATCCGTCCGAAAATTTCGGACGGATTTCGGACGGATAATGGAAAATATATGAATTAACGGAATCCGTCCGAAATCCGTCCGAAAATTTCGGACGGATCAAGGAAAATATATGAATTAACGAAATCCGTCCGAAATCCGTCCGAAAATTTCGGACGGATCAAGGAAAATATACAAAATAACACAATCCGTCCGAAATTTTCGGACGGATTTCGGACGAATCAAGGAAAATATAAGAATTAATGAAATCCGTCCGAAAATTTCGGACGGATTTCGGACGGATCAAGGGAAATATAAAAAATAACACAATCCGTCCGAAATCCGTCCGAAAATTTCGGACGGATTTCGGACGGATAATGGAAAATATATGAATTAAAGAAATCCGTCCGAAATTTTCGGACGGATTTCGGACGGATCAAGGGAAATATAAAAAATAACACAATCAGTCAAAATCCGTCCAAAAATTTGGACGGATTTTGATTGATAATGGAAAATATATGAATTAACGGAATCCGTCCAAATCCGTCCAAAATTTGGACGGATTTTGACGGATCAAGGAAAATATTACAATCCGTCCGAAATCCGTCCGAAATTTCGGACGGATTTGGGACGGATCAAGAATAATATAAGAATTAACGAATCCGTCCGAAATCCGTCTGAAATTTCGGACGGATTCCGGACGGATCATGGAAAATATAAGAATTAACGAAATCCGTCCGAAATCCGTCCGAAATTTTCGGGAAATTTCGGACGGAACCATTTCCGTCCGAAAATTCCGTCCAAAAAATCCATTTTTCTAGTAGTGACACCTTACCTTTCCATCAAGAGCCTTTTCTTCCGTGATCAGGATTTGGATCAATCCATATTTGCACATCTCTCTGAAAACAACTCTCATAGGAGTCTTAACATCGGCCACTTTACTCTTGAGAGTATGTTCCAAGAAACTCTCAATGGCATTGACTCCCGAACCTCCATGATTTGGCATAGGACCCTGTGCCACATTTGGAGCATCCTTCTGAAAACTCAACCATTTGGCATTAATCAGATCTTGCACTTTAAACTTCAAAGCTTTACAACTCTCGGTGGAATGACCTGTGGCCCCATCGTGATATTCACATTGAGCATTTGGGTCATACCACTTTGGATAAGGAGGGTCCAGTGGTCTTGTCGGGACAGGAGTTAGCACGGATTTGCTCACAAGTTGGCGGAATAGTTCGGTGTAGGTCATGGGTATTGGGTCAAAACGCACTGGCTTTCTTTCCGGGTTATATGGTGGTCTTGTTTGGCTGGTGTTTGGGTTTGGATTTAGAGGCTGGACGATTTGAGGTGGTATGGTGGGGTGCGTTTGAGGCTGAGAAGGGTATGATGGCCGGTAGGGAGCCATTTGTTGAGGGTTTGGAAATTGCGAGGTTGCTGCGATGTATGACTGATTGGCTTGGTGATATGGAGGTGGTTGGTAATATGGGGCGTATTGGGCATGGAAGGCGGGTGTTTGGTTCGGTTTCCATTGGTTCGGTTTCTTCTGTTCCAAGGTTACTGCATGTGCCTCTCCTTCCTTCTTTTTCACGAATGGGGTTTTCTTTGGGTCGTTCCCTACTGAAGTCTCGGCGATCTTGCCATTCCTCATTCCACTTTCAATTCTCTCGCCGATGATGACCATGTCAGAAAAATTTGATGACACACTCCCGATCATCCTATCATAGAAAGGCGACTGGAGTGTATCAATGAACATTGCTACGATTTCTTTCTCGGCTAAGGGAGGCTCCACCTGAGCAGCCAGTTCTCTCCATCGTTGCCCCTATTCTTTGAAAGTCTCTACATCCCTTTTTGACATATTTTGGAGTTGCATCCTATCGGGAGCCATGTCAACATTGTACTTGTACTGCTTCAGGAATGCATCTGCTAGATCTTTGAAGGATCGGATGTGTGCCTGCTCGAGATGCGTATACCAATTTGAAGCTGCCCCGGTCAAGCTGTCTTGGAAGAAGTGAATCAAGAGTTTATCATCTCGGGCATGTGACGCCATCTTCCTCACATACATGGTCAAATGGTTCTTGGGACAAGTGGTTCCCCGATATTTGTCAAAATCAGGCACCTTAAATTTCGGCGGAATGACAACATTTGGCACCAGACAGAGTTCCGAGGCATTCCGAAGACCATAACTATTTACCTCTTCGATGGCCCGCAATCTTTCCTCTAGTACTTCCAGCTTTTCTTTAGACTGGGAATCCCCCCCCCCCCCCCGACTGATTCACCGGAGCTTCTCCGTACATATTATGGGGAAATGAATGTGGCATGGAGGAGGAACCGAAGTTTGGCATCATTTGAGCCCTCTGGGGTCCATAATGTAGGGTGTATTGTGGGGGCCTTGGATTGACAGTAGGTGTCACTATCGGGGTGTTACCATCTGCAGAGTTGACATTCTGTGCTTGCGGTATTTCGACAGTATTGGTGGGGATTTGTGCTTGAGTGATGTGTTCGGAGTTCTGAATACCATCTTGTGGACTGGGGGCTGTTGGTGGTACAAACCCACGAGGCAAACCGTATAGGGGATTGTTCGGGTCAAATGAAAAATGAGTTGGGTTGAGAGGCATCATGGCCCCTGGTTGGTTGAAGCCTTGAATAGGAATCTGAGAAAAACCGGGCGGGATGAGAGGTGTGGCTGGCTGTCCTTCGTTCGAGGCTGGAGGGTTCTCCTCTGTGTTCTTCTCCTTTTGCATTTCTTGTAGGATCTCCATCATCTTAGCCATCTGATCCTTGATTTGACTGACTTCATCCTTGATCACTTGAACTTCTTCTAGTTCATCCGCCATGGCTCTTGCCTGTGATCGAGTGCGATAAGGGCGTCTTGGAGCAATTGTTCAAAAACCACACTGTTTTATTTAATAAAAGAAAGAATAAATGAATAAAATCAAAAGAAAGAGCATAAACCAATTAAACTCCATTTTTGACAGGAAGACCGTCGCAAATACTTATAGCAAGAATACTCATCCTGCAATCAAATCTAGTGGTATAATTCCCTCTAGCTTGACTGCAGTTGATGCCGAGTCCAAGGGAGAATTCACTCCTCGATAGACCACATCTGTACTAGCAATGTTATTGTTTGATGATACCCATATTTTTACGTGGAAAACACATCGTTTTTAGGGTAAAAATATAGTTGATGAAGTATCTAAGGGAGAATTCACTCCTCGACAGATATCATCTGGAAAAAGAGAGAGCATTCCACAAAAAATTGATGAAAACTTCTATTTCATTGGATGGATGTTGCAATACAAACATGAGTCTTTGGTCAACTAGAAAAACAATACATCGAGAGTTTTCATATTTCTAACCCATCTTTGGGGACCTCAAAATACTATGCCAAGAGCTTCATCTTCTTTTTCCCGAATCCCTTTGCAAGCTTCCCAAAATGCTTGAAGAACTCAGTCACCTCCGGTGGTATTTGGAGGAAAGGGTTCTTGTAGACCTGAATTGATACTTCTTCAAATCGATCCACCAACTGGGAAGTATGATATTGAATTCTACCAATCATGTCTTCATATTTTCTTCTCCATGCTTCCCTTTCATAGATCACATCCCTTACAACCAATTTCCATCCCTTTACCCATTCTGCGTGACGTTGAGCTTCTCCTCTTTCATTTTCTTGCATTTTGGTCCTGAGCCAATTTTCCCTTTCATTAGCTTATGTTAATAATTGACGATATCTGGCAGCTTCGTTCCATCCTCGATCAGAGTAAAGTTCGGTCTGGGCCAAGGATTCTTGTAGAGATCCAACTCTCTCCTTTAATATCTGTATTGTTTCGACGTGAATCCCTACATCCCACTCAAGCTCTTCTTTCTTCTTTAGAATTCTGACTAGTGTGTTTTCTTGACACTCCACCTTTGCTTGCAACTCTTGGATCATTGCTTCTTTTTCTTTTCTTGCCCTTTTCATGCGACTTGGGGCTTCGTAGGAATCGGCACATTCACTTCTCAAATTCTCGATCTGTAAATTCAGTTTTTGCACCTGGCTTTGGAGCTTGACGATAGTTACTTCTGCAACTTGGTTCTTTTCATCCAAAACCCCCATCTGAGCTTTTAGAATTTCAAATTTTTCCAGCATTTGATCTTCTGTAAGAGGATTGTTTTCAAAGCTTTGGGTGGGGGTTCGGTTTTGAAGGACACCCCCTTCTTGCCTCTCTCCATGCTTCATATCTTTTTGTTCGAGCTATGATCCGCCTTCCTAACTCATCACGCCCTTTTATGTGAATATTGTTCCATGCTGACCTTATTGCCATTGTCTGACTCTTGATGCTTTCACATTCTTGATATAGGAAATATACTCCACCAAGCAGCTCTTTTGGGGGTTCATCTTGTGTCCACCTGAGTTGGCACATTACTAGAGCTGGTGAATATGACACACATCCTCTGGGTCCCATCAATGGGACATTCGGGAAACTCCCACAACTGAATATAACTGAATCTCCATTGTACCATGGACACATCCATCTAAATGAACGTGAGTCGACCTGATCAAACTCTCGTTTCCATTCATATAGTTTGCATGACTTTAGCGGCATGCGAATGAATCCTTTCAATGGGTCATCCGCTCTATCAATTTTGTTTCCAGCATACAAGTGAGTCATAATCCAAACATATAACATTGGTGCACAAAGATCGCAACTTTCCTTGTTGATTCTGATGACAAACTTGTAGTGAGAGAAAAGTTTCAGCTAGGATAGCAGGGACTAAATTCACCCCGTATTCCTCAACTCTGTAGAAGACATCCATGGCTGATCGATCAATCACATCCGGAATAAAGGGAAAAAGCACCAGTCCGTAGATAAGGAGAGCCAACAACCTATTAAAGAGAACCCATCGTTGTTGCTGAGCCAACTCCCTAAGGTAACCTTCCAAGAATCGCCTCTTCAAGCCCGTAGTGTTTCCTTTTTCCACTTTATCCAATTGTTCCGATTTAAGTTCCAACAGACTTGCTATCTTCCCATCTGCCACATATTGTCCATAATACAAATAGACACATGATTCCTTTTGGATAGGCAATCTCAGCATGTAAGCATACTCCTCTATGGTGGGAGTTACATCTAGGTCAGGCAATTCAAAACACCTCAAAGTTGGGTTCCAATACTGAGCGAATGCACTTAGAGCGGGGGCATCCACCAGAATACGTAATAGATCTAGTATCCTCCCGTACTTGTTGTTAAAGTTCGAACGTGCCTTTTCTGACATTTGTTGACTAATTTCCCATAAGCTCTGAACATCATTGAGTGTCACGTCGATCTTGATGCTCTTCTTGGAACTGCTTGCATTGCTAGTACTCTTTCCAACGCTAGGTCCTTCCATTCTTTGATATAAGATTAATACTAAGGTCTTCCTGTCAAGAAACACAAATAAAGAAAAAATTAGAAATAAAACACACGAAAAAAAATGCCCTACATGCTTCATGTTGCATGAACCCCAGTAGGGTTGGGAACCCTATGTCGGGTATGTTGTCAATGCACTACCTTCACTATGACATGCCGCTTATTAGAAGTGCAATAATATTTGAACATGTCATTCGGGCTTGGAGCGACGATGTGTCGCCCCATTTTTCCTTTTTTAGAAAACTTCATAATAAATATGTATGTGCATGACAATTTATGTTTATGATGCCAGAAAAAAAATGGAGATAGAGAAAGAGTATGCTCCCTTTGTCCTAAATTGGGTAAAACTCAGGGTTGGACAAACCTGAGATAATAACTCTAAACAGGTTGGCTACTAAGTTTGCTCTATCAGTGAAAATCAAGTAGGGTCTAGACTTCTAAAAGCCATGGTTCCCAGATTGCCCCTATCCCGAAAGATAAGGATCCGACTCATGAATCTAGTCACAAGTAGGGATAAACCCTCTCAATATGACCATCCCATGATATCGGGTACAACCTGAGTGGTGAATCAACAAATGTCAGGGAGGTACGAGACCTCTTCAATGACAATGTCGAGACACCGCCTAATCCTTGAGTTTTGAGCAAGCTCGGGTATAGAGCCAAAAGTGTGTGCAAGTTGTGATAGTGATGTGTGTGATGGGAGCACACAAACCTTCACAAAAACCTACTAAAATAAAACTACCCCAAACCTGCAAAAGGGAACAAACAACACAAATACAAAAGTTATCTACCCTAAGGTTGCAAGAATATACAAAAGCAGTTATGGAAGCATTAAAAAGGAAATAAAACAACAAGGGTAAAACAAATATTTTCAAAGCTGTTTTTTTTTGAAAAAAGAAGAGAAAAAAAAATTTTAAAAAATTGCACAACCAACTATGATAGGCCTGACTCTCAAAGTAATCCCCAGTGGAGTCGCCAGCTGTCGCGACCGTCCCGTCCGGGAGCCGCGAAAAAGTTGGATAAAAAACAGAGGAGTCGCCACTAAAATTTTTATTGGGAAAATCTTAGAAAACCCAATTATTTAAAGGTAAACTGGTCTTTTAAAAAAGAGAGATATGAGTCCGGGAGTCGGTTACGAGTAGGGAAGGTATTAGCACCCCACATCGCCCGTTTAAAAAACGGTACCTCAAGTTAATTGTGCAAAAACATTTTAATAACCTTTTAAATATTTATTCTACCCAAAAATTATTTACAACAAAGTGTTATTTTTAATTTTAAATATTTTAGATTTTTATCAGTTCTTATATCTTTAAATTTATTGTTTAGAAAAATTAAATGAGGTTGAACATGGCACATGAGTCCACAGGGCAACCTCAAATCTAAGGGACTGAGCATGGCACCGTGTCCATAGAACATCCCTAAAAAGGAAAAGTTTAACTTTTTGATTAATTATTTTAACGAAAAACGGGATGCAAAAAAAGGGAAATTAATTAAATGAGGTTGAACGTGGCACATGAGTCCACAGGGCAACCTCAAATCTAAGGGACTGAACATGGCACCGTGTCCATAGAGCATCCCTAAAAATAGAAAAGTTTAATTTTTGATTAATTATTTTAGCATAAAAAGGAGATACAAAAAAGGGAAAATTTAGTTTTGGCCCGACAAGATGATTTATCTTGCTCCTACGTATTCCCGGGTGCGATGGGAAACTCAAAGCCACGTAGTTCTTTTTAGAAAATTTTGATTAGTTTGTTGATTTTTAATTTTGATAAAGATGTGATTTTTTTGATTTTTTTTTTTTTTGGTTTAAAAAGAGATTTTATTTTAAAAGAAATTCACCTTTGCACAGAGTTCAAGATAGCAGTGCTATACGATGAACCCTTACAATTCATACGCCACTTGAGGATGAAAAATCATACACCAACGTCGTAGATTGTTGCGTGAATTCAAAAGATTTTTTTTATAGAATGAAATTGGGTAAAATTGATGAAAAGAGAATACGACCCCAAATTATTTGAATAATTCACATTTACTGTTTTTATTTTCAATTATTTACGTAAGCTAAATAATATAAACTGAACATGCTGCCATTCTCTCAAAAACGCAACAGGCCTCACCAAAACCAGTAACAAAACAAAAGCCCATTACATAATAATAATAATAATAATAATAATAATAATAATAATAATAATAATAATAATAATAATAATAATAATAATAATAATAAAACAAAGAAATCAGGAAAAATAAAAGGGAAGCTTCTGTTCTCTTCCAAAAGCTTACCAAACGAAACAGAAAAAGGGTAGAGGACCAAGGAGCTTTGCTGAAGGGGTGAAGAGGTAGAGCAGATCTGCAACAGGGGTGGCGCGACGGTCGGAGGTCCTCCCCTGTGGTGGTGCGCGGCTGGTGACGGACAGGGACGGCGGGATCTGGTCAAGAGTGAAGGAGACAGGTTCTTTGATGAGAAGAAGAAATCAAAGTGCTTGAACGGTGGCTAGGAGGTCCACACTACGGCGGACATGGTGTCGGACGGCAGAGCAAACGGCCGGAGTGGTGTTTCGCACGGCGAGCGGCCTTCTCCCCTAGCGTCGATGAGCGGCGGTCGGGTGTGCAGGGGCGGCGAGCGGAGACGTGGTGGCGGCTGAGTGGATCTGCGATTTGATATATTTTGTGTGTGCTAGAAGTGGAAACTAGCAGTATAGGGGAATGGGTTGAATGAGAAGAAGGTGGGGATGATGAAGATTTAAGGAGGATGAGATTGAGAGGTGTTGTGTGGGGCTTTTTCTGTTTTTTCTATTTTGTTATTGTTGGGTTGTTGAAGAGGAAGAAGAATGAGAGGAGAAAGATGAAGGTGGAAGGATGAAGGTGATGGGTTTTTGGTGAAGGAGGAAGAAGGGTTGAGGTTAAGATGAAAGAAGAAGAAAAAAAAACAGAGTCTGGAACGTGAGAAAGAGAAAGAAAAGGAAAGAGAAAGAAAAAGAAAAAAAGGTCAGGGGAGGGGCGTACTGTAGGAAGAAATAGATGAGTTTTTTTGCTTGTTGAAAGATGATTTAGAAGCTGAAAATTTTGGGTTGATGATGGTAGTATGGTGGAATGCTGCCATGGTGTGTTGAAGGTGATAGAAGGTTGATGATGGAAATGCTTAAAGAGGAATGATGGTCGAATGGAGAAGGGAATGGCAGTACTGTGGGGAGGATCTCCAATTTTTCTGATGCTCTTTTATATGCCCCCCCCCCCCCCCCTCCCTTGTTTCTGCTATGTTTGCTGAATTTATGCACCATTTGGAGGAGAAGATGACAAAACAATTCTGGTTATGCCAGCTGTGATGGAAAGGGACTCCACTAGTGGAGTGTTGCAGTGATCAAAATATGTTTCAATCTTTTTCCAAACTCCACTTTTGTGTTTCATTTCACTGATCTAAGCAAGAGTGCTTTTCCAAGTTCTGGAAATTGCCCAAAAATAGAGGCTAATAGCCTTGAGCCTTGTGAGAGCTACACTTGAGTGAGTCAGTGAGGAAAACATGTTTTCCAAAAGATTTTTTCAATTTTTTTTAATTATCAGCAGAAATCTTGCTTTTTTCTATTTTTATTTTTATTTTTTTTATTTAAACATCTCTTCACTTGGGCTTGGACTCAAAACAATTTGTAACAGAAACAAATTGGGCCAATAACATAACCAATTTTTAGAGAATTTTTATGCATTTTTTTTTCAAATATTAATTAAAAAGGAAAATACCCGGAGAAAATTAGGTGTTCACATACGTCCACGGAAACACTTAGTAAAATATTTACTATCTCAAATATGTGATTACACGATTGTAACTCAGCCCATATATAAGTTTTTGGACAAACTTATAAACACTCCTTCAATAGTGTATCACTCTACAAATCCGAATACCCATCACTCTAGAGTTACAAGAAATAATATACTCTCATGTATTTACTCTCCCCACTGGAGATGTCCCCACCGACTGGGACACCCCAGACTCTCTTCCCCTTTTCTCTCTCACTATCAGAAACTCTCTTTCTTGCTTTTTGATTTTTCTACCGAATGAATGAAAGTACCTCTTCTATTTACAGAGACTTCAGCAGTGTGAAAACACTGCAACAATTCAGCTGCACGGTACAAAATTTCCACCGACTTATGCACCTAGCTACTCCATTTTTCTTCACGCAATGAACTGTGCAAATCTGCAGGAAATTTGCATTTAATGTGTACGTGCTTTGACTTTTCAAAGCAACACATGACTCGACCCCCACAATTCTCCCCCCTTGGGGAAAAATATCTTCGATCATTTTAGCAGAGAACAAATCTCCCCCTCAAGCACGAAAGCTTTTCCTTATCTCCCAATAATTTTACAAGATCCATCCATGAGTATTCAATGGTGTAGCTTATACTGTCGTTGCTACCATCAACGGGACATGCCGCCTGACCTCCATTGGTAGGAAGGCTTTGGATATAAGAGTCCATACATGGATCTACCACCAACGCCTCTATACTCGTTTGAATCTATCACCGGGTGGCACCAATATCTCTAATACCAATATTGAGAAATACCTGCACAATTTCTCTCTCTCTGATACCAACACTGTTGGGCATCTCCCGCACAAACAAAGGATGTGAGAACACACAAAAGAATACACGGCAGAAAAATAATAGAGAATACAAAAATTTAACATGGTTCGACACCTCTTATCTACATCCACGGAAACACTTACTAAAATAATTACTATCTCAAATATGTGATTACAATATTATAACTCATCCCACATTATAAGTTTTTGGACAAATTTATAAACATTCCTTCAATGATGTATCACTCTACAAACCCGAGTACCCCTTACTTTAGAGTTACAAAAGAAATAATACACTCTCACTTATTTACTCACCCTGCTCTTGGGGACACCCCAGACTCTCTTCCCCTTTTCACTCTCACTAATAGAAGCTCTCTTTCTTGCTTCTTGTTTTTTCTACCGAATGAATGAAAGTGACTCCTCTGTTTATAGAGACTTCAGCAGTGTGAAAACACTGCAACAATTCAGCTGCACGGTGCAAAATTTCCACCGGCCTATGCACATGGCTGCTCCATTTTTCTTCACGCAATGAATTGTGCAAATCTGCAGCATATTTGCATTTAATGTGTACTTGCTTTGACTTTTCAAAGCAACACATATGGCTGGACCCCCACACAGAGGCATGAAGGAAATATAATCTAACAGTTCTTTATTGTTAACAATTTGATATATGCACCATTTTTGGTGAACACATTTTTTATTTTGTACGAACTACTGTTAACACAATTATCTCATGCATATTTGTACACCCATTCGGGACAAATTTCTTGGACACATATATCATAGTGGCAATTGCGTAAATATAAGTGTATGAGCTCACTATACTATCACCTCATACACACTTGAACTATAAGGTGTCATGGTATAGGTGTGCATCTTGGGTGTTCATATAACATTGCTGCTTTGCAATGAACTGATAGAGGCTGTTCAACTTACCAAAAGTAATCTGAAATCACGCTAGACCAAATGCTATTCGCGATAACAATCTTCCCAATGGACATTGAACTTGGAAATTTGAAAGGAGGTTCAATTCCGGCAGCATTTAATGGCCATGCTGCATGAAAATTGCAAGAACATCATTAGAAAGTTTCATGAAAATATATGTTTTTACCTTTAACAATGCAACTGATGTATGACTCATACCATATTCTGGTGAATTAAATTCTCAAGATCTAATGGCACATCTTTTTTGTTCTATAGTGGTGAAATAAAAAGGACACATTCACACCTTTTGCATCGCATGAGAATACCATGGAACCTCAAATGCATATCAAAGCAATCAGAAAAAATGGACCAGGTCCATCTATATTTAAAATACATCTGTGTTTCCCATGCATTCACCAAAGTTTTGCTGCTCTAAGATTGTATCTAAACAACTTCATTATCATGGTATCTACAAATGTCATGCATCTCATTTAAATGACTAGTCAACATTAGACTATGCATCTCATCTTGATGAGCTTCCATCCCTTTGCTAAATTAATTATATAGACCAGTTTAGTTAATTAGAAAATATAACAGAAACCAAGGTTAACACTATAATGCAATTCATAATTCCTATTCATGCAATACCAAAACAAATTCCATACCTAGCCACCAAAAGCCAAGAAGACAGTAGAGACCAATACAGCCAAAGAACTTTTGCATGTCAACCTTGTCTCCTGATCCAGCAGAACTCTTCAGAAGCACTGCAATTAATTAGCCAAGATTGACAATGATACTCACAGTTAGAATTACATAAAATTTATCTGTAATTTAAATTAAACATATATTAGCAGTCAAACTGACATTAGAGTCGATTGACAGTTAAGTATCATACCTGTGTATAAGCCATAACAAATAGCTGAGAGTAGACCAAACATGTCCCCAGTGATAGAATGCTTTCCAGTCCTTAGCAAGAAGAGTTTCCATTTTCAGAAATTGAAAGAATAATGACAATTGACAAGAGAATATTAGGGGAAACATATATAGCATGTCCATATAGAATCACTACCATTTTGATTATTTCCTATTATCTCTTTGCCAAAAATGGAGACCACACACACACACATATTGCAGGTCAAACAATACACATATTGCAGATCAAACAATAGCAGTATTTGTAGGCATATATTTATTTTCTTTCTTCTCTTCTGAAAATTAACATTTTACACACTTCATAAAGTGGACTTAATGATTTCTGAGCAAGATGAAGTATTAGAGGAAAGGACTTGTGCACCACAAGAAGCATCATTCTACTTACTCAGAGATGCTGATCTTCTCATCTGCTGCCCAAGTTTGCCCAACAGTTGTCATGGCAACACCAACCATGCTGATTAAAACAGCAACTAGTTTGGTTTTATTTACCGAGTCCTTGCCAAGAAGAGCTCCAAAGAAAAGGGTAAAGAGACCTGATGTGGAACTCAAAACTGTTGTACTTACAACACTAGTATTTGCAAGTGCCAGGTTTGAGAAATACTGCATGATACCAATCAATTGCAAGTTTGCAACATTAAAGACACAAGATACAGAACATAATGAGTGGCACTTCTTGTAAACTCATGAACAACATTCATGCATGGAACAGAATGTTCGAATTACTAAGGAACATCTCAATTAACATTATCTAGAGTTCATGTCAGAACATGTTGTATAAACTAAGGTTCTCATCTCCAAATACTCAGTCATCTGTAATCCACCACACCTAATGCCTTTTTTCAAAATTATAAATACTAAAATACAGTTATGTATCCACTGATTTATGTAGATTTCTTTTTCCCCCAAAGTTAATATAAGGCTGCACTTCTTTTTAGATCCATTCTTTCATATGAGAAATTGAAGTTCTTCTAAGATGCAAAAGCTACACTGCCTTGGAGATTAGTTTGAAACTATTATTATACAAAAATAAATGGCCTATCTCTATTATTTTTGTCCCCGTATTACAAAGTTCATAATATTCAATCATTAAATTTTTTAAGGATTGTTTCATGACACTAAATTACTCCTGCTAAGAAATACTTTCAATCTAGAGTGTCTGACAACATTTATATGAATTAAGCTATATGGATAGTTCTACAACTTTGGCCCTGCTTGTATGTAACAACTTGTATTCTCAGTTCTCCATAAAAAGGTTAAAATGAAAATTATTCAAATTTAAAGAATGAGATTTAAATGAAACCCTGTTACCTCTGATGCAAACCAAATTGGAGTGAGGTACAAGCCACACTTAGCAATTTTCCATGAAGTATATTCATAATATTGTGCAAGCAAGGGAGGTTCATTTTCCTCTTTCGTGACCAAAGGCATACCTTCTTCTCTTTCTTTAATGTCCTTGTCAGTAATTAAACTACTTTTTAGATCAGTTTCTGGTCTTTGGTGAATGTCATCGATTCTTAAAGGGACACCAAGTCCAGAGGAAATGCTAACTGAGGTGTAGTACCTATGATGTTTTCTATATGAAGTTTTCAGTAAGCTACAGATCCACTCTTTGAAAACTGAAATGGGTAAGTGGACCACCATCAGAGATACTCCAAGGTAAGTGAGTGCAAAAGGCTGTTTATACTCTGTGAAAATCCTCTGCGGAAATGTATCATAAGCATAGTATTACAAATCAGTTGCGTAATCAAACTCTTCACATGTTAATTAAGTGAAGCAATAACAAGTTTTAAGGAATAGAATAACAATTAGAAAGGAATGCAATGAGAAGCTATACTACAAATAGTTGTCTACTCTATTTCTATCCTATAACCATAGAACTGTCATATAATTTCAATTCTTACTCATGAAGAATTCGGAGGATTTTCACTCCTTTTCCTATAACCCTTTTTTACAAACTTTGGTCAATGCACAAGGCCTAACACCCCCACAAAATACATACCAGCTGGTTGCTTTTGAGTTGGAACATTTTAACTGAACCCACATAAATAGGAACATTAAATTTTAGAAAGAAACGTGTATTATTGACATTAAGAACTGAAAACTGATATCATAAATTTTTAAAAAACAACAAATTGGGCATAAGGTTTTCAAAACCTTTGTTACAATTTACAAGAGCCTCACCATTTGAATACCTAGAATATGAACCACACCTTAGTTACATATACATAAACCACATTCACATAGTGTCCAACGGGGTCAAATCAAGGTGTCCATGATATGATCCAAAAAAAGGATCATGTAAATTTTCGGATCTATCCTTGAGTGACAACAAAAATTATAGAAGAAGATGAAATACAAAATTGGATAAGATGAGAAATGGGAGGTAGGCGCCACAAATCCAAGTGGATTTGATAAGCCAAGGTGAGGTTCGCCACAAGAATCTTGGATTCTTGATAAGAACAAGGGTGGTTCAATGAAGAACCCAAGAAAGAACACTCTCACAATTGGTAAAAACCAAATTGAACATCCAAGTTTTTTTTTTCTATTCATGTTCTAGATGCATACATATAGGAAAATGGGGTGCATAGAATATGCTTACAAAATCGTCATCTTAATGTGACTAATTCCCCATAAAACAATAATTAATCCACTAAGTGACTAATTAAAACAACTAATGAAAACTAAGTGGATAATAAAAGTGGTTCATGACTAAAAAGGAGTTTCCTAGGCATGCAAGCCAAAGGTTGCCCTCCCAATTAACATGTGCACCGTCCACACAAGCATAATTAACATGTGCACCGTCCACACAAGCATAATTAACATGTGCACCGTCCAAAATTTATTAGACTTTTATTGAATTAAAATAAATTAGTTTTTATTGAATTAAAATAAATTGGTTTGCATCAGTCCACAATGGTTTCACATTGCTTGCAATAAAATAGCAATGATTTAAGTAGCTTCATACACATTCTTGTTTCTTCCTAGGGAGTTTCAAGGTGCTCGTGAACCACTAAGACCCTTTGATGAAGAGGTGCGGATTTTGGAATATTTTAACAAAAATAGAGCATTAATAAATTACTCTGAATAGTGAATATTCCTCTACCAATATTTACCCCTCACATTGAAGTCCTAACGGAAGCAAAACCCAACCTTGTATTGGGTATCAATTTCATAATTAGATGAATGAGATAGATCATATGTATGTTTCTGAACTGAAAATTTTGCGGTTCCATGTGTTGAAGTTTAAGTTTTGTTTTCCTACCCTTTTAACTATCCTTTTCTCGAAACCATACAAAAATGCAACATCTTCAAAATAAAGCCAAAGAGATAACGCTTGCTAAAACATGAACTTCAACAAGAAATACAGGAGAAGGAACCAGAAAAAAAACAGAAAGGAAAAACATGAGTACAAACCTGAGTTATTTCTGCTGAGCTGACAAATATTAACACAAAAGCTCCAATCAGCCCCAACCCTGCATGGTACCGCCAACCCATTACAGGACCTTGTCCTAAGCAGCTCTATGAATTTTTTGATGCACAAGGTATCTCCTGCAATCGATAATCGAAGACTAATCCCTTTCGAGACGTAGAAATCACTTAAATGGATTTGTAAACTTTTAACAATGTGTAAGGCAGTGTATATATAACATTTCCTATAAAAGTTTGTGATTAACTGACATATATAACATATGCAGACAATTCTAGTTTCCTAGTATATGTGCTTTGGATGATCACCGAGTACTAACATGGTTTTTGTTGTCTTCAGTAATTGGTGGAGTTTGTTGAAGGACAACTTTTGGCGTCAAAACTCAAAAATATAAATCAAATTGACGTGTTAAAGTTTGTAGTTGCTTGTCTTAGGCGTTAGCCATAGCCTCATTAAACAGCGGAACTGAGTGACACCTGCCGTTGCATTTTTATGCAAATTTTAGTTCTGAGCTATCGTGGCATCCAAGAAGCAAAACATCTGTATTTGACTATTTGAGTAAGAGGATCAGAGGAATCTCGGAAGACTCGTGCATAACCAATAGAACACCAGTTTTGCTTTTTGAGAGGTGCTGGAGAGATCCAACAGGAGAGCATCTAATTTCTAAGAACTGTTCCAAAACCCATCTATTTTTTAAGGGTACCGTAGCATTTCCCTTTCTAATATTATCTTTGCTTACTATATTCAATCAAAGAACCGATATCATCATTTTGTATTCTCTATGATATTTTAATGTGCGTTTACTACATGTAACCGTTTCGGGAGGCTTTTTTTTCCTTTTCATATGCACCATCAAGCAAATGTTGAGCCAATCATTTTTACAGCTGGACATGTGACTTTTCAACTAGTCAGCTCTTCAAACTAACATATGTATTTGCCAAAGGGACCACTGTATTTTCCTATTTGCTTGTATACCCCAGATTAAAAAATTAAACTAGAATGGGTCATCTAGCTTTAGCCCAACATCTAGGCCTCCACACACAACACCTAATATCCCAACCCGACCCGACCAGTAACAAAGCGTAGGAGACACCGCATAACGCCGTCTCAAGCTCCGCCTTTCCATCAGATGCATAACCTTTCTCAGTATCAAAACACAGCAGTTCATCTGTTCTGCTATCCGATTCGGGGAAGGGGATCCGATTCAGTTTCGCCATACGCCGCCCCTCTTTAACGACATTTGTATTCTGATTCGATGTTACGGCCATGGATTCAAGTTCAGTGTTAGTGTCAGATGATGATGAACATGTTGTCCATGGGAATCATACCCAGATCTCAGTGACGGTGGTGACTCTGCTGTCCATCGGAAGCTGAGGGTTTCAAAAACCAAAAATACAAATGCTTGACTATCATGTTTACAATTTCATTGGCCTGTGAAATTTCTATGCCTTTTACGAAGTAGATAATTAATGACTGATGCTAGATTCATATCACCCATACATACAGAATCTTATATTTTATAATTTTCACTATCTGATTATGAATGATCTTGGAGTTGGTGGGATAGGAGGGGTGAAGGGCAACATTGGTATTTTCAGTTTTTTGGTATTAAAAATAACAGAAATTGGAAATACAAAAAATACATATATCATAATACAATATATTATATTAATATGGTTTGACTACTGTACAAATACATGGGTTAAGTTTGAAATTTTGACCAACTCATGTGACTATTTGATTGACCCACAATCTATCATATGGGTGGTGTATTGGGTGATACAAATTGTGGGTGGTGCAACTTAGCCCAAGCCCTTCCCCGTTTCAAAATGAAAACAAACACATAATTAGGGGTGAGCAGAACCCGGTCCGGCAAGCCAACTCGTCCCAACCCAAAGGGTTCGAGCCGGGTCAGACCCTAACCCGATCTGCAAATGGGACGAACCTGTGTCCTTTTTTGTGGATCGGGGTCGGGTTAGGGAGGGGTTAGGGTTACCCTTCGGGTCACCCGGCCCGTCCCTATACTGCATGTATAATTTTTTCCCACCGCACCTGAGGCGCTGATCTCCTGATCCTGTAAAGCTCAACCCAACTAAATTTTTTATTTTAATTTCCCTCATCTAATCTCACAAGTCAGAGGGAGTTTGGGAAAGATTAAATTTTGATATTTCAGCTGTTTTCTGTGATTTAAGCTGTTTTGGAAAAAAATTGTGATGTTTGGATACATTGATTATTTTTCTAAAAAGCTTATTGTGAGTGGTTTCAGCTGTTTTGGTTTAAGCTTGGATGGTGGACTGTTTTAACAAAACGTTGTTTTCTTCTTGCCTCGGTCCATGTTTTCTCTCTCCAGCGTTACTGCCGCAGCACATTTATTTTTTAACGGATACTGCAGCAGCACGTTACGCTCAAATAATGGAACCAATAATGGAACACTCATAAATGAAACAAATAATGGAACCTTGCATACTCTAAAAATGTGAGGCTCGTATATGTATATTTTTTTAATTTTAATATAAGTTTTTTTAATATAAATTCTTTAGTTTATTTAAATGAAATATTTATTATTTATATTTAAACATTCTAAAAATAATATATTTTTTTATATGTTTTCATAAGTATGAGAAAATGTTATAAATTTTATTAAACTTTTAATGTTAAAAAACATCAAATATTAAATATAAACAAATAACTTCGTATCTTTTTCGTAATTCATTATGTAAAAGTGATTATTTTTACATCACCCAAACGAAATAGATTATCTTAAAATCACTTTTCAGCAAATATACCCAAACAAAAACAGATTCTAATTATAATCGATTATCACAATAATCGATTATTTGAAAACAGATTATCACCGTAATCTTTTTTTCCAATCCCAAACACCCAAAACTCATGGTCCCGTAAACCCTAACTTCCCTTTCTCCTCTTCTGCCGCCTGACTGCCCCGTCCCGCCACGTCTGTCCGCCTTGTTCCACCGTGCGTGACCGCTTCTGTCCGTCTTTGCTCAGTCGCGCCTAACCGCTCCCTTCAACAAGCAGTGCCCCATCTTCTCCGGTTAGGTCTCCGCTGCGCGCCACCGTTATTCACCGGCAAGGACCACCATCACCCTTCTTCAGCACAGTGTTTCATTGGCACCTCTTCAACGCACCTCTTCTGTTTCTGACTTTCTGTACAGTTTGGTAAGCTACAAAGTAGCTTCTATTTTTGTCTTCTCTTTAATTAGTCTAGTAGATGGGTTTCCTTTTTTTTTTTAATTGACTTCTAGCTAGGCTTTCCATTCTTTTTATTGATTTATCTTCTAAAGACATGGTTGTCTTCTGCAGTATTGGGTCCTTGTCTTTTCTATTATTTGGGTTTGGTGCTTTTGTCTTCATGTGCTTCTATTTTGACTTGTTGTTTTTCACAAACTACAATTGCTATTGATGTAATGTAAGCACTTCTTGATACTATTGTCAGTCATTCTACAACCTGCAAAAAAATTTATGCCTTTGATTTCTCTGTTTTTAGTTTCAAACATTAATTTTTTGCTTCTTTTATCTTTATTTATGCCTATTGCCATTATGTTATTGCCATTATGTTCTGTTATTATTACCATTATGTTATGTTATTGCAATTGTAGCAAGTGGTAGCTGAAATTTAGGCATTCTATGATCTAGTTGTTTGTACTTTATAATGAGAAACTCACTGTTATAACGAGAATTTTAGGCATTAGCTGAAATTTAGGTATTATCTCCCCTCTTATAGGTTCTTGATGCTACCAGCAATGAACCTTGCAAATATTGCTCAGCAACGAACCCATAAGCTTGATGTCTTTTTTTTTTTTGCATGATATATTGTTTATTTCAATACAAGCAGGTTTGATCAATACAAGCATGTTTGATCACCAAACCGAATTCGTTCATGCTCAAGTGCCGTGCAGCGCCCCTCCTGTGAAATCCGGTGGTGAGGAGGCAATGTGGAGGGAGGGAGCAGGTGTTGGGATGTGTATAGGGACGATCCGACGGTGAGGAGGCAGTAGCAGGACGCTCCTACCACTGGAGCGAATCCGGGTCCGTTTGATCACAGGTTTGGTTACCAAGTTTTCAGCAATTGGTCATGTCCTTCCAACATAGAAAGTTCTTGGATTTGGCCCCTTCTGATTAAGTCAAAAATGCGGGTCAATGATACTTTGGTTGCTACCAACAAAGTTGCTTATTTGGAATAGGGTCACAGGAAAACTTTGGCCTACAGAAGTAAACATATAGTTATGTTGTTTGACTCTGTCTAAGCCTTTTAAGGCTTTCTACTTCAACTTGAAGTGAACTGAACTGTGTCATTTTCAATTTGGACGATAGTGTGAATGAATTTTATTGTACACATTTTTATTCCAGCAACTGTGAACGCATTTTTGTTCATTTATAGATATATTGTTGTTGTATATATACTATAAAAGTTACATGATCATGTTGTGCTATACATATTTCGGACCAACCCGATCCCGTCCCACCTAGGTCCGGCCCTAATCCAATCCGCACATCATCGGGTTCCTTCGGGTCTAGAGACTGATTCGGGTTCACATAATTGGCCCGATCATTATTTAGGGCCGGGTGAGGGACAAGCCTAACCCGTCCTAACCCGTCCCACACTTACCCCTACATATAACTGAGCTTGGACCATGAAATTAATGTTAAGGAGTGATCTTGAACCGTTAGTGTGAAGTAATATCTTTTTCGGCACTACAAAATAAAGCCAAATATACTAGAGTAAAAGCTTAACCAATGGGATGTTGGTCAAGTAGAAGCAACTTGCCCCCGTAAAGAAGAGAACCTGGGGAACATGGTTTCGAATCCTTGTGGAGTTATCCTCATTGGAAGACCGAGATCCAAGAGGTAAAACTTTACTCAATCAGGCAAATCAGAGATTAGTCCCGTAACGAGCCTGAAGGATCTAAGCCGTGGGGATACTCTGGTAGACTCACTCAGCCCAAATGACTAATTAGGATGGGTTTTGAACAAAAAAAAATAAAAAGCTTAAATTCTGAGTAGAAAAATCTTCCCGGTTATTCCACATCCCTAGAAGATTGGTCCTACGGCTACTAGCGGTAGGGATAGCCTGGTTCCATCCGTAAAAAATAAGTATAACAATAACATGCATCGGAGTACTTAACATTGCTTGACTTGTAAAGATTTGCCTCCATGCAAGTTTCTATCCCATTTTCAGTAATAAAGATAGGAACTAACGATATTTTTCTAGCATGAACTGAATATATATACAAAGTTGTATGCAGGAAACAGCAGCCGAAACTACATTATTTTGCCAATGAGGATCTGAGCAATAATATAAAAATGGTGGAAGAACATACACCAATTTATGCTAGTGATACATCTTCGTTGACTTGTACATTTTCTCAGATGATTCGTACAAAAAAATAGCCTCAATGTCAGTTAAGATGTACAAGAACACTCCGGTAGTAAGCTTCTTTGTCTTACAAGCTCATGAAGATCATGAACAATCTTGAACACAGCATCAGGCCTTGCTAGCCTTAATGCATTTTGTGACATTATTTTTAGCTCGTCAGCTTTGGGACCAAACCACTCTGCTACAATTTTTGCTATCTCTTTAGGTGATTTAGAGAATTTCCCACATCCATTTTCTACTACGTAGGGGACATTGCCAACTTCCTGTAATGAAAGGAACTGCTGTAAGTTTACCATTTTTTCTTATCAGCTATGAGGTGGGGCTAAGTGACAATATTTACATGTGACTGCAGCCACCCAGCTACCTAGATTCAAAACCAAAGCCTAATTTTACAACAGCGTAACATGAATTTCTACTCCTTGTACCCTCACTAACAAATATGCATAATAGAAAAACTTATACAAAGTACTTAGACAACTATTTAGACAACTATATCCCTAATTTGAGAAAGATTCCATCCATCTCTTCATATATGCCAACTTTGCTACTTTTTTTTGTGGGTCACTAATAGTTTCTAACAGCTAAAATACCCCACTAAAGTTTCGGAACTGAGCCTCAAATTTACTTTCATCTATTGGCATTCAGTTTAGATTTGTTTTTTCTGTTTTAAATTTATTCACAAGGTTGAGAATTATAGCCCGAATCACAATACCTGCCCAGCAATGTAATCATTTAAAATAATTGGGAGGCCTTTGATCATGGACTCTGCAATCGTCCCTGGGCCCGCCTACAAAAAGGGTAAAATCCATCAATTGCTGTGACAATGAGGTAGGAAAAAATTTAGCCATGACTGAGAACAAACCTTTGTAATGATGCAGTCACAAGCTCCCATGCATTCCTCCATTTTGGTAACAAATCCCTTGACCTAAATATGGGTACAAATCAAATAATTCAGGGGCTTCTATGGACAAACATGCAATAACTAATTGCTATCTTCTATTTACTGATGTCACCACCCCCAACAAGAAATTTAATCTCGGATATCCACAACCACAACACAACTGGCCTCTTCATCCTTAATTAATATGAAACCAAAAATACTCTTGTATATGGGTTGGGGTACCCCTTGTACCCCATATCAATATACTTCTTTGCTTATCAAAATATATATATATATGTGAAACCAAAAACTAAGTTTAAATGCATTTGATCACAGAAGAAACACAAGTGAGTCTAAAATATTAAACATATTCATTGAAGAAGGTATAGATGAGAGCAACTGATAAACTCCACCCCAAATAATTTGGCCTATGAATCCATTACCCATACTTTATAGAATCCTAACTAGAAATTTTCTTTCAACAATCAATCAAGACTAATTTCTACACTCACAAGTCATAATTAAACCTTTCATCATCATATCTTTGATGTATTTTAGAAGCCCACTTATCTGTTCCATTTCTTACTGTAATTTTCCCCCTTAAACGGGATACTTGCATTGCATATGTATATAACTCACAGTTTTCAACATCATTAGAGCTTCTATATTCAGTTGCCCACACCATGATTTTTTTCCCACAAAAGTATACTTCAAAAATATGAACATTGTGATTCTAGTCATGAGGCTAGATACTATTTTATCAAGTTAAAGAATATGCAGAAAGTAGCAGAAATCAGTCAAGATGGACAGCTGACAGACAGACAGAAATGTAAATCTGTAAGCACATACATGTAAGGGAGGGAGTGCAGGAGCACCCACGAAAACACAACATAATTTATAGATGATTAACAAAGATCAAACAAGGTTCTTGAAAGATTTGAGGGCATTGATACCTGCACGGGAATCTTCCAATTAATTAAATTTAGCTTGTTAGCAAGCTTCTTATTGCGACCACAAATCACAAGGATTTGACCTATGGGAGTTCCAAGATTCTCGTCGTTTAATGAATCTCCAAGTGCCTGAGCAGTAGCCTCAATGGGACCCATACCTTCACCTCCACCCATCAATAATACAGCAGGAAGATCCTCATCCATGCCTAATTCTCTCCTCAATTCATCCTATGACATAAATTAGAGAAGCCCAACAGAATAAATATTACCTGATGTAAACCAAATTGCAAACACATGTAACAGTTGCATAGCTTTTCATGAGACTTAAATTTTATAAAATACAGTGTCATAAATAATTCACGGAAACTAGACACCAATATATCATATATGGTGTATTGATCAATAAGGTTGATTGAACAGACAAATAATAAAACTATAGTTCAGATCTAAATTTATATGTTTGAAGAAGGTGAAATACATACCCAATCAAAATAGTTTCAAGTAACTACTGTGATGTACACTACCCTAAAATTACAACAGTTGGGTACAAAAGGCTGTTGCCGTGGAATCTGAACCCATAATAAACACCAAAACAATTGTGATAGACTCACAATTAAACATGTGTAAGAAGGGTAGCAAGGAGCAGTGGAAAAAGTAAAGAGGGCAGCAATTAGCATTTATCTAAAAGGGTTATGTGGCAAATGAACAGGCAGTTACTTAGTGACAAAATCAAAAGGGGGAGTTGTGAAGGGGGGAGCTGGATCTGGATATTGGAAGTTTAAGGGTGTCTTACACCATCCATTTGGGTAGAGATAGCACCTCGCTTCTTTGATTTTCTTCTTTCTTCTTCCATTGTTACTTCTAACTCTACATATTCTGTTTCCTGTCACTGTAATTCAACCACCTTCACCTTCGCGGCCACTACCCCTGCGTTTTGCGGCCGCATTCACCACTCCGGAGATCTGCTCCATGATGGCTGTCTAAAACGCAGCAACCCGCCACTCCCCACCGCACTATGTGATTCGCCGCTGTAGCGGCGCGATTGACAACAGAGGGTGAGGGGACTGAATCTTGGCCATAAACCATACATAAATGGTCAAGATTAAAAGTTACTTAAATATTATATGACCATTAAAAAAGGCATGTGCATTTAAATCCTAATCTTGACCATTCAAGTAAGATCCAATGATCAAGATTCATTCCTCCTACCTCTAACAATAATCACTCAATGACTCAGAAGTTAGAAATGTCTAATTTTATGGCAATAGATTCAAAAACCTAATGACTTAAATTACTAGACTCCTTACTAAGACACGGGATTTCCTATTATTCTATCTCACCGTATCAAACAATCCAGTGAAAGTTCTCGGGAATAACAATAAATATGTCACAGAATACAGTATTCCAATTCCAGAATTGTAAGTGAACTAGCCATTCAATTCGAGGTATAGCATTACAAAAATGGCATACCTTTGGCCTAATAGTCTTAACAAAGGAAGGTCGGACAGGCAGACCAAAAATCTTTATTTGGGATTGCTGGAGTCCAGCTTTAAGTGCCCTTTTTGCAACATCTGTTGTTGGACAATAGCATCTAGTTACAAGCTTATGAAACCTAACAATACAAGAAATAAAATGTCAAAACCATACTACTGATATGGTTTCTGAAAAATGAACAAGAAAAAAACAGAACTAACCATGTCGGATGGCATGTGCTTAAATCTGTGACAACTGTAGTAAAAACAATCTTCTTTAAAAGACCCTTCGCCCTCAAAACACGAAGTGGAACATGTTGCATCAGTGGATGCACACTGATTATTATATCTGGCTGATATTTCATTAGCCCTTTAGCAACCTCACTGTAAATAAAGATAGGATATTCAACTCTGACATATGATATTATACTGTATGTGTCTGAGAAGAGCTAGATATGCTCCAAGAAAATAGATTCTATAACTACCAATATCTGCATAGGCAGCAGCAAATGTCAATTTCAGTCTAACATTAACACAATGCACTACAAGTGTTGCAAAATGCAATCAGAGAACAACGTTCCAGATTTGTAGTGATTCAAATTAGAACCACTAAAATATTCATAACCTGCTATTTCAAACTACTATGATATAATTTATTCTATTTCTTTAATGATCAAAAGGCAACTTTCAACTTGAAAAACAGATAGAATGGTAGATCAGTTATATGCCTGAACGTTCACTTATGTGTCATTATGCAAACCTATCAGCTATCTGTAATGGCATGTAAGCATGCAATTTTTTTCTGATGTAAGAAACTTCAAAATGAATAAGAATAGGAACTGTTAAGGCAAGCAAAGTCGCACCGAGCTATGAATGTTGAAGTTGCAGCAAAATTAGACTGATGCACTACACGTGGGGCAGTTCCATAGTAGGTCATCTTCCACAATGGTCCATGTTTCACCAAAAAGCTATAGCTCCTGGGAAGTTGATTGAATGGCCAAGGGGTATGATCAGCCCACAAATCAGTAACAAATACCTGTACCATGAACTCCATACTGAGAAGATAACCCAACAAAAAATAAAAACGGATATTCACACTTCACATCATGTTAAACAAGTAAATAGGCAGGTAACTTAGTGCTCAAAAATTATCCTTCAGGTGCACTTTATTCCTGAAATGTATTTTATGTATAAGCTAGTTCTTAAATTTACCAAACTAATATCAAATTAGTGTTTTAAGTACAAAAATGAGAAACTAACAAGAGATGCAGGAAACACTAACATGTAACCCATATACAACTATAAAGCACGAGCACTAAAATAGTCGTCGTGTTTGTGTTGGACACATAATCGTATCCAACACTTCATGGACACTTTCGGATACTGCTGACTATATTCTACAATTTTTTACTTTTTTTAATGCTTATATCATTATAAATGAAAATGCCACAATAATTAGATAAATATATTTACAATGACTTAAGCCAACTTTTAAAACTTTATTTCTCTTTTAGTTTAAGATTTATGTTTTATGTTAATCGTATGATAATTTTATTATTTTGTATCATAGTCGTATCATGTCCTATAATTTTTAAAATTTGTCATATCCTCATGTCAGTATCATTTACGTCCCCATGTCGTATCCATGCTTCCTAGGTATACATTTAAATTTTAGGACCTAAACTACGTGTCTGCAATTTACCAATGTAAGTATCTTCTTTTGTTACTCTCAGCAGACAAACAAAAATTATCCATCGATTGAACTTTATTCGTAAAATGTATTTACGTCTAAAATGTGTGGCTAAAATATATTTTTGGTTCTGTATCTTTTGTTCAGAGTTCGTTTTGATCCTTTATCTATAAAAAGATTCATTTTGATCATTTATCTCTCAAACTTGCACAAACTTGTCCTTTCCGTCACACCCATGACTGACGCCGTTAACCTCTCTCTTACGTGGTCTTTAACGTCTAATGTGGCATTACCATCGTCGCTTTGACCTTTAATTGCAAAAATGATTTTTTTTTTTACAATGGCCATCGTCTTTAACTCTTCATCGTTTTGGCCCTTTATCTATATAAAGATTCATTTTGATCCTTTATCTCTCAAACTTACACAAATTCTCCTTTCCGTCACACCCATGACTGACGTCGCTAACCTCTCTCCTACGTGGTCGTTAACATCTAATGTGGCATTACCATTGTAAATACGACGTCATGTTGACCTTTAATTGAAAAAATGAATTTTTTACTATGGCCATCGTCTTTAACTCTTCATCATCGTCCACGGCGGTGCCATGTAATTTTTGCAGACACGCAAAACCTAAAACTAGTTGTTCTGATTCAGCTTAACGATAAGAAGGTAGGCAAATCCAATCGGTTGGTCTCTCTTGACCAGGGACTTAAAAAGGATACACACACCATCTCTCTATATAAGGGAATTACATAACCCACTTCACTAAGAAGCAAATCACAAAGTCCCCCATTTATTAATGGTACTACGGCGTTACAAACAGAACTGATGGAAAGAACGAGTTTGTGTGACATCTGAGAGATAAATGACCAAAAGTATATTTAAGCCAAAATGTATTTACGTGTATTAGTACTTGAATTTATTGAACTAATATCAAATTAAAGCATTTTAAGTAGAAAAACGAGAAAATAAAGAGATACATGAAACACTAACTTATAATAATTTTATCAATTTAAGACCTAACTCGTATACATTTAAAATTTAGATCCCAAACTGCTAGTCTGCAATAATTTTATGGTCTATATCTTCTTCTATACATTTCAGTCCCTAAATTTGTAACTACTAGTCATATGAGTACTTGATTTAAGGAAATTATCACTTTAGTCCCTAAAATTGCATCAGTCATATTGGTCCCTGTCAGTCAAATAGGTCCTTAGATTCATGGACTAATATTACTGACTTACTTGTGCTTACACTTTCGTAAATTAAAATGATAATAATTTCCTAATATCAACGACTAACAAAATCAGAGACTAAAATGGTTGTTTTCTCTTTATTGTTCTCATTTAAGACACGAAAAAAAAATTAAGCAAAGAAAAAAGCGAACCTGGTAATCGTCCCCAAATTCTTCATAAAAAGCAGCTTTGATAGCTTCAGCAGAAGCTCGATGACCACCACCAGTGTCACTCATCAAAATCAGAACCTTTTTAGGGTTCTCACCCTCAGAACCATTCATTTGCAACCTTTCATCTTCTAAAACACCACACCCATCTTCTCCTCTCAACCCATTCCCATTATCGCCATTACTATTATTACTATCATTATTATTATTATTATCTCCTGAACCGATACGCAATGAAGCAAAGCCAATTGGGATTTTCTCGCAGTGAAACCTAACGGCTCTGTTGAATTCATTCAAAAAGCTCCCGAAACCGGAACCCCCTTTAGCCGGTAACCTGAGGGAAACGCACCGTACGGTAGTGTTGTTGAAGTGCGCGAAATTGGAAAGAAGTGAAGAGCATGTGTCGGATCCTAAGTTGAGATACGATGAATCGAAGGTAAAACGACCAATTTGTGATGCCAAATCGAGGACCGGACTAGGTACTTCTTGCTTAACACTCGTGGGGTTATGCATGCCTCTGTGTTTGTGTTTCTCTCTCTATATAATATATGTCTGTCTATTTATGTGTTATTATTGTGAGAATAATGATAATAATAGTAAGAGAGGGAGTGTGAGGAAGCGTTCTGGGATTATGGCTCCGAGGAATTGCAGAAAGTCAAATTGTGATGTGAGTGAGGGTTGCTGCGATTTTAAGTGGACTACAGACTACAGTGGATTGGGCTTTACTGGAGATTCCACTTGACTTCGTCGGGTGACACCGGCCACGAGTTAGGACCTCACCACCTCACGAACCGTTTTCTTATGGGTCCCACTGCCACCACTCCACTTCATTTCCTAACCAATAGATCACTGCCACGTCAGATATTAAGTTTTTTGTTTAACAAAAGTTGATCCCAGGAGAAATTCATAAGTTATCAAGAGGTAGGGAACTGAGATGTCTATCCAAGAGCTTGGATTCGACTTTGGTAGCGTTTGGAAGAGCTTATCTAAGCTCCTTTTGACTTATTTGATGACATAAGCTCTTATGCAGTGCGTTTGGCAGAGCTTATAAAAATAATTTATGTCATCCCATAAAGAGTTTTTGACCCATTTTCATAAGTCACTGGAAGAAGCTTATAGAATTATCATAAAAGCTTATGCACTAAACACACTCTGTGTTTTTCACTATTCGAATCCTCTCATGCCCCTTTCTTTCTTTTTCTTTCTTTAAGCGCTTATGGCATAAGCTCTCATGCGATAAGGTCTTATGTGATAAGCTCTTAATTAAGTTGTTTACCCAAACACATCCTTTATGAACTCGGGGGGTCGAGGTCTGGGACCTAGAGGTCGAGCATCGAGATGAGCTCAGATTCCTGGGCTAGTTGAGCGTTGATACTAATTGGGCATCGACCGAATCTGGTTGGAACAGGACTCTTAGTCCAAGAACCCTAGTTCCCGAGTTCATTTAGTTGAATCCAATTGTTCATCTGACTGAAGTGAGAATATATCTACCTAACAAGAAGGGATCTCCAAGATCATGAAGATGAATAAACCTTCTAGAATAGGATATGTAAGCAACGCTTGCATCAGATGATACCCACGAATCTCGCTAACAAAGGGGGCCCGCCTCAACCAAATCACCTCCAACCTGCTCCTCCACGACCTATAAAATCGCCCTCAAGGCACTAAGCATAGGGGGCTTCTCATATACACAATAGGTTAGGGTATTCATTCATGTACTCTAGACAATATATAAAATGGGTAGTTTTTCATTGTTGTACTCATGCATATATCAATACAGTATATCGTTCCGTCGTACCGGAACAATACTAAATATGAATGAAATGAACAGGTTTCGTAGCAAATTAAAATCGGATTAGTTAGCCAACAGGACTATTAATCTTATTCTTCAGGACAAAATATTATTATGTCTCATCATCTTCTTCTTTTTTCCTAAACAACCGAACACGTGCTTATTAGATACTACAAGTTTAATTTGCTCGTCATCGCCATGTGACTCTCGTGCACTATCACTCAGCATAATATATGTCATGACTAATGAGTAAGGATCCAATTGTCGGCCTACAGAACCTCATTTCATTGGCAATGGAGGTTAGAACAATCCACTAAATATTTTCCAAGTTCACACCAGCCACTCACCACTCACAAATGTGAATATCATGCATTTACGTTTACCATAAAGAAATGCACCAACCAAAAGATATTCACAAGTTGTGGGTTTTTTTATTGTTATTATTTGTAGAACTAATACACACCCCTAGTCCATCGCACTTTTATCTCCGTCCAATTAATAGATTTTGAGTAGCACATGACTAGAGGTTAGAGGGAGAAAATGCTGTGAAATATTCTCAGATCTTACTATTAGAATCATAGAGTTGCAACATCTATAGACAGGATACTAGCCTAACATCACAAGAGAAATATAAACAGAATTGCAACAGATCCTGAGAGCCTAACTTTACAACAGAAACTCGGTATAAGACCACACCTTATAGCATCTCATTTTATCTCTTCAAGTGGGCAACGTGAATCAATTTTCACTCAAATGAGAGTTTCTATCAGCAATAGTTGCTAAAGTCACAAATATTCTCCATCTCTCTTCAACATTTCATATTCTATCTTACGTTTTACACACATAAATGTTAAGCAGCTTATAAGGAATGGTTGCTTATATATATATAAACAACTCTCTCCAATTTTAAAAACTCAAAACCATACGTGATATATCAAAATAGTATTTTATTATTAAGCAACCCTTAAATAACTCCATATTGGAAATGCTCTTACGCTCCCCTTTTGTAAAGCTAGAATAGCCTTTGAATTGCAATAAAGCCAAATTAATTGGCATCATATTCGAATACTGAAATAAAAGCACGTGTTGAAAAATAAAATGCCAATTGAATAACCATCACAGCTTATTATAATAATTTTTTGATTGAAAGCATTCAAGTAATGCCGTCATTATTTCGAAATTCCCCAGAAAGCAACTAACAAAATAATATTTGGTCAAAGAAAAATATTAATGATTAAGTATTAATATCCTAAATATTTGAATTAACATGTACCGAATGTAGTGAAGGAAGGTAACAACTTCCTTTAAAAATTAAATTGCTTTTGAACTAAATGAGCTAAATTAAGATCCACACAACACGCACTATACCTTTTTTTAGGTCCGGGTTGGAACCCAGGATATCCCACAACCGGTAGCCGTAGGATTAATCCCTCGAGAATGTAGAGTACCAGTTAAAAGGAGTGTTTTAGAAAGATTACTAAATCTTTCATAGAAGGCAACTACTACCTTCTCACTAACGTAGGTAGATAAAAACTACTTATCTATTAAGAGCTTATAGCTCAATCTCACAACATTCATTTATAGATACATCAAATGTATCTCTATAGTACCGCCTAAATAAAAGGTCATGTGTATGTTATTAACAAACACTATGTCAGATTCGAGATTTAATAGCATTTATTTTTCGCTTTTTATAGTGCTTTCGAGCGCTATCTATCTCGACGATATTAAAAGAGGTAAACAACAATAGCGTTTCTGAAACGCTGTTAAAAGCATCCTCTTTAATAACGCTTTCTCAAAAAAGCACTATATTTTTCCTTTTTTAAAAAAATATAATTTCCTATATCCAGTGCTCAAGCCTGCGGAATAAAAAATAAATTCAAAGAAAGAAAATAATAGGCTTAATTGCAGTTTTGGTCCCCCTATTATTGGTTATGTACGATTTTGGTCCCTGAAGTTTTTTTCGTGCACATTTGGTCCCTCTGTTTTTTCAATATTGCAAATTTGATCCTTCTGTCCAATGTCTGTCAATTTTTTCAATGATCAACATAGATGAACCAAATCTCTAAGCACATACAACCTCTGGTTGAGGTTCTTTCACCTCTACGTCTCCGATTCAACATGATTCGATTCCTCTTTACTATTTAATGGTTTTGTCCCTTCTTTTCGTAATCTTTTTTGATTCCATAATATGATCATTTACCACAAGAGCTCAAAAAGAGATTCTAAGCACTTAGAGTAGTGATTCTATGTGCTCAGAGAAGTGGTTCCTCTATGTTGATCATTGAAAGATTGACCGACTTTGATAAAAGGACAAAATTTGCAATATTGAAAAAATTGAGGGACCAAATGTGCACGAAAAAACTTTAGGGACCAAAATCACACATGACCAATAGTAGGGGGACCAAAACTGTAATTAAACCAAAATAATATTAAAAAAAGAACATATTCAAATCTTTGAGCAAGACTGCGATTCGAATGAAAACTAAAAAAGAAAGAATTCATACTTACCTTATTCAAATAGATGCATAAGAATGTAAAAAAAAAAAGTGAAATTCCTCCTTAGAAACCCCAAATCTTGTGTATTAGCTGAATTTACAAACTAAAGAAAATTTCAACAGTATCACGATTCAAAAACTAAAAAATGAAAGAATTCATACTTACCCTCTTCAAAAGGGGGCATAAGAACGAAAAAATCACAACATTCTCTCTTTAAAAACCTCAGATCTGGTGTATCAACTGGATTTGCATATTACTTATTAGAGAAAATTTGATTACAATCACAATTTGGAAACCAGAAAAGAAAGAACTCATAGTTACCTTCTTCAAACAGAGACATGAGAATAGAAATGAATCACGACCTCCATACTCTTAGAAACCCCTTACTTTATGTCTCCAAGTCTTGAACTAAAAAAAATCATCCATATCGCGATTTGAAAATGAAAAATATATACTTACCTTCTTATTTTTTTTATTACGTTATATCAAATGTTTTCACTCTCTTCCTTTTTTTATTCATTTTTTCATTTTTCTTTATAATACGAAAGAGGCCCTAAAATGAAGACCTTTTTAGTTCCTCTAGCACAAGCATTTTGGTTACTGGTTTCCACTATAGTAACTAGTAATACTGGAAACATAGATTGGCCCGTCCTCCAAACAAAAGCAGAAGGCCCATTCGGCCTAATAATGGTCATAAAAAATATTAGCTTAGCTATATTATTATACTTTTATTACATTATATTATATATTATTACATATTCTATAAATTGTTTCCACAATATTTCTGTATTATCAATATTTTTATATCATATAGTATCTCTTATGTACTGACCGAAAATATAAGGCCGGGTCGACCAGGCCTACCCCTGTAAATGGGCCTAGGCCCAAACTCCTCCAAAGCCGAGGACTTGTTAATACACTTGTTAGCCGAGGATAAATACTCGGACCTACCCCATCATAGACCGCGGATGAAGACATCTCGGTCCCGTGCAATCCAGGCACAACTGACTTGGTCAAAACATCTTACTCGATTATTCAAATATCTCTCCGTATAACTCGGAGCCTTATCCTTATCTCTCCGTATAACTCGGAGCCTTATCTTTATCTAGTTATGATAACAACATAACCTTATCAGATAGATACAATCTCAATAACAGTCCAACTAAAACTGTTATACCTAAAAATCTCTATAAATAGGGGATCAACCCCCTCACTGAGAACTACGTTGCTTTGATTCCCACTGGGGATACGTAGGAGCAGAATACCAATTCTGTCAAGCTATTCCAAAAACACTCCCACGGAATCTCACCGGACGGGTATCTCTTGCTTGAGATATTCGGACGGAACATTGGCGTCGTCCGTGGGAATCGAAGCAAAATTTTCCCATACCACAAACAATGGTGAGGACAAGGAGCGGGAACGGCAGGAGAGAGGGGCTGGAGAACGCCAACAATGGGGATAATGGAGAACGATCCCTAAACCCAGCGACGACGACCGACAATCCCATCATTCAAGAACTTCTCGCGCAGGTGGCAATGCTGAGAAGGGAGAATGAAGAGATTCGTCGGCAGAACAACCGTCGTGAACGAGAACAAAGCAGAGAAAGATCTGCCTCTTCTCCTCATGAGAAAGAGCGCCAGACAGCTGAGAATGAAGGATCCAGAAACAAGCGCAGAGAAGAAGGAATCCCACAACCCCGTGTTTCTCATCATGTTGACCGAAGAGGCGAGGAGGAATTTCCTAGGCAGGCCGCTGAACTTTCACTTCAGGTAAATAGGTCTAATGAAAGGGCTGGCGCGCGGAAGCCGAGACATCCCTTCACTGACGCCATCATGGAGGTTCCTCTACCGGCCAATTACAAACCAATAAACATCGACAGGTATGATGGCACCAAGGATCCGGAACGTCATTTAGATGCTTTTACCACCCAAATATACCTCTTTACCAATGATGATTCTGTTATGTGTAAAGTCTTTCCTACTACTCTGAAAGACGCTGCGTTAAGCTGGTATACCCGGCTACCGCCAGTATCAATTGACTCCTTTGACACGTTTATGATTAACTTCAATGCTCACTTTGCCATGAGCCGAGCTCATAAAAAAACCTCGGCCTCGTTGGTAAATTTTAAGCAAGAAAAAAAGGAGTTTCTGAGACACCCCATTATGCCCCATTGTATTATTAAATTAGAACCTTATTATTTATTTACTTAATCGCGCGCTTACTGTTGAAAATACGTAAAAATTAAAACTTAATTAATAATCATATAACTTCTACAAATATACAACACACTAAACTATATTACATAAATACACACATAATTATCCTTTATTTTACACAACACTGTTTAGGGTATCCTCTCAGTAGGATCCCACACAGGTACTTATTTAAAACAAACTGCTTATAACTAACGGAAAACAAAAACGTCTTATGTGACTCACTGGCCCTAAACTTACTACGCTACATTATTAGGATCAGTCGGTTGTTCTCCAGCGTCAGCTTCATACGAAATGTCAATCAACCCCTCCACCACCTCCGTCTCGTACAGGGCTCCATCCATCTCCTCAGCAACATATTCGCCCATCTGATCTTCTAACATAACAAAGTAGACATACACAAAAATACAGAAATAGGGAGATAAGAAACAGTTCTATCATCATAAGTGGAAAAGATTCATAGCATATACTACAATAATAGTCACAGACACGCATCACTCAAAATCAACAATCATCCTCAATTCACTATATCATCCTCTACCCTCCAACTCATGCAACTAAACCTTTATGCTGACGTGGCCACTGCTAATCCTGTCATACATCCCTCATTAGGAATGTCAGTCAGTCGTCCAAGTGACACGTTCCCAACGCCGGTGCACATTCACATCCATGGTGTACATCCATGGTGAGAATGCTCATGCAAAGCAATGACACTATAGTTGCACAAGATCACGGTGCACACCCTGGTTCTCTCTCTCAACTCTATCAAGGGTGCTCATGCATAGCAATGACACTATAGTTGCACAACTTAAATTCTAATTTGGAACGGTCCACGAGAACTTCGGACCTCGTGTATCTCAAATACACGGTTATGAACAACAATGCAACATATGATTCTCACTGACTTTTATCAATAACAACCTAGTACCTCAAGCTTTTCCTCATAACCTCCACTTACATTCTATATCACATCACTTCTATACAATAATAGCGAGGCACTTCTAATTCATATTCAAAACTCTCACCCAAACAAAATACCTCCGAGCAATATATATCTTTCCTTAAAATAATCTAAGCATAGTATTAAACCCAGGCAGATCATGCATAACACATTAATCAACAGAATATTCAAACATCTCAATCTCATATAAGGCAATTTATCACAACCAACTCATAATAGTTCAACCAAATAAATAACAAAGTCAGACTCTGTCACGGCCTGGCCGTGATAGCCATCACGGTCGTGACAGACAACAAAGGCAAGTCAGATTCTGTTACGGCCTGGCCGTGATAGCCATCACGGCCGTGACAGACATCACAAGCAAGAATTCCACAAAATAGAACCTGTCACGGCCTGTCCATGACAACCATCACGACCGTGACAGACAGCAAACATCCTCAATATCATAATTATTCAAACACCGAAACAATACGTCACATGAAGATGGAATACCTCAACCAGCGTATCACAAACAGTCAAAAGTAAATAATTCAGACATCCTCAAATATGAATAATCAACCTAAGGCGATAAACCTACAATTCCCAAATCGTCATTGGTTTTACGGAAAAGATTCCAATACGATTTTGGTATTGTCGATTACTCAACCACTAGTAGGGTTTAGGTCGCCCTACACCATTATTATAAATTATATACTACTTATCGGTTCCGACGATGGACTGGTTCTTTCTCCCACCTGAGTAATCACCGGAAACACGTACACGACGATCCTCGTTATCCCGCCACGAGTTAACACAACCACCTTCAACCAAACAACATAACTATAATTAATCAACTAACAACCATATATGACACTTTAGGGCTAGGTTCGGCCAAGACTTAGAAAATAGGTTTAGGATTATCTTCTTAATGCCATCCTTTGGATCCTAGTTACTAGAGTCTTAACTAACATAGATCACTTATTACAAGACTAAAATTTGAAACAAAATCCTCTAACCTTTAGGGTTAGGGTTTCGGCCCATATTAGGAAAATAAGCTAGGAAATTTAGTTGGATTCAAGCTCTTGGATTTAAGCTATATATGTATTATAGAACTTAAGTCAAGTACTAACTTTCAAAACAAACAACAAAACACCAAACCCATTTTCCTACCTAGGTTAGGCCCTTAATGGTTAATAGGGAAGGAAAATGATTTTGATCACATTCCCTTGGATAAATAAATTAGGGATTATATCTAGATCATAGAAATTGGTTTCATGTCAAAAGGATTTTTCTAGAATTAGTTATGAATTTTTGAAGAAAGCTTCAAGAACTTTGACTCATATGAAGAACATGATGAACACAAGCATAAATCCATAAAAGTTGTGAATAGAAAAGATTAAAATATCAAGATTAAGAGAGATATTCCTCACCTTGGAATAAAAAGATTTATTCAAGAACTTGAAGAACAAAAATGATCTTAGCAAGAACACTAAGGAGTTCTTTGTGTTTTGTGGGGAAAAACTTGAGGTGTGAAATAGAAATTGTTTAGATCATCTAGATAAGTGAGAATATGATCTTAGAAGATCAAAACAAGGTTTGGATAGTTTTATATGGGTATGGGCCGAATTTGAAGGAAAGAAAAGATGAACATGAAAGTTCATGGATTCAAGAACAAAATGGATCAAGTGATGGTTATCGATCTAAGGAACAAGTTTCATGAATGAAGAATCATGAGATTATGTTTCTAAGTTAGAGAGAAATGATGAATAAGTGAAGAACAAATGAAGAACAAGTGAAGAACTTGTGAGAGAAAATGAAGAACATGAAGTTTTGAGAGAGACAAAATGATGAAGTTGGAAAATGAGTGGAAATGATCCAAGTGTGGATGATGGGCACGGTTTAGAGGTGGGTGTGAGGAGAAAATGTGTGGTTTGATGAGATAAAAGAATCATGGTTGAGTTTATTTGATCAAGGTTAAGTTAGAAAATAATATAATAACTTAACTATAGTTAATAGTAACCTAACTAGGGTTTATGTATAATCATGGTTAATAAAATATGTGGTCCTAAATTTTGAAGAGATGTGGCTGCCTCCTACACCACATATTAGGGAGAAAATATCTTGGGATGCAAATCATGGTTAATAAACCTTGGTTTTCTAAGTATTCTAGAGAAGTTTAGAGAGAAAGATAAAGATGATGAAAATTTAGAGCAGTTTCGGTAATTTGGACATATCTTTCACTATACTTGTCCGTTTTTGATGATCTTTATGTCGTTGGAAAGAAGAGAGAAATATGAACAACTTTCATGTAGAAAGTTTTCGAGATTCAGAACATATAAGAGTCATAATTTCGTGGCAGTTTCGGGATAATTATGAGAATGTGACTTTGCCTATGACTCATCCACTTAACATCAATGCTCATTTATGGCTTGGAAAAAGTGGTGTCCAAATGCTTGGAATGGAGGAGGAAACCGTGTGGATTGGGGTAATTTGGTCCAAATTCTCAATGGCAAGGCTTGAAATATTCATGAAGAACCAAGGGTAAAATCGTCATTTCCAGGCAAAAGATTCCTCTGTCATAAATGCGCCATTATGACACAGATAAGCTCGTCATAAATGCCCGTCAAGTCGGTCAAATCCATCACCTCAGCCCCGTTGCCGACTCCTTGGTTCATCTGGCACATACTTTTCCTAAAGATAATCTCGATGTATACGCCCGCAACAAATATAATATTTTAATTTTTTTTTACCAAAATTTTCAAAACTTCCAGTATCGTAGCAACTACGATAAAAACATTTTTCATCTAGTTCACGAATTAAAATTAGGTTTTCTGAGCAGTAAACTTTTACTGTCAGTGAAAATGCAGAAAACGGCAGACCGGCTTTCGTCTGAATGTTCAACCAAAATTTTCCCCGTAACCTTATGAAAATAAGTATAACAAGGAAATGACCTTGGTTTATCCAAAATCATTTTCTAAGTCTCGGATAAAAATATATATTTATATATTTATTACCGATATTACAAAGCAGCGAAAATCGGGGTGTTACAGTCTCTACGTGACTTTATGGCCAGGTTCAGCAAAGAGACCGTTCTGATCCGGAATCTCAGTGCCGATGTCACACTGCATACTATCTTGACCGAATTACAACCCGGCCCTTTCGCCAGACATCTAGCTCGGAAGCCTCCATCCAGCTTGGATGAGTTGAGAAGAAAAGCTGCCGGATTCATTAATATGGAAGAAATAGAAGAGTCTAAGAAGAGAGAAATGACCGACGATTCTGATAGACGAGAGGGGAAAGAGAAGAGGAGGGCTGGGGGTGACCAGCAGAGATTCAAAAAGACATCCGAGCATTCGTATAGGGGGCCAAAGTATGAGCACTATACCCCCCTCAACACCAATCGAACTCGGGTGTTTGAGGAAGCCTACAATGCAGAACTTCTGCCACTCCCCAACCATGGTCACACGCCCGAGAACGCTGATCGACAGAAGCATTGTCGGTACCATCGTAACTACGGGCATACCACCGAGGAGTGCTGGGTCTTGCGTGACAAGATTGAAGAGATAGTGCAAGCTGGTCATCTGAATAATTTCGTTCAGAGAAGTCACAACAATGGCGAAGGGCGTAGCAGAGGAAGAAGAATAGGAGGCGGCCAAAACCCGGGAAGGGGTGGTGGTCGGCAAAATGATGAAAAAAGAGAAAATAGGGAAGAACGGAATGAAAGGGGGGAGGAGGATAATACTGTCCGAGGTGTAATAAATACTATTTCAGGTGGATTTGCGGGAGGAGGCACAACGAACTCAGCCCGGAGAAAACACCCGCGGGCTATTCGGGCTGTAAACTCGGTAGTTGGCAAACCCCCGAGAACTTCCCCGCCGATTATTTTCTCCGATGAAGACTTCTTGGGTGTGGATCCTAATCAGGACGACCCAATGGTAATCACTGTGCAATTGGCCAACTTCTCCGTCAAGAGAACTCTCGTCGACCAGGGAAGCTCAGCTGATATTCTATATTATTCAACATTTCAGAAGCTCGGGATCCCAGAAAAATCTATTCACCCATACGACAGTAAACTCGTCGGTTTTGCTGGGGAGCAGGTGGATACCCGAGGATACATAGACCTCCTAACTACTTTTGGAGATAGCAAAACGTCCAAAACCATCCTGGTCAGGTACGTGTTGGTTAAGGCAGTAACATCGTACAATATCTTGATTGGAAGACCATCCTTGAATGAGTTGGGAGCCGTGGTCTCTACTCCCCATCTTACTATGAAGTTTCCTTCCAACTCGGGGGACATAGTTACTATCCGGGCTGATCAAAAAATGGCCAGACAGTGCTATGCAGATAGTTTGCGTGTGAGCAAACTCAAACCTACACTTGAAGAAACACCAGAAATAGGAAAAGACGAGTCTGTAAACTCGGTTAGTTCTGTTGAACTAGACCCGAGGATTGACATGCAAGAACAACGGCCACAACCCATCGAGGAATTGGAAAAATTCCAGCTTGGATCATAGCCCGATCAGTGCACTAAACTAGGAGGTCAACTCGAGCCGAATTTAAAAGAAAAGATAATGAAGTACTCCGGAGCAACGCCGATTTGTTCGCCTGGGTAACATCAGATATGCCAGGGATTGACCCCAATTTCTTATGTCACAAACTGGCAATCTGCCCCGAGGCAAAACCGGTAGCTCAGCGGAAAAGGAGACTTGGCGAGGAAAGAAGAAAAGTGGTAGAAGAAGAAACAACAAAATTGGTTAAAGCCAACTTTATTCGAGAAATAGAATACACTACTTGGCTGGCCAACGTGGTTCTGGTTAAAAAAGCAAACGACAAGTGGCGAATGTGAACTGATTATACAGACTTCAACAAAGCTTGTCTAAAGGATTCTTATCCTTTACCGAGTATTGACAGGTTGGTGGATGGTGCTTCCGGGTACAGAATTTTGAGCTTCTTGGATGCATACTCGGGGTACAATCAGATACGAATGTATCCCCCAGACGAGGAAAAAACAGCCTTTATAACCGAAGGCTCAAACTATTGTTACCGGGTAATGCCATTTGGATTAAAAAATGCTGGAGCAACCTATCAAAGGCTCATGGACAAAGTGTTTGAAAAACAGATCGGGAAGAATATGGAGGTTTACGTAGATGATATGGTTGTAAAATCCGACGACCACAACAATCATCCCAGGGATTTGGAAGAAATTTTTCAGCAATTAAGAAAGTACAATATGAGACTGAATCCAGAAAAGTGTGTTTTTGGTGTCCAAGGCGGAAAATTCCTCGGTTTTATGTTGACACACCGGGGAATCGAAGCCAATCCGGACAAATGTCGAGCTGTGATTGAGACGCGAAGTCCACAAAATGTTAAATAAGTGCAACGGCTTGCAGGGCGACTAGCATCATTATCTCGGTTTCTCCCCAGATCTGCAGAGAAAGCTCGGTCTTTCTTTAAATTATTGAAGAAACCTCAAACTTTCGCGTGGAGTGAAGAATGTGAGAAGGCCTTTATTGACTTTAAGACCTTTCTACCTTCACCGCCAATATTAACTCGACCTATCCCAGGGAAAGAGTTGTATTTATACCTGTCAGTCACCGAGTACGCCATCAGTGCGGTCATTGTGCAAGAAGTAGAGAGAACGCAAATGCCGGTGTATTTCATCAACAGAGTTCTTCATGACGCCAAAACCCGGTATCAAGTCATAGAAAAGCTAGTTTTAGCTCTTGTAACTCCAGCTCGGCGATTGCGTCCATATTTGCAAAGTCACATGGTGATTGTCAAAACTGATCACCCTTTTAAGCAAATTCTCAAAAAGCCTGAGTTGGAAGGCCGCATGATTGCTTGGTCGGTGGAATTATCCGAGTTTGGCCTCAAGTACAAGTTGAGAGGTCCCATGAAAGCTCAATGTATCTCTGACTTCGTAGCCGAGCTCAATCCGCAACCGATTACTGAAGATTTATGGTGGAATTTATATGTGGATGGATCCTCGAATGTCAAAGGCAGTGGAGCTGGGGTAATACTGGAGGGTCCGGGAGAGCTAATCCTAGAGCAATAATTAAAGTTTGAGTTCAAAACCTCAAACAACCAAGCTGAATACAAAACCTTGATAGCAGGGTTAATGTTGGTTAGGGAAATGGGAGCAAAAGCTGTTAGATGCCGAAGTGATTCACAGTTGGTCACAGGTCAAATCTCTAGAGAATACCAAACAAAAGAACCTCAACTTACCAGGTATTTATGTAATGTAAATCAGTTAATTTCCAATTTTGAGAAATTTGCTATTGAACACATTCCCAGGGAAGAAAATACTCGGGCTGATCTACTGTCAAAATTGGCCAGCACGAAGAGGCCAGGCCAGCATAAGACAGTTATTCAGGAAACTATTAATGAACCGAGTATTACACTTGGAGAGGTGATGGCTAATGAACCAGCTGACCAAGAATGGATGACACCCATATGGGAATATTTATCCTCAGGTACTTTGCTCTCAGATCACGCCGAGGCCAGAAAAATCATGCTTAGAGCGAGTGATTTTGCTATTATTTCTGGAGAGTTGTATAAAAGGCGATTCTCGGCACCGATGTTGAAGTGTCTGACTAAAGCCCAGTCAAAATATGTAATGGAAGAGGTTCATAAAGGAATCTGTGGTTTTCACTGCGGGGGCAGATCGATGGCCTCCAAGGTAGTCCGAGCAGGATACTATTGGCCTACCATCCGAGCAGATTGTATCGAGTGGACGAAACAATGTGATGAATGTCAAAGATTTGCCAATATAAGTGGTACCCCGTCCGAAGAACTTCACACATTGAACTCGCCTTGGCCCTTTACTATGTGGGGGATGGATATACTTGGACCATTCCCCATAGCCAAAGGTCAAGTCAAATTTCTTTTGGTAGGGGTAGACTACTTTACAAAATGGATTGAAGCAGAACCTTTGGCAAAAATCACTGCCCAGAAGGTACAAAAGTTCGTTTGGAAGAATATCATCTGCAGGCATGGAATTCCCTTCGCAATTGTCACCGATAATGGAAGGCAATTTATAGATAAATCATTGCGAGAATTCTATGTCAATCTCGGTATTAAACATCACGTCACATCGGTGGAACATCCCCAAACCAATGGACAAGCCGAGGCAGCCAACAAAGTCATTCTCGGAGAGTTGAAGAAGAGAGTGGGAAGAGCTAAAGGAGCTTGGGCAGAAGAATTGTCGAGTATTCTTTGGGCCTACCACTGCACGCCACAGTCCACTACTCAAGAAACACCCTTCAGGCTGACGTACGGAACGGATGCCATGATCCCAGTCGAGGTCGGTGAGCCGTCTTTTCGGCGAATGCAATATGAGCAGAATGAGAATGAAAGCAACCTAAGGGTCGAACTTGACTTGGTGGAGGAGATCAGAGAAGAGGCTAAAATCAGAGAGGAAGCCTGAAAACGAAGAGCTACTCGGAGGTATAATTCAAAGCTAAAACCGAGGAGTTTCGTGCACGGGGACTTGGTGCTAAGAATGCAAGGAGAAGCAAGAAGAGGTCATACCGAGGGCAAGCTAGCAGCGAATTGGGGAGGATCATTCCGAGTAGTAGAAAACTTGGGAAACGGAGCATACAGATTAGAAGAATTGTCAGGGAAATCTATCCCGAGAACATGGAATGCTTCTCATTTGAAATTTTATTACAGTTGATGTATATAGTCTGGTGATGTACTCTTTTTCCTACCTCGGTATTTTATCCCAAAAAGGGTTTTGACCGAGAAGGTTTTAACGAGGCACACCGCAGACTTTTCTTCTATCCAATAAAGGATTTATTATGAACATTGGTCCATTTTCTTGTTTTGCCGATGTATTTACTATTATTCGTGAATATTTAAATTGTTAAAGGCCGAGTACGAGCCATTAAATTATCTAAGGCCAAGTTTGAGCCTAAAGGTCGAGTACGAGCCATTAAGTTGTTTAAGGCCAAGTTTGAGCTTAAAGACCGAGTACGAGCCATTAAATTGTTTAAGGCCAAGTTTGAGCCTAAAGGCCGAGTACGAGCCATTAAATTGTTTAAGGTCAAGTTTGAGCCTACAAGCCGAGTTCGAGCTATTAAATTATTAAGGCCGAGTTCGAGCCTTGAAATTGTTAAGAGGAATCGATTTCGAGCATCAGTTAAAGAAGAACAAAGTTTGAATTCAAAGGCCAAATATGAGCCATGAAATTATTAAGGAAACCGAGTACAATGCTGAAATTGAAAACAAGGCATAGTTCGAGTATTAGGAAGTACTACAACTTAGTTACAAATCTGAAATAGAAAATAAGGCCGAGCCGACCTCAAAATCCTCGGAACCGGAGCAAGACCAAGTGGCCAGAACATTCTGGGTCTCGGAAGTAATCACTTCCCCCCCCCTGAGAAAGCTGGATGATGAGGCACTCGGCCAGCCTCGGGAGGAGATGATTGATACCCCATTCTCCACTCCCGTAAACTACTATTCTCCCAGTTAACATCCTTTTTAAAAGGATTAAATCACGAAAGGAATTCTGGATCCCATCTCCCGGTTACATCCTTTTTGGCAGCTGTAAAGCTCAAAAAGGATGTTAACTGGGAGAGGGGAACGTAAACCCCTAGCAATATTGTGAAAAGAATTACTCGGGTCAAAGGAGGACGAATTTCGCTGGTCGAAAAGATGAGGAATGAAGAAGCGAAGCAAACAAACAACCATATTTATAAAAGGGAAGGGGGCGTTGGAAAGAGGAGATATGCGCTGGGAAAAGTTTTATTGAAAAAATAAATCTCGAAACTTAGCAAAAAGCAGTAATTGCATGAACCCACTGGAATTTCCAAGGCACATAACGTGTGAACGCATATATGAAACGTGAATCATGCATTTCGCATTTGATAACAACTATTCGTTTTTTATACGAATAACAAAATACATCGGCCTTGGTCGAAGTCTCGTTTAAACAGCCGAGCACGCAATACAAACAACGTTGGAATATAGAAATATTTCGATCTTACTCAAAGTATTCGAAGAATATCTCGGTCGAGCAAATGCTATGAGAGTAAGAGGAAGTCATCAAAATGCTAGAAGAGTTTTTCATTAAATCAACAAGGATTACAAAGGGAAAATCCATTACAAGGGTATGAAAAACAAAAAATACAATTATTCATCCCTATGGCTATCTTCCGCACCGACGTGTTCCTCGGGAGAATCTTCCCCCCTTCCTCCTCTTCCTCTTCTTCGGGAATAATGGGAACAAGTTCCCCATTTTGTACCTCTTTATTTACGTCGGCACCCGAGATATCAATCCCCGAAACGAGAATTTGAATTTGAGCGATGGCCTTTGCGAAACCTGCTCGATGCTCCTCAAGGATGCAATCGGTGGCCTCTTTCAAATCTTCCTGGATCTCCATCTTGGCCTTAGTCTCGGCATTCAAGTCGGCTTTAAGTTGTTAAATCACAACTCGAGCCTCCTTGAGCTCCTCTTCAGCACGAGCTTTATCCTCCTCGGCTAATTTTGCTTGGGAGTTCAACTCGGAATTCTGACCATTAAGCTCGGCGATGGTAGTATTCAGAATATTATTGGCTTGGGCCAGCTCATCGCGCTCAGAGGAAATCCGGGCGAAATCCCCCTTCAGCTTCTCAATCGAAGCAAACTCAGCCTCCAAGTGCTGAGACTTTCTCTCAGTCTCCGTTAATTCTTGGCTACAGAAACGGGCCAGAGCAGCAGCTCGGAGACAGTAGACTGAGAGGGCCTCCATACTAGACTGAGCCCCATGTTGCTTAATTAAGCAGAGATCGGCAGCCTTCACGAAATGCGAGTCAAAAGAAGGGAAGGGATTGAAGTCATCGCCCCAGAGGGACGAGGTCCCTGCCTTCAAAGAAGTGTTATACCATTTCGAGTCGGCAGGAAGAGGAAGTTGCTCCTCTCGCTCCTTAGTACCCGTCTCATGTGTGGTTGGACGTTTGGGACTCGGGCGAGGAGGGGAAGAATCTTCAGCATCAATTGCTATCTCCACCCTTTTTCTTTTGTGAGGGGAAGACGACGAAGTCCCCTTAGCAGCGGCCTTAGCAGCGGCCGAAGAAACTCTTTTCTTCTTCAGCTTCTCAGTTGCTGAAGGACCCTCCTTCGGGGTGGATTTCAAAAGCTTTGAAAAGTCGAATTTCCCCATAATAACTGTCGAAAAGGAAAGCTGTTAGTATAGGAACACATACAAAAAAGATTTAAAAACTAAAAAGCCGAACACTTACTTTTAAAATCGGCTCTGAGTGGATGAAAAGGGGAGTTTCAGAAGACGTCCACAATAGAGAGGCCGAGGAAGTTTTTCTAAGATATCTACATCCCGTTTATCCTCGGCAGGAAGGGATTCATACTCAAAACCAACAAATTTGGTGGGGGACGATTGTCAGTACAAAGGGAACCTGGCACATCCGTTTTCATCAAAAAAGAAGGAAAGGTGAGAATCCGAGGGGCGAACTCGGAAGAAGTCAACTTTGAAGTTTTTATACGATGATGTATACAAACCAATCAACCCTCTTCGGTTCAGCCCATTGAGGGAGATCCACCCATTTTTCTCACCAAACCTTGTTTAGTAAAAGTACAGAAATTTGGGGGTGGTAGGCTCCATCCCGATGTATTGACAGAGAATTTGAAAGGCTTTTAAAGAAACCCAACTGTTAGGATGAAGCTGAGTAGGTGCGACATTCATGGTCCTCAGAACGTCACACTCAAACTCAGTAAAGGGGAGAGACACACGTAGATGAGAAAAAAGTGTTTTATACATATATGTAAAAGGAGGCTCAGAAGGATGGGCCCTGAGGAAAACATACTCGTTACCCGAGCAAGGAGAACAGATGAACTCGGACTCGTCTCTAGATGCCGAGATAGTAATCTCGGACCAAAGACGAGTGATTGAATCCGAAGATTGGTAGCTAGAAAAATAAACCCCAACTTCGCCCTTAACCCAGGTATACCCAGGAAGGGTAATATCGGGAATAGGGTCCTTAGGAACCCTTTGGGGTCGTTTGCGTGCTCTAGGTTTGGAAATTTGGGGGGAGGGAGAACCAGACCCAGAAGAACTAGACCCAGAAGAACCAGACCCGGAAGAAGACGACCCGGAGGAGGACGGCCTTACCTGGCCGACGTTTAGTTCCTGTGAAGGAACAGAAGAGTTGGAAGGAGAACCCCCAATGGGAGAAATCTCGCGTTCCACCAGAGGCGAAGTGTTCAACTCAGTAGACTCAGATGAACTCATATCCGGAAGCAAGAAATAAAACTTAGAAACACGAAAGAAGGAAGAAGGCTGGGCGTACCTGAAGAACGAGAGATTGCAGAAACTCGAAAAACAGAGTTGAAGAGCGAAAGAAAGTAATGGACGAGGGAGAACAAGGTGGAATTAGAAGAGGTATTTATAAAAGAAAGATGCCAACCGTTGATGAAGAGACGCAATCAACGGTTCACGTTCCTCTAAATAAAAAAAGGAAAAAGGCGCGACTTTTAATTTTCCTCCCTCATTAAATGAGCGCGGAGTTCTAGGGCTACTCACCTATAACGTGCAATAGAAGGATGAAGGGGAATGATTGCCTTCTCTGACAAAAAAAAAGGGGAGAAGGAACATTGTCAGTTGAAATGACAGTTTGAAACACGGAAGGAAGAAAGTCCACGTGGCCGAAGTATAAGCTCGGTTTGATACTTGTCAGTTCTTTCGCTTATTTAAGCTCGGAGCTCGGGGGCTTGTGTACTGACCGAGAATATAAGGCCGGGTCGACTAGGCTTACCCCTGTAAATGGGCCTAGGCCCAAACTCCTCCAAAGCCGAGGACTTGCTAATACACTTGTTAGCCGAGGATAAATACTCGGACCTACCCCATCATAGACCGCGGATGAAGACATCTCGGTCCCGTGCAATCCAGGCACAACTGACTTGGTCAAACATCTTACTCGATTATTCAAATATCTCTCCGTATAACTCGGAGCCTTATCCTTATCTCTCCGTATAACTCGGAGCCTTATCTTTATCTAGTTATGATAACAACATAACCTTATCAGATAGATACAATCTCAATAACAGTCCAACTAAAACTGTTATACCTAAAAATCTCTATAAATAGGGGATCAACCCCCTCACTGAGAACTACGTTGCTTTGATTCCCACTTGGGATACGTAGGAGCAGAATACCAATTCTATCAAGCTATTCCAAAAACACTCCCATGGAATCTCACCGGACGGGTATCTCTTGCTTGAGATATTCGGACGGAACATCTTATTTACATAATATTATTAGAATTTGGTAATAATATTAGAATATTACATTATATTAAATTCTAATAATATTATAATTAGAAAAATTATAATTTTTTTTAATTTATAAATATGAAGGATTAGATTACAGTATATAAAAAAACTATACCACAGTATTTTTATGCATTAAAATTAAATATACATAATGGATGGACATATAATTTTAAAAAAAAATGGATTTTCAAAGTAGTAAGCAACTGAACAAGAGCTATCTTCTGACTGTAGATGGAGGCCAGGCTTGCTTGTCCTGTGTGTCCCAATCTCAATCACAGACTTTCAAACCAACCCAAGGCAGTTCTAGTTCTAGTTGTGCACAGCTGAAAGGTTGGCTGCTGGTCAAGTTTTACCTTTTAAGTAATAATACATAAATAATATCTTATATGTGTTTTCTTAAAAAATATAAATGTGTGTTTTAATATTATTGATTATTACAAAGTTAATCAGCTAAAAAAAGTATTTACAAAATTATATTAATTTTATTTATATGATTACCTTATGACATCTAAATGTTATAGTATATTATTAATGTGTGTGACTCAATTAATTGCACAGGTTAAATTTACGAAACACATCAATTCCAATCTCGAAAAATCTTAACCGTAACTAAGAGCTTAAATGGAACTCATTATAATATATATATATATATATATATATATATATATATATATTACCTTTTGGTCGTTAGGATTTCGAATTGCAAGAAGACTTGGGCTTTCCTTTTCCACAAGAAAGAAAGAATATGGTATGGTGGCAATTTGGCATTGTATGAATGATATTTTTTGGGTAGGTCCAAACTCCAAACATGAAAATAAGTTGTCTTTGGTCTTGAGTGTATCTCTGTCTCACCTCTGTCCAGAACCAAGGGATTTTTAGCTGGATTTGCCCCACAGGAAACCCAAAACCATTACCTGGTATTCGATTATTCAAGGTTCAAACCTGAAACTCTCCTTGTAGTCCTCTCTCTCTCTCTCAGAAGAAGAAGGAGAAGAAGAAGAAAATGACGAGCTGTGTGTGTAGTTGTAGGATTGGGTCTGCGCTCGTAACAAAAACAAAGCATGGTAAAAGGTTCATATCATCACCAAGTGGTGTTACTGTTATTCTGCCTTGTAGTAATGTAGGAAGGTCATACAATAGGATTTCTGGCATCCGGGTCCGGGCTTCTGCGGTGGACTCCTCCTCTGATTTCGTTAAGCGCATGGAACGGTCCTGGTTAATCTCTCAGGTCTCTCTTTTCTCATTCTATTCAACTAGTTTCACATTCAGCAATGATATTTCAACATCTAAGATTTTGTTTGTATATCATTAACCACAAATCCAATAACATTAACCAACTGCCATCCATACACCTAGATAACATTTTTTTTTGGGTCATATTTGGTTTCCATGCTGGACTGATGACAGCCTTTGTATTTTATATTTGTATTCTGATTATTAGAGGATTTGAGGCCTCCAATTCCGAACCAATTTTCAATATCCTAATTCCTATCACACATACATCTATCTATAAATGGCGCTATTATTAATTTATTATTTTTGGGTTAAACGAATCATGTATTTAGTTACTGTCTTGAGTAATTTTGGGTGATCGAAGTTATAGTGATGTCCATGGCTGTATTATTTTCCACCCGAACAAGCGTGTGCTCAATAGGCATAGGTGGTTTCGTAGTGTATTTAGGGATGGCAATGGGGCGAGGAGTACCCTCTTGCTCCGTGCCACGGGAAGTATTTTTCCCTCGTCCTGGTTCCACGTCTCCCTATGCATCTCCATGGGGACACCAAAAGGGTTATTGGTGCAAACCCAAACTAATACTCTAGCCTTCATCCTCATCAACACATATCTTTCATTCAATGCAATCCCCCCTTTAGGTTGTATTAAATCTCTTCGGTCTCACCTTATATTTAGTGTCGGAGAAGGTGTTCGATACCCCTTTCTATTAGCAAAATAGGTTTATATATATATATTAATGACATTTCTATAATGTTCTCGAGGATGGGGATCCCGCTGGACGGGATATGATCCCCATCCACGTCATCGTCCTCGCAAGGATCTTGATGCACAAGTGGAAATTGACATTCCTGATTGTATTGTTTTGAGGGGGGCGACAACCCCCAAAACAAATATATCTTTTCAAGTGGCCCAGCTTGGCCACTTTGAAATTTGTCTGCAAAAATAAAAGAATTAAATGAAAAAAATAAGAGTTTGTTAATTATAACAATTAATTAGCATATATGAAAATTCATTTAAAAAATAAATAATATATTATAAGAAATTGCTTAACATAGGTGACAATGTGAATCATGTGAAACACTAAATTGCATATATGATTCACGCTCAAGAGTGACAACTTACTTTTTGATAGCTCCATGTTGGTCACTGGTTTGTCCAATGTTCTCGATGCTTGCAGCAACCAAGGCCAGTCGTGTGTTCGTCTTGCAACTCAAAAGGGTATATTGAATGCCAATGGTGTAGGGGTACCGGTTTCTTCATTATTGGGGAACAAATGCTTTGTGAAGTCCCATCCAGAAACACTAGCTGTATTATTTGCACTGGAAAGGTACCTTTATGTTGAAATATTTAAGTATTCACTAATACGGTTGCCCTACCTAATACTCACAGTTATATAATCAGCATATCAGTTTAGAAGAGACCTATAGTCCTGCTAATTCGTTATTATTCAGGGATCAATGTGCTGCTCTGATTGTCAAGGAACAGGCTTTCGTGCAAAGTGGTTAGAAGACCCTCCTACTTCAAAATAGCAAAGACACTAGTAGCTTTTAAGTTGTGACTTGTGTGATATTGAAGTAACACCCATGTACATGTGTTATGTTTTCTATCGAGAGGATTTTAAGACCAACTGATGAACAGATGCAGCAGGGCTTCAACAGCAGATTACTTCTACAGTAAACAATATTGTTTGGCTGCTTGTTTTTAAATGTACTTATGTTTTTTAAATGTACTTCTGTTGTTTTATAAATTGCAACATGGAGCAGAGTTGGAACTTTTGGTATAGGATATTTTCTTTCAATATGTCAGCGTGTATGCAAGCCTAAAATCGGCACTAATCTATAGTTTTGAAGATTGTTCTCATCGTGTCTTAAGATTATTTTCCTGAATTATGTTTACAATCTGTTTCCCAAATTGTGGATGTTCTGCATATACATGTGTCTGGTTCATCTGGCTATGCAAGCACCATATTGGTTGGGATCCTTATGGTTGATGACTAATTTTTTATTTTTTTTTGCTACTATCATTGTTTCCTTTACGCAATTACATTTGAGTAACGATAGGTGAACACCCAAATGGGACATCCATTTGGGACACCTGGTTAATCATGTATAAATATTTGGTTAATTCAGTTCATTATATGGTTAATTACGTGCAAATATTTGGTTAATTCATGATGACCCATTAATCATATAAAAAACTGAATTAATCAGATATTTGTACGTGATTAACCAAATATTTATATGATTATGGTAAATAAGTCCATTAACTATATAATGAACTGAATTAACCAAATATTTATACATGCTTAACCAGGTGCCCCAAGTGGGTGTCCCATTTGGGTGTTCACATATCATTATTCATTCCATTTCTTTACATTTTAAGTAATATCAAGCAGAGTTAGAGAACCTAGAAAAACTACCTCTTTAAGAAAAATAACCACAAGTACAGTTTAGGGCTTTTTGACCAAACTGGGTTCCTTTTAGAATCTATTTATCAATTTAGGGTTGTTCTGAAACTATTTATCAATGGGGGGTCCTTTTGGACACGTGGCATATTTTATTTTTTTCACTCTGACGGATCAAAGGCGTCAGTCAGACTGGCGTCTTCCAAGTCAAAGGCGCCAGTCTACCAGTATTAAAAAAATAAAAATAAAACAACTGATAGCAATAATAAGAGGTATAAAAAAAATAGCAATAACAATTTACACCAATAAATATTCAACAATTATTACAGTAGTAATTTTTTTTTTACCTTATAGTAACATTAATGCATCTTTACTCCCTATACTTATAGTATAATTTTTTTTAGCATTGTTCCTTTAAAATTGCTGGTAACTTTCTTTTAATTCTTACAAGATAAATATTTTTTTACTATTGTAATAATTGATGAATATTTATTGGTGTAAATTGTTATTGCTATTATTTTTATATGACTCTTGTGATATTATTTGCTACTTGTTATTAGGGTATTTTTTTTATTGCATCTTGTTTTAAATAGATACTTTAGCATTAATGTCATCATTACTCCCTATACTTATAGTATAATTTTTTTTTAGCAGTGTTCCTTCTGAATTGCAGGTAACTTTCTTTTAATTCTTACAAGATAAATTTTTTTTACTACTGTAATAATTGATGAATATTTATTGGTGTAAATTGTTATTGCTATTATTTTTTTTATGACATTTGTGATATTATTTACTACTTGTTATTAGGGGATTTTTTTATTGCCTATTGTTATTTTAAATAGATACTTTAGCATTAATGTCATCGTTACTCCCTACTTATAGTATAATTTTTTTTATAACAGTGTTCCTTCTGAATTGCAAATAACTTTCTTTTAATTCTTATAAGGTATATGAATATTTATTGGTGTAAATTGTTATTGCTATTATTTTTTTATGACTCTTGTGATATTATTTGCTACTTGTTATTAGGAGATTTTTTTTATTACCTCTTGTTGTTTTAAATAGATACTTTAGCATTAATGTCATCGTTACTCAATATACTTATAATATAATTGTTTTTGTAACAGTGTTCCTTCTAAATTGCAGGTAACTTTCTTTTAATTCTTACAAGGTAAAATTTTTTTTACTACTGTAATAATTTATCAATATTTATTGGCGTAAATTGTTATTACTATTATTTTTTTATGACTCTTATGATATTATTTGCTACTTGTTATTAGGGTATTTTTTTATTGCCTCTTGTTGTTTTAAATAAATACTTTATCATTAATGTCATCGTTACTCTCTATACTTATAGTATAATTTTTTTTGTAGCAGTATTCCTTCTAAATTGCAGGTAACTTTCTTTTAAGTCTTACAAGATAATTTTTTTTTACTACTGTAATAATTGATTAATATTTATTGGTGTACATTGTTATTGCTATTATTTTTTTATGCCTCTTGTGATATTATTTGCTACTTGTCATTGTTATTTGCTACTTGCTACTGATAAATAGTTTCTAAAAGAAACCCATTTTGATCAAAAAGCCATTTAAAACAACAATAGGCAATAAAAAAAAATCCCATAATAATAAATAGCAAATAATATCACAAGAGTCAAAAAAATAATAGCAATAACAATTTACCCCAATAAATATTCATCAATTATTACAGTAGTAAAAAAAACCTTATAAGAATTAAAAGAAAGTTACTAGCAATTTTAAAGGAACACTGCTAAAAAAAATTATACTATAAGTATAAGGAGTAACGATGAAATTAATAATAAAGTATCCATTTAAAACAAGAGGCAATAAAAAAAATCCCCTAATAACAAGTAGCAAATAATATCACAAGAGTCATAAAAAAAATAATAGCAATAACAATTTAAACTAATAAATATTCATCAATTATTACAATAGTAAAAAAAAATTTACCTTGTAAGAATTAAAAGAAAGTTACCAACAATTTTAAAGGAACGCTGCTAAAAAAAATTATACTATAAGTATAGGGAGTAACGATGAGTCGATGACATTAATGATATTACAAGGTAAATTTTTTTTTACCTACTATAATAATTGATGAATATTTATTGGTGTAAATTGTTATTGCTGTTATTTTTTTATACCTCTTATTATTGCTATCAATTGTCTTTGTTTTTTTTTAATACTGGTAGGCACCAGTCTGACTGATGTCTTTGACCCGTCAGAGTGAAAAAAAATAAAATATACCACGTGTCCAAAAGGATCCCCCATTGATAAATAGTTTCAGAACAACCCTAAACTGATCTAAAAAGAATCCAGTTTGGTCAAAAAGCCTACAGTTTAGTCAGTATTTCAATACAAGTCCACAGTATATATCATTTGTGAAAACACTTGGAGCTTGACATAAACTACGACATCTACAATCTCTGTGAAAGCAGTTCAATTACTTTGAACTATAGCCGAGAAGAGCAGCTTGTTGACATCAACAGAATCAGAATCTGCATCCTGCGTTTTATCCCCTGCATGAACACATAGAGACATTTCTTTACTGCATTCCTGAATTCTAGAAGTGCCATGCATGGTAATTATCTAAGATCACATTATGATAAATTAGAATAGACAGTAATCCATCATCACTCTTGGATAGCCCATTCATTTGATAATGATACGAATTCAACATCCATACAAGGGTAAAGGATGATATGCACCATCCTGGGCATGTGACTTGTGCAGTAAAGGAGTTAAACAGCTGCAACACGAAGAGAAGCTGCCAACCGTCTTTACAGCACAACTGTAAAATAGTAGCATGGATTGTAGAGATAGGAATTGTAGGTACTGGCAGGTCAATTCCACCCTTGCAGCTTGAGAATGCAAGGGAAATGCATGAAAATGTCCATTCACATTGGTTGATTCTGGAGGCACACACAATTCCATTAAAATCAGTGTAGTAGGAGCTTGCACTGAATTGAAACCCACTTAACCATCCAAGGTTTTTGTGGGCAGTGGTGAATACACCAAGTGCGCCCGAGGGGCAGAAACTAGAGATCAACATAAATGGTTACAACTTTGTAGTGGATTTCTACATGGAGATGTGAATGGTTCAGACATAGCATTAGTATCCAGTGGCTTGAAATGCTGGATATTAAGGCCAACTACCCTAACAAAGCAGGTTCTCCTACAAGGAAAAATGGGCCCTGGGTGCTAATCCAAGCAAATGCACAACACTGCAGAAATTGATAACAGCATAAACAGTGGCTTCATTCTATCATCTGTGGATGTTTGCAGACCAACAGATCCTTAATAATGAATCCCTGCCTACTGAAGTAAAACAAGCACTGCAGAAATATGAGAGAGTATTATGGAAACCTAAAGGGCTTCCTCCAACCAGAGTACTGAATCATGGTGTTATTCTTTTGCCAGGACAATCTACAGTGTTAGTCCAAATAGATTTCCAAACTTCCAAAAAAAAAGACACACAAATAGAGAGAGACAGAAGCGATGATGAGTTCAGAAGTGATAAGAGATAGCCAAAGTGCATGCTCTAGTACAATCCTACTAGTAAAGAGAAAGAGGTGGAAGCTAACAATCTTGCATAGATTACGGTGCATTGAACTCAACCACAGTAAGGGATAAATTCCCTATAGTTACTATCGATGAGATTCTTCTTGAACTACAAGGTACTGAGCTTTTCTCCAAGCTTGCCGTCGGGTCTGGTTACTATCAAATAAGAATGAATGAAGAGGATGTTGAGAAGTCACCTTAATTGTGGTTTGTCCCTAGCTGCCTTAATTGCTGCACCTTTGGGCTGCCTTCATTGCAGCCTCCAACACCTTCATTGTGCTGGGTATGAGGAGGGGTTTAAGTCTCACATCATCTAGAGATATGACCTAAATAGTGCTTATAAGACTTGGACAATCCTCACCTTATAAGTTGGTTTTGTGGGGTTGAGTTAGGCCCAAGCCCAAATTCCAAGAGAGGACATGCACAAGACAGCTTTTAGAACTCATTTTGGTCATTATGAGTTCTTTTAGTGATACCAGTTGGGCTTAACAATGCCCCTTCAAACTTTGCAAGGGCAAAATTACAGTAGTTGAGACAAAACATATTGAAGGTACAATCTCAACGAAAAACTTAGCTGGGCATGTGAAGTTCTGCAGTAAAAGAGTTAAAATAGTTGCAACAAGAAAATGAGCCGGCAGGAGTAAGGTGGCAACCATGTAACTGTCTTAAGTCTTGATAACATTAAAAATAGAAGCAGCATGGATTGTACACATGGGAACTGTAGGCAATAAGGCAATTTCACTCAGATGTATAAAAAGACTGGTACCTACAATGTAAAGACCGAGAAAGGAAAAATAGTGAATTGAGGACTCAAATGGATAATTTACTTCTTGTTCATTGTGTTCGTGTGTTCATTCTGATTCATTAAGGATAATACTCATGTTTCTTCTACAATCTATCACCCCTTCTCTTCTTGGGCTTTATGCACTTGCTTTACTAGGAGAACATCAGTTCCTTAAGGGAAAGGTCAAACTGTTCATTCCAAGGCTCAAAAACAATTATCACAAAAACCTTGAGCGGTTGAGGCTGAAGTAGTAACACATATTTAGAGGGAGACTCAACAATTCAGTCAACCCCAATCCTCAAGTTCTATTTTCTTCCCCTCTTTCATTCTTGCACTCTTCAAAGCAAATGCCTATCTCAACTACATTCCCCTCTCTTTACCACATTAGCCAAGCCCTAGGTGCTCATCCAGACCTACTAGCTAACTAACGCATCTACATGGAAATTCAAATTAATGAAGCAGAAAAGTGAAAAAGGAAATGAGAAAAATATGTAAGTAGACCAAGTAGAGTCATAAATTACAAATCCCCACCTCGAAGATAGTTAAATCGATCCAAACCTCAATTTCTTTTCATCCCGTAATAGTTTTGCACAAAATACACATTTAATCCAACCCTTTGTATTGACAACCAGTAAATTTTGCTACCCCGTAAATAATGATACACATGATATCAATATTAAAACAGGTTGCCAACTTTAATGTGTGAAAAATTGCTAAACAAAATGTCCATGAAACTCCTTACCTGTTTTGGATCTTACTTGTACTGTCCATTCTTCGATTATCTGCACAATCGGTTAAAACTGTGTAAAAATCATTGCAACTAGACTGAGGGTCTACTGATATACTTGGTTGACAAGGTGAAATGTAGGAAGGTAGAAATTTGGATGAAAATCAATTTACGCTGGATTAGTACCACAAAAATATGAAAAGATGGAAAACAAAATGTACTCACTTTCATCCCATCCTCTACTGTCCAACTTTCCACTTACCATGATAGGAATCTCTTCCTATCAGAGAAACTTTGTATTATTTACTGTAGAGAAGGATTACAAGGAAAATAAGAGGCAAGCCTCCCAGTTCAGAGAAACCTCTAAACCCCAAGTCTGAGAAAATATCTCTAGACTCCCAAATCTCAACAATACTCTGCATACCCTTTCCCCCATACCTCTCTCCCTATATAACCAATTTTGTTACACGATTCCCACCCTTTTACAATTTCTCTCTCCATAACTAACATATTTCCTAATGAATTCCTATTAAGCATATCCTACTGCCTGCTAGAGGTTACTTTGGGTGTTTAAGGCCTTTGCATATTATGGGCTGGCTTGCTGGACCTGGTTCCTATCATACCACCAATTAAACCAAGCAGACCCTTAATTATGTAGGCAAAGCATCATGAAATCTACCCAAGAACATCTTCGCTTGAGTAAATACATGCAAGCATAGCCCCAAATTTGTTCTATATTAGTTGCTTGCTGGCAAATGGTGTAAACACTTGAAACACCACTTGGAAAATAGGCAACCTTTGAGAATAGAAAAAGGCAGATGCATAAATAACCATCATGCATTCATGCTGCACTTTTCTGACTCCAAATTAGAAGAGACTACATTGTGAATGATGATTTCTCTTCCCTTACACAACCAAAACCCAACACACAGTCACAGACACTTAATATATTGAACAACAATCATGCACTTCTCTATAAGTCATGAATGAGCAAGGGCACCGCATCATGAAAGAAAACACATCCAACTAAAGGAAATTTCATCACTTCAGCTGTTTAAAGACATTAAATAACTAATTTATTTTAAATCAAGAATAAAGACCCAAAGTGATCCTTGAAAAAAAAGACACATTTGGTTATTGTAAAATGAAAAATCCTAGCATGGTCTTCAAAAGTCTAAAATGTCGGTTAGAAATTGGTCCTTTTAAGGATAAATTTTATTGACACTTTTGCCCATAAGATGGACTGTTTTGACTGATGTTTAAGATTGTTGAAAATTAAGTTGGAATTTTTCATTTTTCATATACTAAATGTGTCTAAATTTTTTTTCCCAAGAACCAATTTGGTTTTTTATTGTTAAATCAGTTTTCAAAAAGACACGTAATTACCTGCTTGAAATTAGTGAATGCATCATCATCATCTTCACCGGTGATGGGGATGCCCAAGGATGGTTGCATGCGCTGCACTAAATTTCTGTTCTCAACCAGAATTCTCTGAGCCTTATCAACCAAATCCTGCAAAAGTGTACATAAGCAACATTAACTTCAAAACAATGGTCTTATAATATGCATATGACTACGTTACCAAGAGTGCGTTTTGATAAATAACTTAATTACATGCTTACTTGATAAGCTTTTGCTAAATAAGCTAAAAACAAGTTATTTTCGTAAGCTTCTCAATCAAGCTTATTACAATAAACTAAAATGGACTTATACGAAGATCATAAACTATTTACATAAATTTATTTTTATAAGCTATTCTGATGAGCTCAAATAAGCTCTTTTTATAAATTCTTCCAAACGCACCCTAAGCATCAAATACAACTTATAGCATTCAAAATTCCAATTTGTGTTGAATAATAAAATACCTGTTTGGCAGCAAGAAGGTCGTGGCACTGCCCTGTCAAGGTTGATATATCTTCCTGTATTTTTCTTATCCTAGAAACCAGTTTCATAGGGTTCGCCTGCACAAACCATTTTGACAAAACACGGAAGATGGTGAATGGAAAATGGTAAAAGCTGTAATTTGGGAAGAGTGTTTTGTTGCTTACGTTGTCGGGGTAAAGCTGTTGAAACTCCTTTTCGAGCCTGTGGTGAACCATAGAGAGATCGTGATTCGCTTTTGTGAATAGGTTTAGAAGCCCATCTGTTGCTTCATGGCGTTGTTGATGATTATGATGAGGATATTGATGCCCCATTTTCACCTCTTCTTTTCCTGTCTTCTGACTTCAATGCAGCGGTGGGTGGTGGAGTAGAATGTGGAAAGTGCCAACACCTGTATTTCAATTTCAATTCAATTCAGGAGGAGCCAGAAGCAAATTCAAATTTCAATAAATAATAAAAAACCTTCTTTACCCTTTGTTTTTTTTTGTTGGAAACTTTGGTTTTGGTTTGATTTTTGAGTGGGTTTGTATCAACGTTGGGTTTGACTAAAATTGAAATTTTTTCATGCCGTACTATAATGAATTTAAATGTTGTACACTAGCTGTATAAAGTCTTTTTATACAGATATCCAAGCATAAATTGTCACATCATTAAGTTTTTTTTTTTATCCTAACTACCTTAAAAGTCATCCATATCATGATTGATTGGTGATTGGTTGATAATGCAAATTTTTTTATACTGATAGTGTATAATACTTAGACTCTACTCTATTTTATATTTTGATGTTTATTATCAGTTTGCCATTGTCATATATTTTGATATCGACCATGCCAGAGGCGAACTTTAGTTGCAAAGTCAGGAGTTTGAATTTTAGAATCGTCACTTTCGAGAGAGCTTTATCTAACCATCATCCCGATCTGACGATTCTTACAATTTTGTAAAAGAAAAAAAGATATATTAACGGTTTTGTGTTTTTTTATGGGAATTATCTAATACCTATCTTTTATCGTAGCATGAACACCCTAATCCTAGGTGCCATGTAAGAAGCTCTCTAGGCTCTAGCGCCTTCCCAATGTCTTTGACCTGGATTCAGATTCCTTACATTCATATTTTTTTTGATCATTTAGGCATTCATACATCAATATACCATTTGGTCAATCTTAAACTTCTTCAAATACTTTTTTAGTGATTGATCTAATGATGTACTAAAACATGAATGCATCTAAAAATGACTTTAGGAAATCCATTTTCGTGTTGATACTGGCCTTTTGCCAGTGGAGCCAGTAAGCTCTTTGAGGGACTTCGGACTTAGCCCTATTGTACCCAAAACCCAGTCTAGCTAGATCCGGTTGCAATGGTGGTAGTGATCCTCTCAATGTGGTTAGTTGTAGATGATGTTTAAGAAATGGGTAGCTAATTCTTACTTTAAATGTATTACAAATTTACAATTTATCCTCTTCAGTTTTGTCCTCTCTTGTAACCTGACAATGCATTTAGTGTTAGACCATATAAAATATGGAGGGGGGGCCTTCATAGTTGGCACTTGGCAGTGGTACGACCCCCTCTGTTCTCAGGCAATTCTAGCACCTTTCCTCAGTAAAGAGATTTTTGTTTACACAGTACACCTGTTGTGAAACAATCCTTTTACAGTGTTATGGTAGTCAGAACTCAGAAACACTTGGTTGAAATAACTATTTCTATTACTGAAGAAGTATTTACCAGAAGCATCTTAAATGTATTTAATGATATGTACAGGCAATCTGCTAGTAATGAGCTCAAGGGAAAATGCATGACCAAAAACTCTATCTACCTCCTGTCTAGCTTCATCCAACCACATTAATGTAGCTTTAAATAGGTCAACTTCCTGGTCACCTTTGCTGTATCTTTTGGTGTTAGACTTTCGATCTCTCTAAAAATCACATTGGGCTCCGACTAATCCGAATCAAATCAGAAAGACTCATTTAGGACAAGACTTGAATCCGAGACCTTACATGAGAGGAATCAAGTTCCTTGCTACTTATACCAACAGACGTTGGTACCTTCGCTGTATCTGTCTCGGGATATCTATCATTATCAAGTGAGAGACTCTGTGCACACTGCAAACACTGCACTTGTACTCCAAAAAGACTAAAGACTTAGTTCTATGGAAACAAGAGCTTTAGTTTTTCCCATGGCAGTCTCTTCTCTTTTTATCTTCTTTTTTGCTGCCTATGTTTCAGCTAGCCTTGTTTTCAACTTCTATGAAGTTTCATGCCCATCAGCAGAGCTTATTGTAAGAAACACAGTCAGCTCATCCTCTTCTTCGGATCCTTCGATTCCCGGAAAGCTCCTTCGCTTGGTTTTCCATGATTGCTTTGTGGAGGTTAGTATTAGTCCACACTCCACACTGGTTTGTAGACACTCTTTTGTGTTTAGTTGTTTCCAAAAGATTCTTTTTAAGCGCGATTGACATCACATCTTGACCCAAATTTTTAAGTCATTGAATTTAAGGTCTTTTTACTTGTATGGTCTTCACTTAAAACATTTTATTATTAACTTAACCTGAATTTCCAACAATGTGCTGTCTTTTGTTCTTGTATTTCCTATATGTGATTAAAAATTCAATTTGGTTTGAACCTGATATTCAATTTTGCAATAACTTATTTCATGATATGCAGGGATGTGATGCATCTTTGATGCTACAAGGGAATAATACAGAGCAAAGTGATCCAGCAAATAGGTCTGTTGGAGGATTTTCTGTCATAGAATCAGCAAAAAGAGTCCTTGAGATAATTTGTCCCGGAACAGTTTCTTGTGCTGACATAATTGCTTTGGCTGCTAGAGATGCTGTTGAAATTGTAAGTTATCCCCAAAATATTGCTTATATTAATTCTTTAAAGGACTTGTTAACCAGTGCCTTAACAAGAGTTTATGGAAAAACTAAACACATATCTTGAGATTAATAAATACACATTTTCCCCATTAAATCTTGTTATTATTGATTCCTTAATCAGTGTCCTAATCAGTACCTTGAGGATACTGGTTAGCATTCTCAATTCTTTACCAGTATATTGACATCTCTTTTACTATGGTAATTTATTGAGGGTCACTTGACTTGAGAACAGGTTGGTGGTCCTATGGTTCCAATTCCCACAGGTAGGAGAGATGGGATGGTTTCAGTTGCTTCAAATGTCAGACCCAACATTGTAGACACTAGTTTTACAATGGATGATATGATTAACCACTTCTCCACTAAAGGATTGTCCTTACTTGATCTTGTCATCCTTTCAGGTGCATATTCTTCCAAAGGAAATATCATAATTATTGACTTGCTTCTCTATAATAAGTATCATTCCTTTGATTTTATTATTTTAAGTCTTTTCATCTGCCCTTTATATTCTGAAAAGGGTAAATAACTGACTCTCAGTTCAGATCTATGTTCTCTACATTCTATAAATTACACCTACAAGATTTTGACTAGAATTCTTTTATATATTAGGTAAAATCCCATAAAGCAATAGATTCTGTTAGGTAGATATAATTGATTTATTGATGCTTTGTAGATGAGATCCTACTCACCACATTTATTAATTGCTGCTTTACAAATATTGGTAACCTATTTTCCTATCTACATTTTGGATGTTCATACCAAAGATGTTTGTCATAATGATCTCGTAATGTAAATGATTGTGAATCTATGCATGTTAATATTTGTCACTATCATACCGTGAACGTGAAAGAAGATAAAAGTGGTGAAGTTACTTTTGTTGGCGGGTTGAGAAGTAATAAAAAGAATAATAATTGAGGCTTTGAACGGTGAATGGAAGGATGGGTAGGGTAGATGGTGTGGGGTCCAGCCATTTAATAATAATAAACAAACAAATAAATAGATAAATAAATAAATAAAGCATTTAATGTAAATAATAAAAGAAGTTAGATAGAGGAAAATATGGACTATAGTGAAACAAGCAAAGTGATAGGGGCAGTGTTTTCACATTGCAATTTGCAAGCCTTTATAAATGAAGGCATACAAGTTTCTCTATTTGGAGAACAAGATGAAGTAGAGAGAAAAAATAAGAGCTTAAGAATAGGGAATGAGTAAATTCTAAAGAGTGTAGGATGAGGGAAAAATACAACAGAAAATTTTTGGTTATCATTATATATTATTCCTTAGTATTCCAACTATAAAGAATTGTAGTATTTGAATATGAGAGGATGTTATTGGAAATACTATATTTGTGTCTCATGTGTGATAGAGTGTGAAGATGATATTATAATTATCTTTTAATATAGTTCAGTAAAAAAAAATCCTTTAATATAATGAAATAATTTTCGAAGTTTGTCCTTTGATATTTTTTCTTTTATATTGGAAACTTTTCCATATTAAAATTTAATGTTTCTTTTTTATGCTTGTTTTTTTTTGTGAATAAACATAATTCGCGGATGATCACACTACGCAGCCAACGTTACACTTTGCACATCGTTATGTTATATTACATATATTTGTAAATCTTCTTCTATCAAATATATTTTGATGTTCATTATGACATTACAATATTATTTAATTTACCCTATAACACTGCAAGAATTTATGTGATTAATTACGACAAATTTAATAGTTAATTCGTAACTAATGTCTAGCAAATAAATTTAGCTATAGATTAGCTACAACATTACTACAAAAACAATGCTAGCATGAACACTACAAAAACAATGCTAGCATGAACACTACAAAAACAAAGGGTGATTACCGATGACCAAAAATCGTCGGTAAAGCACGAAAGCCGTCGGAAAACATCGTTTCTGACGGACCCCGTTCCGTCAGTACTAGGAGCATAGGAAAGGGTTTTCGATGGACGGACCAAATCCGTCGAAAATTTCTGATAGAAAAGGTCGTTGGAAACGTGTCACACGGGGTCCCTCCTTACTGATGGATATATCCGTCGGAAACTCCAATGTACACTTACCGACCGAAATGTCCGTCGGTAACGAGGATTTATTTTTTTATATTAAATTTTTTAATTTTTTATATTAAACTTTTTTATTTTTATTTTAACTCCAGCAACCCTATTCTTCCTCCAGTCACCGTCGTCTGTGCGTTGCCGCCTTTCACTGTCCTCGCATCGCCGCCCTCGGCCAGCCTCGCGTCGCCGCCACCATCAAGCTTCAAGCTTGCAACTTAAATAAAAAAAAGAACCATCTCTAAAAAACGACAGATCTGCCATGGACTCCGAAAACCCTTGCCCTTTTTAAATTTTTTTTAGATCTGTGATTGAAGGTGACGATGGTGACAGAAAACGAAAGGTCACGGTATTGGGAACTGGCGGCGGTGGAGTTGAAGCTCGTCGCAAGCTCCTCCACCCAACAGAACGACGAGCGCGAGCTGGCGGAGGCAGAACCACGAGGGTCGCGCGCGCACGAAGAGGAACAGAGTTAGAGAGAGGGAGGGAAGAGATAGAGGGCCAGAGAGAACAGGGGCGGTGATGGGGGGCGCTAGTGGTGGGTGGTGGCGGCGGTGGTGATCGAGTGAGAGATAGAGAGAGAAGGGAAAAGGGAAAGTGAGGGGGGAAAGGGTTTGCTGTTCTGATTTAATGAACTTTTCCGACGGACGTTTTGCATTTTCGACGGACATTTCCGTCTGTAATTCAAATTTATGAATTTCCCAAATTTATGAATTACCGACAGACATTCCATCAGTATTCACGGACTTTATTTCCGACGGACAATTCCGTCGGTAATTCAAATTTTTAAATTTCTGATGGACATTTTGTCGGTATTCGTAGACTTTATTTCTGGCGAACTTTCCGGCAGTAATTTCATATACACTTACTGACGGAAAAGCCTGTCGGTAGTGTCTCGCCCTTCCCGCCACCATTTCCGACGGACTTACCGACGGAAAAGTGGTCGGAAACTTTATCGACGGGCTTTCCGTCGGTAAATTTGAAAACTTTTCGTATCCTTTATTACCGACGGTAAATTGCATCGGTAATGTCTTAATTACCGATGGTCATGGAGTCCGTCTCTAAATACGTCTTTTCTTGTAGTGGAATTGAGCGGCAAATTAGATAGGAAAATTATTCCTAGCTAAATCGTAGTTAATTTGTAAAAGTCGTAGCTATTTTTTAGCTAATCCATAGTAATAAGTTGTTCAAAATTGCTTTTTCCTAGCTACATAGCTAGGATATTGTCAATTTCGTAGCAAATGTGTAGCTAATATCTTAGCACTTCCCAAGCTAATTTGTTGCTAATTCATAGTTAAGGGTTAATCTAAGTTTTGTATTCCTAAAGCTATTACTTTGGTAACTTGTAGCTAATTTCATATTCTTCCCTAGCCAATTCATATATAGTATAATACATGACTGATTATAATTTAAACAAGTTCAAAACAATCCATTATCAATTCATAAGTCTATTACAAACAATTCAGAACAAGTTTACAAAACAAGAAATAGAGTATAACTACTAAATCCAAGTCTACAAAATAAGGAACAAAACATAGTTAATTGATGAAAGTTCTCCACCATGATCTTTCATCCTCATGAACTTCCTCTCCTACTCCACCTTTCAATGATGCTTAAGGCTTAGGATTTGTGAATTGTCATGCATGCGCGTACGCCACCTGAAGGAAGATATCTACTCTGTGGCTGCGAGAATTGCAGGCCCTTCCACCTGATATACCATCTTACCAATTAGGACAAAATAGTGGATGTGTTGACTTCATTAATGGAGAGAAAAAGACACCAGATCATGCATGCAAGAAATGTTGGAAACTAATCTCGAAGAAAATTAAACAAGATGCAAGTCAGAGTGATACATTTCATGGATGCTCAATACTTTTTTCAAGAAAACTACTTAAGATAGCTTTTACAATGTGATAAATGGAAAGAAGATATGTTGGACCTGTGGTCATTTTCGGATAACCTGGAATATATGAAATTAATTTTCAAATAACAGAAAAGAATATCCTACAACATGGTTCTTTCACTAGCTAAATATCTTACTGCTTGGCCATAAATATCCATGATACTCAAGATCAAGAATGAAGCAAAAAACTGTCTAAACATGAATATATGCATGCTGTCAAAAAACTGAAACACAATGTAATAGACCCTGTTTTTGTAAAAAAATACTGGCTTGATACAGAAGGAGTTTTGGCCTGAAATTTTTATGGGTTGAAGATTTACATGTTAGCTTTCAAAGAAAAAAAAAGGTACTTAATTTCGAGTTGTACAACCAAAGTTATAATTCAAAGAACACATGCTGTCAGAAGCTGGAATCCAGCAGCATATACACAAATTTCATACCCAAAAAATTGATCCAAATTGCTGAGAAAGTTTAGTATTGAATACAATGCATCTCAGGCTTTTAACAAGATAAACAGAACTAAAATCCAAATTTCCTTGTGCAAATTTATGAACAAAAGTGCTGGGATTGCTATGCAATACAACATGCATATGATCTATCAAAACCACATGAGCTACCATTCAACCTTTCATGAAAGACAATATATTCTGCAATTTAGAATATATAAAAAGTCAAGCAGCAGCTGTTAATTCAGTTTATATCAAATTGAAAGTATGCAATCATGGAAATTTCATAAATTACAAGAGCTATGAACTGCCATGCAATGAAAACCAAACAAGATATGACTTTCTCCTTGCTCACAAAAATCCACCAGAAAATTCACATACAAATTGCACATTCAAAAGCCTTATTTAAAACCTAAATGTAGGATTTGGTTCATGCTTTTCATCAAATAGTTGCTACTCTATCAAAATAAGCACTAGATTTCAAGCAGTAACACTCATACAAGAATATTCTATATGCTTTTATAATGTCATTGATTATTCATGCTACTAAACTAAACAACTCTAACATAGATGATTGGAAGGAATTCAACTTTATATAATTCTAATCCTCCAACTTGAACCACGTAGCTCCTAAACCCTTCATCATTTCAAGCAAAAAGCAACCAATGAAATCAAACTACTTGGTCTTTTATCATATCCTTTGAAGTGTTTTATCAAGCAGTTGGTGTGCACATTAAGAAATGTGCAATAAGAGAGAAGAAAAATATGAAGGAAAAGAAGGCATCATAGTATAGAAGAAAGAAACAGGGGAGTAGATCTACCTGAAATAGACAACTATAAACACGAGAAGGGGGGTTGAATTGTGTTTATCATAAATTAAAACAAAGTTGAAAACTTTTCACACACAGAAGCTAGGTTCAGACAAATGTGAAAACACTCGACAAACAGGTGACCTGTCTGTTGTGATTTTAACAGAAAAACACACAAGCACACAACTTGAAAACAAGTTTGATATTTTCACTTTAACCCCTCTAGTTAAAAAGCAGATAATGTAATCAAAGCAATTAAAGAGTTTAAGGAAAGAGAGATTAACACAGCTTTTTATCCTGGTTCACTCTTTAACACAAAGAGCTACGTCCAGTTCTTGGCAGTACCAAGTTTTATCCACTATAACTGATCAGGTTACAGACTCCAAGTATTGTTTGCACACCTAGCCTCTTCAGGCTCCAAGACGAGTATTCTTTGCTCACCTAGCCTCTTCAGGCTCGAAGACAAGTATTCTTTGCTCACCTAGCCTCTTCAGGCTCACTCAGGTTTGTTTGATAAGTTTGTTTATAATAAATACAATCTGACAGACAGTTCTTTCACTAACACTCAGAGTGGATTAAATGTAAGCTTAGGAAAGACTGCGTAATAACTTCAAATGATTGAAGAATACAGATAGAAAGAATGAAGAAATAAATGCGCAGAGTAATGACTCTTTTAATGTTGTGTGTTCTGTATCTTCATCTTCAATGACTTCTGTATTTACAGCCTTCAAGCATTTAAGATCCGTTACAGACATTCCTTCAAATGTTGGCTTTAAGCAGAGCTCCATTAAATACAATTGAGTCATTCTGGGCAGTCATTAATACAATAGGAACATTGGTTGTACTCTAAAAAGGAGGATCATGGCTTTATGCATCGTGCAATAGCCAAATCAGATTTATGCAGAGTGCTTTTGTACTTTGCAGAGCACATTTCCCTTTTCGTGTAATAACCAGGAGTACTAGGGAATAATGCATGTTGGAAACATTCTTTAACTGGACTTCATATCTGATTTCCTAGGTTGCTTGTGAGAATGACTTCTGACTTTTCATGATAAACGTGAAATGAAGAAATTAAGAGAGAGCTTCGGAGTCTTCTGCATAAGGGGACAGCTTACAAAAGCTCTTTGTACTTGAGTTCTTCATCGAAGAACCACAGACAAGTATAAGAACTTATCAGAAGACAAGTTGAAACTCCATTGCAGAAAGTCAATATCCTAGTCAGTAGACAGGTTGACTTTTGCTTCTTCAGACATGTGGTCATCTATGTGGGCAGACAGGTGAGAAAGTGAGTTCTTACTATTTTTATCTGCACACTGGATAGACAAGTTAGCAACCAATACAAAGGTTAATTAAATCATAAACAAATGTTTAGTTTTCATCAAAACTTAGGGAAATGCACAACAGACATTTTAGAGACTTAACAATCTCCCCATTTTTATGATGACAAACATTCAGATGATTTAATGAACCTTAGAAAATATCAACAGAAAAGATAACAAGGTTCAGACAAGTTGAAATTTTCTTAACCAGAAAGGTTGTGCAGACAAGTGCACTTAGGTTCACTTTAAGACAGTACAGTATCAGAGTTATACACATGATCATATAATTCAAACACAGATGCACTCAGAAACAAGTTCCAATTTTACTTGATTTTAGTTAGTCACCATTAATCATCTTAACTTTACTTTGTCCCCCTTTTGTCAATAGCAAAAAGGAAACAATCAAGAGACATAAAAGTAAAGGACGGTAAAGATAAATGATAAAAAGTATTTATTTCAATCATCATAAGCTTTCAGTACAAGGCATACTTTACAAACAAAACTACCTAGGTTGACTAAAAAGTAAAAACAGATATTCAACTCTCTTTTCTAACAGCATCCTAGCATGCCTCTGTTCATCCAGCTATCTTCTGGTTTCTTCTAGCTGAGCCTGAAGCAGGTTGAAGCTGTGTAAATCCACCATCTGAGGAGTGGAGGCTTCTACCATCAGACTAGTTGAAGTAGCAGACTGGTTTGAGTGCCAGGGCAAAGCTAAGATAGGGGGTGCCTTGGGCACAGAGAAAGGTGAGAAGATACGGGGGAAGGCACACTGATGAAGGGTTCTATAGTAGAAGAAGGGAAGAAAGGCTATTTTAAACAAAGGTCTGATTCTGAAAAAGTCAGTATCAGGAGATGAGAATACACAAGAAAGTCTCTCAGACAGAGACAGACGGGTGACTCTTATCTGGATAGGAGGGGAAATATGTTGTTGGGCTTGAACAGATGGAGGTAGGGGTAACAAGGAATCTATATAAGCAAAGAAAGAATTTGATCCTGTTACTAATAAAAAGAAATACCTAGACCTAGCAGGTAACATTACAACAGAGGCAGGATAGTGAGTCCTTGCCGAAGTTCTAATGAGCAAGACAATATGGGGATAAAAGAAAATCTCCCTACATGGGTTAAGGATATGAGGTGAAGGAGAAGGAATGACAGACAGGTTAGAGAAGCTTGCAATCATAAGAGATTGCAAGTCAGACACAAAGAGACTTGAAGATATGCCAGCTTGTTCTTTGGGAGTTGAGTCCCTATGAACTACTGTGTACTGATATATATCAGACACAACATCATAAGATGATGTTTGAGTTTGGTGATAGGAGACAGGTGATGAGAGAGGAGACACAACAGAGAGGGGTTGGACAGACAGGACAAGTGGAGAAGAAACAGAAGGGCCAAGAATACCTTGATGAAAGGGGGGAAATGGTGCAGAAGGGATGGATGGAAGGACCAGCTGATTTTCTGACAACTTCAGCTTCTTCCTTGAAAGAGGAGGGGACAGAGTGTCAACCTCAGGGTGGACAACTGTCTGTGTCCCAACATATAGGTTTTCAGCAGTTGCAGCAGCAACTTCAACCTCTGCAGCTTGATCTTCTGCAGGAACTTCTACCCTTTCAGCAGATGCCACAAAAGGCACTAGGTAGCCAGACCTTATCTTTCTGGGAATGAGTCCCAAATCGAGAGTCTTCTTATCCTTGGGCTTCTCGAGCAAGTACTTTCTCTTTGCTAGGTGCAGACTCCACTTATCTGGCCTTGGCAAAGGTCTTCACCACCCTTCTCTTGTTGCTGGGCTGTGCAGACTCAGCTTCTGATGCCTCAGCATCCCTTGTCTTCTTCTTGGGAGAGGGCTTCTTCAGCTTGAACCTTAGAGGCTCAACTGTCTCAACATTCTCAGCAGAGACTGGTGGCTTCTCCAAGGCAGGCCTCTGGTACTGACTGGTCACTTTTCTATCAGGCTTCCAGATCCTCTCAGAGATGGGCATGTCTGACTCATCAGTGGAGACCACTGGTTCTTCTTTCAGCTTCTGCTCAACAGCAGGCTTCTTCTTGTCCTTCTTGTCTTCCTCCTCATCTTCCAGAGGAATACGCTCTATGTTAATCAAAGACAGGTTCTTCCTGTCAATAGGAAAGGACATGTCTATGAAGTGCATATCACCAGGAACAAACAACTTGTTCCTGAAGAGTCTTGTCAGCAGCATTCCATAGGGGTAGGTCTGCATGTTGGTCCTCTTGATCAGGGATTCAAGGTAGATGTAGATGAGGTCATTGATATCCACCTTGATTTTGTGAATCAAGTGGTACAGGGCAAACCTGTCCACCTTGGTCACATTATCCCGTGATCCTTTCCTTGGCATCACACATTCCAGCAGCAGCTTGTGCATGAATCTGCACTTCACCACCATGTTCACTGGCTTCATGTTCTCAGGGTTGGGAACACCATACAGAGCAATGTTAACATTCTCTGTTCCCACCTGATCCTCCCGCTCAGGCTTGAAAGTAGCTCCAATTCTAGGGCATTTGGTGACGAGTTCTAGAGAGCTGATGGGAAAGAGGAGAGTTGTATCCATCACTCGAGCACGAAAGCTCTTGGTTCCATCAATGGTGCTGGTGAGGACTACAACACTTGTCTATAAGTCTCTGACAAGCTTGGGATGAACCCACTCCTTTAGGTCAAAGAAAGAGGTCCACTTGGAGTATTCCAACTCCTCTGTGACATCCATTCCCAACCTTTTCATTTGTTGGAGGTTCACAGTTTTGCCAGCTAAAATCTTCTCCACATCTGGGAGTCTCATCTTGTACTTATCAGCAATTTGTTTTGAAGAAAGGTGCTTTGAGGGTGCCATTTCAGAGAGAAAGATTCTAGGGTTTTGAAAGATTAGAAGGGTTTGGCAGAGAAGAAGATGAAGATGAAGACGAAGAGTTTTTAGGGATTGAAAGTGTAAAAGTTGGACCTTTCCAACTCTTTGCCTTATATAGTAATTAAGTCGGGAGAGAGAAATAAAACATTTTTAATTTTAAAAACAGCACGATTTACGTGGGGAACTACAACGCCCACTTTAGACATTATGAAAACATCGTTTCGAGAATAAAATTGTCGTGCACATGATTAGCTTCAGATTAAAAAATGGTATTAAATAATTAATAACCATTTAACCAAAAACTGTTGAGTTCAAGCATTATGACTCAGTAGGGTCAGACAGGTAACTTACACAGGTGATAAAAACATAAGACATGCAGCACAGACATGTTAATTATCAGACATGTCATTCAACAATGCAATGCATGTCTAGATTATCTCTAATAAATAAAAACCTTTCTTCTGCTAATGGTTTAGTGAAAATATCAGCCCATTGATTTTCAGTTTTAACAAACTTAATATCAAAGATACCTTTCTGAACATAATCCCTTATAAAGTGATGTTTGATTTCAATATGTTTAGCCTTAGAATGCTGAATTGGATTTTTGGTTAAGCATATGACACTAGAATTATCACACCACACAGATATATTATGCTCATAAATAGAGTAATCCTCAAGTTGATATTTTACCCGTAAGAGTTGAGAGCAACAACTAGCAATTGAGATGTATTCTGCCTCAATAGTAGACAAGGCAATAGTTGTCTGCCTTTTGCTTGACCAAGAGACTAAGCTTGCTCCAATGAAGTGACATCCTCCACTGGTGATTTTTCTTTCAATTCTATCTCTATCAAAATCAGCATCACGGAATCCCACTAATCTGTATTCTTTTGATCTTAGATACAACAAACCAAGATTAGTAGTCCCAAGCAAATATCTAAATATTCTTTTAACAGCTTTAAGATGAGATTCTCTTGGGTCGGATTGGAATCTAGCGCATATATAGACACTAAACTGAATGTCAGGTCTGCTTGAAGTTAAGTACAGTAGAGAGTCAATCATACCTCTGTAGACAGTTTGGTCTACCTTTTTACCTTCATCATCTTTGCTTAGTTTTGCATTGGGTTGTATGGGAGTTTTCATGAGTTTAGTACTTTCCATCTTGTACTTCTTGAGTATCTCCTTGGTATACTTTTGTTGATGGATGTAGATTCCATCACTTGTCCGTTTGATTTGTAATCCAAGGAAGAATTTTAATTCTCCCATCATGCTCATATATAGATTATGGTATATTCTCTCTCCAATTCTAGGGCATTTGGTGACGGGTTTAGCTTGGAAAATTCCTTGAACGGCTTTTCATTAGTTGCTCCAAAAATAATATCATCAACATATATTTGGACTATAATGAAATTTTCTTTAGAAATTTTCTTAAACAAGGTAGTATATACTTGTCCTCTAGTAAAGTCATTATGCATGAGAAAAGAACTAAGTTTATCATTCCATGCTCTAGGTGCTTGTTTCAAACCATATAATGCCTTTTTTAAGTTTGAAAACATGATCTAGTTTATCAGTATCTTCAAAACCAGGGGGTTGTTTAACATACACTTCTTCTTTAATTATACCATTTAGAAAATTACTTTTTACATCCATTTGAAATAGGATGATTTGGTGTTGTGCAACATATGACATTAATATACGGATAGCTTCTATTCTAGATACAGTGCAAAGGTTTCAGTATAATCAATACCTTCTTGTTGGTTATAGCCTTGAGCTTCTAACCTTGCTTTATTTCTGACAACTTTGCCATCCTCATCCAATTTGTTTCTAAAGACCCATCTTGTTCCAATCAGATTTGTTTTTGGGCTTGGAGACAAGTCCAGACATCATTTCTGGTGAACTGGTTGAGTTCTTCTTGCATAGCAAGAATCCAGCTTTCATCCTCAAGAGCTTCTTCAATGCTTTTTGGCTCTATTTCTGACATAACTGCCACATTGCTTGATTCTCTTAAAGTGAATCTGGTTCTTACTCCTTCTGAGGGATTTCCAATAATTAGATCCTTAGGATGATGAGTTTTGAACTTCCAGACCCTTTTGAGATCACCATAAAGATCCTAACTTGTTTGTTGACTTGTCTGCTCCACTTGTCTATCTGGCTCATTTATAGGTTCTGTCTTGGTCAGATATGGCTGTTGGCTTTCTGTCTTGTTTTTGTCAAGACCTGCATGATCATCTTCTAGATCTGATAATTCCATATCAATCTTTAAACCATCATTGAACTTAACATGAACAGATTCTTCAATAACATAAGTTCTAGAATTATAAATTCTAAAGGCTTTAGACATTTCAAAATATACTACAAAGATACCTTTATCTACTTTGGAATCAAACTTTCCAAGTTGATCCTTAGTATTCGGAATGAAGCATTCACAACCAAATGCATGAAAATAAGATATGTTGGGGCTTTTACCTTTCCACAATTCATAAGGTGTCTTCTTTAGAAAAGGCCTAATAAGTATTCTGTTTTGTACATAACATGTAGTGTTTGCTGCTTCTGCCCAGAAGTACTTAGGGAGATTATTCTCATTGAGCATAGATCTAGCCATCTCTTGCAGAGATATGTTCTTTCTCTCAACCACTCCATTTTGTTGTTAAGTTCTAGGTTCATAGAAATTATGAGAGTTCTCATTCTCCTCACAGAACTGTCTAAACTGCTCATTTTCAAATTCTTCCCCATGGTCACTTCTAAAGGTAGAGATACAAAAACCCTTTTCATTTTGTACTCTTTTGCAGAATACTGAGAAAGCCTTAAAAGACTCATCCTTGTGGGTTAAGAAGAGTACCCATGTAAATCTAGAGTAGTCATCAACTATGACAAATCCATATTTTATTCCAGTCAGGCTAGCAACACTAACTAGTCCGAACAGATCCATGTGTAACAACTGAAGAGGCTTAGAGGTTGATACTTAGTTTTTAGATTTGAAACTTGATTTTATTTGTTTACCTCTCTGATATGCATCACATAAGACATCTTTCTTAAAACTAATATCAGGCAATCCTCTCACAAGGTTATCCTTTTTCAGTTTAGAAATTAGTTTCATACTAGCATGTCCTAGTTTCTTATGTCATAACCATCTTTCATCCTCTTTAGACATCAGACATGTTACACTCTGATCTGAGAGAACAATCAGTTCAATCTTATACAGATTTTGTTGCCTTTTAGCTGAAAAGAGGGTTTTGCCACTAAAGTCTTTAAGTATGCATAAATCCTTGGTAAAGGAGACATCAAATCCACTGTCACATAATTGACTTATGCTAAGTAAATTGTGTCTTAATCCTTCCACCATAAGAACATTAGATATAGAGGGACGAGAGGTTTACCACAAATGGTACCAATGCCTATAACCTTCCTTTTCTGATTGCCTCCAAAGGCAACATGTCCTCCTTTATTAAGTTGGAGGTCTAGGAACATAGACCTTTCTCCTGTCATGTGTCGCGAGCAACCACTGTCCAGGTACCAGCAGTGGTGTTTTCTTTGTCCTATTAAGGACATCTGCAACAAAAATTATTTAGTGTTTAGGTACTCATAATTTCTAGGTCCTTTTCTGTTAGTTCTAGGAGTCTGTGAAGACTTGCTTCTCTTCTTATGGATACACTTAGACATAATATGCATTGTTTACTGCTTCTGCCCAAATGTACTTAGGGAGATTATTCTCATTGAGCATAGATCTAGCGATATCTTGCAGAGATCTGTTTTTTCTCTCAACCACTCCATTTTGTTGTGGAGTTTTAGGTGCAGATAAATTGTGAGAGATCCCATTCTCCTCACAGAATTGTCTAAACTGCTTATTTTCAAATTCTCCCCCATGGTCACTTCTAAGGGTAGAGATACAGAAACCTTGTTCATTTTGTACTCTTTTGTAGAATACTGAGAAAGCCTTAAAAGACTCATCCTTGTGGGTTAAGAAGAGTACCCATGTAAATCTAGAGTAATCATCAACTATGACAAATCCATATTTTACTTCCAGTCAGGTTAGCAACACCAACTGGTCCAAACAGATCCATATGTAACAACTGAAGAAGTCTAGAGGTTGATACTTAGTTTTTAGATTTGAAACTTGATTTTATTGGTCTACCTCTCTGATATGCATCACATAAGACATCTTTCTTAAAACTAATATCAGGCAATCCTCTAACAAGGTTATCCTTTTTCAGTTTAGAAATTAGTTTCATACTAGTATGTCCTCGTTTCTTATGCCATAACCATCTTTCATCCTCTTTAGACATCAGACAGGTTACACTCTGATCTGAGAGATCAGTCAGTTCAATCTTATACAGATTTTGTTGCCTTTTAGCTGAAAAGAGGGTTTTGCCACTAAAGTCTTTAACTATGCATAAATCCTTGGTAAAGGAGACATCAAATCCACAGTCACATAATTGACTTATGCTAAGCAAATTGTGTCTTAATCCTTCCACCATAAGAACATTAGATATAGAGGGAAGAGGGGATTACCACCAACAGTACCAATGCCTCTAACCTTCCCTTTCTGATTGCCTCCAAAGGCAACATGTCCTCCTTTCTTAAGTTGGAGGTCTAGACACATAGACATTTCTCCTGTCAAGTGTCGCGAGTAACCACTGTCCAGGTACCAGCATTGGTGTTTTCTTTGTCCTATTAAGGACATCTGCAACAGAAATTATTTGGTCTTTAGGTACCCATAATTCTCTAGGTCATTTTCTGTTAGTTCTAGGAGTCTGTGAAGACTTCAATAATTATATTCTTATGGATACACTTAGACATAACATGTCCATTTTTTCCACAGCAGTTACAGACAAGTATGGATTAATTATTGTTGACTTAACAGACACTTTAGAAGTTTTAGTTGATACTTTATGATGTGTCTGATGGACATATCCAATACCTTCTTTGTTAAGGGAGTGTCTCTGACAGCCAAGCAGCTTAGTCAGATTGTCTCAGCCATTAACAAATTTGGCAAGATCAGAAATGAGCTATTCCATTTTCTGTTGAAGTTTTTCAACTTCTTCAGATTGTCATGTTTCACTTGAGATCTTAGCTTCATCAGACTTTTCAGTCTTCAGCTTACTGTTCTCTTTGGTCAGCTTCTCACACTCTTGAGGTTTCTGCTTATGCTCACTAAGGAGCTTTACATACTCTCTCTTAAGGGATTTGAAGGGCTTAGATTAGCAGTTGGATTCCTCCAGCAAGTCTTCATAGGCATCAAGTAATTCCTCATAGTCAAAATGTATCTCATCATCTGAATCTGAGTTAGTGTTGGCCATCAGACAAAGATTAGCTTCTTCCTCTGTCTCTTCATCAGAAGATGTTGACTTCAGATCCTTCCAAGTAGCCATCATCCCTTTCTTCTTGTTTTTGAAGAACTTCTTAAAAGGGGCTTTCTTGAGTTGAGGACATTCAGCTTTGATGTGACCAGGCTTCTTGCACTCATAGCAAACAATTGAACTGTTGTCTGTTGAAGTGGATTCTGTGAAGTTCTTATCCTTGTTGAACCTTCTAAATGATTTATCCTTTCTGAACTTCTTTTTCTGTAAGAGAAGCTTTACCTTTCTGGTTAGGAGCGATAACTCTTCATCACTTTCAGAATCTTTAGGTTCAGACAGGTCAGCATCACTGGATGACTCGTCTGCCTTTAGAGCCTTGGAAGTTTTTGCTGACTTTTGATCAGCCTTCAAAGCAATTGACTTGCCCTTCTTTGTTGCAATTTCATCTCCAAGTTCTTGCTCATGAACAGTGAGTGTTCCAAGAAGTTCATCCATAGTCAAGGTAGTGAGATCCTTGGCTTGAGAAATAGCAGTGACCAAAGGTCTCCACTTCTTAGTATCTTTCCAACCTTCTCAGCATTAGTATAAATTTTGCCAAGAGACTTTAGGCCATTGATGATAGTTTGAAATCTTCCTATCATCTGAGCAACATATTCTCCTTCCTCCATGAGAAACAGTTCATACTTTCTGACAAGTATAGCAATCTTTTATTCTTTAACTTTGGCTGTTCCATCATGTGTGACAGCTAATGTATCCCATATTTCTTTAGCAGAATCATAGGCACAAACTTTTTCAAATTCTTCTGGACTAAGAGCACAGATGATGTTATATCTGGCTTTATGATTCAGCTCCCATTTTATCTTTTCTGCAGGGGTCCACTGAGCTTAATTTTGGCTTGTCGGTGTTGTCATCATTTTTAGGAATGAATGGGCCATCAGTGATGACATCCCAGAGATCAGAGTTTGTAGATAGAAAGAATCATTGAAATCTATCTTTCCAATAGTTGTAGTTTTCTCCATTGAAGAATGGAGGTCTGGTTAGGGAAGCTTCTTCAGTCTGGTGACTCCCACTTGAACTAGCTCCAGCAGCCATGTCTATTCTTCAGGACCTCTACCTCTACATTGTTAGATGCTCAACCCAGAGGCTGAGCTCTGATACCAACTGAAATAGACAATTATAAACAAGAGAGGGGGTCGAATTGTGTTTATCAGAAATTAAAACAAAGTTGAAAACTTTTCGCACATAGAAGCTAGGTTCAGACAAGTGTGAAAACACTCCACAGACAGGTGACCTGTCTGTTGTGATTTTAACAGAAAAACACACAAGCACACAACTTGAAAACAAGTTTGATATTCACACTTTAACCCCTTTAGTTAGAAAACAAATAATATAATCAAAGCAACTAAAGAGTTTAAGGAAAGAGAGATTAACACAGCTATTTATCCTGGTCCACTCTTTAACACAAAGAGCTACGTACCAGTCCTTGACAGTACCAAGTTTTATCCACTATAACTGATCAGATTACATACTCCAAGTATTGTTTGCACACCTAGCCTCTTCAGGCTCCAAGAAAAGTATTATTTGCTCACCTAGCCTCTTCAGGCTCACTCAGGTTTGTTTGAGAAGTTTGTTTGTAATAAATACAATCAGATAGACAGTTATTTCACTAACACTTAGAGAGTGAATTAAATGTAAGTTTAGGAAAGACTGCGTAATAACTTCAAATGATTGAAGAATACAGATAGAAAGAATGAAGAAATAAATGCAGAGTAATGGCTCTTTTAATGTTGTGTGTTATGTATCTTCATCTTCAATGACTTCTGCATTTATAGCCTTCAAGCATTTAAGATCCGCCCGTTACAGACATTCCTTCAAATGTTGTCTTTAAGCAGAGCTCCATTAAATGCAATAGAGTCGTTCTGGGCAGCCATTAATGCAACAGGAACATTGGTTGTACTATAACAAGGAGGATCATGGCTTTATGCATTATGCAGTAGCCAAATCAGAGTTGTGCAGAGTGCTTTTGTACTTTGCAGAGCACATTTTCTTTTCGTGTAATAACCAGGAGTACTAGGGAATAAAGCATGTTGGAAACATTCTTTAACTGGACTTCATCTCTGATTTCCTAGGTTGCTTGTGAGAATGACCTCTAACTTTTCTTGATAAACGTGAAATGAAGAAAGAGAGAGCTTCAGAGTCTTCTGCATGAGGGGACGGCTTACAAAAGCTCTTTGTACTTGAGTTCTTCATCGAAAAACCACAGACAAGTATAAGAACTTATCAGAAGACAAGTTGAAACTCCAATGCAGAAAGTCAATATCCTAGGCAGCAGACAGGTTGACTTTTGCTTCTTCAGACAGGTGGTCATCTATGTGGGCATACATGTGAGAAAGTGACTTCTTACTATTTTGATCTGCACACTGGATAGACAGATTAACAATCAATACAAAGGTTAATTAAATCATAAACATGTTTAGTTTTCAGTAAAACTTGGGGAAATGCATATCATACATTTTAGAGACTTAACACTACCGTCGTTCCACCATTGCTGAGCCGTCGCCCTCTCCGCCTTGCCAAGATGCGGTCGCGCTCTTCCCCTCCGCTGTGCGACGTGCGTTCTTCCTAGACATCGCTGCCACGCGTGAATCATCTCCTCCTTCTGCCATGAGAGAACTCGCGGATCTGCCACCACCGCCATATGCATGTGGTGGAGCATTTGATGGATCTACAAGAAGAAGAAGAATGAGAGAGAGAAAGAGAAATTGAATGAGAGAGAAAATGAAGTAGATGTACCTGAAGCAACAGTAGTAGCAAGGAAATAGAGAGAGTGTGTGTTTTCAATTTAGGGATTTGGTAGAAGCTTCATGAGAGAGAGAGAGTGTGTGTTACAGGGTGAGAGAGAAAAATGATAGAAATATAATGATTTTGGGAATTTTGGAAATTAAGGTGAATTATAAATTTGAATGATAGTGGGATATATTAGTAGGATAAATTATAAAAACTGAATGGTAGTTAATGAATAGTTTTTTTTTTTTGTTTTTTTTTTTGAACCAAGTTAATGAATAGTTATTTAGTTTAAGATTAGCTACTAATTTAATTGATAGCTAAAATTAGTAGCAAAACTTAAAAATTCTTGTAGTGTAAAATAATCCTTGAGTCCAAACATACAGCGGTTGGTAGTTGGAACTTGGAAGAATCAATCATTAAATGTAATGCTTACAAGGCTCTAAAGATTATCTATAAATACATATATCATTTGCTCTCATTTCAGATATCCCATTTCCTGTGAGAAGAAAAAGTATAGTATTTTGTAAGAGATTTTTCCATTTCATAGAAAGAGACGTGTATTCTTCTATTAATGAAGAGAGTTCTATTATAATTTTATATTTAAAAAAATTGTAATATTTTTTAGGTAACATTAATTTGTAGGTCCCTAAATTATTTGAGAATTTTAAATAGGTTTTTATAGTTTATATTTTAAAAGTTTGTAATTAGGTCCCCGAATATATAGAAAAATCGTAATGTAATCCCTCATACAATTTTCCGTTAAAATTTTGTTAAGTATATGTTACGATTCCGTTAAGAGATCCATCTACTCGCCGTTTGTGAGTCCCTAGACATTTTAGAAAAATTCAAATAGGTGCTTATACTTTTTAGGAAAATTCAAATATGACTCTATTTTTTGAACTCCTAACAAAAAATATACGAGAGACCTAATTATAAATTTTCTATATATTCAGGTCCCAATTACAAACTTTTTTTATAGTATAAAGACATTTAAAAATTGTCAAATAATTCATAAAGTTACGAATTACTTAAACTTATTTTTTATGGAGTGAATCTACTATTATTGCACATGTTTCTCTCCTGTCATCATTTTCAAGGGTTTCCATGTTAAAGAATGTGTGTCAAATTTTTTAACTCTATTTTAGTTGTGTGATACTATTTTATATTTTTATTAACTCGTGAACCCAACATATCCTACATTATACACTACACATTGATGCTTTGGCTTTGCAGGAGCTCACACCATAGGAACAGCTCATTGCAACACATTCAGGAATCGTTTCCAGGAAGACTCCAAGGGAAAATTTACCCTCATTGACAAAACCCTTGACAGTAACTATGGTAATGAGCTAATGCAACAGTGTCCAGCAGGTGCAGACCCATCTGTAACAGTTAACAATGATCCTGAAACATCTATGGTCTTTGACAACCAGTACTATCGAAATCTTCTCACCAACAAAGGGTTGTTCCAATCTGATTCTGTTTTGTTAAATGATGATAGAACAAGGAAAATAGTGGAGGATTTTGCAAATGATCAAGACCTTTTCTTTGAAAATTGGGCCCAGTCGTTCTTGAAGCTCACCAGTGTTGGAGTCAAAACAGGTGAGGATGGTGAGATTAGACGTTCTTGTGCAACAACTAATGCATGAGAAAGACTGAAAGATATATGGTGCAGTAACTAAGGTTCTCTAAGCATAATGGCAAATACATACCATCCAAACTAGTTTTATATGATGTCAAAACGACAGCTTCATGTGAATTAGCAAGAAATAAAAATAAAAATAAAAATAAACAACAACTTGATGTTTACGATTTTATTTGTAATGATCTACTGCTTTTTTGATTTTTTATCGTTTAATTTGTATTTCTTATGATTTGGTTTATCATAACAAATGTTGATATCTTATGAAATAAATGCAACAGAAATTATAGTATACAAGAAGCAAATCTGCATTTTGTTAGAATTATTTCTTATAATTCTTGTGGGCTACAATCAATTGTGGTATTTGGTTTGCGAAAAACGGGCTAATGTTATAATCCACTTGATGATGCTTAAGCCCTCTAATATGGTGATCTATTTGTAATGGGCTATTAGCACCTTATTTTGATCTATGTGGGTGATAGTGTGGGCCTTAACCTATAGGCCCGCAATGAGAGGTGTCTAGGATTATTATTACTATTATATATATATAGTTGGCTAGGTCCCCTCTGCCGTCACGATTTATAATTAGTTACTCCATGGCTTGCCTAATTGACGGTTGTGAATTGGGAGTGCGTGAATAGGCAGGGGAAGATTTGGTCTTTCAATTTCAAGGACTTAGAAAGTTTACAAGGGATCTACCGTTGATGAGAATTTTAATTGTTGGTTAGTGATTATGTCTTCAACTAGGTAAGTACCAAATCGGTGTTCTAATTTCATATAATGTGATCCATGAGACTTCAATTTTTATCTTACATTTGGTATCAGAACCTTCATCATATGATTTAGGACTTGATTGTTTAAACATGATCATTATCATTCTATTATTGTTAATTTTCCGATTCCTTATTTATTTTATTTTTTTTATGATTTTCGGATTTTTATTATATATTTTTTCGGAACTTGATTTTCGAAAAATTGGAACCAAATATCATAGGGCTTTTGTAGAGCTTGTTTTCATGAATCCATTGACATAAGAATCACGAATTTTCGTTCCCTATGAAGAAAGAATTTTGCAAAATACAATGATGTTAGGGTTCATGTAACTTGCGTTTTTGAAGCTTGAAATCGCATGTTTTAGTTGTTAAAAATAGGGGCTTTGCTGTAGAATGATTACAAACTTGTTTTTTATAAAAACCCATGCGAAATCGCAACGAAACGAGGCTGTAATCGGAGCAAAACACCTTTGAACAGCACCTACGTGTTTTTGAACGTTCCTGTAAACATTGGTGGTCGGAGGTTGAAGCTGATAGCAGCCTGGCGAAGCCCACTCGAGGGCAGCGGAGAGTGAGAGAGAGTGCGCTCTCTACGGGCATTGTTTTTCCATGTCGTTTTTTGGGTTGTGATCTACTCTTTATGCTTGATTTTACTATATATTTTTCATAATTTTTTCACTATGATAAATATTTTTGATGAAAAATAATGCATTATATTGCTTATTTAATTATTTTTCTGGGTGAAATTTAAATGAAAAATACGTTGGAAAAATTATTGACCATATTTTGAATTTTATGGTGATGGACACTCTCCCTAGATGATATTGTGAGATTACATGCTCTTCACTTTTGATATATGCTTTAATATGTTTACTTATTGAGCTGTATTTTGTCAATAAGACTGTTTAAGTGAAAAACATGTAAGGAATGTTGTTAATATTGATATGTGACCAGTATGGGTGCTATTTTGATAAAGTATCTTCTTGTGTACCGTGTCATGGTTTGGGCAAGAGAAAAGTGATTCATGTGCAAGAGTTTTCATTAGTTGTTATGGGTCGTCACGGCTAAAGTAGGACCACCTATTTCAATTGATGAAAATTTCTTTGTAATTTGAGGAATGCTTTTAATCATTACATGCATTTACCTGCCCAAAGGGGGTTGTTGCGTGTTATGATTGGAAGTTCACTGTGGATGGAGTTAATGGGGAATGCATTGGGTTAAGGAATTTGTTTGCCCAAAGGGAACAACTTTCTGAACTCAGTGAGTACTCATTGATTAACTCATATGAGATTTTGACCTTGGTTGTTACCTTGGTTTGTGCATTCTGCCCAAAGGGGAATGTACTATTTTATTGGCCTCATTGTGATAGCATCTTTTATTTGGGCTATATCTTGCTGTAATATTTGTTCTAATGCATTGGTATTTTGTCTCAGCAGTGACCTTTTTTTTTCCGTGAACAATTGTTTTGCTTCAATTGAATTTTGTGATTGACTCAAACTATAACAAGTGAAAGCAAGACTTGATTTTCTCTTTAGGAGTTGTTGATATTTGATATGAGTTCTGTTATTGTTATCTAACGTTTGATTTTATGAGTCATTTGAAAAGTTATATAAAGTTGATGATACCATTAAATTGGCTTTCGCTTTTGTTGGCTCTACACACGAGGTTGAGTGACACGGTCTCAGAGGTTAGTTAAAAATATATTTTTTCTTGCCATTGATGTATTGTATATGTATTTATCTACAAGAGTGTGACATTCTTTTAGAATGTTGTGATATGGAAATTAGAGTGTGACATTCTTTTAGAATGTTGTGATATGGAAATTATTGGACTCCTTTATTGGCATGATTTTGAAAAATTATTTCTAGTACACAATCATATTATTTTTTTTCATTAATGGTGATTATTGTCACTCAATTATTTGAAAGATTTGGAAAAATAATATTTGATATATATGGATTTGTGCTCTCTATGAGTGATATAAATTATATAAATTTGGAAATATATTTTGCATGATAAATACAACAAGTGTGTTTATGTGATATTGAGATAATATCCATTTTGGAAAGCCTTGAATAATTATGCCTTGAATATCCATTGGATGGTTACATTGGTACTTATGCACATATTTTGTTTCCTTTTGAGAATTTGATTATTTATATTATGTTATAACCTTTCATGGTTATTACTATAATTAAATTGGAGATTGTGGGAGCAGGTGTGAGCTATTTTAAGTGCTTCCTCTAGAAATAAGATCCATTGTTTAAATGTGATTTTGGTATATTGTTTGTATTTTCTGCTGCGTAAATATCTATATTGAAAAAAGGATCTAGTTTATTTATTCTTCCAGCTGATATTAAGAAAATAATATACTTGAAAGAGAATATACCATAATCTATATATGTGCATGATATTGTGTACTTGGCTGATGTTATGAAAGTTAATACTTTTAGCCTATATCATATGTTTTAAAGTTCCAATTTACTTAATTGTGAGCTCCTATTTGGATTGTTGTACGTGCAAAACTTGTGGAATGTTGTTGGATTTAAATTCATGATCAGTAGAGGTGTTTATTGTTGATGCACCTTCTTTTGGACTGTATCATGATCGAAGGCAAGAGAAATTGATTCCTTGGTAAAAGTATTTCATTGATTATAATGGGTAATTACTGCCAAAGTGGGATTACTCATTATTAATTGGTGGGGTTTCTTTTTATCATTAGAGGAATGCTTCTAGTCGTTACGTTCAATTACCTGCCCAAAGGAGGTTATTGTATGTCATGATTAGAAGCTGACTTGCGATAAAGTTATTGGAGGTGCACTGGTCCAGGAGATCTGTCTGTCCAAAGGGGATAGATTTCTAAAGCCAATGTATGTTCCTTGAGTAATTCATTATCGATGATTGTGGATAAAATTATTGGAGGTGCACTGATCTAGGAGGTTTGTCTACCCAAAGGGGATTGATTTCTAAACCCGGTGTATGCTCATTGAGTAACTCATTATCAAAGATTGTGGATGAAGTTAATGGAGGTGCATTGGTCTAGGGGATTTTTCAGCCCAAATGAGACAATTTTCCGAACCTAGTGTATACTCATTGGTTAACTCATCTGAGGTTCTGACTGTGGTTGCGACCTTGGTTGCACATTCTGCTCAAAGGGTATGTGTTGTTATGTTGGCCTCAAAAATAGCTTGATTTAAGCTGAAGTTGTGTCTTGTCTTGTTGCTTAGCTTAACACATTTCAAGTTTTGCTTAACAGTCATTTTTTTTAAAAAAAACAACAACTATGTTACTTAGTTTGTTTTGGAGCATGATTATTTCTAATTTTAGAAAGACAGTGTCTGAGAAAAATGTGTTTTGCTATAATAATTTTGTAAAGAAAGAAATAACGATGTCAAGTGTTTACTGTTTTTGGCCATGAAAGAGGCTTATTTTTTTAAACCTTACTCTTTTGGTTAGGTTATTACCTAATGGAATTGATTAAATTATGATGAACATCATATGTATGAAGCTTGCCGTCACTATGTATATACGATAATTTTGATCAAGGATATTTGGATGATACATGTAATTGTGATTTAATTCTTAAGACACGTATTGTGTAGCTGTTTTATTTTTATTTTTATTGATTAGTGGCATATGTTTGCTATCTTTAAGTTGGCCTCTTTATGTCTTAGGCATGATATATTCTGGAATGAGTTAATTTTGGAAGTCTATGTGAATGTTTGGTCATGAAAGTGATTTGTTTACATAGCTTGGAAGGACTTTTAGTCATTGTTTTACAGGATATGTTTTCTGAATTATTACATATGAACGCCACCTTAAAAGGGGGCCACTATATGTTATAATTCTGATGAATTTCATGAAGTACGCTTGTAAAAATACAATGATCTTAGACTTATTGTGTTCTATTGTGTTAGCCACAAAGACTTGAATATATGTTTGCCTAAAGAAGACATTATTTGAGTTGGGTTGTAGTCTAATGTGTTAGCTTCATGGTTAAGAGACTTTTTGATTAAAAAAAAAAATTTTGTGTTACCCAAATTAGAGTGTTTAGTGGATGATAATATCCTCAAATGGCTTGTGTTGTTAATGAGTGGATTTCATGTTACCTTTGAGGATCTTATCAACTGATATATTTGTTTGAAGATATATGAATTGGAGGATTTTATTATATATCTTATCTTAGTTGATTTCCTACTTGAAATCATGATTTTACTATAAAATTTATTTATTGAAGATTTACTGTGAGTTTTGTAAATCTAACATGGCTGGATCTTGACATCAGTGAGAGGATTTTGACTTTCGTCATTATTTGATATCAAGAATGATAGTAAAAATAATTTGCTGAAATATATAATTTTGGGATTTTTTTGATTATTTGATGTCAAGAATGATAGTAAAAATAATTTGTTGAAATATATGATTTTGGGATATTTTTTGATATTTTTGATATAGAAATACCTTTGAATATCATAGCCCTCTTATGTAACCTATTGATCTAGAAATCATATGATATCATAATCATGATATGAATATTTGATGCTTTGACCAAATATCTTCAAGTTTCTTTAACAAAACTAATTTTGTGCATTTTGTTGCATGCTATGTTGTTACGTACCACATAACGTGCTTGGTTGAGAAACTTGTGACATGGCCTCACATTGAAAATTATTATGATAATAATAATACCTTAAAATGGCGTTAAGCATTTGGAAGGGAAGCAATTGATGTCAAATATATTTTGAAAAATAAAAATATGATGGTTAAACACATTTGTATTGATTTTGTGTTAGTTGTTCCATTAGCCAAGGGACTCAGGCCTTAGAATTTAAAAATCATGTTGAGAACATGGGCAATGTGAGTTCGTATAATGTGCTTGGTTAGTGGGATCTTGAGTTTTATGTGACTCTTCTCTATGATGTCATATTTTTATTTTTGAACATTTTGGTGTTTCTTGTGACATTTTCCATTTGATTTGAGAAATTAATGATAAGTTGAATATTGCTTTATATACTTTTGTATATGTATATCAAATGTGAAAATTTAAAGCTCGGTGTCATTAGGATCATTATGCCCATGGTTGACGCCATGTTGGAGCTTAGGCATTCTTATTTTGAAAGCTCGGCATCTTTGGGACCATTATTCCCGTGGTCGATGCCATGTTGGAGGTAAGGCATTATGATTTTTAAGCTCGGTGTCTTTGGGACCACTATGCCCGTGGTCAATATCATGGTGGAGCTGAGGCCTTATGAATTTTTAAGCTCGGTGTCGTTGGGACCACTGTGCCCGTGGTCGATGCCATGTTGGAGCTGAGGCATTATGAATTTGAAAGGCTCGGTATCGATTGGACCATTATGCCCGTGGTCGATGCCATGTTTGAGCTGAGACATTATGTATGTTGAAGCTAGGTGTTGTTGGGACCATTGTGCACGTGGTCGACACCTTGTTGGAGTCGAGGCATGATGGTTATTTTATTAACCATGTAGTTTCTTTGGCATTCTGGCATTTGAGAGAAACTGGGAACCGACAAAGAAAATGACAGTATGGCTGTTGGATCACATTGGCATGTCATTTTCTTGCTAAACTCCGTACTAATGACTAGTCGACGGAGTAGGTAATATTTTTAACTATGGAAGGTCCCATATCAATAAAGGGGATGACTACCGCCGTGATTCGATATTACTTGGCTTTTGTTGGATCGAGTCTTAATTAGGTGTTGCATCATGTGATCATTTGTTTTGTGGCCACATTAAATATATTTTATTAGCCCGAGAGTCGTTTTCGAAAATATTTTCTACAAATTAAAATTACACGATTGATTTTACCCAAGTGGGAGAATGGTAGAATTATTTCTTATAATTCTTGTGGGCTACAATCAATTGTGGTTTTTGGTTTGCGAAAAACGGGCTAATGTTATGATCCATTTGATGATGCTTAAGCCCTCTAATATGGTGATCTATTTGTAATGAGCTATTGACACCTAATTTTGATCTGTGTGGGTGATAGTGTAGGTCTTAACCTATAGGCCCGTAATAGGAGGTGCCTAGGGTTATTGTTACTATTATATATATAGTTGGCTAGGTCCACTCTACGTTACGGATTTATAATTAGTTACTCCACGGTTTGTCCTATTGACGGCTGTGAATTGGGAGTACGTGAATAGGGGAAGACTTGGTCTTTCAATTTCAGGGACTTAGAGTTAACAGGGGATCTGCCGTTGATGAGAATTTTAATCGTTGGTTAGTGATTATATCTTCAACTAGATAAATACCAAATCGATGTTCTAATTTCATATAATGTGATTCACGAGGCTTCAATTTTCATCTTACACATTTTACAATTTTATAATAGTAACATAGGTGTGAACTATAAATTGAATAGCTTAAATGCAAGGGTTGCATCAACTTTACTTCCAGAGTCTGTTAGAGCTTCAAAAGGTGTGAAATTATGAAAAGCAGTCACCCGAGATTCAATTGTTTCATGAATATTGTAATTACAATTATTATGAATACAATTCAATGTAGAGCCTACGACGTATTTCCCGAACTTCAAAGATGTTCTGATACTATTACAGACATTAGTTGATGAATCTGTTGGTGAAACTCCATAGTGTTAAAAATGAAGCCTATTTGAGATGTTACGAAAAGGAAGTTTAAAAGAGGTTTTTTTTTTATGTTTTTAATTAGTTTTTTTTTTATGTTTTTAATTACTGCAATTTGAGTCCATTGAGGTTCTGGTCGGCTTGCCAAATCCGCTAGCTTATAACGGATAGTTTATAGTAGATGAAAAAATAGTCTCGTTCGATAATTGTTTTTAAAACTAGCTTATAACGTTTTTTCACTAGTTTATAGCATTTTTTTCAGACGCTACTTAAAGTGACATTTGAGCTTATAGCTTATAGTTTTTCATTTTTTCTTTCATTTTTATCCCTCCTATAAATTTTCATATAAAAAAATTAGAATTAATTTATTTAACAAAGTATATAAATAAGAATTTGTTTAATTATTTAGATTTATATTTAAGATAAAAAATAGAAAATATATTTTTCTATAAAAAAAATTAAATTTATATAATATCATATCAATATATTATTTTATTTTTATTATCCCGTTTTATTTATTAAAATAATAATAATTAAATTAATATTAAAATTACAAATTTATATTTTAATTTTTGAAATGACAAATGATTTAAAATAAAGTAAAGTATTAAAGTATTATCATTATTTTAAAATAAATAATATAAATAATATATATATATATATATATAGTTTATATAGAAAATCATATAAACATGTCCTGTTATATCATTTTATATTTTTCAACTAGTTCGACCGTTATTTTTACCAAATACTTCAAATTTAATCCGTTAACTAATTTGCTATCCATTATAAGCTCATCCGCTATTAACTAGCTTATCTGTTATCCGTTAGTTCTTTAGGAAATAATCTGGGCCCGATTATTAGTTTCTCTGTTTTCTCTTTCTAGTCAAATGCAATGTACTAATTCCCAATATATATATATATATATATATATATATATATATATATATATATATATATATTGGCTCTTTTATCTTTTAATTATTTATTATCCTTTTATAAGTTATCTTTTTGATTGATGCATAAAGGGGGACAAAATATGAAATAGAAAATAAACATATGTTATAACTTGAACTTGCTAATTAAAGATCATTGGACAAAAGGGGAGCACTATAAATCATATGCTCTGATCTATTTATGCAATACTTGTCTACATCTTTATGATGTTCAATAAAATCAACAAATTATTTGCCATCATCAAAAAGAGGGAGAATGTTAGGATCTCAAACGTCTAGTATACATCTGATGTCACTAGTGCAATAAGTGTTTTTTACGAGAACGTTTTGCGTCAGTTGACCATATGTTTGACGTTAAAAATGAGGCGGTGACAGTTTTGTAAATATGAAATCACTATTTGCGTCAGTTGTTTAATGAACTGACGTTAAAAGAATTATTAACACTTTTAACGTCAGTTGTTTATACAATTGACGTTACAAGTGTTATTTTTACTTCAGTTAAATAAATAACTGAAGTAAATAATCCTATATTCCTCTGAAACTCATTCCTATCTTTCTTTCGTTGTTATCTCCATGTTGTCACTCTTAACGCAGATCACTCCATATATAGTGCTGTTTATTTCTACTTTTTTTTAAACATGTTTATTTTTAATCTTAATTAATTAGTTTGAATTAGTAAACAAATTCTTGTGCAAATTAAAATAAATAAACACTTAACATAAAACAAGTTATATGTATAATCAAATCGTATCTCATTGAAGCGATTCATAAGTTACAATAACATGATTAAAAGGTAAAAAATTTCTGCAACATAGCCCTAAAATATAAAAAAGTTTATGCTTCAACGTCATTTTCTTCTCAGTCCTGTCCTCAGAAACTCCAATGGATGCAACCCCTCCCTCACTTGAATTCCTTGATGCTCCATCTGAATCCACAGTCACTTGCTGCCAAAGCGGAGTGAAAGGGATGACGGGGATGAAATAAAGTGAGGGAATCGCATAATGTGATTCACTCAACCTTACCATCCATGTAATGTGATTTACTCAATCTCAAGTTTTTTGACCATTAAGACAGAAACCTTTAAGTCTAGGTATATGAAGAAATAACAAAAGTCTCAAATATGATAGAGCCATATTGTGAAGGAATAGAAAACGCACGAAATATAGAGGAAAAGAATAGGGTGTATTATAGACTGATACAGAAGAATGGTACTTTATATAGAGAAGAGAGACTACCTGATTTTCTTCAAAACTGATCTATAAATTTAATGCTCATTAAGATGATTAAGTTACAAGGTGCATGGGTAAGTAGCACAGTAGTCAAATGAATGAATGTTTATGCAGAAACATATACACTTTTAACGTCAGTTGTCTTCAACAACTGACGTTAAAAGTGTTTTTAAAATAAAAAATATTTATTTTTAACGTCAGTTGTTTAATACAACTAACGTTAAATAAATATCTTTTAACGTCAGTTTTTACAAACAACGGACGTAAAATGTTTTTTTAAAGATGGTTTTTGATTATAACGTTTACACCCGCTCGTCTTCTTCACTTCGCTCTGTGCGTCTCTGTTCTTCTGTTTTCATCACGCTCACTCTCACCCTCACTTTCACTCTCACTCTGCCCTAATCGCGAGCTCCTCTCCACCGCAACCACCGCGAGGGCTTCTTCGCCACCATCGTGATGTACACTCTTAACCCTAACTATGTCTTTCCCGCTCATTCTTTGAAATAACTTGACATCTCTCTTTCCCTTTCCTGCGCACTAACTCTCCTTGTCCCTCTTCTCTCGGTAACCACATCGAACGTTGGCCACCACTCGAGCTCCCCTCCCCACCACCACGCGAGCACCTATTTCTGGTGAGTCTTCATGGCACATTTTTTTATTTTTGGTTTTGAATGTATGTTGAAACTGTAGTCTCTGCAGTTGAAACTTGAAACTGTGAGTTTGAGTTGTTTGGAATGTCTCTATTTCTGATCGTGGGTTTTGTGTTTTCTCTTGTTTTTCTTCTGCTATCATGACCTATTTCAAAATGGGAAGAAATTTAGAGTTGCTTGTAGCATGTGACATCAACAATATATTGCTCATTGGAATTCTGTTTTGTTAATTTATCTTCATCTGCTTATTTCTTTTCTGTCTTAAGAAACCTGAAAATGGTGTAAATTTGAAATAATTTTTAAACGCCTTGCTTGTATATATCATGCTCTCTTGATCGATTCATATGGCTGAGTGGGTATAGTACTAGATATAGCAATAGTCCTAATATGTGTCGTTGCCTGCTTGATGAGAAGAATGATGTGAGATTACCGTGGAAATTTTGTTTTAGGCAGTTAGGCAAATAAGATATACATGGTTGACGCGATTTCAAAAACTAGTTTTCTATTCGGATTTCAAAAACTAGTTTTCAATCTCCCGTATTGTCCTTATATTGGATATATGTTTTGTATATCTACAGAACCTATCTAGTTATGGATCGTAGTTGGATTGTTTGTAAGCGCACTAGTGCTGAGTATTTGAAGGGAGTGGGAGAATTTATAGAATTTGCTCAAAGGAATGTTCCTAATAGTAATGGAATGTTCTGTTGTCCTTGTGTCAAGTGTTTGAATACGAGGAAATGTACGGTGAAGGATATACGTACTCATTTGATTTGTGAAGGGATTTGCTTGAGTTATACAAGATGGATATGGCATGGTGATGTGTTGTTGAGTAGTACGGCAAGTGTCTCCCAAAGTGAGGACGTTGACGTAGATATGGAGGATGATCGAGTAGAGGACATGATCCGTGATATTGGACAAGAATCTTTTCATCGAGCTCATGTGTATGATAGGTTGTGCGGTGATGCGGATAAGCCTTTATATCCAGGGTGTACTACTCATACACGGTTGTCGGTGGTGCTAAAATTGGTTTGTGTGAAGGCGAGAAATGGTTGGACCGATAAAAGCTTCACGGAATTGCTTGAAGTGTTGAAAGACTTGCTTCCGGAGGACAACACATTGTCTGACCGTAACTATGAGGCCAAGAAGGTATTGTGTCCGATGGGTATGTAGTATAATAAGATACACGCATGCCCTAATGATTGCATATTGTACACCGGTGTTCATGAAGACAATCACGATTGCCCCAAATTTGGGTTATCACGATACAAAGTGAAGGGTGGTGATGATGATGATGATCTTGATGATGTGAGAAAAAAGGGTCCTCCTGCGAAGGTGTTGTGGTATCTTCCAATAATTCCAAGGTTCGAGTGATTGTTTACCAATGCGAAAGATGCGAAGAATCTTAGATGGCATAATGATGAGAGGAAACGTGATGGAAAGGTTCGTCATCCTGCTGATTCTATGCAATGGAAGAATATTGATACTATGTTTCCGGATTTCACCGATGAGCCAAGAAACCTAAGGCTTGGACATGCTACGGATGGAATGAATCCTTATGGTAACATGAGTAGTATTCATAGTTCATGGCCTGTTCTGTTGATAATTTACGACCTCCCCCCTTGGTTGTTCATGAAGCGCAAATACATGATGTTGTCTATGATGATTTCGGGCCCAAAGCAACCTGGAAATGACTTAGATGTTTATCTAAGTCCCTTGATTGAAGACTTGAAAATGCTGTGGGTGGAAGGTGTTGATGTAGTTGATGGGTATTCTCATGAGACTTTCAAGCTTCGTGCCATGTTATTTTGCACCATCAACGACTTTCCAGCATACGGTAACTTGTTCGGGTACAGTGTCAAGGGGCATAAAGCATGCCCTATATGTGAAGAAGGCACATGCTACACTTAGTTGCATCATGGAAAGAAGACGGTTTACCTTGGGCATCGGAGATTTCTTAGACGTGATCACCCATATCGTAAGATGAAAAAAGCTTTTAATGGATGCCAAGAGACAGAAGAAGCTCCGGCGGCCTTAACTGGAGAGTAGGTTTATCAGAGGGTAAAGGGCATCGATGTTATATTCGGCAAGTCCAAAAATAAAGGTAAAGCTGCTGAGAAAAACATATGAAAGAAGAGGTCGATATTCTTTGATCTTCCACACTGGTGCAAGCTTAATGTCAGACACTGCGTTGATGAGATGCATGTGGAGAAAAATGTGTGTGATAGTGTGATCGGGACGCTTCTCAACATTCAAGGCAAGACAAAGGATGGTGTGAATGCTCGTTTCGATCTCGTTGCTATGGGTATACGAGAGCAGTTAGCTACAGTTGTTGAGGATGGTAAGCAGACTTATTTGCCGCCAGCATGTCATACTTTGTCAAAAAAAGAGAGACAAAGTTTCTGCGGGTGTCTTCAGGGCATCAAAGTTCCACATGGTTACTCTTCAAATATGAAGAGGCTTGTCTCTAGTGATCTTTAATTGGTTGGCTTAAAGTCTCATGATTGTCACATCTTGATGCAACAACTTATGCCCGTTGCTATTCGTGGTATTGCTCCAAAAAATGTGAGACATTCCATTACTCGGTTGTGCTCATTCTTCAATTCTATATGTAGCAAAGTCGTTGACCCCCGTATGTTGGATGACTTGGAAGTTGAGGCTGCTACAATCTTGTGCCAATTGGAGATGTATTTTCCTCCTTCCTTTTTTGACATAATGATTCACTTAATCGTCCGGAAGCATCTATTGTTCAAAGGTATGTTGCAGAAGAAGCTATTGAGTTTTGTTCGGACTACCTTCATAACACGGATCCTATAGGGGTTCCTAAGCCTCGCCATGATGAGATAAGTTGTCAAGGTAAGGGTACACATGGCTTAAGAATTAATAGCAAGGGTCGGGAGGAAGTGTTTCAAGCACATTTGTATGTATTGAACAACATTGATTCTGTTCAACCTTTCTTATTTGAACATAAAAGAAAAGTCAATCAAGAAAACCCTCGAATGAGTGAAAGGGGGTTGTTGAACAAGCATAACAAGACTTTCTTACCATGGTTCAAGGAAGAAATGCTTAAGGATGGTAGTACTGCTTCTGATGACGTAAGATGGCTAGCACGTGGGCCTAGCTTCAACGTCATATGTTGGAGCGGATACGACATCAATAACTTTTCCTTTTATATAAAGGAACAAGATAACAATAGTACCATGCAAAATAGTGGGGTTATGATCATTTCCGAAGCAATGCACTTCTCTAGTGCAAAGGACACAAAACCTGTTAAAGCACCGACACCTTACTTTGGATATATTGAAGATATTTGGGTGCTCGATTACACTAAGCTTACGGTGCCGGTTTTTAAATGTAAGTGGGTTGATAGTAACGGTGGTGTACAAACCGACGAATTGGGGTTCACATTGGTAGACCTCAACAAGTTAGGTCATATAAATGAGCCTTTCATAATGGCTTCCTAAGCAAAACAAGTGTTCTACATCACTGATCCTTCTAACAAAAGGTTATCTGTGGTTCTCCAAGGAAAAAGCATGTATAATGGTAGTGATGAAAATCAAGATTCAAATCTTGATATTCCTGAGACTCCTTCTTTTTCAACAAACATGCCTACTATAATCGAGGAGACACGGGTGGACGATGTACATGCCACTCGTGATGATCATCACGAAGGGATATTGATATAGGTAGTTTAAACTTAGGATACATTTATTTTTATTTATACTTCTATAGTTATTTTTAGTTATAAACTATTTTAATAAATATATATTGTTTCTGAACAGGCATACATATGGATCAGTCGGACGTCCCACATGCACGGGAGGACAATGTGGGGCCTACGCAGGACCCGATCGCGCCTACACCTGATTCTAGTGTAAGTTTACATGTTATATACTATCTTTAGTCCTTATTTTTAATGTAAGTTTATAATGTTATAACCCTCTATTTTATCATTTTTTTGTCCATACAAACATCACAGTCTCAGAGGAAACGGGGTAGAGGAGCCATGACTTTGAAGAAATTAGAGAACGCCAGGCAAAGCGGACAGAAGCTTGAGGTGTGCTTTGATGCTAATCTAAAGCCCTAGGGACCCCGTGCTAAAGAATTTAAAAAGTGGGTGTTTCTACAAGCGAAGCAGCACGTTAGAATCAACTACAACCATTGGAATGACGTTCCACAAAACGTTAAGGATCAGATTTGGGAGGCTATCATGGTATTTTACCTTTACATTCTTTTGATTTACAGTATTAGATAATTATCCGAGTTATAATTCATCCAGTTATTTATTTAATGTGTAGGTAGCTTGGACTGTGCCAAATGACGAGGATCATCGTACAAAATGTATGAAAATGGCATCAAAGCGTTGGAATGGGTTCAAGCATGATCTTACCAGGTACTATGTATCTGGGAAGAAGCGGCTTGATAAGATGTTCTCGGATTATCCCTGGATTGATAATGATACTTGGGATATGTTTACTTGGAGTCGACAGGATGAAGAATTTCAGGTTGGTTGATTAAGTTAACTTTGTATGCTTCTTATAGATCATTTAACTGTATTTAATTATGTGTTTTTGTTTGAATAGGCTAAGGTAGAGAAGGGAAGGCAGAATCAGGCGAAGAACGTCCACCGCCACACCATGTCTCAGGGTGGGTACGAGACTCGGATCGAGGAGATGATGGCGGATAGGTTGAGGGTGAAGCAGGAAGAGCACGCTGCTAGGATAGAAAGAGGAGAGGTATCTGAGGGCACACCATTAAGTCCTCCGTTGGACATCGACCGCTAGGATGTCTGGTTAGCCGGCCGCATGACAAAGACAGGATCTTTTAAAGTTGATGCCACTCGCGAAGTGGCAGATAAGATTGTAAGTAAATAATTAACTTCATTTCAATTGATATTTGTATAGATATTTTTAACACTTTTCACTTGCACGTTTTTTCATTTCTTCATTGTAGATAGATCTTAAAGCACAATGCTCCCAGGGCTCAATCGTCCCTTCTGGACGGCGGGACGTCTTGATGACTGCTCTAGGCAAGAAAGACCATTTTGGTCGGGTTATCGGTGTTCCTGGGAACGTGACCATCAGAGAATATTATGGCAAGTCTGCTTCACAAAAGCGGGTCGTCGATGAGGAATTAATTTTGGAATCCATGACTCAACAGCTCATCTCCAACCCTGCTATTACAATGCATCTGATGAAAAGCTTACTTTCCAACCCAGAATTCAAGCAGGCGCTTGCTAGAGAGCTTTCCTCCGTCAGTTCATCACAGGACACCGCAGGACATGCCAACCCTTCACATGTGAGCACAAAAGAGAGTTATAGTAGGGCACATGTGGAGGACGATGAGTTGGCATCTAGGGAGCGGAAGTTGGAAGTCCAACGCCGTGAGCTTGAGTTGGAAATGCAAAGGCGTGAGCTTGAGTTGGACTTCAAACGTCGTGAGCTCGAAATGGTAACAAAGGTATGTATTCATTATTAATGTCCAAATTAGTCAAAAAATTACTTGTGTTTTTTTTAATTATCAACAACTTATCTATTTTATTTTTCCTAAATTGAAGGCCAAGTCGATGTCGGTGTCGCTGTCACCTGTCACTCGTTTGTTCTCATTTGGTGAGGATTATGCCTTTGAGATTTTTGAATGTCCATTGGAGCACGGTGGATGGGTGGCACGCCCAAATCAAGAGAGGATATTTTCCTTCTGTGGTGAAGATCTCGGGCACGCCTACAGAGATAACGTGTGGATGGCCAGCACGGTTTTTAGTCTCTGGTGCACGTAAGTTAATTTTAATTTTATAACTTATTTATTTTTGGTATTTTTCCATTTAATAATTTATTTTAATTTCAATATATATATATATATTATGTAATTAACATTCACACCTTTTCATATCTTAGGTATCTCCATCGTCTTCAGCTTGATAAAGGCGTTTTATCAGTTTACGGCTTCTTAGATCCGTCAATCCTTATGCCTCAATTCTTTGCTGGCGATGGATTTAGTAAATACATAGGGAACTTTATGGGAGACAATCAGAAAGAATTATATCTGGCTCCCTACTGTAAATACATTGGCAGTTGTTCGTACTTCACCCGTCTAGGCATACTGTCATATTCTTCTGCTCTCTCCACCAAAACCCGCCACAGGAGGTGGTGGAAGCTGTAAATACGTAAGTGACTAATCTTCAATTTAATTTAAGTTTTAATATCAGTTGTATTTAGTTTATTACACACATGATATATGAATTTGTTAATTGACATGATTATTTGTTTATGATAGCTTACCAAGGCGAGCATAAGATAAGTTGCGCCAACGGGAGAAGTAGGACTTCTAAGGCTAAAGGAAATCCTGAATGGATCATCCTCAAGGTTTGGTAGTTTATTTATCAAATAATTAATATTATAATTACTAATTTATATGTATATTTAACTGACATTGAAATTAATTTTGTTTGTAGTCTCGATTTCAATCTGACGGGTGGTCGTACGGCTATTATGTGATGCTTCATATGCTGAACATAGTCTCAGTATCTATTATGGATGGGTGGAAGAAGGTAATATTTAAATAACTTGTTAAATTATATATTATAGTTTTGGTGATGACTTGCGTTAATGTTATTGTTATTATTTGAACGTGTGTAGGCATTTAACAACCAATTGCTTCTTCAAAAAGATGAGTTTAGAGACTTGAGGATGCGCTTGGCAGAATTCTTCTTCAAGTATGCGACTGAAAAAGGAATTGACAAGATACATTCGCAATACTTAGATGAATAGTTTTTTTGTTAGACTTTAGAAACTAATTAATAATATATATATATATATATATATATATATATATATATATATATATATACTTGTAGATAGTTATGTTTTTCCTATACATGGGTTTTGGTTTTAAGTCCCCCCATTGTTCCTTTGTATATTTCTTTTCTTTTTGTTAATATTGAAATTTAAGGGTAGTGTTTGCAATTCTGTAATGTGTGTGATATTCTGTGTTACTCGGATATTTACTGAATGCAGGGATAGCTGAGGGGAGTGATATTTTAAAACTGAATTAAAAAAAATCTATTAACATCAGTTGTATTAACGTTAATAGTATTTTAATAGTATTTTATAAAATATACAATACACTATTAACGTTAGTTGTATTAAGAAACTGACGTTAAAAATAAAACCTGTAACGTCAGTTCTTTAACAGAACTGACGTTAGTTTGAACAACATTAACGTCAGTTGTGTTAAAGAACTGACGTTAATAGTTTTACTATTAACGTCAGCTGTATTTACGTCAGACAATATTCTGACATATAAAATCAATTTTAACTGACGTAAAAAGTACTTATTACACTAGTGTGTGTATAATTCTCTAAGTTTTAATAATTCCAAATAATTAAAGTATAATTATATTGGACTATGTGAAGTCGTCTAATGTATATTTTCAAGTGCGTAGATAAATGAAAGATACTTTACTTGTCTAATGTCACCCGTCTAGTGATAACAGTAAAGGTATTATGTTTCCTAACACGTGTTTCTGGACCCGTCTGAAGCACTAGTCTAGTGAAGCTCTCAAGGCATCTGACAGATCAGTTTAAAGAAAGAAGAATGTGACTACCATTCTTATAAAGTACTCGTCAAGTGAAGCCTACATGGCATATGAAGATCTAACTCGGCAAAGAACAAGGGAAGCTCTATGCGTCTACACTCGTCTAAGTTCAAGGGTCTAGTGGAAAGTCAAAGTCAACAAAATCACTTCAAGGAATATTAACTCTGAATATTTTTTGCTTTGAAAATATCGTGGAAAAAACGAACTGGAAGAATAAAAGAATTCCTTCGAGACTTTAAGGAATTTTCATGCAACCAACTTTCAGCAGCACAACTCTACTTTTCACTCTTTTGAGTACAAACAAAAGTACTTTCTGAAATTGAGATTGAGTGTTGCACTGAAAAGGAAATACTTTCTGCTGAAGTACACAAAGACCTGCAGCTGCCACCTCTAATATATCTGTTTTTCATATTAGGGTGACTTTGGTCTGCTATGTCAAAACACAACATCTCCAAGCATTCAATGCATACTCAGAACCACTCTTTGGTAATTATAACACCCCGATTTTCGCTGCTTTGTAATATCGATAATAAATATATAAATATATATTTTTATCCGAGACTTAGAAAATGATTTTGGATAAACCAAGGTCATTTCCTTGTTATACTTATTTTCATAAGGTTACGGGGAAGTTTTTGGTTGAAAATTCAGACGGAAGCCGGTCTGCCGTTTTCTGCATTTTCACTGACAGTAAAAGTTTACTGCTCATAAAACCTAATTTTAATTCGTGAACGAGATCAAAAATGTTTTTATCGTAGTTGCTACGATACTGGAAGTTTTGAAAATTTTGGTAAAAAAAATAAAATATTATATTTGTTGCGGGTGTATACGTCGAGATTATCTCTAGGAAAAGCCTGCGCCAGATGAACCAAGGAGTCGGCAACGGGGCTGAGGTGATGGATTTGACCGACTTGACGGGCATTTATGACAAGCTTATCCGTGTCATAATGGCCATAATGGCGCATTTATGACAGTGGAATCTTTTGCCTGGAAATGACGATTTTACCCTTGGCTCTTCATGAATATTTCAAGCCATGCCATTGAGAATTTGAACCAAATTACCCCAATCCACACGGTTTCCTCCTCAATTCCAACCATTTGGACACCACTTTTTCCAAGCCATAAATGAGCATTGATGTTAAGTGGATGAGTCATAGGCAAAGTCACATTCTCATCATTATCCCGAAACTGCCACGAAATTATGACTCTTATATATTCTGAATCTCGAAAAACTTTCTACATTAAAGTTGTTCATCTTTCTCTCTTATTTCCAACGACATAAAGATCATCAAAGACGGAGAAGTATAGTGAAAGATATGTCCAAATTACCGAAACTGTTCTAAATTTTCATCATCTTTATCTTTCTCTCTAAACTTCTCTAGAATACTTAGAAAACCAAGGTTTATTAACCATGATTTGCAACCCAAGATATTTTCTCCCTAATATGTGGTGTAGGAGGCAGCCACATCTCTTCAAAATTTAGGACCACATATTTTTTTTAACCATGATTATACATAAACCCTAATTAGGTTACTGTTAACTATAGTTAAGTTATTATATTATTTTCTAACTTAACCTTGATCAAATAAACTCAATCATGGTTATTTTATCTCATCAATCCACACATTTTCTCCTCACACCCACCTCTAAACCGTGCCCATCATCCACACTTGGATCATTTTCACTCATTTTCCAACTTCATCATTTTGTCTCTCTCAAAACTTCATGTTCTTCATTTTCTCTCACAAGTTCTTCACTTGTTCTTCATTTGTTCTTCATTTGTTCTTCACTTATTCATCATTTATCTCTAACTTAGAAACATAATCTCATGATTCTTCATTCATGAAACTTGTTCCTTAGATCAATAACCATCACTTGATCCATTTTGTTCTTGAATCCATGAACTTTCAAGTTCATCTTTTCTTTCCTTCAAATTCGGCCCATACCCATATATAACCATCCAAACCTTGTTTTGATCTTCTAAGATCATATTCTCACTTATCTAGATGATCTAAACAATTTCTATTTCACATCTCAAGTTTTTCCCCACAAAACACAAAGAACTCCTTAGTGTTCTTGCTAAGATCATCTTTGTTCTTCAAGTTCTTGAATAAATCTTTTTATTCCAAGGTGAGGAATCTCTCTCTTAATCTTGATATTTTAAGCTTTTCTATTCACAACTTTTATGGATTTATGCTTGTGTTCATCATGTTCTTCATATGAGTCAAAGTTCTTGAAGCTTTCTTCAAAAATTCATAACTAATTCTAGAAAATCCTTTTGACATGAAAACAATTTCTATGATCTAGATATAATCCCTACTTTATTTATCCAAGAGCATGTGATCAAAATCTTTTTCCTTCCCTATTAACCATTAAGGGCCAAACCTAGGTAGGAAAATGGGTTTGGTGTTTTGTTGTTTGTTTTGAAAGTTAGTACTTGACTTAAGTTCTATAATACATATATAGCTTAAATCCAAGAGCTTGAATCCAACTAAATTTCCTAGCTTATTTTCCTAATATGGGCCGAAACCCTAACCCTAAAGGTTAGAGGATTTTGTTTCAAATTTTAGTCTTGTAGTAAGTAATCTATGTTAGTTAAGACTCTAGTAACTAGGATCCAAAAGATGGCATTAAGAAGATAACCCTAAACTTATTTTCTAAGTCTTGGCCGAACCTAGCCCTAAAGTGTCATAGATGGTTGTTATTTGATTAATCATAGTTATGTTGTTTGGTTCAAGGTGAAACTATTAAGCTGTGGTGTGATAGCGAGGAACATCGAGTTCGAGATTTCGGTGCTAGATCAGGTGGGAGAAAGAACCATTCCATCGTCGGAACCGATAAGTAGTATATAATTTATAATAATGGTGTAGGGCGACCTAAACCCTACTAGTGATCGAGTAATCGACAATACCAAAATCGTATTGGAAACTTTTCCGTAAAACCAATGACGATTTGGGAATTGTAGGTTTATCGCCTTAGGTTAATTATTCATATTTGAGGATGTTTGAATTATTTACTTTTGACTGTTTGTGATACGTTGGTTGAGGTATTCCATCTGCACGTGACGTATTGTTTCGGTGTTTGAATAATTATGATAGTAAGGATGTTTGTTGTCTGTCACGGCCGTGATGGTTGTCATGGCCATGCCGTGACATGTTTTGTGTTGTAGGATTCTTGTCTTTGTTGTCTGTCACGGCCGTGAGGGCTATCACGGCCAGGCCGTGACAGAGTCTAACTTTGTTAATTATTTGGTTGTGATAAATTGCCTTATATGATATTGAGATGTTGGAATATTCTGTTGATTAATGTGTTATGCATGATCTGCCTGGGTTTAATACTATGCTTAGATAATTTTAAGGAAAGATATATATATATATATTGCTCTGAGGTGTTTTGTTTGGGTGAGAGTTTTGAATATGAATTAGAGGTGCCTCGCTATGAAGTGATGTGATATAGAATGTAAGTGGAGGTTATGAGGAAAAGCTTGAGGTACTAGGTTGTTATTGATAAAATTCGGTGAGAATCATATGTTGCATTGTTGTTCATAACCGTGTATTTGAGATACACGAGGTCCGAAGTTCTCGTGGACCGTTCCAAATTAGAATTTAAGTTGTGCAACTATAGTGTCATTGCTATGCATGAGCACCCTTGATAGAGTTGAGAGAGAGAACCAGGGTGTGCACCGGCGGTACTGTGCAGCTATAGTGTCATTGCTTTGCATGAGCATTCTCACCATGGATGTACACCATGGATGTGAATGTGCACCGGCGTTGGGAACGTGTCACTTGGACAACTGACTGACATTCCTAACGAGGGATGTGTGACAGGATTAGCAGTGGCCACGTCAGCATAAAGGTTTAGTTGCATGAGTTGGAGGGTAGAGGATGATATAGTGAATTGAGGATGATTGTTGATTTTGAGTGATGCGTGTCTGTGACTATTATTGTATTATATGCTATGAATCTTTTCCACTTATGATGATAGAACTGTTTCTTATCTCCCTATTTCTATATTTTTGGTGTATATCTACTTCGTTACGTTAGAAGACCAGATGAATGACTATGTTACTGAGGAGATGGATGGAACCCCATACGAGACGGAGATTGTTGAAGAGTTGAACGACGTTCCGGATGAAGTTGACACTGAAGAACAACCTATTGATCCTAATAACATAGTGTAGTAAGTTTAGGGACAGTGAGTCATATAAGACGTTTTTGTTTTCCGATAGTTATAAGCAGTTTGTGTAAATAAGTACCTGTGTGGGATCCTAATGAGAGGATACCCTAAACAGTGTTGTGTAAAATAAAGGATACTTATGTGTGTATTTATGTAATATAGTTTTGGTGTGTTTTGTATTTGTAGAAGTTATATGATTATTATTTAAGTTTTAAATTTTTACGTATTTTCAACGATAAGCGCGCGATTAAGTAAATAAATATTAAGGTTTTAATTTAATAATACAATGGGGCACAACGGGGTGTCTCAGTAATAATAGTGACCCAACATCTTTGAATTAAAGAAAATCACTTCCGAAGAATGTCTTTAAGGGATTGATTTGATTGAAGGCTATAAATAGATAAGACCGTGAAGATGTAGAACAGAACACACAGCATTAACTCAAGCGCATTTACTCAACTCAATTAATTATTCATTCTTTCATTTTTCATTCTTCAATCATTGATATTCAATACAGAAGTAAATACACAGTCTTTCCTTACTCTGATATTTATTCCACCCTGCTGAGTGTTCATCTTGCAACCTGTATTTATTACAAACACTTTTTACTCTCTTAGTTGTTGATCCTGGAGAGGTTAGGTGAGCAAATAATACTTGTTATATAGAGTGAGCCTGGAGAGTCTAGGTGTGCAAAGAATACTTGCATTGTATCCTGATCATATATATATATATATATATATATAGAGAGAGAGAGAGAGAGAGAACTTGGCTCTGTCAAAGACTGGACATAGTCCTAACAGTTTAGGAATGAACCAGGATAAATCGGGTTGTGTGATTCTCTACACTTATCTCCTTATCTGTTTAAGAGTTTATCTAACATGTTTTCTAACAAATGGGTTAAATCCGGGCATATCAAATTTTTTGTGTTTTTCTATTTGCTTGTTCTACTGCTTAAAACTATCACACGAGTCAATCATCTGATAGATCTTTTTGAAAGATATATGCTTGCCTTGTTTGCGAAAAGTTTTTCGTGTCTTAGAAAAGTTTGGTCAACACAATTCAACACTTATTCTCATGTTTACATTTGTTTATTTCAAGGTGGATTCTAATTTCAAAGTTGTTTTACATTTCAGCAACAAGGAGCGTGGAAAAGAAAATCTAAACAACTCCACTTTGTATAATAAGTTATTTTGTTCCCTCTCGCTTCTTTTTTCCTCTTAAAACTAGCAAGGGCAGTATGAATTTTATTCATGGAATGATGCCAGAATGATGTCAGAGAGAATCTAGTTTTATGAGGCAGGTTAAGATCCCAAATAACTGTCTTTCCAAGAAATGTTAACAAATATGTTAATAAACAAAAAAGTTGACGAATATGTTGATTACAAAAAAGTGGACTTGCAAATTTAACTACAAGGCAGACCTTCATAAGTGAATCTCCATTGACACTTTCCTTTCATTTAATACGTAAACAATTGTGGGCTTTGTGTAAGGTTTTAAATCTATGTTTGAAATCGCAATTGAGGCCACCATTGTTGCATTTTCGATAGTCTTTCCGAAACTGCATCACGATCATAATTTTGTCCACATCGATCACACTTTTCTGTGATTATTCGCAATAATGAAAATGGCGACATGAATGAAACCGCGATCGCAATTTAAAACCATGGCTTTTTGGTAGAGAAAGTGAAATATGCATGAGAGTAAAAATGCAATGAATTATGTGGCCCTTTGCCATTTCTTTAGAATTGCCAAAAAGTTTCTTCGAAACTAGGGATGTCAATGGGGCGGGGCAGAGAGTATCATCCGCTCCCTGTCCTCGTCCCCTATTTTAATTTCCTCCACACCCCGTTCCCCGTTTCCCGTCTCAGGGAGTATTTCTTCTCCATCCCCTTTCCTGTGGGGAAAAAATTCCCGCCCACGGTGCCACAAATAGGACAGTCCCCACTGGAATCCCGTGTATAGGTGAAAATTGTCATCCATATTCGAAACTAAATGAAAATGAATTAGCTTATCCTTTCGTTGTCCCTGATAAATATTTTATCACATTAAAAAAGTCCCATCGGCTTATTTAGGGTCAACCAACCTGAACTTAGTTGGAATTGGGCCATTTCTAGTTGGCCACTTATCATTATTGTCTTATTTATCTTCAACGGCCCTCTTGCTACACACAAAAAGGAATGATACACATATTACCGATCATTATTTTATATATCTAAAACTCAGCTTACCCGGGTTGGCATATACTTATAGCTCTTCAGATAGGTTATTTTAAAAGAAAAAGAATATGAATGAGATAATAAAATAGCAGTCCGCATTGTCACATACTCACAATGCCAGCATCGATCCCCCAAAGTTAACGCCCAACAAAGGTCATGCTTGAAGAATCTTTACGCAACAAAAGAAGTATGCTTGGCTAACTGTTTTATTCTTAAAATAATAATGTTATTTATACATAGTTATATACGTATACTTTATATTTTACATAATTTTAATTATTTAATTAATATCGTTCTTATTTTATTTTTAAATAGAACTTATCTGCTAATATTTTTTTCATTTCAAAATCAACTACAAATGTAAAATGAACAACCTGTATTCATTGACGATTGTCCCATAAATCCCACCGTCGAAGAATCAAGCCGCTCCATTGTATATCCTTTTTGGAAAATGATAAATGATATGAATTTTATTTGGTTGTTATTAGCTCAGACCTCATGCGCAGCACCCGAGAGTATTTGGATAAGATGTCTCTTCCAGCTTAACTAGGGGTTTAGAGTTTGAATCTGACCCTTGAAATGCAACAGCATTAAAACTATCGATGAATTTTGTCGTCCTTATGATCCTACCGACTCGAGAGATTAGTCTTTGCAGCAGTTGTGCGCGGAGGATAGCTGGAAAACCAAAAACCTCACAGCAGCGCTTGCTAGGACTGTATGATCCCTTGTGTAACCGCAACATTGAACAGAAAACAGCTATTTAATTAAGTCCTTAATTAACATTAACAACGAAAGAATCGCTATCATAGAAGGAATGTCCAACGTGCAAGGAATGTCCAACTTGCATCGCATTCGTATGGCTTGCGTTTTATGCTCCTTGTCGACAATAACTGCGATTCCAAGCACCACAAGTTAACATGCACTCATATCTATTCTTTTAACCAACGTCTCCACCAACCCAAACTTCACCAACCAAGTTCCCTTCCCTTCCCTTCCCTCATAAAAATGCTCTGAACTCTCTCATAGAGTAGAGCTTAATCTGTCCTTGATAGAATAAACAGTAAAATGGGAGTTTAGTCTTAAAGGCGAACCAACATAATTTAGACGAAACCATCATTTCACTTCCTTGAGTATGCAATTAAGCATCCGTCATACCAGTTTGTGGTTTTAAGAATTACTATTTTATTAGTAGCTAAAGTTATAAGTATAATCATACTAATCCATGAACCTAGGAACCTATTTGAATGATAGATCATTTTTAATGGATTAATATGACTGATATTTATAATTTCAATGAGTACAATAATTTTATCAAATCGAAAACTAATATAACTAGTACTTGTAAATTCAAGAACTAAAATGAATTTTTAGATAATAATTCATGATCTTAAATTTTATAAAGGTGAATATTTTATTCACTACAACAGATGTGACTTTTAATAACGCACCTTTTATAGCATTTCCGTGTGGAAATGCTATTAAAAGTGGAGGGGGGACTTTTAATAGCGTTTCCTTTAGGAAACGCTATCTTAAGTATCACCTAAGATAGCGTTTCCTTAAGGAACCGCTATTAAAAGTGCCACTGCAGGAAAAGATAGCGGTTCCACACGGAAACGCTATCTTAGTGATACAAGATACGTTTAAGAAACGCTATCTTAGGTGATATACCCGCGCGCAGTGCACCTAAGATAGCGTTCCTTTCATGAACCACTATCTTTTCCCTTCTGAAAAAAATTATAAAATATCAAAGGGATCTTTAATAGCATTTTTTTTCCTAAAACGCTATCAAAAGGTATAGCTAAGATAGCACTTATTTGTTAAACGCTATCTTTTCTAACTCCCCCACCCGGGTTTTTTTTTTCACATCCCGCGCGCATCCCCTAATAACGTTCTTCTCAAACGACTCTTTTCTTCTCAGACTCTTTTCTTCTCTTCTCAGATTACCCTAAGTCTATCTCGCCGGCCGCTGCTCGCACTTCCACTCGCCGTTCGTGCTTCCACTTCCACTCGCCGTTCGTGCTTCCACTTCCCTCGCTCTGATTTCTCTCTTTCTCTGTCTCTACAACGCTCCTTCGGTGAGCCACCATTGCACCGCCTCTGTTGACACCACCACCACCATCATCATACTTCCACTCGCCGTTCGTGCTTCCACTTCCCTCGCTCTGATTTCTCTCTTTCTCTGTCTCTACAACGCTCCTTCGGTGAGCCACCATTGCACCGCCTCTGTTGACTCCACCACCACCATCATCTTGCTATAAGGTACTTTCATTTAGTTGCATACTTGTTTAAAGGAAATGATATGGGTCTAGTGTTTAGCTTGGATACAACCTCTTCGTAGTAGTTCATCTGATCATCACGGATGATCATCACGGATTTAATACTTGCACAGAGCTAGGTTGAGAAGATAATCTCTCTTACCTCTTTGATTTGTTCTGGTCTTGGGTTGGTTGAGATTGAGAGAAGGATCGTGTATTAGGGTTTCTGAAATGATATAGAGAAAGGGATGAGAGAGAAGAGGGAGGGAAAGGCTCTGTTTAGGTTGTTTTGAGAGCAAAATAGCAACTTGCTGCTTTGGGTTAAAAACTATGCTGTTTTTCAACTCTACTACTCTTTGTGTGATGTTAAATAGAATACCATCTATTTATCGATGTCTGGGTGCACTTTTTCTTTGTATAATTCAGGTCTCTACTATTATTTTTGCACTTGCACATGATATTGCGTATCATAACCATATTAGTAATCTCTGTTTGATGGATTTCTTGTTTTATTTTGTTATGTGTGTGTTTGGCTTATTTGTTACACTGTATTTGCCACATTCTGTCATTATTTTCCCATCCTTTACATAAGCTATACAACTTACTAGTGAGCACAATAGAAGTTCATTTTTGTTATTCTGTGCCAGGATCGGTGTGTTTACATGTTGTTTAGGGTCACTACTTTGTACTATTATGTTGTTTAGAATCGGTGGGAATTTCGTATTATGAATAAAGGTTAGCTCGACTAATATTTAATAGTGATCATCTCTTTTATTTGGTTTCTACTGACTTGTTTCTTTGACATTTTGATAATGTATCTTGTCCTTTTGATACCTTGCACACAGCATCTTTAGCAATGAAAGAGTGTGCAAGTCATGTTGATTCAGTGCCCTATTTTTTTGTTGAATGTTGCTTGTTTGTCCTTTATTTTCGGATTGGTAGAATGGAGCTTAACATTGAAGTTTCCTTCGACTACAATTGCTCGTTGAAGAAGTAAAACTTGTTTTCTTTGGCTACAGTTCTTTGTTTTGATCACTGTATGCATTTTAAAGTTGGAGTGCTGGTTCTCTAATTTGCTTCTGTGAATTCTTGTTTGAGTCTGGTCTGTTTGACAAAAAGTTCTGTTGAAAATTATTCTGAATAAGCAGACAATTTTTTTGTCATTTGGTCTTGGTAATAGTTCTGTCTCTGAATATAAATTCTTGGTTTTCAAAGAGAAATGAGCATATAACATAGTTTGACTGAAGAATTAGCAAGCTAGACAATATCTAGGATTGAAGTATGGGTGCCTTTGAGTTGACCCACAATGCAGATCCATGTCTAAAATAAAATTCTAAATAGCATTATTGTTCAAAAATTCATTTGCTTAAGCATGGTGGATAGACATTTCTAGCCATTCATTGGAGTTTCAAATTAATAAGGGCCTGTTTGGTTTGTTTCATGTTTCCTGTTTTCATTTCCTATTTTTAGAAATAATTTCATGTGTTGTGAAATAATTTATTCCTAATATGTTTAGGATGAGGATGCTTGTGCTATTGGCTGATAGCAATACTACCACATGGTAATATACTGTAGGCTAAACTAAATTGTTTTTCGTTATGCCAGAGACATTTGTGGAATGCCTGGGTAACAATCTCAGAACTTCGTCATTCTGTCATACTTAAAAGAATCAAGCTGGTATTGCTGAGGCAAAAGTTAAAGCTAACTTCCATCCTAAAGGGACAGGTATGATTCAGAGCATTCTATTTTAGATTAATGCCTCGTGTGCAATGCATGTACCTGACGAAAGGTGATAAGCTTCATAAAAATCAAATTGTATTTTTGCAACATTGCTTTTGTTTATAAATGCTTGCGTCCGTGCTGATGTGCCTGTTTATAACTTTGATGTCAAGTCTGGTGTTCGGTAATATTTTAACAACTCAATATGTTACTTTCAAGTTGCTGGTGAAGGGGTTAGGCAGAGGCAGACCACAATTAAGTGGGTCAATGGATGTGCTCTATAGAGCTTAAACGTGGATGCCATGATAGCCTTGGTTATATTTTCACAATAGTCATAAATTTAAGGTTCATTAGCATTTCTGTTGAGGGAGCTCTTGAAGTCATCGATTGTTCGAGATTGATATTTAAGTGCAAGTATATTACATGTATTTATATACTTAAATTATTGCCATTTCATTTCCATTATGATCTCACTCCATTATTAATTGAAATGAAATTGAATTAAAAATTCCACATTACAATTATGGAAATTTTTGTAGATCGGGAAAGCATGGATTGTAAATGGATGTTTGCCAATCGTTTAACGAAGGAGTATGAGGATGGGGTGAAAGAGTTCATTAGGTTTGCAGTTCGGCATGCGGAAAACCCTAGTACAATCATATGTCCTTGTTTAGATTGTTGTTATGCAAGGCGAGTTAGTGCAGCCGATTTGGAAGAACATTTAGTGTGTAATGGAATCGATCAAAGTTATACATGTTGGACAAAACATGGCGAGACAAGAGCTGAGTCTAGTGAAATGAGGAATCGTGTGAGATATTCATCATACGATACCGACACAAATACTTATGAGGGCGATCGTTTTGAAGACATTGCAAATGCTGTTGAAGAGGATCTTCGGGATTGTCCTCAAATGTTTGAGAGGTTGGTAAGTGATGCAGAGAAACCATTGTATGATGGTTGTACTAAATTCACAAGATTGTCGGCGATGTTAAAGTTGTATAACTTGAAATCGGGCAACGGATGGACTGATAAGAGCTTTACGGACTTACTCACACTATTGAAAGACATGTTCCCGGAGGATAATGTGCTTCCTAGTCGGACATATGAGGCTAAACAAATGTTACGCTCTATTGGCATGAGCTACGAGAGGATACATGCTTGTCTTAACGATTGCATTTTATTTCGGAATGAATATGAATCGTTAAAGATGTGTCCTAAATGTAATGCCTCATGATATAAGAAGAAAGAATCAGATCCAGAGAAGGTTGTGTGGTATTTTCCCATAATACCCAGATTTAGGCGCATGTACCGTAATTCAGAAGATTCAAAGCACTTGACATGGCATGAGGATGAAAGGATCAAAGATGGCAAGCTGCGGCACCAGGCAGATTCTCCTCAATGGAAGAAATTTGATCATGATTATCCTGATTTTGGGCAAGAATCAAGAAACCTACGACTTGCATTGGCTACTGACGGGTTTAACCCGCATGGTGTTCAAAGTAGCTCTCACAGTACATGGCCTGTGATTTTGGTGATTTATAACCTATCCCCATGGCTATGCATGAAGCGCAAATTTATGATGTTATCTATGTTAATTTCTGGGTCCAAACAACCAGGAAATGATATAGACGTCTATTTGACTCCTTTGATTGAAGACTTGAAACAACTGTGGGAGACAGGTGTGGAGGTGTATGATGGGTATAAGGAAGAAAGTTTCAATTTGAGAGCTATGTTGTTTGGCACAATTAATGATTTTCCAGTCTACGGTAATCTGTCAGGATATAGCATCAAGGGTCAGTGTGCATGCCCTATATGTGAAGAGGGTACGGATTGGATGCGGTTAGAACATTGTAAGAAGAATGTCTTTCTTGGGCATCGTAGATTTTTGCATCCAAGTCATCATTACCGGTGGTGGAGAAAGGCGTTCAATGGGAACTCGGAAGAAGGTAGAGCTCCTTCACCGTTGACGGGTGATCAACTTTTTGAAAAGGTAAAGGATTTGAATATCCAATTCGGTAAACCTTTTGCGATAGATATTGTCACAAGAGGGTGGAAGAAAAGGTCGATTTTCTTTGAGTTGCCATATTGGAAATCATTATATGTAAGACATTTCCTCGATGTGATGCACGTTGAAAAAAATATATGTGATAGTGTCATTGGTACGTTACTCAATGTGCCAGGGAAGACTAAAGATGGCATCAATGCAAGGTTGGACTTGGTTAGTATGGGAATAAGAAGAGAATTGGGACCGACGAAGAAGGGTAAAAGTACATATCTTCCTCCAGCTGCTTACACTCTATCTAGAAAAGAAAAAACTGTTTTTTGTAAGTTTCTTGAAGGAGTTAAGGTTCCGGAAGGGTACTCTTCAAACATTAGGAACCTCGTATCGATGAAAGATCTTAAGTTAAAAGGTCTAAAGTCCCACGATTTTCATGTTCTCATGGAGCAGTTGATACCCATTGGTATACGGTCTATTTTACCTAACAAAGTGCGGGGGGCCTTAACTAAACTCTGTTTCTTCTTCAAGGCAATTTGCAGCAAAGTGATTGACCCTGGGAAGTTGCCATCATTGCAAAGAGAAATTGTTGTGACTTTATGCGAGCTTGAGATGTACTTTCCACCTTCATTCTTTGACATAATGGTTCATCTAACCATTCACCTTGTTAGAGAGACACAACTGTGTGGGCCAGCTTATATGAGATGGATGTACCCGATTGAGCGTTATATGAAGATATTAAAAGGGTATGTGAAAAATCGATCACGACCAGAAGGTTGTATTGTTGAACGGTATATTGTCGAAGAAGCTGTTGAATTCTGTACCGAATACCTATCCAATGTTGATTCTATAGGGCTGCCAAAGTCTCGTCACACATGGAGAATGATGGGGCAAGGAATTACTGGAAATGAAATAGTGACTATATCAAGGACAGAATGGGAGCAAGCACACTTATATGTTCTGCACAATGCCGATGAGGTTGAGCCATATGTTGAAAAACACAAGGACATGCTTAAGAGTTTGTATCCAAATAAGAATCAAAATTGGCTAACTAGAGAACACAATCGTTGTTTTATAACGTGGCTAAGAGATCACATTTATGCAGAGTTGACTGAAAATTCTACTTCAGTTTCAAATAGATTGAGATGGTTAGCCAAAGGTCCAAGTTTGCAAGTCTTCTCTTACCACGGTTATCAAATTAATGGGTACACATTCTATACAAAAGAACAAGATGGTCTGAGTACAATGCAAAACAGTGGTGTGACTCTTGTAGCTCAGTCGATGCATATCTCAAGTGCCAAAGACAGAAACCCGATATATGCAAATATGTCATACTTCGGCGTCATTGAACGCATATGGGAGTTGGATTACACAAAGTTTAAGGTTGGTGTGTTTGGTTGCAAGTGGGTTGACAATAATAACGGTGTTCAGATTGATGAGTCAGGGTTCATGCAGGTGGATCTTAATAGGGTGGGGTATAAAGATGAGCCTTTTATATCATCATCTCAAGCTCAACAAGTGTTCTATGTCACTGATCCAGCTGATATGAAAAGGTCCATTGTTCTTTTGACTAACAAAATAATTACTAAGATTGATGATCAAGACCATGGAGATGTTGATATTGAAGATGATCCTTTCGTCGGGACATTACAATCACTTGAGATTGATCCAACTAGGGATGATGGTATGTATATGAGAGAAGATCATGATGAGGGGCTTTTGGTCAATCCACCATTTCGTACTAATAAAGGACAAACAAATCTCAATCCAATGAAGAAAAGAAAAAGGTTGACTTAAACATGTATGTAGTGTTTGTGTTTAAATGAACTTTTACGATCCTTTTATATTATAGTTAGCATCTTCCGGTAATGCTAGTGTTGATTTTGTTATTCATAGTTGTTTTATATTTTGCATCAATTAATGTTATATTAATGTCCATTGATGTTTTACTTGTATCTAATATTTTTGTAGGTAAATGGCATCTTCAAGTAATTCTAGTGATGCCAAAGCGACGAGACGTGGGCCAACAGTTATGAAGGCGGTCATCCGCGCTAGGAGTAAAGGACAAAAATTTGATGTAATTTACTTACTAATCTAAGGATTTCATAATGTTGTTTGATTTCTAGATTTAATTACTTTATTATTTTTATTAGGTTGAATGGAATTCTTTGGACCAACCAATTCGTGTTAATGGTAAAATATTGAAGAGTTACATTGGGGACGTTGTTCGGCAAACGGTCCCAATTATTTGTTCTAATTGGAAGGATGAAGCTTTGGATGGTTTCAAAGAGAGCATATGGGCTGATGTACAGGTAATTGTTAAAATTTATGAACTATATTGTAAACTATGTAAGCATACTTACTTTGACACGTTGTTTATATTGTTTTGCATATGTCTTTTAATGTTGATGAATCTCGAAAAAAATTTGTACTTCAGGAAGCTGGTAACCTACATGGGGCATTCAGAACTAGATTGACCAAAAAATTTCTAAGAGATGCCAACGGGAGTATCATAGAGGAACCTCCATCACAATATCCACACATATCAAGGGATGAGTGGACAAATTTTATAGCAATACGCACAGGAGATGCTCAATTCCTGGTATGTTTAATATCACGTTAGTCCTTATAATTTTATAGCAATACGTACATATGACATTAACCATGTATTAATATTACTTATATGTGTCTGAATAGAAATTAAGCAATGAAAATCGCAACAGGGCGTTAGATCCTGCATGCCCTTACAAAGAATCACGTAAGGGGTATGCTGACATTGAGGATGAATTGGTATGTATACAGATGCAGGAGGCGGGGCCAGAAGTTAAGAAAATTAAACGCCATATTGTGTGGAGGAAAGCCCGCGAGAACAAGGCGGGTGTAATTGACAACAAAAATACACAGACCGTGTGGAATAAATGTGTTAGTAGACCAACGTTTACATTTTCATTTGTTATTTTCTTATGATAATATATAATAATTTTAACATTTGCATTTCACCAATAACTATGTGTCAGGAGGAACGCATCACGATCTGTGAGAGGGAGAGATACAAGATTTTGGTCGCCATGATATTCTTGCTAAAGCCCTAGGTGTGCCAGAGAACCCTGGTCGTGTTAGGGGTGTGGGTTTTGGCGTCTCTCAAAAAGACTACTTCCCACCTGAAGGTCGTGCAAAAAATAACTCGGAAACGAAAAGGTGGGAGACATTGGTGTCTCAACTCTCTGAAAGATTGAACATTTTGGAAGAAAAGCTGAAACAAAAGGAGGATGAGGAGAGGCAGGCTAATTTCACAGCCCAAGCAAGCGTCAAAGATAGTTGCACTCTACCATCTGCCATCAGGCTTCCAGAGGTAATGCATGCATTTTTTTTTACTAGTATTGCATTCGCAGTTAAATACATTCAATTGGATGCCTTAATTCACAGCTTATTCATCTATCATTGGATTAGGGCGTCAACTCATGTCAGCTATATTTATCGACCCCAAACTATCGTATGGTTGCTATGGGTAAAGTATACAATGAGCCGGGTGTTACACTTGCACCTTTGGACCAGTACCCCTTAACCATGTGAAAGTTGGAGTTGATGTTGCAACTGAGGGGGATGCGCCATTGCCGGTACCTATCGATCGTGCAGATGTAATGATAGTAAGAGATGCAATAGGTACTTATGTGGCATGGCCAATTTATCTCGTGGTTGTAATTAATATGGTATGTAATTGCATTTTTCCACCTTTTCATATACGGCATATATGCATTACATTAGTTGATCACTAACTGGCATATTGAAATGCAAAATTTCCAGGCACCTGCAAAAGCTAAAGGCGAGGGCAGAGTGTCTGGATATACAAAGGAGTCAATTACAACCCCAGAAAATAAAGGAGGCAACTCTGAGGCCAACCCTCCTACAGCTGGTTCAACTACAATTTCTCTGGAATATTTGAATTTTCTTAAAATACATGAACGAAAGAATATGAAAAATGATGACCAATTGGACATAGAGATGGAACAAAATATTTTTGGTCAGCATTTCATTGAGATGGTCAATACTGAAAATATCAGAGAAGTTGTAAATCATGAATGGGTATCTACCTCCGTTATTTCCGTATATATCAGGTACTAAATCAGGCTTAAAGTGTACAATATTTTTTTTGTCTTTCCATTTAAATATTGATGTCATTGGTGTAATCCATTTTTATATTTTAATTGAAGGTATTTGTATGAAGAATTGTTGCTTCCAAAGGAAAGAACGAGGAGGTTTCTGTTCTTGTCCCCACACCAAACAAATACATACGGCTACTTCGGGAGGGATTCACAGACAACGTATCTAGCTGACCGGTTTGCAACTAAAGAAAGAGAATATCAGCCCTTGTTTTTAGCGCCGTGCAATGTTGGGTAAGTCGCTTATCCTACAGGACTTAATTCACAATAATGAATTACATAAAAGTTGAGGTGCTTAGGATTTGTTATCTCAACATTTTTGTAGGAATCATTGGGTGCTGTGAGCGATAAATATTGTTGAAGAGATTATTTACTATCTGGATCCCTTGAATGTTGATCCTAGGGGTCGCCCAGAATTAAAGAATCTGTTCGATAAGTAAGCATGCTTTTATATTTCTGATTTTCTATGATTCTGTCGAATGGCTTCCATGGTAGATACATGTTGCAAGTTGTCATGGTCCTAATGTGCTTTTGATTTTTGACATTAGAACATGTGTTGAATTGACATATACTAGGTTGTGGCTGTTGTGGTTCAAAATAAAAAAAAGCATGCGTGTGTTTGTGATGATTGAAAATATGTTTCTTAATGAACTCTATTTGATTTTGTGATTAGTGCTTTGCAAGTTTATCGTGCAAATATCGGAGCTAAGGTGCCGCATTTAAAGGCAACCAACATTAAATGGATTCAGATAGAGGTACATTTGCAAAAACTTAATGCGCAATTAGATAAAAAAAAAACCTATATTGATTTACTATTTTATTTTTTATAGTGCCCAAGATAACCCAACAGTACAGATTGTGGGTACTATGTGATGCATTTCATGAAGGAAACTATCTTGCAGAACCAAATTAAAATACCAATGGCGGTATGTTGTTTACTTAGCTTTTAACTGTGACTGTTCAAATGTTTTAGCAATTGTAACTTAATTTATTTAACTTTTATGTCGCAGTACTTCCCTGACTTCAAATGCTCCACATACTCCACTGCTCAACTATCTGAAGTCAAGGAAGATTGGTGTCGCTATATTGTTGAGAAGTTCGTTTGATTATGTCAAATTGATCACAATAGTTGCAGCAATACTCATTGGTATGCGAATAATGCTTTTGATCACAAAGTAATGCATGTTACAAGTGTATGTTTTGGCTTCGTAGGATGCAGAAAGTGAATGGCAATTTATAAATATTACATGAAATTGTATATAGCACTTGCTTTCTTTGGTGATTGGGTTATTGATACTAAATTTCAAAATCTTGTTCATAAAATGTTCATTATGGGAGTTTTCTATAACAACCAACAGGACGTATGGTTATACTTTTCTATTGGCAATCTTTAATTTATTTTATGCCTAATGAATCTGGAAATGGTGGTTGATATACACCTTTTTCAGCATATACATGCCTTCTCTTTAGCTCGGTGGATGTGTACTATCTTCTCTTGGTCCTGGTACACTTAGTTCAAACCATATTGATTTGGTGCTTGTGTTTGCTTACAGACCCGACAGGCTTTTACACCAAAACAAATAAATGAAGCATGCTATGTTGACATGAAGGCTAACAAAGTTGTTTTCCAGAGGACATTGCTGTTATTGACCTTAAGGATGCTTACCCAACTGTGATGTAGGACTTTTATTAGTTTCTTGTTATTTAATTTGTTGAACATTTCTGACATTGATGGTTCAGTAACATTGTTCATTAGGGCAGTTACAATGACTTTTATTAGTTTCTTGTTATTTGTTGAACATTTCATATTTCTGACATTGATGGTTCAGTAACATTGGTAGATTTGTTCATTGATATATGTTTGTTCTTATTTCTCACAGATTTCCCTCCTCTTTGCATAAATGAATTTTGGTGTAGTTCAATATGCAGGAATGGATTTAGTTAAGAAATATGTAAAAATTTAAAAAAAAAAAAGGGGGAATAGATGGCGTTTGTTATGTTATTAACAATAACAAACGCCATCTAAAGTGACTTTAGATAGCGTTTGTTAATACAAACGCTATCTAAAGTCAGACTTTAGATAGCGTTTCCGTGTACAAACGCTATCTAAAGTCACCTATTAATAGCGCTTCCTAAATGCTATCTTTGCTAACGAGTTTTAATAGCGGTAGCATAGATAGCGGTTACAAACGCTATTAAAAGACATACGGAAACGCTATCTAAAGTCTAATCTGTTGTAGTGATTACTCGTTATTCATCTATTATCGTGACATCAAAAAGACTAGTTTTGTATTTTTGATCAATAGTTAGTTTGTAAAGGATAAAACTCTTTTAAAATAAGTTTTAGTATATTTTTATAAAAAAAAAGTGTTTGATGAGTATAATTGTTTTTCTATAAGTAAACAATATATTGAATAAGAGTATTAGGAATACTCTAACCTAGATAAAAAAGAGCACCAAAAGTGATAGAAAAACTGTAAAAACAATATTACTCATAATCAAACTAGTATTAGTATTACAATCTCTTATCCTCATATACCACCCCAAGAAATTGAAAAGATAGGGAAAACAATATATAACCACTAGAGGAGCATCCTAATTAAGCAGAACATCCTAGAAAAAAAAAAAAAAAGCTAACTGTACTGAACCACTTAAAGCATCATCTATATACGAAACACCCTCAAGACATGAGCCACCCTAAAGCCCACACTAGCATCCACAACAAGCACCTATCACCGTGGACGGATCCAGAAATTTTGATTAGTAGGGCAAGATTACACGTTATAAATTTTTGTATAAAAATTTATCTAAATGTATAAGCGATAAAATAGTAACATTATTATCATTGAGCCAAAAATTAGAGCTTACAAAAACTATGTCATTATATACTCATGATTGAAGACACCTCAACTTCTATAAATTATAATTGTTCTCTACGTGTCTTCATATGTTGAGATTGTTGTATATTTTTTCATTTTCAATATTATTTAAAATATTTCTCTATGTATACTTGACCAAGTTATAATGAAAAAAATAAAAGGTGTTATGTAAAGTAGGGTTGTAGAGTAATAAGGGCAACTTTTTTAGTGTTATTTAGAGTAAGATTGTAAAACAATGGGGCCAATATAATTTTTTTTAGTGAGGATGACAAAAAAATGTATCTAAGATTAATAAAAAAATACTTAGTGAGGGTAGCTGCCCCCAATACAATGGGCATAGGTCCGTCCCTACCTACCACCCAACACTCAAGGCTTTTTTTCATAGTCAAACCACCAAAGTTAAGCAACAAAAAAAATACTTCATTCACCCCTCTCCACAGTTATTTTCTATATTATCATCTATTGCCAACCTCTGCTTCAATCCATACCCAAAACCCAATTTCCACCCTACACCTAGATGAGATTCGCCTCTTGGTAAGGCTCTGACTTGAGTATTGCTCTATTACGGCGTCGGCTCCTAACATGAGAATATGAGAAAGAGCATCTAACTTGTTGGGCGATGAAAAATGCTAGTTTCTTCCTCTCAACAATTTATGCCCTCTTCAAGACCTCTACCTCGAAAAAAACCCTCACTCGACATCTTCTTATCAACGATTTTAGTCGAATCCCCCACCTGAGATTTGTTCTTCGACCACCTGACAACACATTTCAGTTTGACCTTGGAGACTAACCTCTTTCGCAACTTCACCTTCGAACAAACTCTCTATTGAACACACTCAACAGCCAATGACGAGGACCCTGCATCCAAGCGCTTGATGATCTCTTTCATAGAACTCGTATTCAATCGTCTAAAATCGGAAGGATATAGCCCTTATAAAATTCATTCTGCCCCACAATTCCTCCCTTATTATAAAATAAAAAAATAAAAATATATTTACTACTAATTAAATAAAATGAATTAAGATCTCAATACATTTTTTTATACTCATATCTCAATATATTTTAATTAATTGAAAATGAATATAACTTTACTTATTCACTTTACAATTAAATTCACTTTAAATATCCAGACAAAAAAAAAAAGTTCACTTTAAATATGAGTCTGTTCCATTTGAAAACTTAAAAGATTTGAATCGGGTGCTGAAAGTTTAAACCTAATATTTCAATAATAGAACAAAATATAATTTTAATAAAGACTAAAATTACATTCGAGAAATTAGAACCCAAAGCGAAATTAATTATTTGCTGAAATTGTTCTTAAAAAAAATAATAATGATTTTTATCAGCAAACAAACTAGCCAACTAGGCAATCACTCCGACGTCGTCTGCAGATTTATGATGATTAACCTTGGCCAACCCAACCCCACGCACCATAACCGGCGGGTGCAATGAATCCACGACGGTCGCCGACGACATCTCCATCTGGCAAACCCTAACGGCACCAACCAACTTCTCCGGCAACTCATCCTCCGCCTGAGCCTCCACCACAAACCCCATATCGATGGTCACACACGTCACATACCCCAACGCGAGATGCAAAATCGCGTTTGCAATCGCACTGCTTCCAATATCAACATCAACCTCCAAATAATTCGGACCTCTGTGGTAACTGCAATTCAACGCCTTTCCTAACAAACACGCGCTGTGGTTCCCAATCGCCTTCTTAACGATCCATGGTCCCTTTACTATCCGGTTCACCAGCTTGAACCGCTGGTTCCTGAACCCGTCGTCTCCGTTGACGAACCGGGAGAATAATGAACCGGCCTGGACCGGTTCTTCGGTTGCGAAATAGAACACCGCGCTATGGTGGTCCTTCCCGCCTGGGATCTGGAGGTTCACAGCGAAGACGAAGCTCTTCAGCGACCTGCCTTGGGCTTGAGCCTTGCGTAGCGCGTGCATCACGCGGTTGTCGGAGCGTGAGAGGACGTCGTCGAGCTTGGTGGTGGATTTCAGCCAGTCCATTCCTGCCGGCGAGAGAAGATACTCGCCGGCGGGGGATTTTTGTCGTTTTGTGAAGTAGCTGTCGGAGCGCAGAGAGAAGAGGTCGCCGGGAGGTGAGCCCCAGCCGTTGGTTCCGGCGTGAAGGTCGACGTGGCGGAGGGAACCGCCGTTGATTGACTCGGTGATCCAGCCGGCGGCGAAGTTGTTGCCGGAGCTCCGGCGAGGGCACATAACTGCAATGTGTTTTTGTTTTAAGAAGCAGTTCTGCTGCAGAGTGTGCAGAAATGGAGTCCATTTAAGGTGGAGTGTGGAGGGGTGTGTGAGTTAGGATTAAGGAAAAGACGAGCGAGAAATGAAAAAAGAATAATTAGAAAGGTACCCTTTTGTTTTGGGGAAACTACGAGAGAGCCCTCTTTTTAGTTTTTTATATATGGGCCAGCTAATTTAGCACTCCATAATGCATAAAACACGCTGGCTTAACACACATCATTCTATCTGTCCCTTCTATTATCATTTATTATGTATTTGTATGTTTTATTTTGACATTTGTTTAAATAATTTTATGGCTACATTATATTTTTGGTCCCCAAATTATTTTTCAATGTTCAATTTGATCCCCAAGTTATTAAAATGTTTAATTTGGTCCCTAAGTTCCTAAAAAATGTTCAATGTCGTTCTTTCCGTCAATTGACTGACGGGCGTGGACGTTGACCCCGTCTGGTTCGCCGGAGTTGGGTGTTGCGGGCGGTGGGCAGCCGGAACTCGATGCTGCGCGCGGTGTCGACGATTTTTTTTTTTCAATCCTTTTTCTTTTCTATCACCCATAGCCACCACATCCCTGTCTCCTCCACCATCTCCGCCATCACCTTTCACTCCTTGAGAAACCTGTTACAGCATCCTAACTATTATTACAATTGATATTCCATGATATGCGCCTCCCATGATATGCTCCTTGATGTTGTTCATGATTTGCGGCTGTTATGCAATCTGCTAGCTGTCTGTGATATGCTCCTTGATGCTGTCCATGATTTGCACCATTGCCTATTAACTCTCATCCTGATGTTGTGTGATTTGTTATCTGACAACAAACTTGTTCCTGATAAGTACCTGACAACAAACTTGTTCCAGTTCATCATATTGGTTCCATTTATTTAAAATATGGTCTATTAATACCACATGTCTTACATGTTCCATCATTTCAATTTAACCTTTTGTCCATTAGCAAACTTTCCCAAGACACTAACTCCTGGGTCACTTTTACCCCTACTTCATGTTTTTTATAGGACCAGAGGACGAAGAGGACTTTTGTGAAGGGTGAGCAACGTGGGGGTCTCTATCTCATGGACAACTGTCCTACCACCTTTATCTCTGCTGCTTCATTTGGCTCTCATTTTGATTTATGGTACTGACGTTTAGGACATTTGAGACACCCTGATGTGCCCCATCGTATTATTACATTAAAACCTTAATATTTAATTACTTAATCGCGCGCTTACTGTTGAAAATACGCAAAAATTAAAAACTTTAGTTAAACAATCATATAACTTCTACAAATATAAAACACACCAAAGTTGTACTATATAATTACACACATGTTTATTTATTATATTACCAAAACACTGTTGAGGGTATCCTCTCAGTAGGATCCCTCACAGGCATAAACTTCACTACAGACATACTTAGCGGAATTATGAATACTCCTTAGACACACTGGCCATCATGTTTATACTCTAATCGTCCTGGATCACAGCTCGACCTCCAGCATCCGGTTCATACGGAGTTCCATCTAACTCCTCAGCAATTGGTTCCTCCATCGGGTCTTCTCGTACGATCACGTCAGAAATAAAATACAACACACAGACAGATATAGGGAATAAGAAACAGTTCTATCATCAAAAAGCGGAAAAGAGTAATAGTAAATTATACAGTAATTGTCACAGACACGCATCAATCAAAATCAACAATCATCCTCAATTAACTATATCATCCTCTACCCTCAGCCCATGCAACTAAAACTTTATACTGATGTGGCCATCTTCACTCCTGTCACGTTAGTCAGTAGTCCAGAACAGTCCAGTACCAATAACTTTCGAACGCATCAAAGACTAAACACGTATTAGTCTAAAATGGTCCAGTGCCAATAACATACGAACTCGTCAAGGAACATCCTTCCATAACGGTCCAGTGCCAAGAACATTCGAACTCGTCAAGGAGTGCCAGTGCCAAGAACATTCGAACTCGTCAAGGAGTATCAATCCATAACGGTCCAGTGCCAAGAACATACGAACTCGTCAAGGAACATCCTTCCATAACGGTCCAGTGCCAAGAATATACGAACTCGTCAAGAAACATCTTTCCATAACGGTCCAGTGCTAAGAACATTCGAACGCGTCAAGAACTAAAGAGTATTACGGTAGTCTACCTCGGCATCCACATCCGTAGGGCACTCACCCGCAATATCCGATATCCCCAAAATAGGATATCCTGACCTCGTGTGTTCCACTCACACGACTGTGAATAACAATACATATATAAATGAATCTCCTTAAATTACATCAATAACAACCTAGTGCCTCAACCTTCCATCAAAGTCTCAACACTTTTTTCCTCATAGATAGAACCACTTAATTAGGCTAGGCACCTCTAAATCACCTTTATTCTCTCACCCAAACAATTATCTTCCGAACAACACATATCCTTACTTAAAAATCAGCTAAGCACAATATTAAACCCAGGCAGATCATGCATAACATATCATCAGAAAATATTCAAATATCTCAATATCATATAAAACAATTTATCTCAACCAACTCATAATAATGAAACCAAATAAATAACAAAGTCAGACTTTGTCACGGCCTGGCCGTGATAGCCATCACAAACAAGAATTCTACAAAACAGAACCTGTCACGGCCTGGCCATGACAACCATCACGGCCGTGACAGACAGCAAACATCCTCACTATCATAATTATCAAAACACCGAAACAATACGTCACATGCAGATGGAATACCTCAACCAGCGTATCACAGTAAATTTGATAACATAAAATCAAACATCCTCAAATACTTAAAATCAACTTAATGTCGATAAACCTACAATCCCCGAATCACCATTGGTTTTACAGAAAAGGTTTCCAATGGGATTTTGGTCTTGTTGATTATTCGACTACTAGTAGGGTTTAGGTCGCCCTACACAATTATCATATAATCTACTACTTATCGATTCCGACGATAGGTTGATTCTTTTCCCCACCTGAGCTAGCATCGGAAATACGTACACGACGATCCTCGTTATCCCGCCACGAGTTAACACAACCACCTTCAACCTAACAACATAACTATAATTAATCAAATGACAACCATCTATGACACTTTAGGGCTAGGTTCGGCCAAGACTTAGAAAATAGTTTTAGGGTTATCTTTTTAATGCCATCTTTTGGATCCTAGTTACTAGAGTCTTAACTAACATAGGTTACTTATTACAATACTAAAATTTGAAACAAAATCCTCTAACCTTTAGGGTTAGGGTTTCGGCCAAGGGTTGACTTTTAGGGTTCAAAATCCTTAAAATTCCTAATCATGATTAAGTAATAGATTAATGATCCTTGATTAACCTAAATCATGGATTAGTGACTAAACAACTAAAGTTGAAACTCAAAACTTCCTATCTCTTTTATACAAGGATTCGGCCTCAACATGTTCATAGGGTTAGGGTTCTTAGTTTAATAAACCAACTTGGATTTATTAAGCATACATACTAATAGCTTGATTAACAAGATCATTAATGAAAACTTTGAACAAAACTCATCTAGTTCCAAGAACTAGGGTTTCGGCCTTGATGAAATCACTAGGTTAGAGTTTGATTTTTGATCTTATATATACTTAAATACAAGAACTATCAAGATACTAGAAGATTGAATCATGAATCAAGACATGAAAATGAAACAAAACCTATGAACATGATATTGACCTAGGTTCGGCCATGACCAAAAATCAAGGAAAGAAATTTCTCATGATCTTATGCTTCTAGATGATGAAAATAGAGATGATTATAAGATCATATCAATTGGTTTCATGTCAAAAGGATTTTTATAGAATTAGTTATGAATTTTCAAAGTTCTAGATCTAGAAACTTAAAAGTGATGAACAACTATGAAATAAACTTTGAATCAAGAAATTGATTGAAGAACATAGAAATGATTAGAGAATAAGAATAGGATTCACCTCTTGGATATCAAGAACAAGTGAAGATCCAAGAACTTTCTTCACAAATCTAACACTACAAGACTTATAACTTTAGGGTTTTGGAAGCAAATGGCAAAAGAAACTAAATGAAAAGTGAGAGTATGGTATTTATAGAGGTAGTGGCGCCATATTAGGAAGGATCTAGATGATGATGAGTTGTCTTGCTAAAGGATTCAAATGCAATTAAGTTCTAAGGACCAATTTGCAAAGATTCCAAAAGTTGAAGGACTAGTTTGCAAATTGTCAATAAAGTGTCATGATGATGATTTTGCCACATTTAATGCAAGCTTATCTTGACCAAAGTTGGCTGATTTTTGGCGTTAGATATTTTAGAGAAAACCTAGCTTGTTGAAGAAGATTTGTTGAAGAAGATTGTTGAAGAAGATTGTCGAAGCTTAAAGAACAAAGTAGAAGAATGGAGAACATTCTAGAAAATTCTTGGCTCACCTAAGAATTATGAGGGAAGCCCCTTCTCCCTCATGGTCTTGCGCATGGGCTTTCTCAATTTGGGCTTGGTTTCATTTTTGTGGGGCCCACTTGAAGATTTAAGCATTAAGCTTAAGATAGGAAACTTGTATAGTTTCAAATAGGCTTTATGGAATCAAACCATGAACTAGAAAATTTTGGGCTTCTAAGCCACGACCATTTGATATTGGAAACAAGGATTCTAGCCCAATCCACTTGGAAAAACTTAAAAAACTAATTTAGGGACAAAAGGGTAATTTACAGAAAGTTCAGGGGCTTAAACGTAAAATTCCTAAATTTTCTATTTAACCCTGAAAAACCTTCTAGACTTAAAAATATGATTCATCCCCTTGAATCATCTTAAAATCCTAAGATAAACCCTCTATTTACTCTTAGAAACTCTAATTTCCCTTCCGTCGTCTACCCGACAGCGTTCACGAAAAACGTAAATTATTTTATTTTTTTCTGGAAATAATTCTAAAAATACAGGATCGTAGAAAATAAAATACTAAACTTAAGTCTTTCGTTCACGAATTAAAATCAGGTCTTTTGAGCAGTATAATTATACTGTCAATGGAATTCGCAGGCCGGGTTTCGCCTGACTTTCCAACCTAAATTTTAATCGTAGCTTCCTACGGTCAAGTAGGATTGAGTAATAACCCCCGTTTATTTAAAGTAATTTTATAAAACTCAAATAAATTTATAAACATATTTATATATATTACTGTTATTTAAAACAGTAAAATACAGGGTGTTACAACATTCGGCACCATCTTTATCTTCACAATTCAATAATATTGATTCTAGCATTAACTTTTCAAATAAATGTACTTGTACTGTTTGTCCGTTGGTAAAACAGACTCGTCTAAAATTTTCATTAAGTAGCATTTCTACGGTTAAATGTTTTGAATTAGTACATTTTGATATTTGAGGACCCTACAATAAAACTCATTCCTTTGGTGCAAATTTTTTTCTTACTGTGGTTTATGATTTTTCTATAAGTACATGGGTTTTCTCATGCAACACAAAAGTGAAGTTAATACCATCATTCCTCATTTTTTTAAAATGGTTGAGAAACAATTTCAAACACATATTCAAAAAATACAATCCGATAATGCACGTGAATTTTTTAATTCACAAACTAACTCTTTTTTAAAAAAACTTGGGAGTGTTACAACAATCAAGTTGTGATTATACTCCACAACAAAATGGTGTCGTGGAGCGTAAACACCGACATTTATTAAACGTTGCACATGCTTTGCATTTTCAATCAAACTTGCCTTTAGATTTTTGGGGCGATTTTGTATTAACAGCTACTTATCTAATTAATCGTCTACTCACTACAGTTCTCAAAGGTTATACACCTCATGAAATATTGTTTAATAAAAAACCAAATCTTTCTCATCTTCGGGTTTTTGGTTGTTTGGTATATGGCCGCAACACACACATCAATCACAAATTTGATAATCGTGCTTCTCCGGGAGTTTTTTTAGGATATCCCCGTGGTCAAAAAGGTTACAAAATACTTGATATATCTTCTAAAAAAATTATGTAGCAAGAGATGCTATTTTTCATGAACATATTTTTCCATACAAAATTCTTAATGCTAGAATGTCTCCCTTAGTTTTGCCACTGCCGCCTAAAGAAGATTTTCTTCACCTATTATTTATCCTTTCCAAGAGAACCCACCACCTGACCCACCAAACTACATTACAACACCCACCCCCCATATACAAACTTCTCACCACCTAATAACATTACAAATCCCATCTCTTCACCACCTGACTTACCTTTCACACCCATTACCCAAGATTCTACAATTCAAAACCAAGTCCAACACCTTGATTGTGATACGGCGTCGCTTCAGCCTTCCAATCCTATTCAGACCCAACCTCCAAAACATGTTACGCCATCATCACATACCCAAACTCCTTCCTCGTTAGCGCATCCTCGTCCAACCCATCCAAGTAATCGACCCCGTTATCTCGACGACTACATATGCTCCCTCACCTCATCACAGGCGTCTTCTTCCGCTTCTATTCCTGGTACTCTTTATCCTATTAGAAATTCCTTACCCTCTCATAATTTTTCCCCTTCTCATCGATCCTTTGTTTCTTCAATTGCTATTGATTCTGAGCCAACATCATACTCTGAGGCTAAGAAATTTCCGGAATGGCGCAATGCTATGCAATTTGAGATTGATGCCTTGTGTGAAAATAGAACATGGTCTTTAGTTCCACTACCAGCTGGGAAGAAACCGATTGGTTGCCGTTGGGTATTCAAAATTAAACGCAATTCTGATGGAAGTATTGAAAGGTATAAAGCTCGATTAGTTGCTAAAGGGTATACTCAAATAGAAGGGATGGATTATTTTGATACGTTTGCTCCTGTTGCCAAACTAGTCACTGTTCGAGTTCTCCTCTCTATTGTTGTTGCTAAAAATTGGCCTCTTCATTAACTCGATGTCAACAATGCTTTTTTACATGGTGATCTGCACGAACATGTCTATATGCAGTTGCCCCCAGGTTTCAGACGTCAGGGGGAGCCTCTTGTTTGTAAGTAACAAAAATCATTATATGGTCTTAAACAGACATCACGAAATTGGTATTCAAAATTTTTTGAAGTTCTTATTGAATTTGGTTTTACACATAGTACAACTGACCCATCTCTTTTTTGCCTACATCGTGAATCGGGTTCTGTTTTTCTTTTACTTTATGTCGATGACATTGTTCTCACAGGTTCAGATTTGGTTCTTATAAGAATGGTTAAGGAACTTTTACACAAACATTTCAAAATTAAAGACTTAGGACACTTAAAGTACTTTTTGGAGATTGAAGTTGCAAGATCAAAGCGTGGTCTTTTTTTTATCTCAACGACAGTATGCACTTGACATTATATCTGATAGTGGTCTTACTGCTACCAAACCAGTAGACTTTCCCATGGAACAAAATCTGAAATTATCTCCTTCTGAAGGTACTGTTTTAACTGATCCTGCACCATATCGTCGTCTTGTGGGTCATCTAATTTATCTCACAGTTACACGTCCTGATATTGCTTACTCCGTCAACATTTTAAGCCAATTCATGCATGAACCTCGTCAACCACATATGAATGCTGCTATTCGTCTTCTTCGCTATTTAAAAGTCACTCCTGGCCAAGGCCTTTTCTTTCCCTCTAATTCAGATTTATTCCTCCAAGGCTACTGTGATTCAGATTGGGCTAGTTGTCCTACCACTCGATGCTCTACTTCTGGTTATTGCATTTTTCTGGGTCCTAGCATAGTCTCATGGAAAACAAACAAACAAAGTGTAGTATCCCGTTCGTCTGTCGAAGCGGAATATAGAGCTATGGCCAATGCAACTTGTGAAATTACTTGGCTCTCATATCTTTTAAATGACATCGGTCTCTCTCGTTCTACACCAATATCACTATTTTGTGACAATCAGTCTGCTCTTCATATTGCCTTAAATCTGGTGTATCACGAACGTACTAAACACATAGAGATCGATTGTCATGTTATTCGTGAAAAGATTTCTTCCGGTCTTATAAACACTATGAAAGTTAGTTCCGCAAATCAAATTGTTAACTTGTTCACCAAGTCCTCAGGCAAAGATCAATTCTTGTGGCTAAAGAGCAAGATGGGGTTATCTAACTTACACAACCCATCTTGAGGGGGAGTGTTACAGCATCCTAACTATTATTACAATTGATATCCCATGATATGCGCCTCCCATGATATGCTCCTTGATGTTGTCCATGATTTGCGACTGTTATGCAATCTGCTGGCTGTCCATGATATGTTCCTTGATGTTGTCCATGATTTGCGCCATTGCCTATTAACTCTCATCCTGATGTTGTGTGATTTGTTATCCTGATCTTTTGTGATTTGTCGTATATTTAAATTCATTTATTTTTCAGTTACAAAACCTTCCGTATTTAAGTCCCTGATGTAATCCTTTTGCTATACACAAGTATTATTCTCCCAAACTATCATCTTCTACGTTTTTTTTTTTTTACAAAACCCACAGCAAACAGAACTTTCCTTCGCCGCTCAGTCGTTTGCTCCGCCACGTTGAACCAGAACCACCAAGCGAGCCTGATTTGCACAGCCTGCCATGCGAACACTTCCACCAGTGACGTCCACCACTGTCGCGACGTCTTCGTCCGCCACTATCGCGACGCCAAAGAAACGCAAGTTGAAGAGCAATTTGTTGTGGAATATCTACTATAAAAAGGGACGAAGGATCAATAAGAAGGGGTCGAAAATTCTCTCTTGGTTGCTCTAGGTGAGGCCCGAAAAAATTGTAGTTTGGGTACACTCTGTTGGGGCCGAAAAATTTGGGAAAAAAATCTAACTCTCTGGTGTCTCTTTGTTGAAGTGATGAGTTTAGAGTTGTTGGTTTTGGGGTATGGAAAATTTTCTGGGTAGAGAACACATTTCTGGTGCTCTCAAAAGTTCAGGAACAAAAGGTTAGCTCTATATTTTGTTTTCCTTTTCTCTTTTGTTCATGGCTTTCAAGAGAATGGATTGAAAGTTGTTTGTAATTTGTGGCATCAACAGTTGAAAATTTGAAACAGAAAAAAAATTCCGACCATCGAGCACAGCACCCAGTTCCGGCGGCCCACCGCGTGCAGCACCCAATTCCAACGGATCAGACGGGGTCAACGTCCAAGTCCGTCAGTCAACTGACGGAAAGGATGACATTGAATATTTTTTTAGGAACTTAGGGACCAAATTGAACATTTTAATAACTTGGGGACCAAATTGAACATTGAAAAACAATTTGGGACCAAAAGTGTAATTTAGACTATTTTTATCATTCTAAAGTTTTTATTGTTCTTAATACTTATTTTTAAATATTTTTGCTTTTAATAAGATACTTTTTCAAGAACGATAATCCATATCTATTTGCAACCCTTTGAGAAGAATGACTAAAATTTCGATTTGGTCTCGTATCTTATTTTTTTTAAAATTTATTTTGTTCTCTTAACTTATCTTTTGGATTTGATTTGGTCATACCATCACACATTGCGATGTGGCAACATCACATGTTGCCACATGATCCCATCATTCCCTGCTCAAGTGGTAAGACACATTACTCAATTACACACATCATCACTTAACCACCACATAGGAGAGAGATCAACGATAGTATGACAGAAAAGACTAATTTAGGTAACGTTTCATATTCAAGGGACTAAAATTGACATTTTAAATATAAGAAACCAAAATGAATTTTAAAAAAATAAGATAAGAGACCAAAAATCTTATTTAGCCTTCGTTTTACTTCAAGGTGGCGTTTGAAAGAGCTTATTTAAGCTCCTTTTGACTTATCCGATGACATAAGCTCTTATACAGTGTGTTTGACAGAGCTTATAAAAATAACTTATGCCATCCTATAAGGATTTTTTGACTTATTTTCATAAGTCACTGAGAGAAGCTTATGGAATTATCATAAGAGCTTATGCACTAAACACCCTCTCCGTATTTTTCACTATTCGAATCCTCTCATGCCGCTTTCTTTCTTTTTCTTTCTTTAAGTGCTTATGGCATAAGCTCTCATGCGATAAGGTCTTATGTGATAAGCTCTTAATTAAGTTGTTTATCCAAACACACCCCAAGTTCTACCGAATTTTAATTTTTTAGTTAGATATATCATATAATATTAGTTTATTTCTTTGATACCCCTTGCATGGCAAAGGAAGATTTGGTAGTCATATATTAAAAGGAATAGTCTCCGTAAAAAAAAAAAGGGAAAGGTCTATTCCAATCTATCATGTGTGCTTATACAAAACAAATCTATTTGGTCAAAAAAAAAAAAATCATTCATGTGTAATTGATTCATGTCATTGAGGACTGCATTTTCAACTTTTGGCTCCAGTGGCAGGAATGGATGTATTTCTGTTGAACCCCTTTGTGAATTAACTTGAATATACATTGCTAATAAGGCATTTTATGTCTGAATATACTCTCTATGCTTACTGTACCCGTAAACCTCATTTTAGAATAATTTGATCCAGTAAAAAATTAAAAACAAAGTAATTTCATCTTTGTCGTTATCAAATTAAAGTGATGACAGTATTGACAAGTTCTTTTTCCTTCCAATGATGTGTATTAATAACTAATGGAGCAAATATCCAGACAGAAGACACAGACAAGACACACACACCAACACATAAATACCAGTCCACAAATTTTAAAAGTTATAAGATACATGACTAAGGACTAATGTTATACAAAAAAACAAAGATACATGACTAATATACCAACATTTAGAATTAAGAGTTTAATTATGATGTATAATAGTATAAAAAAATTATATTATCAATCAATCATACATTATCTTATGGATTTAATGTATATGCATTAACAGTGTAAAAAAATTTCACACAATCATTCAATCATATCTCACCACATAGATATTTGTGGAGATATTTTTGAACTAATATAACAAAGTGATATAATGATGAAATTTGATTGGATGTCGTATAAAACTTGTTTACACTGTCAGTATATAATTCTTAAACTCATATCTTATTTATAACTTACATGAGTCAACTATTTTTAATGATGTGATATTGTGTGATCGATAATAATTAAATTGCAGTGTTAATTTTTCACACAGCACCCTTTCTCTATCTCTAAGTTCAAACTCTCTCACTTCTCTCTATACACTCCTGCGTGCCACCACTGGAGGGGGTGGTTTTGGGGTATTTTTTGGTTTGGAATCACCCATTTACTTTATTTTTCCTCCTCTTTTATCTAAATAAGTGGGTTTTCCACATAGATCTGATTTTTTTTTCCGTGTTTTTCCTTGTTTTTCGACATCTGTGTGTGGCGATATTGTTGTTTGTCGTCTTGGTGCGGCGTTGTTTGGTTTCCCGTCTTGGTGCGATGTTCGTTTGGTTCAGATTGGCAGATCTGTTTCGATCCATCACATATTTGATCAAGACTTGGGCGTCAATGTTACATATCCGGAGGAATGAATATTTCGGTGACTTTGATTTTGTCACTTTTGTAGGCATTTTGATTTTGCTGTGTTATGCTATTAACCTGGGTACTATGAGTTTGTTCGCAGATTCATCCTTTTCGGTTTTTAGCGACGTTGGATTTGTGTTGTTTTTGATGTATTCTACTAATTTGAATGAATGAATATCTTTCTTAGTAAAAAAAAAAAAGATAATAATTAAATTGCACTAAATATATATTACAATTCAAATTTTTTTTTTGTTGAGATAAGCTATTACTTCAAAATATTTTTTTTTTGAGAATATTACAATTCAAAATATAAACTTCTTTTTTTTAGGCAATTCAAAATATAAACTTTAAATTCAAATAAAACTATTAATATTTCATAACTCAACCTTAGCTGTTAAATAATAAAATACAACTGTAACGTAACAAAATACATCATTTGTGTAATTGCTATTAAGGATATTCATCAACCGATCCAAATCAAATCAAACTGTAAAAATCGAACAAAAAATCGAAAACTGAACAAATTGAAAATCGAAAAAATCGAAAATCGAAAATCGAAAAATCATTTTTTTTTCATTCAATTGGATCGAATTTTGGATCCCTAGTGAAAACTGATCCAATCCAATCCAAACCGACCTACTATTTACATATACTATTATTTTTTAAATCATAGTATTACTCACACTTAAGCATTGCTTTTCATACTTTTATGAATGAACACCCCCATTCTTTTTAATATTTTTGATAGAAGACATATATGAGATTATTTAGAATAAATGTTAATGTCTTGAAGTTATATTTTTCTAGAAAAAAAATTGATGTATATCATATATATACTTGATTGAGTAAACATGGAAAATGGGAAATTAATTAAATAAATTTGAAAAATAATCAGGTACAATTTATTTTTAGCTAATTCAAAGGAAAAAAAGGATAAGTGACAATAGATACAGAGAATCAACATAAAAGAATATTTAAAATAAAAGAACGTGTTAAAAAATATCAATAATAATTTTTTTCAAACCCCCAAAATTTGTCAAGAACTCTCTAGAATTTTCTTCACTATTCATCAAATCAAATAATGGTTAATAGGAAAAAAATAATAGCTGCTTTTCATAAAGGTTATATTGTTCTAGTATATAAAGAGGTTAAAATAGATATTGTGCACCCTAAACGAGCTCATTTTTTATTTTTGCTCAACCTAAAGTAACTCCTTTAAACGAAGACTACCTTTTTTTGACTATTAAATCAATAAAAATGACACTTGATATATATATATATATATATATATATATATATATATATATATATATATATATATATATATATATTATCAAAATCGAATTATTCAATCAATCCAAACCGCATTTGATTGGATTGGATCAAATTTTTTAAGGAAACAAACCAATCCAATCCAAACCGTATGTTATTTCCATCATTGGATTGAATGACTTTTTAACTCAAAATTGATCAACATTTAATATCCATCATTTATTAGTGTGTATACTTAAAAATCATTTATTTGAACAGTGTATACTTTTGAAGTATATTCCTTTTATAAGATTTTCAAATTGCACATTTAATTTTCAAAATTAAAAAACTAACTCTGTCTTGTAAATAATAAAGCTTGAGATTAATCATTAAAAACCTTTTTAATAAATAAATATCAAATAATTAATTATAAAAAATTTCTTGTTTTTTAAGTAACTTAACAATGTGAAGTCAATGGTTAGTCAACACTAAAATTGGGATGTGTAACTTAAGATCAAGTTTGAAGTTTGTTGTTATTTTGATAAATTTTAAGGTGGTGGAGTATAATTTACCTTAAACTAATAAGAATTAGAAAAGTTGGACTCTTTAAATTTAACTATTATCATTAATTTAAAATAAAAATTTATTATTAAGAAAGTTAAATTCATCCAAATAAAATTATGGGCATATCTATCAATTGTAAGTGGTTATAGAAGGTTTTATACTTAATATGAAAATCTTAAATATGCCACTTTAAATATCTGAATACAAAAATCCGGATATGCCTACGAGTCATAGCTAAAATATAACAATTGCTATAATCATTATGAGGAAAAACATTTGGATAGGTATATAAGTGGTAAAGGACTATTGTTATTCTAATCGGTTACTTTGAAGGGGGGGACTGCAGCCAGCATGTACACAACACAGATTTCACATCATGCAGCTACATATGGGTTAGGTTTACTCGCTACTCTCTAGAATACATACCAAGATTATTTACTGATATCGAATGGCATACGTCTTGCACTCTTGTATATAAATCACACAAGCAAATGCAAATATTGTTGAAAAATTCTTACACACCCATAAAGTATTACTAACATCAAAACTGCAACTGTTGTTTACTTTCGAAATGAAAACGATCTAATTGCAAAGTGCGTACCCTCACTTTGTTGTTTCATAATTAATTATGTGCCCTGTCCATTTTACACGTCTGGAACTTCAATAAACATCACATCTACCCACATTCTTCCCACAATAAATGTAATAAACATGATAATGAGTTTCAGATCTACCCATTTCCTATTATTTATAATCAGCAGGCAGCAACAGGTACGGTATAAAACTATAAATTATACACATTTCATACATGGAAAATGATATTTTCACAAACTTCTGAGGTGTTTGTAGAAAGTTTATTTGTGTGAATTACCATTATTCTACTAACTCGTACTCCCTCCTGCCACTATTATAAGTAAAAATTTAATGGAACATATATTAAGATGGTTAATTAATCTTATTTAAAAGAGTCATTGGGAATAAAAAATTAAGTTTGTTACCTAAATTGCCCTTCCTCTTATTTATTAAGCTTGTATTGTTGAGAATAAAATGAGTCATTGAAAAACACAATTTGTATTAAATAAAGGGTATTTTGAGAACAACTTCATTAAATAGGATGAAAGTAGTTAAAATTTGCTTATATTTTGGACCAAAAAATTTGGAAATTTTTGCTTATATTATTGACCAGAGGGAGTATATGCCTACACAGTTCCCAGCCAGACTTCCCAAACCTAAAAAATGCAACATTGACAAGGCAAGGCAAACAAAAACTAAAGGATGAACGTTTTATTGTAAGAATCACACACCTAACATAAATTCCCATGATATTGATTTGGCACTAAGGGCTTGTTTGGGAGTTTGAGAGGAGAAGGGAGGGCAAGGCTTTGAGGAGGAAGAGGGGGCAAAGAGATGGGGGAAGGGAGGATACTCCTTCAACTTGCATGGGGTTTATTTTTTAACAAAAGAATCAAAACCCTCTAATTTGGGAGAACTAAAAAATGAAGTAGAGGAGGGTTTTGGAGGGCTATCCTCCCTTCCCTATTCATTTTCCCCTCGTTTTCTTCTCAAACCCTTCCCCTCCCTTCCCCTCTCAACTCCCAACCAGACCCTAAGGTTATAAAGCATGTTTCACTACAGACATCCAATAATTTCATATACTACCCACATTTGAGGCAAAAATTTAGTAACCCAGTAAGCATATCATTGACAACTATTTATAGAAAAACATCTTTACCCGCTTTAGTTTAACATTTTATGCTCATAAATAGCTCATTCTCATAGCTCTATCATAGTCTTGTTACCTATTACTTCAACGAAAATGAAAAATGATGAAGCTACCTTACACCATAGTAAGGTACCATAGATGCTCATGTATTATGGTGTAAGGTACCTCATCATTTAAGCTCTATCATTGACAACTATTATTTAAGCAAAATGATGAAGCTACCTTACACCATAGATGCATGCCACTGCCTACTTGCATTTCTGAAGTTCTAAAATATTTACTAACTTTTACCTTTCTGATACATCGAAATCTAATATTGATATCAACATGTTTGAAAAATCGAAGTAAGTAAAGTTAGACTATTCTACAACGTGTCCGGAAGTAAATATATACTTTTAGCATAAAACTATGATGACATGAGCTCAATTGCAGCCTAACTACATTCCACAGAGATGATTTGACTTTGGAACAATAGAAAATATACTTGCTTGGGGATTGTATGGAAGCAAACAACACCCACTAGTACTCAAAACACTCAAAACCTCCAGTTTAGAAGTTCAGGTAGCACACAAAAAACTTGGGTTAGCATGTCATCATCTCCAACACAAACTTGAATACAATGCTAAATGAAGAAAGAAAAACAGAGAACAAATAAGGAGAATATGTGGAATAAAAGAAACCTTATTCAGTATGTAAACCAAAAACAGAGAATGCCTATTTTCAGTTGACAATCTCTTCAATAAATTTTCTTTTACAAAAGAAGCAAGACTCAGAAAAACATACCACTAAATCGAAATGGGGCTTTTCCAGAAGTTTGGTTTTTATATAACAAAATGGCATCCTTTAATCTATGCAAGTGAACCCACCTAGTGGGAAAATTAGAAAAGGCTGTTGTTGTTATTGTTGTAAAACTAGTATTATATACCGAAAACACAATCAAGTAATACCGACATTTCAAGTTTTAACAACAACATCAAATCCTATTTCAAACTTTGTCTGTAAGACCTTATGTCCTACCCAACCTACAGTCCGAGATTTACCATTTCCCAACACATATTTCATACCATTTAACATACAAATTCATATGTGTTCCATAGCTAAACATAACCTCCATATCAAAGAGAAGATCTACAATTTAACAACTTAGCTGCTGCGTAACATTATATTCTCTGCCAAACCAAAAAGGTATAAACCATCAGGCTTACTAGTAAAAGATGGATGGATAGAACCGAAAATCGAAATCAAAATTAATGGCACTCAAAATGTTCATACAAACAAACAACAAACATAGCCCCAGGCAATTTAACATAAATGACACAAGTGCCTGGTGAGTAATAAAGAGACACAGTAACAAACATTTAAATACACGAGCTACAGAAAAATTAAAAATAAAATAAAAATAAAATTGGCTCAATTGAAAAGCTTGCACTACATCTTCTTCATGACACTAAAAATCAACACCTCGACAAAACTAACTTAGTTTCAAAGTGTATATAATATGAAAAGCAAGGATTGAAGATTGTTACTGGTCAGTGAGCCTTTCTCCTCTGCTGCTGCTGTTGCTGCTGCGGCTTAGTGTCAGTGGCTAATCTGTAAATCCAATATACCTAAAAATGAACGACATTATTTCATTTATTTTATTTTATTTTTTCTTGACACAAAATAAATGAAAAAAATGTTGAGAAAAATTGAAGAGAGTAGTACCAATGCGAGGACGTGAACTGCTATCAAAACAATCACCAAGAAAGGTACTGCATCTAGGATCCATGGCCGCTCTTGCGACTTTGCCATTGCACAGAGCAATTTGGTTCCAGAAACGGCGTCGTTTCACTTCAGAGTTCAAATACGGATTAGTTTATACGGTTTTCTTTTTCATTTCCCCTTTGATCTAGAACGACGCAGATCCCTCTGTCCGACCAGAACAAAACCACGCCCCATGGATGAAGATTTCTGTAAAATTTTAACAATATTAAATTAAATTAAGTAAATAAGATAGTATCTGCCTTTCAATTAGAAAAAACTGAAGGGAAAAAAAAAAAAGTTTAAGAAGTTGTTTTTATATAAATTATTTGATGAGAAAATCATTTTTTTTAAGTAAAAAAGATTATTTTTAAAAGTTTGATTGTATTTGAGTTTTTCTCAAAAATGATTTTTTTAAAAAAATTTATTTTTAAGGTTAAAATGAAAAGTTATTTTTATTAGTTTTTGTAAAAATTATTTTTTTATCACTACACATCTTTAAAAAAAGTGATTCTTATGATGGTAAATAAACAAAAACAACTTCAGCTTTTTTAAAAAATCTCTAAAAATAATCTCTAAGTTATTTGTTGTCAGAATCACTTATTTTTTAATCTATAATAAATAGTATTTTATACTATCAACTAATTATAAATTGTCACATTATTAAAAAATTATTTACTCTTATCTTGATAACTTTAAAAATCATTCATATCATAATTTATAATTGATTGACAATGTATAAAACTTTACACGGGATGGCTTGTAAGGTGGGAGAGCATCTTATATCTCCCATCATGAGAGACATAAAAAAAACAAAAATTATTTATCACCCTTCTCTCAGTCCCCTCTTCCCTTTGGTCTGCCACCCTCATCCCACCCCTCCACTATTCATCTCCTTCGCCACCCACACCCCACCCCTCCACTATTCATCTCCTTTACATCTCCTCTATTGTTTGAGCATGCTAATGGCTTCTTCTGTCACAAACACACCGTGAAATTGTCCAGTATCATTTATTTTCCGATTTTGGAACAAAGCCCGAATGATTTTTTTTCCAGCTCATCTGCACAGTAAATTTCATTAATTGAAACCAACATGTACTATCTGCACTATCCGAGTAAGTTTGGGCCGAGGTTAGTCCGAATGTGTTACAGTAAATTTCATTAATTGAAACCAACATGTACCAAGGTAGAAGATACCATATTGTAACAAACTCCTCAACGCGGAAATAAAACAAGTTTTAAAAGGAACATGACTGGAAAACATAAACACAACCTCGATATCACATTACAGAGCTGGTATAACCAAAATTCGGAAACACAACGGATAACAACATAAACTAAAGATAAATCCTAACTACGAGTAGCGGCTCCTCATAGTCACTTCTCAACAGGCTGCTCACCGTCCTCTGCATAACAAAAAGGCACATGCAAAGCAAACAACAAAAGACAAGGAGTAAGAAACATGTATAAAACACAACGGCAAATGAAACAGTTAGCAAGATGATCATACATCACAATCAAGCATGTTATAACATAACATCATAAATAATACATTCATATCATATTCGTTATATCAACAATGTATGCTATGCGGTGCAGGACTACTCCACTACTCTGTTATGCATGTGGATCCAATCTACCTCAGGAAGTCAACTTCGGAGTTACATATCCACATTGGCCATTAAGCACCAACACCGACAATTCACCAAACCATGGGTGAACCCCTTGGATAGCCAATGCACCTTACTCTCGGATGAATCACCGCGGACGGCCAGATCGCTTTACTCTCGGACGACCTCCTCTATGTTGCACATCCCCCATTAACATCTCCCATGCGTGAATGCATGAGCAACAACAACACTCAATCAAACAATCACCACCTCCTCTTTGGTCACTAGGCACCAAACTTTTTATCACCATCAAAACCTCGGCCAATAAGCACTAAGGTACAACAACGTGCGGTAACACATCGTTACTGACTTAACCATCTTTAACGTTCATGTTTGATTATATTTGTTAAGTCTTCATTGGTTTATTTATCTTGTACTTTACTTTGATTGGTGTCTTATTACATCATGGGTACAATTTGGGTGAAACCACCCTTGTCCCTGTTTCAGCGTTCTGTTCTGTTTAGGGGAGCACGGTCGTACTTCCCCCAGCACGGGCGTGCTAACTTTTAAATCAAGCACGATCGTGCTGTCTATTGAGCACGGTCGTACTCGCTGGAGCATGACTGTACTGATTTGGGCAGGAAGAGTTGGAGAACTGATGTGGTTCCGGCAAGCGTACCGGATCGAAGCAAGTAATAATAAAACGGTGAGAAACTGAGTATCGAACTCAGGGATTGGGAAACCAAGTATCACTTCACAAATTAAACAACTGTTTTAGATTAAGAAATAAGTGTGAATAGATTTCAAGAAAATAAAAGAAACAATAAAATCAAATCAAATATTTTTGGGATTTTAAATATGAAAAAGAGATTTTCAGGAATTGGGTTACCAACAAGACCACTCATGCTACTAAATTGACTACCCCTCTTGTTAATTATCGAAATTTTCTTTGAAGGCGAATTTATCCTAAATAAGTTAATGCTCCCTCTCGGGTTACAAGAACTGTGCCCAATTAAACCAACCCATACTCTCGTGGTAATTGAATTTAAATTGAACCCTTTAAGTTTTGTGACAATTCGTGAACCCTCGAAGGACCGCTTGTAACTCTCGTGATTTAAGTCCTAAGTTTGATTCCTATAGATCTGATACCTAAGTTCACCGCTAAGTTCGTCCTTAGAGTATCTATGACATACAAATAAGTGCACACCAAATTCACAAGTAGTTCATGCAATAGGAATCAAATCGAAAGTAAATTGGAATTAACAAAAAGTAAAACTCAATTAATAACATAAAACAAATCTTGGGCATAGCCCCAATCCCTATAAACAAAAAGCCTACTCAAGCATTGTCATAGTCATGGCAAGCTTGATTAACAAAAAGCATAAAAGAAAACCTAAGAGAGAAGAAGAAATTGGAGAAGAAGAGAAATTCTAGTTTTTGCCTAAAGTAGCAGCCCAAGTCCTCCTATTTTTGAGCCTAATTGCCCTATTTATAGAGTAGGTTAACTTGAATCCCAAGCAATTACAAAATCAGATCAAATCAGGTTTTAAAATTCCAGATATTGCGCATCACGGCCTGGCCCTGATGGCCATCACGGCCTGGCCTTGACAGGTTCTAACTTTTTCGTTCTCTTCTTTTCAGCCTTGCTCGATCATGGCCGTGATGGGTGTCACGGCTAGGTCGTGATGGACTCTGTTTGGCTCAGTTTTCTTTACTTTTCAAGCTTCATCTTCATGCAAGCTCCATCATGGTTGATCTTGAACATTTTAATCTTCATATCCAAATCAATATCTCCAAATTAATTGCCAAATCTTATCATATCCTTTATTGTTGTGATAGGCAATTATTATCCAACTCCAAATTGATTAATTTGGATCCAATCTTTTATCTCAATGCCAATTGAATTATCTTTTAATCATAATAATCCAAATCCAAATTGATTTGGATTCAAATCCATCGTGTGGACCCTTGCAATTTACTTGGCAATCTTCAATCTAATTGATATCCTTCTTCTTTGTCCTTTCCTGAAAATAAAAATAAGAAAAATCTTGAGAAAATCATCTAAGGTCTAATTAAATCAATTAAATGCACACATTGACTCTAAAGTAACAAAAATAGGGAAAACAAAGTCTAATTTGGGCTAAATCAAGTATTCAACTCAACTTAATTGATTAAATCCACTCTAAAATAATAGATAAAATATGATAAGTCAGCAGATTATCAAGAACCCTTGCTAAGCTTCCTAGGGCATTGAAGATCAATCATATTGGCTTTTAACTAACCATCAATCATTAACTTGTTATTCTCATTAATCTTCATGTCTTATAAATGTAATTACACATTTATATATTTTGATGAATGACAAACACTAACAAAAAAAAAAAGATTATTTTTATAGTATGCATGTATAACACGTGCTAAATTCAAATTATTATGGTGTACCAAAAATTCCAATATCAAGACCACAAGAATCAAATGGGTAAATTATTGGATCTTAGATGCTTTTGTAAAAGATTGATTTAATTAGGTTTTAATATGGCTCAAGGTTTTTAATGATAAAAAGCAAAACACGTTTTTTCTAAATTTAGCTAAAAATGTTTTATAAAATCCATTTCTGAAATTTTTTATTATCGTCAAAAGATTTCACTCAAGTTTTTATTGTTGAGAAAATAAAATTCCTTTTTAAATGATATTAAGATTTTGATCAAAATATTATAAAGAGATTGAGTTTGTTGCTGCATTAAATACGATAAGGTTGTGCACATTGTTACATGTCCAATTCATGCTTAACGGTAATATCAATTGTCTGAGCTTTTTGCTATTATCTTCGTGTCAATTGATTTGCTAATTAATAAACCAATCTCCTAAACCCATTTATATCTGTAATATCCTCATTTTTCGGCTTTATAATATCAATAATAATTATATAAATGATTATATTCTTATCCGAGATTAAGAAAATGACTTTGGATAAACTAAGGTCATTTCTCTGTCATACTTATTTTTATAAGGTTATGGGGAAGTTTTGGAATGAAAATTCAAACAAAATCGGTCTGCATGTTCTGCGTTTTCACTAACAGTAAGTTTTTACTGATCAGAAACCCTAATTTCGACTCGACAACGAAACCATTAGGTTTTATATTTTGTCCTCGACGATTTTCCACATTTCGTAAAAATTCGTTAGGAATGAAATACTATTATTTTATTTGGACGAAATCATTAAGAAAACACGTAAAACCTAAGTCGGGGGATAAGTCGAATAAACGATGAGTCGATTATGGAGCTGAGATATTAGGAGATGTTGATGTAGCAGAGAGGACTAGGAGTCCGGCCTCAAATTTTATTGATCGGGAATTTTCAAGTGAAATGACCAAAATACCCATACGCTTAACCTAACCGACGTCGAGTTAAATTTTAACCATGGTTAAGGAACCAATGTTAGTTCTTGTGGTCTAAAATCAGCCACACCTCCCATGAATTCTTGACCACATGATTTTGACCATAGTTAGCAAAGTAACCCTAATTAAGTGTTAACTATGGTTAATCATATATTAATTAAATAATCCCAAAACTCATTAATTCAATTCCTAAAAATCAAACAAAGCCTAAGATCTACCCTATTTATACCCCTTGAAACCGCAGCAGCCCCTTCCCCATTTTTCTTCTCTTCATCTTCTTCATTTTCTTCCTATTTGCACTTTGCTTCAAAAACTGATAAGAACACCAAAACCCATCGAAAAGATAACCCTCTTCCTTGCTGAAACTCGAAAAACTTTGTACATGAAAGTTGTTTCTCTTTATCCCGTATTTCCAAAGAGCTAAAGATCACCATAAACGGATAAGTATATTGGGAGATATACCCAAATTACCAAAACTGCCCAAAATTCTCAACATCATACGAGAACAGTGGAAAGAATGCCCTTTAAGCCCCTGTTTTGATCTGAATCAAATAAAACCTTAAACATCAAAGTTGTTCCTCCCCTTCTTATCACTAGTGGAAAATATACATTAGACGGTAAAGGTTTACGTCAGTTAACCAAAAACTAGACGTTAAAAAGGGGGCGGTGGCAGTTTTGTAAATAATTAATTCACTGTTAACGTCAGTTGTTTTAAGGACTGACGTTAAAAGTGAGGCGGTGGCAGTTTTGTAAATATAAAATCACTATTTGCGTCAGTTGTTTAATGAACTGACGTTAAAAGTGTTTTGGAAGAAGTTATTAAAACTTTTAACGTCAGTTGTTTATAAACCTGACGTTATAAATGTGATTTTTACTTCAGTTAAATAAATAACTGACGTAAATAATCAACTCATTCCTATCTTTCTTTCATTGTCATCTCAGGGTTGTCACTCTTAACGCAGATCATCACTCCATATAGTGCGGTTTATTTCTAATCTTTTTCTTAAAAAAATTTATTTTTAATCTTAATTAATTAGCTTGAATTAGTAAATTAACAAATTCTTGTGCAAATTAAAATAAATAAACACTTAACATAAAACAAGTTATATATGTATAATCAAATCGTATCTCATTGAAGCGATTCATAAGTTACAATTACATGTTTAAAAGATAAAAAATTTCCGCAAGATATATAGCACTAAAATTAAAAAAGTTTCTGCTTCAACATCATTTTCTTCTCGGTCTGTCTTTGATCGGAATCTCCAACATTGATTCTTCTCATTGAAGCGATTCATAAGTTACAATTACATGTTTAAAAGATAAAAAATTTCCGCAAGATATATAGCACTAAAATATAAAAAAGTTTTCGCTTCAACATCATTTTCTTCTCGAGTCCTGTGCTCGAGAATCTCCAACATTGAATGCATGCCCTCCCTCATTTGAAGTCGATGCTCCATCCGAATCCCACGATCACTTTGGAGCCGCGGCAGAGTGAAGGGTGCACTCGATCTGTTTCAAGCAATATTCTTGGAGCAGTCACTTGGTTCCAAAGTCGAGGTTTTGGAGCGTAGTCGCTGATTCTCCCGAAGGATGATGGTGTGTACAAATCACATTACGTGATTCACCCAACCTTACCATCCATGTTACGTGATTCACACAACCTCAGAAGTTGTTTTGACCATTAAGACAGAGACCTTTAAGTCTAGGTATAGGAAGAAAGAGTGATGAAGTTAATCTCCATGGCAGGGCCATATTGTGAAGCAGAAAAATTAAAGGAAGGAAGGAAGCTATTTATAGGAGTAGGGGATGAAGTTACTAGGCGTCGTAAGTTGCTAAAAAATTAAATTGATCATTAAGAGCATTAGGTTCCAAGGTGCATTGGGAGTTGGCCTGGCAGTCATATATTATAAACGTGCAGAAAAGAAAACGCCAGAAGGAGTAGGAAGATACACTTTTAACGTCAGTTGTTGAATAAAACTGACGTAAAAAGCATTTTTAAAATAAAAAAATATTTATTTTTAACGTCAGTTGTTTATACAACCGACGTTAAAGTGTGATTTTTACTTCAGTTAAATAAACAGCTGACGTAAATAATCCTATATCCCTATCTGAAATGCCCTGTTGTCACACAGGTCTGTTAACGTCGATTGTTGAATAAAACTGAAGTTAAAAGTGTTTTTAAAATAAAAAATATTTATTTTTAACGTCTGTTGTTTATACAATTGACGTTAAAAGTGTGATTTTTACTTCAGTTAAATAAATAGCTGACGTAAATAATCCTATATCCCTAGCTATCTGAAATGCCCTGTTGTCACTCAATTAACACATGTCTCAGTTATTTTGTGAAGGAATAGAAATATAGAGGAAAAGAAGAGGCGTGTACTGATCATTACGAAGTATGTTACTTTATACGAGACAACACTTTTAACGTCGATTGTATTCAACAAGCGGCGTTAAAAAGTGTTTTTAAAAATATTAATATTTAACGTCGGTTGTTAATAAAAGCGGCGTTAAAAAAATTAATTTTAACGTCGGTTGTTTAATACAAGCGGCGTTAAATGTTGTTTTATGTTTACACCCGCGCGCCTTCTGCACTTCGCTCTGTACGTACGTCTCTTTTCTCTTTTCATCACGCTCAACCCTAAATCACTCTCAACCCTCACTCTCACTCTCACCCAGCACAGAACCCTAATCGTGAGCTCATCTCCACCGCAACCACCGCGAGGGCTTATTCTCCACCACCGTGAGGTACACTATTAACCCTAACTCTGTCTTTCCATTCATTCTTTGCAATAACTTGACGTACATCTCTCTTTCCCCTTCCCGCGCACTAACTCTCCATGTCCCTCTGCTCTCAGTAACCACATCGAACGTTGGCCACCACTCGAGCTCCCCTCCCCACCACCACGCGAGCACCTATTTCTGGTGAGTATTTAGGGCACATTTTTGTATTTTTGGTTTTGAGTGTATGTTGAAACTGTAGTCTCGGTAGTTGAAACTTGAAACCGTGAGTTTGATTTGTTTGGAATGTACGTCTCTGTTTTTGGTTTTGAGTGCATGTTGCTCTGCTGGTTGATCTGTCATGGCCGTGATGCTAATCACGGCTAGGCCGTGATCGATTCCGCCTGTGATGGCATGGTTGCATTCAGTTGGCACGTTACGGCCGTGATGGACATCACTGCCAGGCCGTGACCAGTTCTTGGTAATTAATCTTTAAAAACTATAGTTTTCAATCTCTCGTATTGTCCTTATATTGGATATATATATGTTTTGTATATCTACAGGACCTATCTAGTAATGGATCGTAGTTGGATGGTTTGTAAGCGTACTAGTGCTGAGTATTTGAAGGGGGTGGGAGAATTTATTGAATTTGCTCAAAGGAATGTTCCTAATAGTAATGGAATGTTCTGTTGTCCTTGTGTCAAGTGTTTGAATACGAGGAAATGTACGGTGAAGGATATACGTACTCATTTGATTTGTGAAGGGATTTGCTTGAGTTATACAAGATGGATATGGCATGGTGATATGTTGTTGAGTAGTAATACGGCGAGTGTCTCCCAAAGTGAGGACGTTGACATAGATATGGAGGATGATCGAGTAGAAGACATGATCTGTGATATTGGACAAGAATCTTTTCATCGAGCGCATGTGTATGATAGGTTGTGCGGTGATGCAGATAAGCCTTTATATCCAGGGTGTACTACTCATACACGGTTGTCGGCGGTGCTAAAATTGGTTTGTGTGAAAGCGAGAAATGGTTGGAGTGATAAAAGCTTCACGGAATTGCTTGAAGTGTTGAAAGACTTGCTTCCGGAGGACAACACATTGCCTGACCGTAACTATGAGGCCAAGAAGGTATTGTGTCCTATGGGTATGGAGTATAAGAAGATACACGCATGCCCCAATGATTGCATATTGTACACCGGTGTTCATGAAGACAAACACGATTGCCCTAAATGTGGGTTATCACGATACAAAGTGAAGGGTGGTGATGATGATGATGATGTTGATGATGTGAGAAAAAAGGGTCCTCCTGCGAAGGTGTTGTGGTATCTTCCAATAATTCCAAGGTTCAAGCGATTGTTTGCCAATGGGAAAGATGCGAAGAATCTTAGATGGCATAATGATGAGAGGAAACGTGATGGAAAGGTTCGTCATCCTGCTGATTCTATTCAATGGAAGAATATCGATACTATGTTTCCGGATTTCGCCGATGAGCCAAGAAACCTAAGGCTTGGACTTGCTACGGATGGAATGAATCCTTATGGTAACATGAGTAGTATTCATAGTTCATGGCCTGTTCTGTTGGTGATTTACAACATGCCCCCTTGGTTGTGCATGAAACGCAAATACAGGATGTTGTCTATGATGATTTCGGGCCCAAAGCAACCGGAAATGACTTAGATGTTTATCTAGGTCCCTTGATTGAAGACTTGAAAGCGTTGTGGGTGGAAGGTGTTGATGTAGTTGATGGGTATTCTCATGAGACTTTCAAGCTTCGTGCCATGTTATTTTGCACCATCAACGACTTTCCAGCATACGGTAACTTGTTCGGGTACAGTGTCAAGGGGCATAAAGCATGCCCTATATGTGAAGAAGGCACATGCTACACTCAGTTGCATCATGGAAAGAAGACGATTTACCTTGGGCATCGGAGATATCTTAGACGAGATCACCAATATCGTAAGAGGAAAAAAGCTTTTAATGGATGCCAAGAGACAGAAGAAGCGCTGACGGCCTTAATTGGAGAGCAGGTTTATCAGAGGGTAAAGGACATCGATGTTATATTCGGCAAGTCCAAAAAGAAAGGTAAAGCTGTTGAGAAAAACATATGGAAGAAGAGGTCGATATTCTTTGATCTTCCATACTGGCGCAAGCTTGATTTCAGACACTGCATTGATGTGATGCATGTGGAGAAAAATGTGTGTGATAGTGTGATCGGGACGCTTCTCAACATTCAGGGCAAGACAAAGGATAGTGTGAATGCTCGTCTCGACCTCGTTGCTATGGGTATACGAGAGCAGTTAGCTCCAGTTGTTGAGGATGGTAAGCGGACTTATTTGCCGCCAGCATGTCATACTTTGTCAAAAAAAGAGAGACAAAGTTTCTGCGGGTGTCTTCTGGGCATCAAAGTTCCACATGGTTACTCTTCAAATATGAAGAGGCTTGTCTCTAGTGATCTTAAATTGGTTGGCTTGAAGTCTCATGATTGTCACATCTTAATGCAACAACTTCTGCCCGTTGCTATTCGTGGTATTGCTACAAAAAATGTGAGACATGCCATTACTCGGTTGTGCTCATTCTTCAATTCTATATGTAGCAAAGTCGTTGACCCCCGTATGTTGGATGACTTGGAAGTTGAGGCTGCTACAATCTTGTGCCAATTGGAGATGTATTTTCCTCCTTCCTTTTTCGACATAATGGTTCACTTAATTGTTCATTTGGTGAGGGAGATTAGATTATGTGGGCCGATTTTTCTGAGATGGATGTACCCAGTTGAGCGCTACATGAAGATCTTGAAAGGGTACGTGAAGAATCCTCATCGTCCGGAAGCATCTATTGTTCAAAGGTATGTTGCAGAAGAAGCTATTGAGTTTTGTTCGGACTACCTTCATAACACGGATCCTATAGGGGTTCCTAAGCCTCGGCATGATGAGATCAGATGTCAAGGTAAGGGTACACATGGCTTAAGAATTAATAGGAAGGATCGGGAGGAAGTGCTTCAAGAACATTTGTATGTATTGAACAACATCGAACGTGTTCATCCTTTCTTATTTGAACATAAAAGAAAAGTCAATCAAGAAAACCCTCGAATGAGCGAAAGGTGGTTGTTGAACAAGCATAACAAGACTTTCTTACCATGGTTCAAGGAATAAATGCTTAAGGATGGTAGTACTGCTTCTGATGACGTAAAATGGCTAGCACGTGGGCCTAACTTCAACGTCATATGTTGGAGCGGATATGACATAAATAACTTTTCCTTTTATACAAAGGAACAAGATAACAAGAGTACCATGCAAAATAGTGGGGTTATGATCGTGGCCGAAGCAATGCACTTCTCTAGTGCAAAGGACACAAAACCCGTTCTGACAAAGACCGACACCTTACTTTGGATATATTGAAGATATTTGGGTGCTCGATTACACTAAGCTTACGGTGCCGGTATTTAAATGTAAGTGGGTTGATAGTAACGGTGGTGTACAAACCGACGAATTGGGGTTCACATTGGTAGACCTCAACAAGTTAGGTCATATAAATGAGCCTTTCATAAATTTACGTCGGTTATGTTAAAGAACTGACGTTAATTTTGACAAAACTAACGTCAGTTGTGTTAAAGAACCGACGTTAATAGTGTTATATTTAACGTCAGTTCTCAACTGACGTTAAAAGTGTAACTTTTAACGTCAGCTGTATTTACGTCAGTCAGTATTCTGACGTAAAAAATCAATTTTAACTGACGTAAAAAGCACTTATTGCACCAGTGTATCTTTCCAACAAGCCAAAGTTTGTAGTTTTTGGATGAGCAGATCGTGAGATACACTCACAAAATCACCACATCCTCAAAGGTGTCTCAAAATCTTTCATTTTGAACCCAGCTTATATTGATCATTTTCTTCATTTCTTCAATCTTCAAGAGGCACTATAAGAAATTAAGCTATTTCCCAGGGCTTTTTACCCAGGGAAATAAATCCCTAGGAAATTTTTACATTTCCCACGGCCAAGACCCTCGGAAATATCTCGCTTGATTTCCCACGGCTTGTCCCTAGGAAAAAGAGGCGCCAAACATTCCTGCTTTATTTCTCACGGGATGGGCCGTAGGTAACAGAAAGCGCTGTTTCCCACGGATCGAGCCTTGGGAAATGGCTCAGTTTTCCCACGGGCTTGGCCGTGTCTAGTCAACACGGAGTTTCCCACGGACGTCCCGTCGCAAATTAGGCGGTGTTTCCCACGGCCAAGCCCCTGGGAAAGACAGGCGGTGTTTCCCACGGCCAAGCCCCTGGGAAAATCATCTTCCTCCTCTTCACTCGGTCCCTTCGCGCCTCAGCTCGCCATACTGCAATTTTAGTTGAAGCACCGAAACAGCGCCCCCTAATAGCATAGAAACCCTTTCCCTAACCCATCGTGAGACTGAAGCGCCTCCTCCTCTTCTTCTTTTCTTCCCTGGCAGCGAAGGTAACTCCTCATCCTCCTCCTCCTCCTTCCTTTCTCTTCTCTTTTTCATTTCCTCCTTCTCAAACGTTCTTGCTGACAGAGTGGTAAAGGGACTATCTCACTCACCGTCTTCATTCCCTCAACCGCCGCCACTGTCTTGCTCCATCGCACGCCGTCCATCGCTGTCCTCAGAGGTTGGAGCAGACACCAACACAGCAACAGCAAAGGGTCGTCGCAATCGCCATATAGGTAACTACTTTGTCGTCATGTTGGCTTTCAGCTTTCAGTTTTCGGTTTCAAATGTTGTGTTTGCTGTGAATCTTACATATCAAAGGCCATTATTGTAGTTTCCGTCTTTGTACTGGTCTTAGCAGTGTTCTTTGGTAACATTTGGGGAAAAAAGAAGAAAGTTCTAATTCAGTTGCGCATTTGGCTGTATTATATATTTATTAAGTGGGTGTACCCAGAATTGCTTGGAATCTCATAACCATAAATCTTAATACTTCTTCTAGGAGACCTGAGAAAGTTCTACATTTGTGGTATTCGTTGTTGTAATATTACTTAAATGTACATGGGAAAAAATGAGTCATTAATGATATTGATCTACCTTGCTATATAGTTTATTGTTATTCTAGATTTTTTGCTTCTAAATAGAAAAGATAATAGTTTTCATGATGGGTTTTCTTAGTAAGTAAATTAGGAGGTAGGGATGATTGTGTAATATGGATGTTTGATAAATTAGCATATTTTCGTGCATGTCCAATAATGTGAATAAACTAGAACCCAAAAAGTTGAAGTTTTGCTGTATGATGCCTCCATTTCTTAATGTTCTTGCACACTTTTACTCGTCCCATTCTGTTTGGTTTCTGACCTATCTATTTGATGAAACTAAAGCATGATTATGATTCCTTTGATTACTAATTTGAGAGGTTGAATGCCCCAAATTGCTGCATAAAAGTTACAATTGAAATTTTAAGTTGAAGGACTAGCTTATGATAACTTAGTTGAAGGGCTAGCTTTGTGTTGGACTATATTGAGATACTCCTAAATAAATTTAAGTTTATTATACTCGACCATTAAAAGTAAGTATGATAGTGATTGAGTATAAAGCACTGGTGTGTGTATATACACACACACACTTGGAAACCATTGACCCCAAAAATTTAACTAGGCTTTTAACTAGGTAATTAAACTCTTTGATTTAACTAGGAGTTTTAATTAATAAGGGAGGTCGGAGACCAGTTTCCGTTAAGAAAGTGAAACTAGAGAACAATTCTACATAGTTATTCTATTACAGTTGCAACTTTAAAAAGAAATATCACAAAAGTACTGGTCTTAGCAGTGTTCTTTCAATTTTTGTTCAATTTTGAAACCCAAATAAAAGCAAAATAAAAGAACAGGGCACTTATTTCACATTCTTCTGGTTCTGCAAGTGCCCTATATACCTATCATATGGCTAGGTTGTTTTTTAAATCTGCAAGTGCTTTTTTTATTTCTTTATTTCATCCAGTATATCATGTTGGTTTAGGATTTGCTTGAATTCAATTTTTGTCCAAAGTCTGCAAAAGGAGTTCAAAATTGCAGTATGCTACTGCATTAACTTGAGTTGGAAAAAAAAATGTGGAGTTGCAGAACCAAAAGGAGAGCAATCATAGAAAATTAAGCATGACAAGGAAGCTTGAAATGTTCAGATTTTTCTACATTGAAATGACTTGTGTGAGCTAGAGAGATCAAGAATCCTGCACAATTAGCATAACCAACCAGAGCTACACGTTTCTATTCAAACAACACAATCCTTAGTTAGTAATCAACCAATGTTTGAAACAAAAACCCAGCTTCTGTAATTAATTTTAATGTGTTGTTTCTTTAATGCAGTTGATGGTAAGTATGAAAGTTTCACAATGAACATGAGACAGGGAAGTTACAAATGTTTCATCCCAAAGGAAACTTTATCAATAAACAAAATTGACTTTTGGGAACATCATGAAGCACAATATAAAATAACCGTGGAGCAAAAAGAAAACATTTTTCATTAATATTAGCGTGTTTTTGCTAATGACTTAAACCCGTATCTTTGTTGAGTATCCGGAAAGAAATACTGTTTCTAAACAAACTTGAGAGGAAAATTAAGGTAAGGTTGCTTGTCTAGTTAGTTGACTGTAAAGTATGCAAGTGTTCAGGTATCTCTTTCTGTTATCACATGCCTAAAAATTATTTTACTATGATTGCTTTGGATATCTAAAAAATTTGCATTTATTTTGCATTCTTCAATTATCATCAATCATTTTTGGGGATTCCTTTTGTCATCTTTAAGAATAGGTGACTCCTTTTAGTGTGTGAAATTCATTGAGAGATTGTACCCAAAAAAATTGTGATTGCTATTCTCTTATTGTTAAAATTTATCCGGATTTTTTTATTAATATGCAGAAGATGGATTGTTATCCTTCGAATCGTAGTTGGGTGTATGATAGGCTATATCCGAAAAGAAGGGGTTTGAAACCAACTTTCGTAGATGGGGTTGAAGAGTTTGTTACCCAAGCAAAGCGACAAAAGTGTTTCATCGATGATGGAAACCGAATTAGATGTCCATGTGCTAAATGCCGATGTCGAAAGATTAAGAGTGAAGACCTTGTGAAGACTGACTTGTATATGAATGGGTTCCAGGAAAATTACTGGATTTGGACTCTCCATGGTGAAGAAGTGCCACATGTTGATTTAGGGGTTGACGAGAATTGCACGGGTGTCTCAAGCACTCGTGCAGATATGGGATGTGGGGAACAGTTTGTGTCAATGCAGGAGATGGTGGTTGATGCTCTTGGGGTAAACGAGGTGCATGATTACGATAACACTGAAGATCTTCCGAATGAGGAAGCACAAAGATTTTATAATCTTTTAACCGAGAGACAAAAAAGCCATTGTTTGAAGGGGCCTCAGACTCTAAATTATCGCTGTGTGTGAGGCTTTTAGCTTGCAAGTCCAATTGGAATATTCCTGAAAAGTGTTTGGATTTTTTTATGAAAATGCTTCAGGACGTGACACCTATAAAAGGAGTTGTACCAAAGAATTATTATGGTGCAAAGAGGTTAGTGTCGAAGCTGGGATTGGAAGTCAAGAGGATTGATTGTTGCATTAATGGATGCATGTTGTATTACGACAATGAATTCGGCATAAATGATGGAGCTTTGGTCAAATGCAAATTTTGTCAAGCTTCGAGGTATTGCCCTCCCAAGTCCGGGACAAGTAATAACAAACCAATTCCCGTAAAGGCGATGTTCTATTTGTCAATAGTTCCAAGGCTACGAGAGAATGTTCGCATCAATGCAAACTGCAGGAAAAATGACATGGCACTTTGAGAACAAAAGAACTTCGAGGCGTCTTACGGCATCCATCCGATGGCGAAGCATGGAAGCACTTTGACCGGGTACATACTGATTTTGCTTCGGATCCACGTAATGTACGACTTGGTTTAAGCTCCGATGGTTTTACCCCGTATATCCAAGCGTCGGCTTCACCATATTCTTGTTGGCCCGTAATTGTTACTCCATACAATCTTCCTCCGATATGTGCATGTCGAAACCTTATATGTTTTTGGCGTGTCTCATCTGGGACCATCCAATCCGAAGGCTGGTATTGATGTTTATTTACAGCCTTTGATTGATGATTTGAAGAGGTTGTGGAGCGGCGTGTTGACGTATCGATATCGCAAGGAAGGAAAATTTTATAATGAAGGCAGCTTTGATGTGGACCATTAATGACTTCCCCGCTTATGGTATGTTATCCGGTTGGGGGACTCATGGTAAATTGGCATGTCCACATTGCATGGAGTATACAAAGGCCTTTACCTTGAAACACGGGGGAAAAGTTCTTGGTTTGGCTCGCATCGTATGTTCTTGGAAATGGATCATTCATTTAGACGGAATAAGAATGCCTTCAAAAGGGGGAAGTTGAAAAAGATGCACCGCCACCTAGGTTCAAACCGGAAGAGATTTGGAGTAGAGTAAGAGAACTACCAAAAGTCACTGGCAATGGTCGTGTGTCCAAATTACAAGGATACGGGGAAGGCCATAACTGGACAAAAAGAAGTACTTTTTGGGACCTCCCGTATTGGAAAGAAAATTTGTTGAGACACAATCTCGATGTTATGCACATAGAGAAGAACTTTTTTGATAACATAGTAAACATTGTCATGAATGTCAGTGGGAAAACCAAGGACAATGAGAAGGCAAGAATGGACTTAGCTTTGTCTTGTAGGCGACCGGAGTTGGAGCTAAAGTCGCGAGCTAATGGGAAGATGTTAAAACCGAAAGCTAGTTACACTTTAAGCGTCGATGAAGCAAAGACCGTTTGTCTTGGATAATGAGAACTTAGGATGCCAGACGGTTATTCTTCCAACTTAGCAAGATGTGCCGATGTTAACAAAGGAAGGATGCATGGGATGAAAAGCCATGATTGTCATGTATTCATGGAATGTTTACTTCCTATTGCTTTTAGTTCATTGCCCGTACTGAATTGAGTCAATTCTTCAAGGATTTGTGCTCTGCAACGTTGAGGGAGAATGACCTGATTAGGATGGAGCAAAATATTCCCATAATTCTATGCAAGTTGGAGAAAATATTCCCCCTGGGTTTCTTGATTTCTATGAGCATCTCCCAGTACATCTCGCGTATGAAGCGAGGCTTGGTGGACCGGTTCAATATAGGTGGATGTATCCATTTGAAAGGTAATATAACCATCATAGAATTTTAATTAGACTTTTTTCCATTCGAAGTGAAAGGATATGACTATGAACTTCTTGTTGTTTTATAGATTCATGGGTGATTCGAAACGGTCGGTGAAAAATAAGGCTAAGGTTGAAGGATCAATCTGTGTGTCTTACTTTCACCGCGATACAACCCATTTTTGTTCCCATTATTTCAAGAACTTCATGTTGTCACCAAAAAATAGTAGGAATGAAATGGAAAGTGAAAGTGAAAGACATCCGTTAACCTTGTCAGTCTTTTGCCAGCTTGGTCGTGCTTCCGGGAAGGAGACCTCTCACTGGTTATCGGACAAAGAGAGGAAGTCGGCTCATGTTCATGTGTTGATCAATTGTACCGAAGTTAAACCATACCTTGAGTACGCATTTCGTATCTTTTTCTTTCGAATACCTAATAGTATATATTTTTGTGCTTATAATATATATTGTCCAACTTTACAGTGCCTTCTTGATATCTGTAAACAGCGAGCAAGAACAGTCCACTCGTATACATGCTGAGTTTCCAATCTGGTTTAAGCAACAAGTTAGTATCTTAAAAATCTTTGAATTATCCATTGTGAGTAAAATGTAGACATGATTTTTTAGAACTGACATATGTAGGTTTACCATGAGCAACCAACTCCCATCAACAAACACTTAAGGAACTTAGCTGATGGTCCTAATACAGAAGTCAAAGAATGGCACACTTACTTCGTGAACGAGTACAAATTTCATACCCAATCATGGACGGAGGGCAAAAAAACCATCAACAGCGGGGTCCATGTAAAGGGTCTCATAGAAGGAATTGAAGATGACTTCTACGGCGTGATCCAACATATATATGAACTGGTGTACCCTTCTTTAGACTATACTAAAAGAATAGTTCTATTTTATTGTAACTGGTTCGATCCGTCCGGTAGAGGCACAAAATTTAACCCGAAATGTAATACTGTGGACATCCGAATGAGTAGAAGATATCAAAGGGATGATCCGTTTATCATAGCACAAAATGTGAGACAGGTGTATTACGTACCTTATCCACCAACTCGTAAGGACAAACGAGGTTGGTCCGTCGCCATCAAGACAACACCAAGGGGTAGCATCGAAGTGGATGATTCAGAGGGAGAGGTGCCTTATCAAGTGGATGTAATGTCACATGTAGCTGAAGTCATTGAAGTTGAACCTATTGATGGCTTAGGGGACTTGCAAGTCGCTGGTGAAGAAGTGAATATCGCCAATTTGTCATCCATCCAGGAGCATTTGGATGAAGAAGACGATAATTCCACTGAAGAACATGAAGAGACAGGATCTGAAGATGATGAGGAAGAAGATAATGACTCAACAGGACCTGAAGACGACGACTCAAATTCTGAATAAATCGTAGTTAATTTGTATTAGATCTTCTGAAGACTTTATGATTTGGATGGTTAAGTTATTTTTGGCTGTTGGATTATTAGTTAGTTATACTTGTTGACTTTATGACTTAGATAACTTATTTTTGGCTGTTGGATTATTAGTTAGTTATATTTGTTTACTTTAATGACTTAGATAACTTATATTATTGCTATATCTGATAACTTTTGTTTTAACATTAAATTGCTCTTTAGACATGTCTGCAGGACGTGACCCACCTCCACCCCATCGATAAGGGTAAGGGTATTATGGTTGATACTGACCCCCGTCCAAATCCCCGTCGTCGTCGGAACAGACCTTCCACAAATTTAGTGATTCGTGAGTCTATAGATGGATACTCACGTATGCCTTCAACGCTTACCTCTGCATCGTCAGCACAACACCCACATGTACCTACATCGCGCCCACCACAACAAGTACCTTCACTGACTCCACGTGTTGCACCTACATCGCCTCATTTCGATATGATTCCCACCCCGGGGTCACGACACATGCACACTATAGAGCATCTCCTTCGACATGTGTGGATGAGGAGCAACAATATAGTCCAGGCTATTCACGCTCACCTTGATTTGCGAGATGTGCATGAGCGGCCGAGAGGAGTCGGTGGAGCCAGTGGAGCTAGAGGAGCTAGATGCAGCAGAGGTAGTTGAGCTCATGCCCGATGGTCGACCTATTATTAGGCCTAGTGGTAACGGGTAAGAATTAATTAAATTTCTATGTGTTTGGTTGATTCATGCATTGTATCATAATTTATTACCATGTGTTTGATTGGTTCATGCGTCTTTACTGTTAAGGTTCCTTCCTTGTAAGAGAGCAGCGAGTGCCATCGCGTTTGTTATCCAGCAAAGGTATCATAGGGCATTTACATCATGGGGAAAACTCACTGACAATGAGCGGATTAGTATGTTTGATGCGTTTAGAGTAAGTAGCAAATTTCAATTTACTTAATGTGGTTTTTATTATTTCCGAAACTATTAGTATAACAATTGTTATTTATCTTAAAAAATTGTAAGGCGGCAAGGAGGAACGAAGATGAGTCAGAGATCCAGAGGATCTTTCACCATAAAGCCTCCGAACGCCTTTCTGATATGCTTAGGGAGGCTCGTGAGAGTGGCATACAGCGATCCTGGATTGGAGATGGTATTTGGGAGGAGTTGCGTCGTTATTGGGCTTCTGATCAATTTAAAAAAATTTCTGCTCAGGCAAAGAAAAATAGAGCATCAGAAAGGGTGGGAGAGCCGCACACAGGAGGAAGCATTTCCCAGTCGCAGTGGGCAGATCGTATGGTATGCTCATACTGTCATTCTTTATGCATTAAATGTATTTATTCCAACATCATAGTTCATTACTTGTTATCTTAATCATCTATGCTTGTGTTATAGTCTCGCCGGTATAATCGAGGAGTACAGATTCATGAGGTTCACAAACGCACCCATACTAGGAAGGCTACCGGCGAGTACATAGATGAGCGCTCCAAGCGCACTCAGGTAATATGCCCTTTTGATTTTTGAAGAAGCTATTGACTTTAATAGATATTGTAACACTCATACTTTACTGGACTTGAGAGGCAGGGAGCCTCAAATGTTATGACTAGTTTTAGCATTGGCTTTTAGGGAGTTGAATATATTGCTTTGTGTGAATCTTATTAAGCTTTAGATGACTTGCAGTTTTATATTGTGGTGTTCAATTTGTAAAGGTTGAGGTTTAGGGGAAACTCTGTCCAATTTTATGCATAATTAATCGTGTAACATACTATTCATGTTTTGATTACTGAGTCTGCAGAGTCACTTTATATTTGGACCTATTGATACTGCCTGACATTGGAAATGTTATAACTAGTTTGGACATGAGAATTTGTGTGCATCATATTGAGCTTTTGATGATGATTTATGGATTTAAATTGCGGTGTTCTGTTGGTAAACATTGGGATGTTGTAGTTTTAGGGGAAACTCTGTCCATTTTTCTGCATAATTTATCTTGTAACATATTGTTCAAATTTTGATAGTCTGATGTATTGTAACAGGAGGAGTTTCATGAGAGGATGAGTCAACATAGGTCTCAATCATCAGCCTCTTCACCATCCACCCCACCTAACCCACGGGAGGACGAGGCGACTTGCGCTGAATGTTTGGGCAGAAGTCGTCGGCGGCAAGTATAAGGGTCGTTTGTGCAGTCTTTGGGGACCTTGGCAACTATCGGAAAGGGGCCTCGCGCAAGTTAGAGCTTAGGGTTGGAGCGTCCACCACATGCGGACGTTACCCTCGGGAGTCTACGGAGATTGCTCGGTTGAGGCAGATGTTGGTCGCTTCCCAAGAGGAGGAGCGAGAGGGATGAGGAGCATCGTGTGATGATGGATACGATGCGACAACCGATGGAGACAGTACGGCGATGATTGCTTGTAGCAGCAAGGCCCCCACAATGGCGGACGGCCTAGTCGGACGACCCAGCGTGCTCAGGAGGACGACGACTCTCTTGACCATTTTGTTGAGGAGCCTTATAATGGGGATTCTTAGTTTATTTTACTTATCATGTTTATTATGTTTATTATTTTTCGTTGAACAAATATGACTTGAATAACATTTTGTGTTGAACAAATATGACTTGAATAACATTTTGTGTTGAACAAATTGTTTGCTTGAATTATGATGTTAATTTCTTTGTTGATGCATTCATATAAAAATAATAATTATTTATTTATCCACTTTAGCATAAATTAATGTATATAAGGTTTTATTTATAATTTAAACAAAACATATATTTCCCAGGGATAGATCCCTGGGAAATATTTCCCAGGGTTCTATCCCTGGGAAATATTTCCCAGGGTTCTAACCGTGGGAAATCTTTCCCAGGGAACTATCCCTGGGAAATATATCTATCCCTGGGAAATATTTCCCAGGGATAGTTCCCTGGGAAATTTCCCAGGGATAGAACCCTGGGTATTTCCCAGGGCGAGGCCCTGGGAAACGTTTCCGACCAGCTGAAAACCGAGGGATCTAAATCCGTGGGTCATCCCTGGGAAATGTGTATTTTCCCACGGATTTTATGGATTTCCCAGGGTCATAGGCCTTGGGAAACAGCGAAAATTCTTGTAGTGAGGTAAAACCTCATCACCTTATTTATCTAAGCCTTCATCTACATTTATTTTACAAGTTTATGCCATGATCATCATTTTAAATTCCTAGATCTAGAATCTTGTAAAATCTATAGGAAATTGTAGAAAAATTCTATGATCATGAAACCAATTTCTACGATCTTGTAATTATTGTATATTCAGAAGCATGAGACCAAACAAAATTTCCTTCATATTCTTCCAAGCTTGGCCGAACCTATGTATAATAGGAGGAAAAATGTTTTGTTTCAATTTCTATCATTTAACACTTGATCTAGTCTATTCAATACTTCTACTTGCTAGATCTAAAAACTTGAAATCAAAATCAATCCCTAGCTATTTCCTTTCAAAGAGGCCGAAACCTAACTCATGTGATTTTGATAGATTTTCTTCAAGTTCTTGACTTATGATCATTGATTATGTCTTCCTAGTACTTAAGGATCATTGATCCAAGAGTATGTGAAATTTTGACATTTCTAGCCTGATTAACCTATGTTGGCCGAACCTAAGTATATAGGTTAGATGAGATTTTATTTTATTGTTTAACTTGCTGTGTTGTGATTTACTGTGAAGGATAATTGTTGTGGATTGTACTAAGGTGGAATCGGAAACAAATCGGAAGGAAAACTTCAAGAGGAAAACTGTAACTTCAAGAGGTAAGGGGAGCTTACCTGAGGGATTTTTCCCAATGACTGTGTGTGATTAGTGTGTGGTCTGTACTATTTATCTGTGGTCTTGGTGCTTGTTTAATTTGGTTCATGTTGTATTATTCTTATCTGGGATTGTTTATCTTTATTAAATTGTTTATTTGCAGTTATGTATTATAGTGATTTGATGCATCATCTACCTGGGATAATTGCTATGATAATGTTGTTGATTGTTGTTTGAGAAGCCTAACAGTGGTCAGTGCCCAATCAATTAATAAGATAAAAGCTTTAAGAAGTTTTATAAATTATATTTAATGTTTATGAGAGAAATATTGGAATATAATATTGATGGAAAATATTATTTGGGGGAAATAAGAAATGTTGGAAAATATTATTATTTTAGTGATTTATCAGTGTAAAAGTAAACTATAAGTCACAGTGAGGACGTAACCGGGAAATTATTTTAGTATTGCTAATTTTTATGTGAGAAATTCTGAAATATTATAAAATGTTATTTTATGAAATAAATTTTCGAAAATAACTTAATTATGATTTTAGAAAATTGTTTAAGTGGAAAAAGCTAAGTTTTGGCTTAAATGGCTTTAAAAAGGCTAAACGACGGCAATTTGGAAAAGTATCGACGACAAGTATTTCCAAAACAGCAGTACGTATCTTAAATAAGTTTGAGCCTCGATTGACTCACTTTTCTGAAAACTAAGTTTTAGTATCAAATGATTTTATGAAAGAATTTCCCATTTGAAATGATTTTTCCGAATCAAGTTTTTACTTGATTATGTTAAAAGTGATTTTGAACTTAGTAACCGAGACGTCGAGGTACTAAGGTTCGTTGGTGTTATAGACTTGAGGTCCTGTAGACTTGGTGTCTACTGTATACATGGCGTATACTATTTAAACATTTAAGATGTTTTTCTATTACCACGAACCTATGACTGGTGCATCGGTTTAGAGGTTTCGTGATTGAGCACTCGGACTTGAGGTCTTGTGTTATGAATGAAAGTTTTAAGACGTTTAAAACTAAGATGGTCGTAAGCTTTATTTGTGCTTCGACAAAGGAAACCTTATACACAAAGAGAAATGATGAGAATAAAAGGTTTTACATGCCACTAGTGCAGAAAAGGGATTCTACGTCGGTTATTTTTTGGCTTTCCACATCGGTTTTCAAACTGATGTGGAAACGACCGATGTGGTTTATTGCCACTTTACACATCGGTTAAAAAACCGATGTGTAAAGTATATTTTAAACATCGGTTTTCTATTAATCGATGTGGAAAATTAATTTATCAATTGATAAGCCGTTGGAAATTTAACTTTCTACATCGGTTTTGCCTAAAACCGATGTGTAAATTTGACTTTCTACATCGGTTTTAAATAGAACCGATGTGTAAAGTGAAATTTACACATCGGTTCTACGGAAAACCGATGTAGAAAGTTAAATTTACACATCGGTTTTTGATGAACCGATGTGTAAAATCTCTTTTTTTTTTAATCTGTTATTTACATTTCAATCATTCCTTTCCCCTGTTTTGATAATGCGGATCAATAAACAAACTAGCAGTACCACTGATCAAACAAGAAACAACAACGAGAACACCAACCCAGTTTTGACACAATCATTCAAAAGCAAAACATACTTCATTCAATTTTCTTAGCACAAACAATCAGCTCTTACACATATGGTTAAAAATACTGACATTTCATCAAATGACTAGTGAGCACAGAATCTGAAAACAGAGGGCATCAGGCCTAATTAATTTCGAATGAATGAAAACAACACTTTATCAAGGCTACATCAAAACACGAGAGAATAAGAATTGAACCAGACACGAGCACTAATACATATCATCAGTCAAAGGTACACTATAGCTAGTACATGATAAGTTTTTAAACTAACTACATATATACAAACTATGGGTGGTACACTTCAAGAAAGAAAGTTGCCCAACGCCTCTTTATGATGTTGATGTCGAGAATCGAGATAATGGAGTTGGATTGTTGAATATCTGCAAGTTTAATTGGACAAAAGATTATATCTTTTAAGTAATAAACTAACATAAAACATATAACGAATCTATACTATTACTTCTAATTGTGTCAATTAACATTTACCTCACTCCATCTTTCAGTGATCCCGGAGGAGATAATTTCCAACATCCACTGCATCACATAGTAGCCACATTCCCATGACCCACGTTGTATACGTGACTACGTACAAATGAAACCCAATTAGAATATGAGGAATTAAATAAAATAGAAATCAATTAATGTACCCACTGCATTTGATGCATTTGAACTAATAAATATCTTACGCTGGGAATAATCCATCTGATAGCCCGAGTACGCCTTTCACCACGCAACATGTAAATGAAACCCAATTAGAATATGAGGAATTAAATAAAATAGAAATCAATTAATGTACCCACTGCATTTGATGCATTTGAACTAATAAATATCTTACGCTGGGAATAATCCATCTGATAGCCCGAGTACGCCTTTCACCACGCAACATGTGGGATGCATTAATAGACCTATCATGACAAAAACATTAATTAAAGTATATATAATAGATTTCAGATAATTAAAACAACTGCATTACTGATTATAAAGTATTTTAATGCTTACGTTTCGATGATCGTCTTCAGTTGATTCGCCGGCTTATTTCCCAATGAGCATAAGAAGACCACGACGTTCATTCTTGGGTACAAGAGCAACAGTTGCCAATGCCGGCTGTATTTGCGGAACAGTTAATTAGTGACTAAGTCATATATAGTTATACTTAAATAACCGGTACTTACTTATTGAGATAAGGCGCAAGATAGAATTGATGATCGTCTCGGGCAAGTATATCACGTATGGTAGTGACCGGGTCTTCCGATGCTACGAGAACATCACCCTGAATGAACATGGGGTCAATGAACCCATAAAGGGCGAGGTTACCCTGATCGACTAACATACGATGCAGATACCTAATATATTGGAAAAACATGTTAATTATCATAGTATTTAAAAATTAATTACGTACTTAACTTATAAATAAAATGTTCTTACGTGCACCAAAACGATATGTGTGCAGAACTGGCCATTTCTTTATTGAGTGCCATCTCCATAAGTTCCTTCTTTGGTATATACAGATTCACAGGGTGGCATCATGTTCCAACGTTACCAAGGCTGCATCATCCTCCATGGTGACAACTTTGTATAGCGAACTTTAAAAACATCACCATGGCCAGGTGCCCCTTTGTCGATCCCCTAAACAACATAGATATATATTAGTAATCACGGATAATTAAGTTATTTAATTCGTTATTAACTAAATGGTCAAATGAATACCTTGGCAGGAGCAGACATCTCTGGTCTTCCTAGATCCGACCTTTTAGGCACAATATCATTTCCAACATCCTATAACGAATACAAATAAAGCATTATCTTTAAACAATAATAAATATATTTCAACTATGAATATAGAAAAACACAACTAACCGAATACCTCAGATGCAACAAGAAAGTTGACCAGTCATCTTGGCCGGAGGATGAAGTTCTGGGGCGCGACCCTTTGTTTGAACCTCCTCGGTAGGCACAGGGACTCGAGCATCAGCATCTCGAATAATCTCAACAGACACCCTCAGCTGATCATCCGGTAATAACCGATGGTGTATGATATTACCTAACTTATTATATGCCCTACCCAATGCCACTAAGCGGCAATGATGATGATGATCATCAACATACAGCTCACACCTATCAGGGTCGTCATCATCATCATCATCATCATCAGCAGCAGCAACATCACCATCATCATCATTTTTAGGATGATGAGGAGGATCACATGAGCCCTTAGTGCTCACATGGACAGAGGGTTGGACAGAGGGTTGGACACCATTTGTCATCTCTTTGGGACATAGAAGTCAATATTGCCATCTACTGGGCAAACTGCTCGGCCATCTCCTGTCGAAGCTCAGCTGCAATCTCCTGTTTTAGTCGTGCTCTATCTGCAACCGAATCCTTGTGGCATTGGTGTGAAGATGAACCATGGTATTGGCGAATGCCGACTCCCCATCCAACACCAATGACACGGCCCGGGTGGTCTGGTTTACCGATGGCAGTAGATAAGATATCATTGCGTCCTCTAGGAACAAAGGTTCCTTGGGTTAGCTGATCATCCAAGGCATCCTATCACATAAAAATATCAGGTCACATTACAATTCGGTAACAATCTTAAAATGACAATTACAACAAACTATACTTACAATCCTCTCAGCTACTTGGCGGGCCTCCTCGGATGTATATTGTCCCATTTTTCTTTGTCGGCCCCTCTTCCATGAACGATGGCGTGGGGGTGGAGGTTGATCAACAACCTCCGGAAGATTTTCAGCATTAGGATCCGCCTTTGAGATCTTGCCTTCTTTGACGTGCTTTCTTTTCCTCTTCAACCATTTTCTTAACAAGCTTTTTATATCCCCCACGAGACATGACATGGGGGTAGACATTCTTGCTTTGGTTTTCCTGCCCCTTTTTCCTCTTCTCCTATTATAAATAAAAGACAATTAAATTACATAAGTAAATGAAATTAATGCAATTACATAAATTTAGAGACAAATCAAATAAGTTAACCTGAAAGCTGGGATCACGTCGGCTCTGAACAAAGCGATCCCACGTCGCCTTGTCAAGAAACAGATACACCTCAAGTGGGTTCTTTTTACTTTTTGGATTGAATATATAGTATCTGCCCAGGTCGGCCTTAAAAGCCCTCCAACGCTCTCCAGCATACTTCAGCAAACGCTTCTTCATAGCGTATGTATCCGATATGTCAAATGTCAACTACATTAAGACCAAAAGAATCAACGAATTACTGTATGATATTATTAAGATAAAAATAAAGTAGATACAGACAAACACAGGACGTAGAAGTATAGATACCAGAATACTCTCCCATATCTGCTCCTTCACGTCCGCCGGTACATCTCTCCACCTATCAATGAGTATACTAGGCCTGTTCCTAGCAAGGGTTGCCACAAAACTGGTAAACTGATCTTCCATTGGCCCAATAGGTTTGAGTTTATCATCAAAATCTACTCTTATCCTTTGATTTGACCCACGGTTGGCAGTCAAATTCCTCATCCGTGTGGCACGTCTACCCTTTCTCTGGTAGAGCGGGGTCTACGACCCACTACATGAAGGAGGTATATCCTCATGATCAGCCATGTATACCTGTTTAAACACAAAACAAAAAAAAAAACTTGTTAGTATGTCAGGATAAATATCAAACATAACTTATAAATATCGATCAACGTACATAAACATAACTTATAAATATCAACGTAAACATATAATATGCCAAACTTGATGGTAATATCAAACTAAACTTACTTTGTGGTCAATTAGTAAAGTTCTCCCATAACCCTTCTTGGTGATCATTACGAGTAGCATGTACATCATCCACTTCATTTTCCTCATTGAAATTAGGCACTCGTGTTGAGAAAGAAGGAGTATCAGAAATATCAAGAGTTGAATCGTGATTTCCCTCACTACCATTATACATGTTTTTTCCCTGGAGAACCACTGACCACCTTTTGTTAGAAGGATCACGGATATAAAACACTTGTTTTGCTTGGGATGCCATGATGAAAGGTTCCTCTTTATTACCTACCTTACTAAGGTCCACCAATTTGAATCCTAACTCATCGGTTTGCACACCATTATTCTTGTCGACCCTTGACATTTAAAAACAGGTACTCTAAACTTCGTGTAATCAACCTCCCATATCTCTTCAATGATTCCAAAGTATGAAACTGATGCCATAACGGGGTTTTTATCTTTCGAACTAGAGAAATGCATGGACTCATGACGACCATAACCCCACTGTTTTGCATAGTACTTTTGTCATCCTGGGACTTTGTATAGAAGGAAAACTTATTGATATCGTACCCACTCCAGCATATGACATCAAAGTTAGGCCCCTGTGCTAGCCATTTTAATGTAGCAGAAGCAGTACCATCCTTTTCAATTTTTTCTTTAAACCAGTTCAAGAAAGTCTTGTTATGCTTGTTCAAACACCATTTTTCATTCATTCTAGGGTAAGTTTCATTGATGATGCTTTTATGCTCACATAAGTATGGTTCAACCTCATCAGTGTTATTCAATATATACAAATGTGCTTGAAGCACTTCCTCCCGATCCATGCTCTTAACAGTGATACCTCGTGTACCCTTACCATCACATCTTCCTTCGTGACGAGACTTCGGAAGCCCTACAGGTTCCGCTTCTGACATGTAGTCTGTACAAAACTCAATAGCTTCTTCTGCAACATACCTTTCAACAATAGATGCTTCGGGACGGTGTGGATTTTTCATATATCCTTTCAGGATCTTCATGTATCGCTCAACGGGTACATCCACCTTAAATAAAGCGGGACCGCACAATCTAATCTCCCTCACTAGATGAACAATCAAATGAACCATGATGTCAAAAAATGAAGGTGGAAAATACATCTCCAATTGGCACAATACAATGGCTGCCTCATTTTCCAACTCATCCAAATTTTTAGTGTCAATGACCTTGCTACATATAGCATTGAAGAATAAGCATAACCTAGTAATGGCATGTCTGACTTTTTTAGGCAATATGTCACGAATGGCCACCGGTAGTAGTTGTTGCATCAAGACATGACAATCATGAGACTTTAAGCCAACTAATTTGAGATCTTTCATTGAGACAAGTCTTCGATATTTGAAGAGTAACCATGTGGCACTTTGACTCCCCATAGACATCCCACGAAACTTCTTTTCTTTTTTTTTGATAAAGTATGACATCTTTGGGGGCAAATAAGTCTTCTTATCCCCCACTTTAAGTGGAGCTAACTGCTCTCGTATACCCATCGCAACTAGATCCAGACGAGCATTCACACCATCCTTTGTCTTGCCTTGAATGTTGAGAAGCGTTCCGATTAAACTGTCACACACATTTTTCTCTACATGCATCACATCAATACAATGTCTTACATCAAGCTTGCACCAAGTATGGAAGATCAAAGAAGATCGACCTCTTCTTCCATATTTTCTTCTCTGTAGCCTTCTTCGGGTCTTCCCATAGATAACATTAGTGTTGTTCACCCTTTCATAAACTTGCTCTCCAGTCAAGGCCACCGGAGCAATTTCATTCTCCGGAAGTCCATTGAAAGCTTTCCTCAATCTACGATAAGGATGATTACGTCGGAGAAATCTCCGATGCCCAAGGTAAACCGTCTTCCTTCCATGTTGCAGTTGATGGTAACATGTGCCTTCTTCACATATTGGACATGCTTTATGCCCCTTAACACTATACCCACACAGGTTCCCGTATGCTGGAAAGTCATTGATGGTGCAAAATAACATGGCACGCAATCTGAATGTCTCACGGCAATACCCGTCGATCACATCAACGCCTTCATCCTACATCATTCTCAAGTCTTCAATCAAGGGACTCAGATAAACATCAATATCATTTCCTGACTGTTTAGGACCCGAAATCATCATACTTAACATAATGTATTTGCGCTTCATGCACAACCAAGGAGACAGGTTGTAAATTACAAGGAGAACAGGCCATGAACTATGAATACTACTTAAGTTTCCATATGGATTCATTCCATCGGTAGCAAGTCCAAGCCTGAGGTTTCTGGGCTCATTGCCGAAATCCGGAAACAAACTATCAATTCTCTTCCATTGCAAAGAATCGGCCGGATGGCGAAGCTGTCCATCACACTTCCTCTCATCTGCATGCCATCTAATGTTCTTTGCGTCATTTACATTAGCAAACAATCGCTTGAACTGCGGAATCACGGGAAGATACCATAACACCTTCGCAGGAGGACCTTTGGTGACCACATCACAACTAGAATCACCATCCTTCACTTTGTAGCGTGATACCCCACACCTGGGGCACTCGTGCATCTCTTCAAACTCTTTCCTGTACAATATGCAATCATTGGGGCAAGCGTGTATTTTCTTATACTCCATACCCATCGGACACAATATCTTCTTCGCCTCATAGTTTCGAGATGGCAATGTGTTGCCTTCTGGAAGCATTTCTTTCAAAAACTCATGCAATTCGGTAAAGCTTTTATCGCTCCACCCATTTCTCGCCTTCACATTGAACAATCTTAACACCGCTGACAACCGTGTGAAATTAGTGCACCCCGGATACAAAGCCACTTGCGCATCACTGCACAAAGTATCATACACATGTGCGCGCCGAAAAGACTCTTGCCCAACATCACGGATCATGTCCTCTAGTCCATCGTCCATTTCCACGTCATCAACTTCCTCTCTATCCGACACCCTCGGCCTGTCTAACGATTCACCATGGCATATCCATGTTGTATAACTCTTGCAAATCCCCTCACAAATAAGATGATCACGTATCTCCTCAGCTTCTAGTCGTCTCTCATTCAAACAGTTAACACAAGGAAAATAAAACCTTCCGTTACCACTATCAGGAGCATTTGTTTTTGCAAACTGTAGAAAATCTTCCACTCCATTCTCATACTCATCATTTGTCCGTCTAGCATTCATCCAACCGCGATCCATGACTAAACCAATACCTTCGTACTTAGTCCAACATATTCATCAACCACTTCTTATGACAGGGTATGGCCCTATCCCATTCAAGAAGAAACTTTTTCAACATTCGGTTAACAGTTAGTCCTTAACTCTCATGCTCATACTCGACAAAATTTCGGCAGCATTTCCCCGCGGTCTCCGTCGTACACTACTTGAACGCGATGACATCCACCACGATAAAGTATGCACTCGGAGAACGAAAGGAAATGTATCAATCCGAACTTTCATCAAGTATATAACATTAGAATCAATGAATAACTATTTTAACTGAATTAAGAAAAAGTTTTTTCCCAAACTGTCCAACTTTGGACAATTCAAGATCCAACACAATGAGCGGTACATTAAGCACGTACACATACGCTCATTAGTATTGCATCTCAAACGGGAAACTAAGGCTTTACTAAATAATTAACATTAAGAAAAATAATAAAACACTCCAATCCCCAAGTCCAATGCAAACAAAAACCAAACGATAAAAATGGAGAGGAAAAAGCTTACCGGGTGTGGGAAGAACACTCAGCCGGAAACCGTAATGAATAATTGATGAATATTCTGCTTAATATTCTGCTCGGACTAAGTGTACCTATACAAAAAGTCATATTTCATAAACTGACTTTTCCATTTCTAAAACATAAATAGAAAAACAACTTATTTTTACTAAGGAATCTTTCTATTTTTTTTTTAGTCTTGACGATATTTAAAAAAAATTTGTAACAAGATTGCTACATAATATTTATAAAAAGAAAAAAAAAATGCATGGTTACTATTTTTTATTTTTTAAAATTTGAGATATTGCAAGTGGTATGGACTCATGGCAATAAGGCGCAACAATTAGAAGAAAATGAGGATCAGGCAGTTGGCAAAATGAAAGACATTGGACTCTATTCCATTCCTATGCTCATTTAGACTCTAAAAACACATTAAATAAATTTTCATCCTTAAAGCAAAATCTTACTAACACTCACCTTTTTATTTGACCCATTCTAATATAATATACTAGAACAAGAAGAACCCGTACAACAAGCAAAAACACAACAAAACCAAACAATCAGTAGTTGAGAAATTAAGGACGATTAGCACAAGTGTCTTACAAACTTCAACAACTCAGATAATTTCCAATCAACCATACATGATGTTTATTTAAAATCACTTCAACTAACCTCCAAAATTCGCACTTGGATCAAAAGCTTTGTTTAGAGAAAATAATAAAAACAAATCACCAGTCAATACAAACTACAAGATGACTCATGCATTTTATCAAATATTTGGTAAGCAATCTAGATAAAATACCAAAACATATAACTCCATTTTGTGACAATCAAATTAATTACCCAAGCATATCAACCCATTCAAATGAAACAATCATATGATGACAGTAGAGTGTATTGTTGCTCATTCATTTGAAACTTGATAGTACAAACATCGCAAATGAGAGAATATAAATGAAAACTACTGAGTTACCAAATGACCTCTTCCCAAATAGTGGCGTATGGAAGCTGCATCAAAACGAGATAGTTAGGGAGCTTAAACACAAATCACAGGGTTGCGAGAAAATCACCAGCCCAACTGATAAATAGAGCAAGCAAGTCAAGTCGGATGTAAACACGAAGAAGGATTTAAACACCACAAAAAGAATGAACACCTGTTTTTACGGGGTGATAGCAAGTGAAGAGGAGCTCTGTGAGGGGCAATGGAGGTGAGGAATGGGGTTTTCGGGGAGGGACAGGTGAGCCGCTCGTTATCGAGAGAAAGAATGGGAGTGTTAGGGAGGCAGCGGTAGGGTTGGAGACAAGGGAGGAGATGACGGAGGAGATGGACGCGCGTTAGCAGAGGGAGGGAGTGTTTTCTGTTTAAGCTAGGGTTCATAATCTGAAAAATGGGATAGTGCGCGGAAGAGAAGGAGGGAAAAAGAAAAATTGGGACTATTACACATCGGTTATATGAAAAACCGATGTGTTAAACATCTTATACACATCGGTTATAGCAGAACCGATGTGTAAACATTAAACTTTTAAATTCTGATTTTTTCTTTTAAATTTTATACATCGGTTAATAAAAACCGATGTGTAAAAGTAATATTTTATTTTTTTTTTTCTTTATAATTTTCTACATCGGTTATATAGAAACCGATGTGTAAAAGTAAGATATTATTTTCTTTTTTTTTTCTTTATAATTTTCTACATCGGTTATTTAGAAACCGATGTGTAAAAGTAATATTTTATTTTCTTTTTTTTTTCTTTATAATTTTCTACATCGGTTATTTAGAAACCGATGTGTAATACTTTGGTTTTAATTTCAAAAATGCCACCGCCTCGTTTTACACATCGGTTTCTGAAAAACCGATGTGTAAACTCCGATGTAGAATCTCTTTTCTGCACTAGTGTGCATTTTAGGCAGACGTGATTATAAAGTTAATCATGGTATCATGGTGATATTCATGTCTTGACATCATTGTACCTTGGTGGTCAATGAACCCATTTTCAGTGCATCATTGTGCCTCGATTTGGACAGTGTACAATGGGGTTGGCTATGTGCCGTTGCCTGTGTGCCGTTGCCTGTGTGGCTATTGAGCCAGATCAACTCATCACATGGTGATGATATCTCTTGAGATTAGGTGAAATGTTAGAGAACGATTAATGAAGTGTATCATGCATAATTTTCAAATGATGATGTGTGGGTATGAAACTCTTTGATGTACTTCGATCTATTATATGACTATGATGAGTATTTATGTGGCATGAAAGTATGTGTTACTTTTGTGTTGTGTATGTTTTCTGTTATGTCTCACATGTAGCTATTGTGTTAAATCCATATATTGGTGTCTCACCCTTACAAATATATCAGGTTTATTCTAGTCTACAGTAATACTTTGATACACCAGTACGGATGAAGCGAAGGAATTCACTAAGTCACTCGAGGACTTAACTTCTAGATGATTGAAGAAATATTCGTTAGTGGGAATGACCACGAGGTTATTTTAAATATCCGTCTTGTAGAGTGACCAGCTTAGGAATTTTGGTTGAGTTGTATAATTAAAAAGGTATTTAACTTGGAGATTGTAAGTTGGTCTTTGTTATAATTTTCTCTTTTGAAAATGAGACTCTTTGAGAAAATAGTGTAAAGATAATCATTGTGACTTCAATACTTTAATTTGTGTATCATGTTTCTAGAGCTTTCCGTTAAAGAAATTTTTACACCCGGATTTTCTGTCTTAAAATAAATTAATTTTCCAAAAACAACCAACAAATATAATTTTTAATTTATTTCCGCACGTAATATGAATTAATGTTAAAGGGGGTGTTACGGTTGTTCTGTGCCTTGTATTACAGACGTGCTTCTTTAAATGGAAATTGATTGCAATTAAACTTTTTAATTGAGAAAAAGAAACTGGCGCATGAATCTTATGCAAGAACTCAAATTGACACACACAAAAGTATTATACAGTGCTATGAATCTTGCGCATTCACTCGTGCTTACCCTGCACGTGAAAATTCTTGTCCAGTATTCAAAGGAATTTATTTGTTTTTAATAACACAATTATTTGTGTTAAATGCAATGATAAGATCAAATGCTTTTATGTTGGTAACGTTCATAAATTTTGATTTGAAAAGGAATTGCTCATTGTCTGATATATAATAGGCGTGAGCATAGTGGCAATATGAAAAAAAAGAAAAAGAAAAAAAAAAGAGAGCTTTTGCTGTAATTTTGAAATCACTTTGAGCCATCACTAGTACTTTATTTGATCAACCTTGTAGGACTTCAATTTGTATTATTTGCATTAGTGAGAGTACTTCAAATTTCTTCTACTCCTTGTATCAACTCTGTAATAGGGTGTGATATCCTGTGTTGAGGGCAAGGCATCCCTCTGATTAGAATGTGAGATATCCTTCTGTTACAAAGGGTGGGGCATCCCTTTGTTGTGTGACTTTAGGCTCAGAAGCACGGGTGAGGTATCCGGAGGTGCGAGGGAGAGTGCTAGAGTTTGAGGCTCTTACACGTGGCGGGTGAGATATCCCAAGAGGCGTGCTTAGAGTGTTATGTTTTGTACAAAGGTTGCAAGCACGAGTTTATAAGTTTGTTTATTAGGGGAAGAAAATCCCACAGCGTGCAAGTATTCTATTCCCTTATCTTTTAAATTATTTATTTTATATATTCGTTTACTTTATTAATTTGGTTAAAGAAAATATTTTTTGAAAAATCCGAAAGAAAATTTTTGAGTCGAAGCCACCTATTCCAATAATAAACAATTGAGAATGAATCCTTTAATTCCTGTTTCATTATTAATGTCTCCAAAACACTAATGAATCAATCCTAGGGTATTGACTAAACCTTTGAGCAATAACCTTGCCTCTCATTACTATAATTCAAGTCTTATGAACAAATGGGAATTTATCCTTAACTCTTATATCATTATCAAGCTTTTCATATAATTAGTTAATGTCTTATTAACATTAATCTCATCATTAACCACATCAACAACCAAGCATACACTCATGGCATGACAACATCATCATCAACATCCAATCAAGGCATAATTATCATCAATAACAGTCCACAATTCAAGCATGCTATTCACATATAAAAATTGATAATGAACATATAACAAACAAACATCATTTAGGCAGATAGCAGGTAACAGGGTCATGGGTTAACCCTTCGTCTTACGCTACCCCCAATGCCTACATGTTCATACCATCCCTTCTCTCCATACCTGGTATGAAAATCTAAACACTTTGCCAAGCGTAAGCAAAACTACTCCTATTCCCTCGAGCGGCTTGACGAACTCTTCAAGCCTTGGTCAAACACACAAGAACAACCAATTAATCTATAATTCCAGAAAAAGGAAAAGGAGATTAAAAGAGAGATAACTACGTTACCTTAATCGACCCTAGCACGCGTGACTTCTCTCCCAAATAGACTCAAGAACTCCAAGAACTTTCAAGGGTTCAAGAGAAGGGAAAGTGTCACACTAGAATTGCTAAAAGTGCCAATTTGAGGGTTTTTATCGCAACCTTCACGGAACTCTTCTATTTATATAAGTCAGACCCCGAGCACAGCCATGTTTCACTTAAGCACGATCGTGCTTAACGTGAGCATGGGCATGCTTGACTAAGCACAGGGTCCGCAACATCACCGTCATAAGCTTGCGTTTTCCGACACGGTCGTGCTCCCCTTGAGCACGACCGTGCTTGTGGCTCAAACAGCCACAGAGCACGCCAAACAAGCACGGGTGTGTTGGACATGAGCACGACCGTGCTGCTCATATACCAGAAATGGATTTTTCACTTTAAAATCCCACTTAGCTCCATAAACATTCCTAAGGCAAAACTCTAACAACTTACAACATACATAGCACACGTATAAACACTTAAGAGCTGGTTAACGAAAAAGGAGGTGTTACAAAAAGAGAAACTAATTACTGGAGCAAGAAGTCCGGGAATTGAGATGCCAAGCGGAGCAGCTGAGGAAAAGTCATGGTGGGAGGCGAAGAAGTAGGGAACGAAGTACAGAGCGCAGCAGGACGTCCCGCAGGGAGGAAATGGGTCATTCAGAGCAGGATAGAAGAAGTAATCGGGATAGTGAGTCTCGGACTGAAGTATCCAGTTGAGAAAGACGGAGGCCAAGGAACTTGGAGATTCGAAACCAAGGCTCAACCCAAACCTGAGAAAGAAGTCGAATTCAAGGAAATGATGTAGGGGATTTGAGCTAAGCGAGATGTCAGCGTCGAGAGGATGAAGAACGGGTTTCAAGTTATGTGAGGAACCAAGTTCGAGATAGGAGGGACCAACAAAGGGGACTGGGAGAAGGAGAGGATCATCCATTCACCGGGGAAGTAATGTCTATCCACGTGCCCCAGAATTTCAAGTTCCTGAAGTTGAGACATTATGATGAAAGCACAGACCCACAAGAACACCTTCTAGCTTTCAATATGAAAATGATGGTGGCACACGTGTCTTCTAGATTTAAGTGTCAAGTGTTCCCAACTATATTGGAGGTTACATCTCTTATGTGGTTTTCACGACTTCCTCATAGGTCTGTAAGTTCTTGGGCTGACCTAACCGCCAAGTTCTCGATCCAATTCGAGACAAGTAGAATGTACCGGAAGACTTCAGCTTGCTTGGAAAATTTTAAGCAGGAAAAGCATGAGCCATTGATCGATTATTTAGATCGGTTCACTGCTGTGACTATGAAAATCCGAGATCTTAACCCGGCGGTTGCTCTCCACGCCATACGAATTGTGTTGAGAGCATGGCCATATTTGGACTCCTTATCCAAGAGACCAGTAATAGATATAGATGATTTGAGAAGTAGGCATCCAAGTACATCATCATGGAAGAAGTCCAAGAATTGAAGAAGGCGGAGCGAACCAAGAATCAGGAAAAGAGAGGCAACCAAGGGTCAGGGAAAAATTGGCTTCCAGGATAGTGGTGTTGCCGAAATTAGACGAACCGAGAGGGCCAAAGTATGTGGTATATACTCCCCTTAATACTACTAGGGAACAAATTCTATACAAGGTCTATCATGCGGGCTTTGTGAATACTGAATACCCTCCCCCGAGCAATGTGTCATAATCAACAGACAGGAAAAAGTACTATCGTTTTCACCACACCTATGGACACACCACGGAGGATTGCATAGAGTGGAAAGATCGGATGGGGGAGTTAGGAGGATATGTACAGTGGGGAGGAACACGGAGACTAACACCTTGGGGGGAATTTGGAGGAAAGGGGTCGTGAAAGAGGAAGAGCAACTAGAGGAAGGGGAAATGTATTTAGAAGAGAGGATCAACAGGAGAAACCGAAGGAGGAGCATGCCAATGGAACACTTCACAATGAAGAAGGTCCTCAAATTTGAGGTATTATCAACACCATCTCGAGAGGATTTGAGGGAGGAGAGATGACAAGTTCGGTCAGAAAAAAACATCTCAGGGCAGTCAGAGTGGTCAACTAAATAACTTATAAGCCACACTAGGAATCTCAGGCCATTACCTTCACATATGATGATTTCGTAGGAACAGACCCCGTGACACCCATGAAGTTACTTAAAAAACATTTATTTGTCTTGATAAGAATTATAAATAAGTAACCAACTTGGATATTATATATATATATATTTATTTATTTATTTATTTATTTGTGCATTAGCATCAGTTCCTACATTATATATATTGCATCAGATACATATAACTTTATAGCAGAGGTACAAAATATAGGACTAAAGGGATTACAAAATACATTAAGTCCAAAAAAAAACTATAACCCTTTCCATGTACTACTAACAGAAATGACTAGACTTTCTTCAAAAGTCAAAAGGTCCTCTACTGTTATAACTCCTATTTACGGCAGTGGCATGAAAACAGTAAAGCTTCCTACTGTGGCAAGGGGTGGGAGCTTTGGGAGTGGATTGTAGTAGACCAAGATACCCACTATCCCCGTAAAGCAAAAAACTGTTGATGTCTGCATAGTAGCGTGTGTTTACTTCCAAGAGGTAGTATTCCAAGGAGAAATTTGAGTCCATCATCTTTATGAGTTTTATATATAATTTCCGGAAACAAACAAGAAAAAGGGTTAAGATGTATTAAACTCAAGATAAAAAAAAATGACTAGAAATAGATTTGAATTTTTACACCACGATTATAGGAAAACAATAATCCCATTCAATAGAAATTGTCAATTATACTAAATTATGGCATATTGAATTATTATAATAATACGTGAAATATATGGGCCCGAAAACCATCTCCATGGAGAGTACTTATTCACACCCAGAAGGTATAGCTTGCTCATTTCATCAATGTAGTAATATCACCGAGATATGCATTATACCATGTATGATCTCAAATATACTCCATAAGTACTTTTATATTACAACAAGCACAAACATAAATTATAATTTTCTTAAATGTATATTATTCTAAACAATTAGAAACTAAACTTGTATGTGACCTGTTTTCTTTTTATTTATTATATATATATATATATAATTATTTTTTGTAAATTGACGTACAGTTTGATCATCCTTACATTAATACTAAATATTCTTATCCCGTTAATTTTGTAACATCACGTAAAATATTTTTATTTATTTTTATTTATTATTATTATTATTATTTATTATTATTTACTTATTTATATATTTTGAAGGAATTAATACCCTAAAAGAACTATATTATGATTCTAAAGAAAATCAGTATTATAAGAGTTTCTATAAATTATAGTAACTAGTAAAAGAGAAATTACTTATAGAATATAATCTAAGAAAATGGTGTAATGAAATATAAGGCATAAGTAATATTTGTATCAACCATGTATTACATCAAAATTGTTGCTCTCTTAAAATAGTTACATCTTGGTAAAAATTAAAATGAAAACTGATTGCAATAAAAATTAGACACAAATTTTAAAAAAGGTTTTGTTAAGTCTTAACCACTACTCCTTCACTACTAAACTAAAGTCTTCTTGGTAATAGTTAAACAACAAATCTGGGTTAAAAATTTTCAGCAGCATATGTCAAGCTTTTATAAACTCGTGGTCATAGTCTTATTATTCCAAAGAGCATCCATATATATATATATATCCCATGTAAGCAACAACTACCATTCAAAACATGAGTGTATTACAAACTCTCTACATGCAAGTGATAGTTATATCATAAAATCAACATGCATCAATCCTTAGTCACCAAACACTAAGCATTCATATTTCTAAAATCTAAAACTCGCATGTCAAGACTAGCACCATATATCATGTATGCAATCCTTAACCAAGCATATGAGGATCTCTCCTCCTCAAAAATGCATCACACACTTAATAGGGGAAGGGGATTTATGTTACAATCCAGAAAAAGAAAAGACGAGAGAAAAGACAAATATTACAACCCACTTTCAAATTAAAACAACATCAAAGAAAAGAAATCTAAATAAAAGTAGTAGAACAAAAATTATTTATTTTAAGATTTCCTTGAGGTTTTGGGTTAGAGACTTCCAAAACCCCAAGTTGTTCTTTTATTATGAACTTGCATGTAATCCATTTTCAAGCCTCTAAAGTAAAGACCGTCTTCCCCTACCTGAGGTGATGCTAAGGTTGCAAAGAGACAAGTTCAGGAGTAGTTTTGTTCACCGGACTGGTTCCTTCCTTTCATTGAAAAAGGAAAGAAAAGAAGTTTTGTCAGATAATAAAATAGAGAATTTGTAAGGAAGACAAATCAAAAGGAGTAGAAAGAAATAACCGTAAAGCAAGAAGAGTTAAAGAGGAAAAAATGTTTGGAAGCCAAAAAGGTATGCTGAGTAAAGAATAGGAAAGTTACAAGAGAAGAATTAGGGAGAGAGAGAAAAGTACCATGAGAGTCAAAGTGTGAAAGTGATTAAGTGATGGTCTGGTGGAGTGATTGAGAGGTATTGTAATTTATGGGGAAAGGAAGAGAGGCTTTTTTTATAAAATAAATTAAAATTACTGTTTCACACTTACACATGTTGCTTTTCTCTTCTACCACCTCCTTCATTTAATTACTTACTCACCATTTTTTATAATGTGACCCACCCAATCAAGTAGCACTTAACTCTTCTATTCTTCTTTTTGTTTCACACGAAGCATAGAGTGAATCAGTGTAACTTTTGAAATTCTATATTACATTTTATATCTATTTAATTGCTACAACTCCTACTATCATTATCGTAGTACACACACGCCACCTTTTTACTTCACCATTCTGCACTCTTCTACACCTACACGCTACACACACTACACTGCACTTCACTCACTACTCCTCCCCCTTCCTACACGTGCACACTCAAACACATGTCTACTTTTATTTATTTATTATATTACATGTATATAACATATCCTAGCGTTGTATACCCGTGCGTAACTGCGTAATGCACAGGTCAATTATACTGCTAAATCAATTCAATTAATGATTTGTTGATGGGTAAATGGTTTTAAGGGGACAATTCCCTCATTAATTGGCACAAACTAAATAGGAGCCGAGAAATGGACCTATCTTAAACTCATAATTAACGAACGACGGGATAATTTAAATTTATAAATAAATGAGTTGTGATTTACATGAATGATAAATAGAAGATATATATGCAGTTACTTGCCACCAAAATATTGAAGGCAACAAATCCATGATTGAAGATTGTAAGTTCATACAATGTAAGTAAACTATATTAGTACTTGATCATAAAATAATTACAAATTGTATGGATTGGATCATATTTTTTGGAAGACTTCATTATAAACTACATTTTTAACAACAGAGCATGCATCACCATCATCATCACAACATAAAATTTTCAAACCACCCCTAGATTTTACCCTAGAGATAGCAACATATAATTGGCCATATGAGAAAACTGGACGTGGCAAATATAAACCAACATGAGATAACGTTTGACCTTGACTCTTATTTATGGTCATCGCAAAACTTAAAATCAATGGAAACTGGTGCCTTTGGAATTGAAACGGAATTCCAGGACCAGAAGGGATTAAATTCATCCTAGGAATGAAAACTTTGTCTCCAATATGATTTCCAGTGACAACTTTAGCACCGATGACATTCGTCCCCAACTCACTAACAATCAATCTTGTCCCATTACACAATCCTGAAGATTGGTCTATATTGCTCATCAACATAACAGGAACTCCAACTTTCAATATCATCTTATGGTTTAGCGAGACTGAACACTTAATTTGGTTAAGAAACTCGGTAGTCAACCATTCGTAATTAACCCTTAAACTCAGTGTTAACATGATATATTGTTGAAAGTTGATCTAGTATACCATTTGAATGACACTTGGGCTAACAGAGAAGTTGGATAATGTTCTGTGGAACAATGAAGATTAAACACAATAAAGCATGTAACTATAAAGACAAATTATGACAATGTCATTGGCATTAGGATGGAATTTACTATTGTACATGTTCCAGAAAAGTACTTCAAGAAGATGGACACATGTCATGCTATCCTCAATTGAAAGCTTTGACATCTGCAGAGCAGCTTTTCAGATATATAAAAAAAAAACCCTGGGAAATGCAAATAACAAATTTAGTCAAAGTAATCACCATGGATATTGACAAAAGCGAAGATCCATTTTCTGATACCAAAGACCATATTTTTTTCTTTACCAATGTTTCCTCTGGGAAAATAAGCATATTAGCAAAGCAAAAATTCAGGCAAAAGACATCAAAATCTAACAAATTACAAAACTCAGCTACAGCTGTAAGTTTGAGTGCATAAAGGCTCCATTAACACAAACCACCGAAGGAATATATGCAAATTGAAATGAGACAAACACATATCAACAATTTCCTAAAATTGTAACAAAGAAAATACAATTTACACATCTAATAGAGAATATGAATGTGTCAGACCCACCAAAAGATAATCAAACGAAGAAAAAAAGATAACATGACCACAATATACTAAAACCAAACTACTCAATGTATGTCTGGAACTGTGTTGCTTTGAGTGAGAATCACGTTTGGACGTGGTTTTTCATAAGCTCCAATGCGTAGCTTCTGCTACATAAACATGCTTCCCATTGTCAAGAATTAGTTTTGGTTTAGATGAATAGGTTTGGTTTAGATGAATAGGCATTAATGTGGGCAATTTAGAAAGAAATCCCCTAGGAAATGATCTTTTGGCAAGATATATAAAAAACAAAAAAATTGGTGTGCCCTTACAATGCTTTCTCTCCTGCTCATTAAGAAGCATTCCACTGTACAATTAGAAGGTCGGTTGTGATACCAATAAGGAAGGGGTTATTTCATTATCGTAAGTCACAAAAAAAATGGTTATGTAATGCATCCTAAACATTTAAAGGTCGTGTGATAACAACAAAGTTGGCTAATAATCACACATTGATTGTGTATAATTTTTTCTTGACTCTACAATCTGGTGCATTAGCTTTACTTTGCATAAAATAAGTACAATTATTAAATGGGCAATTGACACTAAAAGGAAAACTCAGTAGGAATTATTGGAACTCAAATAAACCTGGTTGGTGAATCTAGAAGTTGTGAAAGTAAAGCATTACTCCTCATCAGGTTGAAAGGACAAAGGAACTCATCATTGATGGCATAATAATTAGTAAATAAAGCTAATCTTTAGGGATGTAAAAGATAATTTAAGCTTAAAATTGTTTTGGAGTGCTCCACTACAATGCTCTTTTTGGGTGAATTATCCCAAAAAAATAATTTTTTGGGGCTACCGTAGAATGTTGGTATCTAAGAATTAGTTTTGCACTATATTCCATTTAAACAGAATTATGAAAGAATATAAGGAGAATAATGAAAAGATGATAGCATAAAAACCTTAAATGAAGTAGTAGACCTTTTAAGTTGAACCGCATCATTGTCAAGAGTGAAGTAAACATCATGAACAACATGTCAATTCAAAAGCATGTCTTTTGAGAAGTTCCAAATATAGTGTATATGCTGCAGGTTGGAAGGACCCTGCCAAAAAGAATAACGACATAAATGATATATTAACACATAAAAAAATAGCAACACATGGGTGCTAGAATTTGAAAGCATCCACACAGACATTTATTCAGGTACAATAAGTGAAAATGAAAACATGCTAACAAAGAGGATGGTTCTTCATCCATCAAGAATCGTCATTGCGTCATCAATAGGTGCTAGAATTCATCTGCATAGTTTGTTGCAGATATTATCTCTTATAACAACAATCATTGTTTTTAGATTAACTTGAATTGTGAATATGGTGAATATAATAACATTGTATAAGAACATGATCATTTATTTTATTTGATAGGATTAGATGAAAACCAAGATTATAATAAAATAGAATAAGGATATGAAGAAAGCATCTCTTGTCCTTTTGAAACTTTTTCATATGCTTTTTTGGCTTTCTCATAGTCCTTGCCAACTCTAAACCCATTAGCTACAGCAGAATAAGAGTTAAGCAGATTCACTCACATGCTTCTTTTCACTCTAAAATTTCATTTTGATAGACTTGCCACTAAATTATTTGCACAAGCATCTAAATATCATACCAGCCTATTCATAAAGAATAGTAGCACTTTTCCAATCTGCACTCCACCTCATGAGATGGAGTCTTGTTCAAAAGTGAAAAAGTAAAAAAAAAGTGTATATATAATTCATACAAAGAGAGACAACAAAACTGATATGCCCTTGCATCAAACAACTTAACCACAAGTTAATCATATTGAGAATAATAAGTAAATGCCCTCATTAACTCATACTACTTCAAAAAAAAAGATGATATCAAATTGAACTCATTAGTAATTGTAATTGCAAATTTCCTCAATATAGACTTATTACCACTTGTTATCCTTCTCACACCACTACCCAAGTCTCCAGAATATTAAATCATATTATCAGCCGCCTAATCATAGACTTCTTTACGTGATAACGTTTCCACTATCATCAAATAGGTTCACCCCTGTTCTTGCTGCCCCAGTATCACAAATCTCATTTTACCCTAGACAAAAGCATCTCGTCAGTCATCACAATAAAATTTCCCCACACATATACACTCTTGTCTCTATACCATGTAGTCTGCTAACCACTAAGGACATTTATCAAACATGTGGTGTGCTGGAAAAAAATAACCTTGCAAAACCTTATCAATCATTATTCCATGACAACATAAACATATTTTAATAATACAACTCAAAGATAGTATCATTATACCATACATGCACTCTTGTCTCTATACCATGTGGTATGCTAATTACTGAGGACATTTATCAAACATGTAGTGTGCTAGGAAAAAAATAACCTTGCAAAATCTTATCATTCATTAGACCATGACAACATAAACATATTTTAATAATACAAATCAGAGATGGGAACCATAAAACAAAATCAAAGATAATTAAAGATCCATAAATTAAAACATACAATATAACCTTAGCACTAATCAAATATTTCAGGCATATTAATGAATAAGTAGTTATAATTTGATCATGCATTAAGAAGACTGTACTGTACCTCTTAGTCGATGCTTCAAAAGAGAAATAGAGATTTTTTTTTAGAAGATGGAAAAAATTGGATGGAAAAAGTGAGAATTTGATGAGAGAATGTTGTAGCACCCATAAACTTGTTGGTTCTCTGGAAAAGCAATAAAAAAAAGGCTTGGTTAGGCTTATGTAAAGTCAAAAAGGGCAAACCATGAAAAGGTAAACATACATGCTTTTGGCTTCATCATTTGTAGCCTTAAATCGTTGCAGAACCCTCGCCTTAAATCCCAGACCGCCGCCACCATGACCGACCGACAACGGTTGCGAGCCTGCAAAAACGCTCCACCACCGGACCCCAAAAAAAACCCCAGATCCAAACCACCATTGTCCCACCACCCACAATAAAAACTAAATCAAATGAACAAAAAAGTTTTGAGAGTGAAAAGAGAAAGGGGAAGTCAGAGTTCCGTAAAATAGAGAAAGAGAGAAGGGACAAGAGACAATAAAATTTTGATCTTAGAGAGAAAAATGCTTACTGCAAGAGTAACTGAAGCTTCGAAAGCCAAAAGTACAAAGAGAAAAAAATGAAAGGATAGTCAAACACGTATAGGCAGAAACCCATCGGTACCTATCCTAAAACCACCAACCACCATTCACCAACCACTCTGTCATATCTCATTAATGCTTGGCTTACCGTGTAAGGAACCATCATAAAATTATTAAATAAAAAAATAGAACCAAATAAGCAATTAAAAAATGATTTGGTTAGACATCCACCAGGAAGGCTACGACATTACTGAAAGAAAGGAAAGAGGAAAGATACCAATAGAGTTTTTGGACCACTTTTTGAGAGATGATCCTATTTTCTGTGAAAACATGACCAGTCACAAGAGATATTTACGTTCCAAACAGAATCTCGACCTTCAACGTCCCGGATAAACAATCCACAAATGAGATAAAACTTAAGAAATTTAGTGTGGAAGATTAAAAAGTTTCTTACCCACAAAGAGAAAATTTCTCAAACACCGGATGTATATTTTTTAGAATCAACCCAATTCACACAAATAACCTAGAATCAAACCCCATTTTTGGAATCAATTAAAGTAATATAAATCAAGCATATAGAAAATGATATAGCAACTGTAAAGAACAAATAACAAAGAAAATGCACTATTATGGTGGAATCATCTTCCTAGCTTCATTAGGGATGATTATCATAGAAATCGGTTAGGAATCATCTTCCTAGCTTCATTAGGGATGATTATCATATGAATCGGTTAGGAATGCCTAACTATAGATTCACTTAATTTTTGCTTATGGGTTTTGGCTCAAAGTCCCTCGTCTATTTGTATTCTTTGTTATTTTTAATAAATTTAGGTACGCTGGAAGCAAATGATAGATGTTGCTTTTCGTGCCAATCTAGTTGGGATGATTAGCTTCATTGTGATGCCTATACATACCTTAGTCTTTTGATTAAAAAAAAACAAAGAAAATGCACTAAAATTGTAAAAAAAAAATAAAATACACGTTGAATGAAGATTCTACTCACCAGAAAGAGGTAAGAACTTGAAGCTTGAAACTCATAAAAGACCCGCCACTCCTAGGAACGTCCTTTGGTATCAAATGTTTATAGGAATCTTCTTTTGTGTAAACTGAAGAAACCCACACAGAAAAGAAAATCCACAACCCTCATTTGTAGAAATCGAAACAAAGAAGAAAATCAACCTGGAGAAAAAACGAAGAGGTTAGAGGTAGAAAAAGAAGGGTGCAAAAGGAAAAGTGTCTCTATAAACCAAAAATAACAAAAAATAAAATCTTTGAAAAAGTAGCAGGGGAGGAAGAACGAAGGGGAGTTCAAGGAAGATAAATTTTTGATCTTGGAGAGATAATAAAATTTCAACAATAAAAAAACAAATAAAATATAGAAAGAAAGATAATGTCTTAATGAGAATGGCAGAAGCAATAATAGCACAAACCAATGGAACTATCGTATATAACCTACTGACAATAAATGCTTCTGAAAAAGTTAGTATCAGTCAAAACACTCAAAATGATTTAACAGTACAACTAAAAAAAATTTAAATCAAAAAGCACCTAAAAAGTAGTTTAGTTTTTAAAATGAAAATGGCCAAAAAAAATTATGGGATCAACGTGTGTTTAAACAGTAAAAATGGAATACCGGTTATTCAATGTATTAATATTTGTTCATTATATTTTTTTTTTTTCGCTGCACAAACACAGTGATGGCAGAACCTTAAGCCTAATCATTACTTTAATTCATTATATTTATTTATATAATATATTATTTATATAATTTAAGAAAGTGTGGTAACTCATATGATTTCTCTAATATAACCATTGTATCTACACGTATTCACAATTGAACACACTTAACCAAAAAAATTTATATTTATAATTTTTAACAAAAATTAATATAATCGAATTAAATCCTACTTGTAGTAAGGGTATCAACCCGAATGGTCTCTCAAATGACCAACTCAAAAATTCAATCAAAGTTAAGCAAGCGAATTAAAAGATTGGGGGTGTTTATAAGCATGGAAATTAACAAGATAAAGAGTAATTAAAATCGGAAACAATTACGTAAAAACAACCAATCCAAGGGAATGACAGATACCGGGTTTGATTCATCCTTAATCAAAAGAGAACATACAAATGTTAATTAAGCCATTGATTTCAATTCCAAAGTAGAAGCCTAAATGGAACCCATGAATTTCCTACTAGAAATGTATTTAGAGTTTGATTAATTAATACAAATCAATTAAGCATCCATTAAATCCGAAATTAAACATGAAAACCGAAATTCAATCAAGCTACACATTTCATCAAACACCTTCAATGCAATCATCAGATTCTGTTTTTCCCTCTTTAAATATGAACTAATGATGCCACCAATACATAAATTCAAGATTCCAACTCATTTAAACAAACAAATATAGAATCAAGAATCAAGAATCAAGAATCAAGAATCAAGAATCAAGAATCAAGAATCAAAGAGAGGAAGAACATGAAAAACGAAATTAACATAAGATTAAGCAAATAGAACAAGATTTCAAAATAAAACCCATAGGAATGTCAACCCAAGGATTGGTTTAAGGAGTTTAACTCTCCATTGTTGTGGAGAAACAACTTATAAAACAAAAATCCATGACCAAACACTTCATTTATTGTTGCTCACGGTGAGAGACCTGCCATAGAGCTCGTCATTGTATGCGGTGGTTGTATAACCAAACAACTTTTGCATAGAGTTTGTATGACCCCAGAGACTTAATCATAGTAATTGATTAATAGTTTAAATTGAAATAAAAATTAAGCATTAATGAAATATAAAAATGTGGACCTGTAAAGCTATTTGTTTTTTTTTGTTTTTTTTAAGAATGAGATGATTAGAGTTGCTTGAATTGCATAAAGTAAAAAAAACAATTGAGGTGATGCAATAATAATATAATTCATGAATAGAGTTGTGTTGAATCATTGATGCAGGTTGCTAACTTACTATTTCACAAAATGAAGCGGGAGAATATGGATTAGAATCATCTACTTATATCTCTCATTTATTCCCTTGTGTTACAAAGAGAAAGATACAAAATCAAATTTGTTTTTGTGTAGAGTCCACTTAATAAACGAATTAATGGTTTAAGTTGAATTAAAAATAAAGGCTAATAAAATAATAAAGTTTTGGAGTAACTTGTTGAGCTATTTGATAAATGTTTTATGAGACAATTAGAGTAAAAAATTGCTACCAATATTACGTTGGTTCGAATGGAATTAGGCTCGAATATCTTAAGCAAAGTCTCGGGTTCGAGTCTTATGGATGGAAAAAATGTGGCTGAGAGAGGAGAGTCACTAAAAGTGGTTAGTCAGGATTCCCGACAGAGATTAGTTATCGACGAAATTGATGATACTTCGTACCAATAATATGATAAAAAGAATATTGGGTCTTGCTAACTAGTATCCTAAGAACATCTCCAAATCTCTTCATATAAGTAACCTAATTTATCTCTTTAAGTGGGTCACTTCAATTTTAAGCAACCCAATAAATTTTCACTCAAACTAGAGTTTCTATCAAATGTCTCTCTTTAACATTCCATATTCCTCTCCTATATTTGCACATACAAATGTTAAGCAATTTATTAGGAATGATTGCTTATACAAGCAAGTCTATCCAATTTTAAGCAACCCAAAAACATCTGTACCACATCAAAATAATATTTTATTATTAAACAACCCCTAAGCAATTCTCATTAAAAATACTCTAAGAACATTAGTTGAGGATTCCAACAATAAAATAAATTTATTGAAAACGGTAACTTTTGAATTTTTAAAATATTAAATAAATTATTTTTTAATATAAATTTTTTATTTTTTATTTCTCAAAAGCGGTAATTAGCATTTGCCTAATATATTTCAATAGAGTTGCGTTGAATTGTTGATGTAGAGAGACAGAAAGGGTGGGGCCTCGTCTTAACAAATGGCGGGATGGCCATGCTTTCCTTCTCGGATGGGAACCCAAATACCAGAGAAATTTTAAGAGATGGCAATGACTTATCATACCATTACCTGAGGACAATTATTTCTGTTAGATGGATGCTAATGCTATACGTTTGCACAAACATGCTAATACTATAAGGAAGCATTTGATACAAGGTTTATAAAAATATTTTCATGAATATAGATATGGGAATAAAAGTTTCTCATGTTTTGTATAAGTTTTAAAAAGTTATTCCCAGACACAAAAGATTCCTGGGAGTAAAATTAGTAAATGATAGTTATAAACTTGGAAAAACATGTTATACATGTAAGCAACACATATTAGATTTTATAGCGGAAGCATATTATCGGATCATGAAAAACCAACCTCCTGCCATTGCTATTAAATACACTCTTCTTAATGAGTCAGATTCCTACTTGAGTCCAGATCCTTTACCGAAGGCCTCCAACCGGATTGTGCCCTTGTTTTCCAAGCTCTTCAATTTGTCACCGCCGTCGGCACGTCCACGCTGTAAACCGTTTCTGTTTTAGGTTTCTAAACCCTCACTCACTCACACTCGATGGTGTAGTATACTGGAAGAGTAGCAGGTTTAGTGACCTTGAACATAGAGCAATACATCCACCTTATATAGAAATCTTCCCATCACAGAAATCAGTTAAGGAGGAGCCGAATGTGGGAACATGATTTCCGCACATAACCGTTATCTTAAGATAATGGGATAGTGGGTTGAACTTGGTCAATTTAAATGGACCATATCAGAACTGAATTTCCCAGAAGATAGCAACCACTTTCATCTTAATCTATCTTCAATAAATCCCCAACAAAACAGAGCACATTTGCTCCTATAAGGGGGAAATTCTATCATTCTCCTACTTGGTCCATTTACCCATCATCTATCTTAACAAGGAACAAAATATATGAATCATGGCGATAGGTCCTCTAATAATGAGTATTATCTTCCATGTATCACAATATATCAAGTTTATGAATACCAGCCCTTAACTTAATGAATAAACCATATGTTTATTCTAGGTCAAAACCAAATGATATTTCTCAAAACAAATATGTGCACAAAACATATGAGAAAACATCAAACTGAATTAAGAGTTTCATTGAAAACATTAAATGTACGTACAATGAAAACGGAAACAAGTCTCATCCGTACTACTCGATCCTTAAATTCTTTGGTGGCATGCCTTTAGTTAAGGATCGACAATCAACAACTCAGTGCTAACATGTTCAATGACCACTTTAACACACGTTCTCTTATGGCTAAATACTTGATGTCGATGTGCTTACTTCGACTTCCACTCTTATTGTTCTTAGCCATAAATACTGCAGTAGAGTTGTCATAGTACAACTTCAATGGCCTACAGATAGAGTCCATAACTCTAGGCCCAAATTTGAAACTCTTCAACCATACACCATGCGAGGTAGCCTCAAAACTAGAAATGAACTCAGCCTCCATAATGGAAGTAGCAGTCAAGGACTGCTTTGCACTTCCCCAAGATACAGCTCCACCAGCTAGCATAAAATAACCAGATGTCTATTTCCGGGTATCAATGCAACCAGCATAGTCTGAATCAGAATAGCCAATCACTTCTAGATCATCAATTATCTGTCATGGGCATGTAGTTCTTTGTCCCTTGGAGACATCTCATCATCTTTTTTGCAGCTTTTCTATGGTCAACACCTGGATTACTGATATCTTCCCAAAACTCCAACATCATATGTAATGTCAGGTCTGGTGCAAACCTGAGGAGCATACATAAGGCTTCCAACAGTTGAAGCATATGGAATGTTTTTCATGTGTTCCCGTTCCAAATAATTTTTAGGGCACTGACTTAAATCCAATTTGTCACCCTTCACAAATGGGATCTACACTCGGTGAATAATCCTTCATGTTAAATCTCTCTGAACTTTGTTGATATAGGTCTCTTCAGACAAACCCAGTATGCCTCGAGATCTTTCCTTATGGATCTTAATGCCAATAACATAAGATGCCTTTCCCATATCCTTCATATCAAAGTTCTTCGAGAGATAATTGTTTCACCTCACATAGCATACCCATATCATTAGTCGCAAGCAAGATATATTCCACGTATAACACAAAAAAACAAATCTTACTCCCACTAACCTCCTACTATATACATTCTCTTCAAAACCGAATGAAGTGATGACCTCATGGAATTTTAAATACCATTGGTGGGAAATTTGTTTTCAATCCATATTGGATTTATTAAGCTTGTAGACTAAGTGCTCACCATTACTAGAGGAGAATCCTTAGGTAGTTTCATGTATACCTCTTCTTCTAGGTTACTATTGAGGAACGCCATCTTCACATTCATTTGATGTCACTCAAAGTCAAAATGAGCTACTAACGCTATAAATACTTGAAGAGAATCTTTCTTGAATATAGGAGAAAAAGTCTTCGTGTAGTCGATTCCTTCTCTTTGAGCGAACCCTTTTGGCTACAAGTCTTGCCTTATATCTCTTAATGTTGCCTTATGAGTCTTTCTTTATTTTAAAGACTCATTTACATCCAATGGATTTTACGCCATTAAGCAACTGAACGAGATCCCATACTCGATTAGATGCCATAGAATCAGACTCATCTTTCATGGCATTACACCACAAATTCGATTCCTTAGAACTCATGGTCTGTGAAAACATTTCAGGATCATTTACAACTCCAATGTTATAGTCTGACTCCTGCAGATACGTCTTCAGGATCATTTTCAAGATCTTGTGGAACTTCAATTATCGGTTGTCTTACACCCATTTGAACTTGAGGGGCATGAACGACAATCAATTTTTCACTTGATCCAGAGGTTTAATATTCATAGTGATCCTTTTCAGATGCAATGTCCTGAAACTGATCACTCCCACTGATCAAGTCACTCTCAAGAAATTTCGCATTTCTTGATTCCACAATCCTAGTGTTGTTTGATGGACAATAGAATCTATACCCTTTTGGACTTTTCAGCATATCCATGAAATGCCCAATAACAGTCCTTGAGTCTAGTTTCTTCTCTCGTGGGTTATAAATTCCCACTTCAGACGGAATTCCCAAACGCGTATATGTCCCAAATTCGGTTTCCAACCTTTGAATAACTCAATAGGCGTCTTTGAGATAGCTTGGTCAGAAATCGGTTTAATACATACCCAGTCGTCTTTAGTGCTTCAATCCACAAGAATTGAGGAAGTTTTGTGTTACTCCTCATACCTTTTAGCATGTCCATCAAAGTCCGGTTTCTTCATTTTGTCACACCATTCTGATATGGAGAACCAGTCATAGTGTAATGGGCAATAATCCCACGCTCTTGAAGAAACTTCGCAAATGAACCATTTCAGACTTAAAAAATTTAAAGGCATCGAAGGCTTCGTCCTTTGAACGAATTAAATAAAGATGCATATATCGTGAATAATCGTCTATAAAAGGGATAAAATATTTCAGACCACTCGCATCCATGTCTGGACAACATATATTTATATGTATGATTTCAAATTAGTTCGAGTTCCTCTTTGCACCCTTTAGACTTGTTGGTTTGCTTACCCTTAATGGAATCAACGTAAGTCATAAAATCAGTAAAATCCAAAATACTAAGTACTTATTCTTTTATTTAATCACTTAATTCTCTTAATGGAGATGTGTCCCAATCTCCGGTGCTACAACATAGAAGACTCTTCATTCATAACACAATGTTTTAACCCCAGAAATAACATGCATATTATTGTGAGCAGCATCCCTTTCTAATTTAATATAGAAAATACCACCAAGTAGTATTCCAAAACAATTTTCAACAACAAAGTAAAACAAGAGTTCGATAAATAAAGGATAAACCCAAATGACTAAGTCTTCATACAAAATCAAATTCCTAGAATACTTGGAACATAAAATGTCTTTTCTAAAAATAAAATTGCTGCATGAAAAAAATTGCACGTCCCAATGGCCTCCATATGTGAACTCATCCTTTTTCCCGAAAAGATATATCGTTCACTTTCCACTGGCTTCCTTAGGTCTTCTATACCCTGTAAGGTATTAGAAACATGGATTGAAAAACCAGAGTCAATCCATTATGTGTTATGATTAACACTAACTTTACTATATTCATAACAAACAAATATAGTTGGAGTACCTTTCTTGTTCATGGCATGATCCTTCCTCTTCTTTTCACTCTTTTCGCCTTCTTCCTTAATCAACCTTTCCTCCTCTTGAACACACATAGCCAACAATTCACTAGTTGACCATTCATCCTTATGTGTGTAGTAAGAGGTCTTGAAAGGCCCATATTGATGAGGCATGGTGCACAAAATGTGGTGCACTAGGAAGGAATCCGAAATGGTAACCCCCAAGGCTTTCAACTAAGCTGCTAAATCCCTCGTGTGCATGATATGATCATGCACTCCTCTTATCCCAGTGAGCTTAATGGATGTGAAAAGCATCATTAGGGTGTTGGCACGTGCCTTCTCAGATGTAACAAATTGTTCCTTAATGGCTTTCAGGAGATCCTTTACTTTAGTATGCATGTCAATAGAACGACGGATAACAGCAGATATGTTGGCCTTTATGAACATCATGGAGAGACGGTTAGATCTCTCCCATTTTTCATAAAGATCAACATCTTCTGGAAGACCGATTTCAGTAATACTTGGTGGTTCATTGTTCCTTATAGCATAATTAATGTCCATCAAGCCAAAATGAAGGAGAGTTGTCTCCTTCCAAACCTTATAATTGTCACCCCTTAATGCGGGAATATCACATTTCATATCAGATATATTTTCAGGTTGAACAACTGCAAAGTTTAAATATACATGCCCATTACTCATACATATTTCTGGTTTTAGTTTGTACTTAAAGGGTCAAAAACCAAATGCCCATGTTCTGAAAAAATTTCAACTCCATACCAGATAAGAACAACAAGCAAGGCAGAGGTATAACGTGCTCTCATACCAAATGTAAGAATAAAAACGATCTAAACATGTTATACATGTAATCAACACATATTAGATTTTATAGCGGAAGCATATTATCGGGTCATGAAAAACCAGCCTGCCGCCATTGCTATTTGATACACTCTTCTTGATGAGTTAGGGTCTTACTTGAGTCTAGATCCTTTACTGAAGACCTCCAACCGGATTGCACCCTTGTTTTCCAAGCTCTTCAATTTATCGCCACCGTCGGCACGTCCGCACTGTAAACCGTTTCTGTTTTAGGTTTCCAAACCCTCACTCACTCATACTCGATGGTGTAGTATACTGGAAGAGGAGCAGGTTTAGTGACCTTGAACAGAGAGCAATACATCCACCTTATATAGAAATCTGCCCATCACAGAAATCAGTTAAGGAGGAGCCGAATGTGGGAACATGATTTCCGCACATAACCGTTATCTTAAGATAATGGGATAGTGGGTTGAACTTGGTCAATTTAAATGGACCATATCAGAACTGAATTTCCCAGAAGATAGCAACACTAGTGGAAAATATACATTAGACGGGAAAGGTTTACGTCAGTTAACCAAAAGCTAGACGTTAAAAAGGAGGCGGTGGCAGTTTTGTAAATATCAGGTTTCATTAATTCAATTTTAATGTTAGTTGTTGTAAGGACTGACATTAAAAGTTAATTGACTCACTTTTAACGTCAGTTCTATAAACAACTGACATTAAAAGTGAACTTTTTAACGTCAATTATTTATTGAACTGACGTTAAACGTGAGTCACTTAACTTTTAACGTTCGTTGTTTCATCAACAGACGTTAAAGGTTATTTTAATAATTTTTTTTAGCCGGTCTACATACCCTCCCGCATTTCCTTCCTTAAAGTTTCAGTTTCACTTGCTTTTATGTTTTGTGTTTGTTTTGAAAGCTAAAATAAATGTGCGAATTAAAACTGTTATAAGTTGAATCAATAACCCAAACCGGATCTCATTCATGAAGTGTATCAATAATACAATTACGTACAAGATACATTCAAAATTTTAAAATCCTATAAAAAGTTACATTGAAAGGGTTTAAAATCCTATAAAATCCTAAACATTTGTTGAGGCTTCGTTCCCTTCACGGGCGAGCAAGAGAGGAGAGTCGAGCAACTGAGTTTTCCAGAGCGGCTGAGCAAGGGTGCACTCGATCTGTTCCAGCAATGGTCCTGGAACAGTCACTTGCTGCCAAAGCGGAGGTTTTGGATCTCTAGCCACCGATTCTCCTGAAGGATGATAAGGTGAGCAACTCACATTATGTGATTTACACAACCTCAGAAGTTGTTTGACCATTAAGACAAAGATCTTTGAGTCTAGGAATAGGAAGAAAGAGTGATGAATAGCTAATTAATCTCCATGGCAGAGCCATATTGTGAAGTAGAAAAATAAAAGGAAGGAAGGAAGCTATTTATAGGAGTAGGGGATGAAGTTACTAGGCGCGGCAAGTTACTAAAAAATTAAATTGATCATCAAGAGGATTAGGTTCTAAGGTGCATGAGGAGTTGACAGTCAAATAAAGTAACAAATGAGTTATATATTATAAACGTGCAGAATGAATAACTGATTGGGATGCATAAACAATGACTTTTAACATCTGTTAATAAAAAAAGTATACGTTAAAAAGGATGATATTGACTTTTAACGTCAGTTGTTTATAGAACTGACGTAAAAAGTGATGATATTGACTTTTAACGTCAGTTCTTTTAACAACTGACGTTAAAAGGTGATTGAATTACAAAGTTTTGAGTGAGGACAACTTAATTGCTTCATCCACGTTTCTTCATCACTTTCATACTCTGCTCTGTTCACAACGTATACCCTCGCCCTTCTCTGTCCTAACCCTTTCACTCCTCTCCTCACCACCACGAACTCCTTTCCTCACCACCACGAGCTCCTCTCCTCACCACTGAGAACTCCTCTCTCTCTCTCTTTCTCTCCCTCCCTCTCTCTCAACTTCACACTCTTTCTCTCGAGCCCTAACTCTCTCTGTGAATCACACACTGTCTTTCTCTCACTTCACACGCCCTAACTCTTTCTTTCCCACTCACTCTCAGCCACATCGAGCGACGGCCGCCTGTGATATCATCACCACTGAGCCACTCTCCTTCTCCTCTATTTGAACTCAGGTAACTCCCTAAACCGTCAAAGTTTCATTTTCATTTTTGTTTTTGGTGTGGGTTGAAGGGTTAATTTATGATAGTTGAAGATGAAATGAGTCGGGGTTGCTGTGCATTTGTTGTAAATGATGGTCTATGGTGTTTCCTAGTTTTGGTTGCAATGGGTTGATGATACTGTTTTTATGGAATGATATTGAGATTGATGATGTTTGCAATGGCGGAGCTTTTTGTGTGTGTAGTGTGTAGTTTTGGAATTGTTTTGTTAGAGGGCAGTTTCCCTCTTATTTTTTAGTTGAAATGTATACTGTGAAGCTAAATAATAAAAACGAAACAAATAGTGGTGTATATATATGGTTGTTAGGTTTACAAATACTAGTGTGCTTTTCCAATCTCCCCTATATTGTGCTTATATTGGATATATGTGTGTATATCTACAAAACCTATCTAGCTATGGATCGTAGTTGGATGGTTTGTAAGCGTACAGGTGATGAGTATTTGAAGGGAGTGGGATCGAGAGTTTATAGGATTTGCTCAAAGGAATGTTCCTAATAGTAACAGAATCTTCTATTGTCCTTGTGTCAAGTGTTTGAATAAGAGGAAATTTACGGTGAAGTATATACGCACTCATCTGATTTGTTTTGGGATTAGCTTGAGTTATACAAGATGGATATGACATGGTGATGTGTTGTTAAGTACAAAGGCAAGTGTCTCCCAAAGTGAGGACGTTGACGTAGATATGGAGGATGATCGAGTAGAGGACATGATTCGTGATATTGGACAAGAATCTTTTCAGCGAGCACATTTGTATGATAGGTTGTGCGGTGAAGCGAATAAGCCTTTGTATCCCGGGTGTACTACTCATACACGGTTTCCGGCGGTGTTAAAATTGGTTTATGTGAAGGTGAGAAATGGTTGGACCGATAAAATCTTCACCGAATTGCTTGAAGTGTTGAAAAACTTGCTTCCGGAGGACAACACATTGCCTGACCGTTACTATGAGGCCAAGAAGGTATTGTGTCCGATGGGTATGGAGTATAAGAAGATACACGCATGCCCCAATGATTGCATATTGTGCACTGGTGTTTATGAAGACAATCACGATTTCCCCAAGTGTGGATTATCACGCTACAAAGTGAAGGATGGTGATGATTGTGATGATCTTGATGATTCGATATGTGATGTAAGAAAAAAGGGTCCTCCTACGAAGGTGTTGTGGTATATTCCAATAATTCCAAGGTTCAAACGATTGTTTGCCAATGTGAAAGATGCGAAGAATCTTAGATGGCATCATGATGAGAGGAAACGTGATGGAAAGGTTCTCCATCCGGCTGATTCTGTGCAATGGAAGAATATTGATACTTTGTTTCCGGATTTCGCCGATGAGCCAAGAAACCTAAGGCTTGGACTTGCTACGGATGGAATGAATCCATATGGTAACATGAGTAGTATTCATAGTTCACGGCCTGTTCTGTTGATAATTTACAACCTGCCTCCTTGGTTGTGCATGAAGCGCAAATACATGATGTTGTCTATGATGATTTCGGGCCCAAAGCAACCGGGAAATGACTTAGATGTTTATCTAAGTCCCTTGATTAAAGACTTGAAAAAACTGTGGGTGGAAGGTGTTGATGTAGTTGATGGGTATTCTCACGAGAATTTCAAGCTTCGTGCCATGTTATTTTGCACCTTCAACGACTTTCCAGCATACGGGAACTTGTCCGGGTACAGTGTCAATGGGCATAAAGCATGCCCTATATGTGAAGAAGGCATATTCTACCCTCAGTTGCATCATGGAAAGAAGACGGTTTACCTTGGGCATCAGAGATTTCTAAGACGTGATAACCCATATCGTAAGATGAAAAAAATCTTTTAATGGATGCCAAGAGACTGAAGATGCTCCGACGGCCTTAAATGGAGAGCATGTTTATCAGAAAGTAAAAGACATCAATGTTATCTTCGGCAAGTCCAAAAAGAAGGGTAAGGCTGCTGAGAAAAACATATGAAAGGAGAGGTCAATATTCTTTGATCTTCCATACTGGCGCAAGCTTGATGTCAGACACTGCATTGATGTGATGCATGTGGAGAAAAATGTGTGTGATAGTATGATCGGGATGCTTCTCAACATTCAGGGCAAGACAAAGGATGGTGTGAATGCTCGTCTCGACCTTGTTGCTATGGCTATACGAGAGCAGAGCTCTAGTTATTGAGGATGGTAAGCGGACTTATTTGCCTCCAACATGTCATACTTTGTCAAAAAAAGAGAGACTAAGTTTTTGTGAGTGTCTTTAGGGCATCAAAATTCCACATGGTTACTCTTCAAATATCAAGAGGCTTGTCTCTGGTGATCTCAAATTGGTTGGCTTAAAGTCTCATGATTGCCACATCTTGATGCAACAACTTCTGCCCTTTACTATTCGTGGTATTGCTCCAAAAAATGTGAGACATGCCATTACTTGGTTGTGCTCATTCTTCAATTCTATATGCAGTAAAGTCGTTGGTCCCCCATAAGTTGGATGATTTGGAAGTTGAGGCTGCTACAATCTTGTGCAAATTGGAGATGTATTTTCCTCCTTCCTTTTTCGACATCATGGTTCACTTAATGGTTCATTTGGTGAGGGAGATTAGATTATGTGGGCCTATTTTTCTGAGATGGATGTACCCAGTTGAGCGCTACAAGAAGATCTTGAAAGGGTATGTGAAGAATCCACATCGTTCTGAAGCATCTATTGTTCAAAGGTATGTTGTAGAAGAAGCTATTGAGTTTTGTTCAGACTACCTTCATAACACGGATCCTATAGGGGTTCTTAAGCCTCGTCATGATGAGAGAAGATGTCGAGGTAAGGGTACATATGGTTTAACAATTAATAACAAGGGTCGGGAGGAAGTGCTGCAAGCACATTTGTATGTATTGAACAACATCGATTTTGTTCAACCTTACTTTTGTGAACATAAAAGAAAAGTCAAGGAAGAAAAACCTTGAATTAACGAAAGGTGGTTGTTGAACAAGCATAACAAGACTTTCTTACAATGGTTCAAGGAAGAAATACTTAAGGATGGTAGTACTGCCACTAGTGGAAAATATACATTAAACGGTAAAGGTTTACGTCAGTTAACCAAAAACTAGACGTTAAAAAGGGGGCGGTGACAGTTTTGTAAATATCAGACTTCATTAATTCAATTTTAACGTCAGTTGTTTTAAGGACTGACGTTAAAAGTTAAGTGACTCACTCTTAACATCAGTTCAATAAACAACTGACGTTAACAGTTAACGTTTTAACGTCAGTTCTTTATTGAACTGACGTTAAAAGTGAGTCACTTCACTTTTAACGCCAGTCCTTACATCAACAGACGTTAAAGGTTATTTTAATAATTTTTTTATCTAGTATACGTACCCTTCCGCATTGCCTTCCTCAAAGTTTCAGTTTCACAATTGCTTTGATGTTTTGTGTTTCTGTTTTGAAAACTAAAATATATGTGTGAAGTATAAGTTGAATCAATAACCCAAACCGGATCTCATTCATGAAGTGTAATACAGATCGATCTGAGAAGATTGAAAGGGTTTAAAATCCTATAAAAAGTTACATTGAAAGGGTTTAAAATCCTAAACATTAAAGCTACATCCTATCAGAGAGTTTTATGAAATATGCCAAAGGGAAAACTATACTCCGAAGGGTGCACTCGATCTGTTTTAGCAATGGTCTTGGAACAATCACTTGCATCCTTTAAGACCTCAGAAAACCGGGGGGCATGAGAGAGCTCAAGAGAGGCAAAAACAGGTGCATAGATCTGTTTCAAGCAAAGGCAGTGGTTCTAGAGACTTCCATGACGGTCACTTGCTGCCAAAGCTGAGGTTTTGGAACCGTGACGCCCGAGCACCTGATTTGCCCTCCAGCAGCTGATTCTCCGGAAGGATGATAAGGTGAGCAGCTCACATTACATGGTTTACACAAGCTTATCACCCATGTTACGTGATTTACACAACCTTAGAAGTTGTTTGACCATTAAGACAAAGATCTTTGAGTCTAAGAATAGGAAGAAAGAGTGATGAAGTTAATCTCCATGGCAGAGCCATATTGTGAAGCCGAAAATTAAAAGGATGGAAGGAAGCTATTTATAGGAGCAGGGGATGAAGTTACTAAGCTATTCTGATTTTCTTCAAAACTTATCTATAAACTTAATGCTCATTAAGAGGATTAAGTTACAAGGTGCATGGGTAAGTAGCACAGTAGTCAAAGGAATGAATGTTTTTGCAGATATCTATACACTTTTAACGTCACTTGTTTAAAAAAACTGACGTTAAAAGTGTTTTTAAAATAAAAAATATTTATTGTTAATCTCAGTTTTTATACAACTGACGTTAAAAGTGTGATTTTTACTTCAGTTAAATAAATAGCTGGCGTAAATAATCCTATATATTATAAACGTGCAAAATGAATATTGGAAATAATGTAATTAATATACGGGAACTTGGCAGTCATAAATTAAGTTGACGTTAAAAATGAGGTGGTGGCAGTTTGTAAATATTAAATCACTATTTGCGTCAGTTCTATAAATAACTGACGTAAATAATTATGAAACTCATTTCATTGGTTGTCATGTCCCTGTTGTCCCTCTTAACGCAGATCACTCCATATAGTGCAGTTTATTTCTAAACCTTTTTTTTAAACAAGTTTATTTTTAATTTTTATTAATTAGCTTGAATTAGTAGTAAACAAATTCTTGTGCAAATTAAAATAAATAAACACTTAACATAAAACAAGTTATATGTATAATCAAATCGTATCTCATTGAAACAATTCATAAGTTAAAATTACATGATTAAAGATAAAAAATTTCTGCAACATAGCCCTAAAATATAAAAAAGTTTCTGTTTCAACATCATTTTCTTCTCAGTCCTGTCATCAGAAACTCCAATGGATGCATCACCCCCCTCACTTGAATTCCATGATGCAAAGTAAATCCTCAGTCACTAGCAGCGAAAGCAAAGTGAAATGGATCTTTGCATCTTTCTTCTTCACTGGAATTCCTTGATGCATCGTCTTGAATCCACAGTCACTTGCTTCCAAAGCAAAGTGAAAGGGATGACGGGGATGAAATAAAGTGAGAGAATCACATTACGTGATTCACCCAACCTTACCATCCATGTTATGTGATTTACACAACCTCAGAAGTTGTTTGACCATTAAGACAAAGATCTTTGAGTCTAGGCATAGGAAGAAAGAGTGATGAAGTTAATCTCCATGGCAGAGCCATATTGTTAAGCAGAAAAAATTGAAAGGATGGAAGGAAGCTATTTATAGGAGCAGGGGATGAAGTTACTAAGCTATTATGATTTTCTTGAAAACTTATCTAAAAACTTAATGCTCATTAAGAGGATTAGGTTACAAGGTGAATGGGTAAGTAGCACAGTAGTCAAAGGAATGAATGTTTTTGCAGAAACTAATAAACTTTTAACGTCCGTTGTGTAATACAACTGACGTAATAAGTGTGAGTGTTTTTAACGTCAGTTTCTTAAGACAACTGACGTTAAATATATGACCTTTAACGTCAGTTTTTACTAACAACTGACGTAAAATATATGACCTTTAGGTTATAAGGTGAATGAGTAAGTAGCACAGTAGTCAAAGGAATAAATGTTTTTGCAGAAACTAATAAACTTTTAACGTCCGTTGTGTAATACAACTGACGTAAGAAGTGTGAGTGTTTTTTAACGTCAGTTTCTTAAGACAACTGACGTTAAATATATGACCTTTAACGTCAGTTTTTACTAACAGCTGACGTAAAATGTTGTTTTATTTTGATTATAACGTTTACACCCGCGCGCCTTCTGCACTTCTCTGTACGTCTCTTTTCTCTTTTCATCACGCTCAACCCTCACTCTCAACCCTCACTCTGCCCTAATCGCGAGCTCATCTCCACCGCAACCACCGCGAGGGCTTCTTCGCCACCACCGTGAGGTACACTCTTAACCCCTAACTCTGTCTTTCCCGCTCATTCTTTGCAATAATTTGACATCTCTCTTTCCCCTTCCCGCGCACTAACTCTCCTTGTCCCTTTACTCTCAGTAACCACATCGAACGTTGGCCACCACTCGAGCTTCCCCCCCACCACCACGCGAGCACCTATTTCTGGTGAGTCTTTAGGGCACATTTTTTTATTTTAGGTTTTGAGTGTATGTTGAAACTGTAGTCTCAGTAGTTGAAACTTGAAACTGTGAGTTTGAGTTGTTTGGAATGTCTCTATTTTTGGTTTTGAGTGTATGTTGAAACTGTAGTCTCAGTAGTTGAAACTGGAAACCGTGAGTTTGAGTTGTTTGGAATGTCTCTATTTTTGGTTTTGAGTGCATGTTGCTCTGTTGGTTGATCTGTCACGGCCGTGATGCTCATCACGGCTAGGCCGTGATCAGTTCTGCATGTGAGGGTCTGGTTCAGTTGGCACATTACGGCCGTGATGGACATCACTGCCAGGCCGTGACCAGTGCTTGGCAATCTTCAAAAACTATAGTTTTCAATCTCCCGTATTGTCCTTATATTGGATAGATGTTTTGTATATCTACAGGACTTATCTAGTTATTTTTATTTATACTTCTGTATTTATTTTGAGTTATAACCTATGTCAATACATATATATTGTTTCTGAACAGGCATACATATGGATCAATCGGATAGCCCGCATGCACGGGAGGACACTGTGGGGGCTTCGCAGGACCCGATCACGCCTACGCCTGATTCTAGTGTAAGTTTACATGTTATATACTATCTTTAGTCCTTCTTTTTAATGTAAGTTTATAATGTTACAACCCTCTATTTTATCATTTTTTGTCCATACAGACATCACAGGCTCATAGGAAACGGGGTAGAGGAGCCACCTCGTTGAAGAAACTAGAGAAGGACAGGCAAAGCGGACAGAAGCTTGAGGTGTCCTTCGATGCTAATCTAAATGCCAAGGGACCACTTGCTAAAGAATTTAATAAATGGGTATTTCTATAATCGAAGCAAAGACGTAAGCATCAACTACAACCATCGGAATGGCGTTCCACGTAAGCGTTAAGGATCAGATTTGGGAGGCTATCATGGTATTTTACCTTTACATTCGTTTGATTTACATTATTATATAATTATCCGAGTTATAATCCATCCAGTTGTTATGTATTTAATGTGTAGGTAGCTTGGACTGTGCCAAATGACGAGGATCATCGTCATAAATGTATGAAAATGGTATCAAAGCATTGGAATGGGTTCAAGCATGATCTTACCAGGTACTATGTATCTGGGAAGAAGCGGCTTGATAAAATGTTCTCAGATTATCCCTGGATTGATCAGGATACTTGGGATATGTTTGCCAGGAGTCGACAGGATGGAGAATTTCAGGTTGGTTGATTAAGTTAATTTTGTATGCTTATTTTAGATCATTTATCTGTATTTAATTATGTGTTTTTGTTTGAATAGGCTAAGGCAAATAAGGGTCGGCAGAATCAGGCGAATAACGTCCACCGCCACACCATGTCTCAGGGTGGGTACCAGACTCGGATCGAGCAGATGATGGCGGATAGGCTGAGGCCGAAGCAGGAAGAGCACTCTGCTAGGATTGAAAGAGGAGAGGTTCCTGAGGGCACACCATTAAGTCCTCCGTCGGAAATCGACCGCGAGGATGTCTGGTTAGCCGGCCGCTTGACAAAGACGGGATCTTTTAAAGTTGATGTCACTCGCGAAGTGGCGGATAAGATTGTAAGTAAATAATTAACTTGATTTGAATTGATATTTGTATAGATATTTGCAACACTTTTCACTTGCACGTTTTTTCATTTTTTTTCATTGTAGATGGATCTTAAAGCACAATCCTCCCAGGGCGCATTCGTCCCTTCTGGACGGCGGGATGTCTTGATGACTGCTCTAGGCAACAAAGACCATCCTGGTCGGGTTCTCGGTGTTCCTGGGAACGTGACCATCAAAGAATATTATGGCAAGTCTGCTTCACGAAAGCGGGTGGTCGATGAAGCATCAATTTTGGCTGACATTACTCAGCACCTCATGTCCAACCCAGCTATTACAACACATCTGATGCAAGGCTTAATATCCAACCCAGATTTCAAGCAGGCGCTTGCCAGAGAGCTTTCCTCCGTCGGTACATCCCAGGACACCGCAGGGCATTCCAACCCTTCACATGTGAGCACAAAAGAGAGTTTTAGTAGGGCACATGTGGAGGACGATGAGTTGGCAGCTAGGGAGCGGGAGTTCGAAGTCCAACGCCATGAGCATGAGTTGGAAATGAAAAGGCGTGAGCTTGAGTTGGACTCCAAACAACGTGAGCTCGAAATGTTAACAAAGGTATGTATTCATTATTAATGTCCAAATTAGTCAAATAATTACTTGTGTTTTTTTTAATTATCAAAAACTTATCTATTTTATTTTTCCTAAACTGAAGGCCAAGTCGACGCGTCGGTGTCATTTGTCACCTATCACTCGTTTGTTCTCACTTGGTGAGGATTATGCGTTTGAGATTTTTGAATGTCCATTGGAGCACGATGGATGGGTGGCACGCCCAGATCAATGGAGGATATTTACCTTCTGAGGTGACGATCTCGGGAACGCCTGCAGAAATAACGTCTGGATGAACAACAATGTTTTCAGTCTCTGGTGCACGTAAGTTAATTTTAATTTTATAACTTATTTATTTTTGGTATTTTTCCATTTAATAATTTATTTTAATTTCAATATATATATTATGTAATTAACATCCACACCTTTTCATATCTTAGGTATCTCCATCGTCTTCAGCTTGATAAGGGCGTTGCATCAGTTTACGGCTTCTTAGATCCGTCAGTCCTTCTGCCCCAATTCTTTGATGGCGATGGATTAAGTAAATACATAGGGAACTTGTTGGGAGACAATCGGAAAGAATTATATCTGGCTCCCTACTGTATGAAAAACCATTGGCAGTTGTTCGTACTTCACCCGTCTAGGCATACTGTCATATTCTTCTGCTCTCTCCACCAAGATCCGCCACCGAAGGTGGTGGAAGCTGTAAATAAGTAAGTAACTAATCTTAAATTTAATTTAAGTTTTAATATCAGTTGTTTTTAGTTTATTACACACATGATATATGAATTTGTTAATTGATCGACATGATTATTTGTTTATGATAGCGCGCTGAAGGCGAGTAGCATAAGTTGCACCAACGGGAGAAGTAGGACTTCTAAGGCTAAAGTAAATCCTGTATGGAACATCCCCAAGGTTTGGTAGTTTATTTATAAAATAATTAATATTATAATTACTAATTTATATGTATATTCAACTGTCGTTGAAATTAATTTTGTTGGTAGTCTCGATTTCAAATTGACGGGTGGTCGTACGGCTATTATGTGATGCTTCATATGCTGAACATAGTCTCCACATCTATTACGGATGGATGAAATAAGGTAATATTTAAACAACTTGTTAAATTATATATTCAAGTTTTGAAGATGACTTGCATTGATGTTATTGTTATTATTTGAGCGTGTGTAGGCATTTAACGACCAATCGCCTATTCAAGAAGATGACTTAAGAGACTTGAGGATGCGCTTCGCTGAATTCTTCTTCAAGTATGCGGCTGAAAAAGGAATTGACAAGATACCTCCGCAATACTTAGATAAATAGTTTTTTTGTTAGACTTTAGAAACTAATTAATAACATGTATATATATATCCTTAGATTGGTAGTTTTGTTTTTTAGACATTGGAACTAAAATTTATTTATATATATACATGAGTTTTGGTTTTAAGTCCCCCCATTGTTCCATTTTTCCTTTGCAATTCTGTAATGTGTGTGATATTCTGTGTTACTGGGATATTTACTGAATGCAGGGATAGCTGAGGGGAGTGATATTTTAAAACTGAATTAAAAAAAAACCTATTAACGTCAGTTGTATCAAACAACTGACGTTAAAATTAAACCTTTAACGTTAGTTCTTTACAACAACTGACGTTAGTTTTAACAAAATTAACGTCCGTTGTCTTAAAGAACTGACGTTAATAGTTTTATGTTTAACGTCAGTTGTTTAAAAAACTGACGTTAATAGTTTTATATTTAACGTCAGTTCTCAACTGACGTTAAAATATTAACTATTAACGTCAGCTGTATTTACGTCAGTCAGTATTCTGACGTAAAAAATCAATTTTAACTGACGTAAAAAGCACTTATTGCACTAGTGTGCTTCTGACGAGGTAAGATGGCTAGCACGTGGGCCTAGCTTCAATGTCATATGTTGGAGTTGATATGACATCAATAACTTTTCCTTTTATACAAAGGAACAAGATAACAACAGTACTATGCAAAATAGCAGGGTTATGATCGTGGCCGAAGCAATGCACTTCTCTAGTTCAAATGACACAAAACCCGTTAAAGCACCGATTCCTTACTTTGGAGTCATTGAAGAGATTTGGGTGCTCGATTACACTAGGCTTACGGTGCCAATTTTTAAATGTAAGTGGGTTGATAGTAAAGGTGGTGTACAAACAGAAGAATGAGGGTTTACATTGGTAGACCTTTGCAAGTTAGGTCATACAAATGAGCCTTTCATAATGGCTTCCCAAGCAAAACAAGTGTTCTACATCACTGATCCTTCTAACAAAAGGTTGTCCGTGGTTCTCCAAGGAAAAAGCATGTATAATGGTAGTGATGAAAATCAAGATTCAACTCTTGATATTCCCGAGACTCCTTCTTTTTCAACAAACATGTCTACTATAATTGAAGAAACACATGTGGATGATGTGCATGCCACTCGTGATGATCATCACGAAGGGATATTGATATAGGTAATTTAAACTTGATTATAGTGTAAGTTTTGTTCTTTTAAGGCAAATGTTTTATTTATCCATGTTAGTTTTATTTTTATTTATTTATCCATCTGGATTTATCTTTATCTTTAGGTATCCATATTAAAAAAATATATTTTAATATTTACCATCTTATATATGTTTATTTAACTGAAATTAAATTTCATTTCTTTCGTAGTCTCGATATCAGCTAGACGGTTGGTCGTGTGGATATTATGTTATACAACATATGCTGAACATAGTCTCCGCATCTATTACGGAAGGATGGAATAGAATAATAATACTTAATTAAACAACTTTTTTAATTATATATTATAGTTTTCATTTTCATTGCGTTAATAAATGTTACCGTGATTTATTTGAACGTGTGCAGGCTTTTAACAACGACCAATCTCCTCTAAACAAAAAAGAGTTCAAAGACTTGAGGATGTTGTTTACAGGATTTTTCTTCAAGTATGCTAAAGAGAAAGGATTGTCCGCAAGTATACCTCAGGAGTATATAGAAGATGTGTAGTTAGTAATTAGTATAGAAACTTATATGTAGGCATTTTGTAATTAGTATCACTAGTGTAAAATATGCTTTTTACATCGGAGTTTATACATCGGTTTCTTTTAAACCGATGTGTAAAATGAGGTGGTGGCATTTTTGAAATTAAAATCAAAGTATTACACATCGGTTTAGAGTTTAACCGATGTGTAAAACATTTCCACATCGGTTATTTCTAACCGATGTTTAAAATTAAAACAAAAAAATTTTAAAGCCAGAATTTTTATTATTAAACATCGGTTCTTTCTGAACCGATGTGTAAAATAGTGATTAACCACATCAGTTTCAAACTAACCGATGTATAAAATTATAAAAAAAAAATTAGAATTTAACATTTTACTTTTTCCACATCGATTTTCTGTAACCGATGTATAACATTATAAAAAAAATTCGAATTTAAAGTTTTACTTTTTCCACAACGGTTTTTAGTAACTGATGTATAATATGGTTAACCACATCGGTTTTTATATAACCGATGTGTATAATATGGTTAACCACATCGGTTTTCGTGATAACCGATGTGTAATATTCCTAATTTTTTTCATTCCCTCTTTCTGTTCCGCGTCCTCCCAGTCTTTAGTTTATGAAAACCTAAAACACAAAACACTCTTCTCTTTCTCACATCGAAGCAATCCCTCCCTCTGCTAACGCACGTCTCTGGCTCGCTGCTGCATCTCGCGCCGACCCTCTTCGAAGTTCATCTCCTCCTCGAAGTTCATCTTCTCCTCGAAGTTCATCTCCTCTGCTCGCCGCCGTCTCTGGCTCGCTGCTGCATCTCGTGCCAACCCTCTTGTGCTTCCTCCGCTGCTGTTTGTTGTTGCTGGTGAGTGTCTTCCTCTGTTTTATAAGCATCAATGAATGTGTGCTGAAATCATTTTGTTGTCCCTGCTCCTTTAAGCATCAATGAATGCATCAAGTAATTGTTTAATTAACTCAGTTTGTTTCTATTCTGTCTAAGAGTTTTTGTTCTTTAATTTATCTCTATTTATAGAATATAGTTATTCTAGTAGAATGAGTTTAGCATGATGTGGTTCTGTGTATTCTTCATTCAGTTTTAAAATGGGTACTATACTAATGTGTATCCTTGTATTCTCCTATTCTGCATTCTACATTTATTTGCTATTTTGCTTCTATGGGATTTGCCTTGCTGAACATTGTAATGTTTACTGTGTTGTAGACTAAATGACTGACAAAATGCTTGATACTGTTTTTTTGAGATCTAGTGTTGTATTTTGGATGATGGTTATGTCCTTTGCTGAACACATGTATCCCCTCTTGCAACCTTGATTTATTTGCTATGTGGTTAAGTCTAGCAACCCCTGCAGTTTTATTCATAATTTGCACTATAAAATTTGGATTTTTGCTCTGTTAATCCTGTTAAAAATCTGAGTCATAACTTGGTCAAAACAACAAGTCTTGGATTTAATCTCTTAACAATTTTAGTGCAGTTTTTGTGTTCAATTCCGTGTCTTATCTGCATGTTTTCATCTTCTTTCATATTCTTTAATTCATAACTTTGGCTATACAACTCAGAATCAAGCACTGTTTTTTTTTTTCTTGAAATAAGAAGTGGTTTCTATTATTCAATGGGTCTATATGACTAACTTCTATTTAACAGTCTATTTCTTATTTTATATGTGATGCAATTGTGCTCCATTGTGTTACTACTGGATGCAGACCTTGGAAAGGAAGAACTTAGTTGCAAAAGATGCAACCAAAGCAGCTATCAAAGCACAAAAGTCAGCGACAAGGGGATGAGGATGAGGTATGTTCTCCATTACAGTAGCTGTAATACTTTTTAAAATGATTTTTCTTGCATGTTTAGCTATTTCAATTTTAGCTTTTTTAGTTACTCAATCTTGTTTTAAATAATCTCGAGCAACATAAATGTTTGAGCAACTTTCTTACTCTATTTGCAAAACAAGAAATTGACAGGTGTTATTTTCCTGGATTGTGGATTTGATTTGAGGAGTAGTCATAGGGTTCCTGGTGAGTTTCATTCAGTTACTCAGAAATTTAGTTACAACTTACAAGTGTGTCACCATTAATCAACCATACCATTAAGTTGTGTAGATCTCTTCAGCTTTGCTGTCTTGTATTTTGCCTATTGAAGTTTCAATGACTATTTACAGAATACAAGTGTCTTTGACTCCGTTGCATAGTGCTACTGCCTCTGCTTTCTTCACTTCTCCGCTATCTTTGCACAATAACAACTAGACGTGTCTCTCAGAAGGTACGTTTTGGCTGAAAAGCTTTCATTGGAGTTTTAATGTATTTTCTTGAAAATTTATTTGATTCGAGAATATGCCCACAATAATTAGTAAAGACTTAGTTTCCCGTTTGAGATGCAATACTAATGAGCGTACGTGTATGTGCTTAATGTACCGCTCATTGTGTTGGATCTTGAATTGTCCAAAGTTGGACAGTTTGGGAAAAAACTTTTTCTTAATTCAGTTAAAATAGTTATTCATTGATTCTAATGTTATATACTTGATGAAAGTTCGGATTGATACATTTCCTTTCGTTCTCCGGGTGCATACTCTATCGTGGTGGATGTCATCGCGTTCAAGTAGTGTACGTCGGAGACCGCAGGGAAATGCTGCCGAAATTTTGTCGAGTATGAGCATGAGAGTTAAGGACTAACTGTTAACCGAATGTTGAAAAAGTTTCTTCTCGAATGGGATAGGGCCATACCATGTCATAAGAAGTGGTTGATGAATATGTTGGACTAAGTACGAAGGTATTGGTTTAGTCATGGATCGCGGTTGGATGAATGCTAGACGGACAAGTGATGAGTATGAGAATGGAGTGGAAGATTTTCTACAGTTTGCAAAAACAAATGCTCCTGATAGTGGTAGCGGAAGGTTTTATTGTCCTTGTGTTAACTGTTTGAATGAGAGACGACTAGAAGCTGAGGAGATACGTGATCATCTTATTTGTGAGGGGATTTGCAAGAGTTATACAACATGGATATGTCATGGTGAATCGTTAGACATGCCGAGGGTGTCGGATAGAGAGGAAGTTGATGATGTGGAAATGGACGATGGACTAGAGTACATGATCCGTGATGTTGGGCAAGAGTCTTTTCAGCGCGCACATGTGTATGATACTTTGTGCAGTGATGTGCAAGTGACTTTGTATCCGGGGTGCACTAATTTCATACGGTTGTCAGTGGTGTTAAGATTGTTCAATGTGAAGGCGAGAAATGGGTGGAGCGATAAAAGCTTTACTGAATTGCTTGAGTTGTTGAAAGAAATGCTTCCAGAAGGCAACACATTGCCATCTCGAAACTATGAGGCGAAGAAGATATTGTGTCCGATGGGTATGGAGTATAAGAAAATACACGCTTGCCCCAATGATTGCATATTGTATAGGAAAGAGTTTGAAGAGATGCACGAGTGCCTCAGGTGTGGGGTATCACGCTACAAAGTGAAGGATGGTGATTCTAGTTGTGATGTTGTCACCAAAGGTCCTCCTGCGAAGGTGTTATGGTATCTTCCCGTGATTCCGCGGTTCAAGCGATTGTTTGCTAATGTAAATGACGCAAAGAACATTAGATGGCACGCAGATGAGAGGAAATGTGATGGACAGCTTCGCCATCCGACCGGTTCTTTGCAATGGAAGAGAATTGATAGTTTGTTTCCGGATTTCGGCAATGAGCCCAGAAACCTCAGGCTTGGACTTGCTACCGATGGAATGAATCCATATGGAAACTTAAGTAGTATTCATAGTTCATGGCCTGTTCTCCTTGTAATTTATAACCTGTCTCCTTGGTTGTGCATGAAGCGCAAATACATTATGTTAAGTATGATGATTTCGGGTCCTAAACAGCCAGGAAATGATATTGATGTTTATTTGAGTCCCTTGATTGAAGACTTGAGAATGTTGTGGGATGAAGGCGTTGATGTGATCGACGGGTATTGCCGTGAGACATTCAGATTGCGTGCCATGTTATTTTGCACCATCAATGACTTTCCAGCATACGGGAACCTGTGTGGGTATAGTGTTAAGGGGCATAAAGCATGTCTAATATGTGAAGAAGGCACATGTTACCATCAACTGCAACACGGAAGGAAGACGGTTTACCTTGGGCATCGGATATTTCTCCGACGTAATCATCCTTATCGTAGATTGAGAAACGCTTTCAATGGACTTCCGGAGAATGAAATTGCTCCGGTGGCCTTGACCGGAGAGCAAGTTTATGAAAGGGTGAACAACACTAATGTTATCTATGGGAAGACCCAGAAGAACGCTACCGAGAAGAAAATATGGAAGAAGAGGTCGATCTTCTTTGATCTTCCATACTGGTGCAAGCTTGATGTAAGACATTGTATTGATGTGATGCATGTGGAGAAATATGTGTGTGACAGTTTAATCGGAACGCTTCTCAACATTCAAGGCAAGACAAAGGATGGTGTGAATGCTTGTCTGGATCTAGTTACGATGGGTATACGAGAGCAGTTAGCTCCACTTAAAGTGGGGGATAAGAAGACTTATTTGCCCCCAGCATGTCATACTTTATCAAAAAAAGAGAAAAGAAGTTTCTGTGAATGTCTACGGGGAGTCAAAGTGCCACAGGGTTACTCTTCAAATATCAGAAGACTTGTCTCAATGAAAGATCTCAAATTAGTTGGCTTAAAATCTCATGATTGTCATGTCTTGATGCAACAACTACTACCGGTGGCCATTCGTGACATATTGCCTAAAAAAGTCAGACATGCCATTACTAGGTTATGCTTATTCTTCAATGCTATATGTAGCAAGGTCATTGACATTAAAAATTTGGATGATTTGGAAAATGAGGCAGCCATTGTCTTGTGCCAATTGGAGATGTATTTTCCACCTTAATTTTTTGACATCATGGTTCATTTGATTGTTCATCTAGTGAGGGAGATTAGATTGTGCGGCCCCGTTTATTTAAGATGGATGTACCCGGTTGAGCGATACATGAAGATCTTGAAAGGATATATGAAAAATCCACACTGTCCCGAAGCATCTATTGTAGAAAGGTATATTGCAGAAGAAGCTATTGAGTTTTGTACAGACTACATGTCAGAAGCGGAACCTGTAGGGCTTCCGAAGTCTCGTCACGAAGGAAGATATGATGGTAAGGGTACACGAGGTATCACTGTTAAGAGCATGGATCGGGAGGAAGTGCTTCAAGCACATTTGTATATATTGAATAACACTGATGAGGTTGAACCATACTTATGTGAGCATAAAAGCATCATCAATGAAACTTACCCTAGAATGAATGAAAAATGGTGTTTGAACAAGCATAACAAGACTTTCTTGAACTGGTTTAAAGAAAAAATTGCAAAGGATGGTATTGTGATAAGCCTCTGGCTTATCTAGTTTTATGACTAGATGGTCTGTGGTTTCTGTGCAAATTATTCGAGTTCACTCTCGTTTTCACCCAAATTTGCCTTGTTTCGTTCCTAAGCCGGACTTTGACTCGTTTTAGGCATTTTTAGTAGTTTTTAGTCTATTTTGAATAGAATTACGCTTTTTGTGTCTTTTTAGTGTTTCAGGTTAGAAGTGAAGCTCCGTGAATCAAGGATGAAATGCTCAAGATCAACCATGATGAGTCTGGATGAAGATGGAGCTTTAAAAGTGAAGAATATGAGCCAGACAGAGCCCATCACGGCCTGGCCGTCATGACCATCACGACCATGATCAGGCAGAGCAGAAGGGCAAAAGTCAGCAGCTGTCACGGCCTAGCCGTGATGCCTATCACGGCCGTGACAATCCAGGAGACAAAAGTCAGAATTGATCACGGCCTAGCCGTGACACCTCTCACGGCCGTGACAGAACAGATGGTGGAGACAGAAGCTATCACGGCCTGGCCGTGATTCACATCATGGCCGTGACATGTCAGGCAGAATTGATCACGGCCTAGCCGTGATGAGGCTCACGGCCGTGATGCTCAAGATTTGAAAGCGCGCCCATTCCAGAATGCATCACGGCCGTGACGCGTGGCCTCCCTATAAATAAGGCACTGCAGAACAGAATTAGGGGACTTTTACATCAGAACTTTTCAGAGATCTTTTAGAATCCTTATTCTGGGGCTGCGTCCCCTCTTCTCTTTTCTTATTCTTAGTCTTAGGATGAGTTCCGATTGTTTGTCTATGAGCATGAGGAACTAATCCCCTCGTCCGAGGGAACAATGAAGCCACCCATGGCAGTGTAGATTCGATATGATGTATGTCTTTCTCCCTTTTTCTCAATAAATGTTTTCCAATTCTGATTTGATTGTGTTAATCATATGTGTTGCGTGATTGACTTGTTAACGTTGATGATGCCTAGTCAGCGATTCGCGTTTAGAACTTGAATTGGGATCATCGATCGAATATTGCACGAGAGTGAGTAGGAGATCGGTGCAACCTTATAGGGAACAAGAATTAACCAAATTCGAGATTAGGATTATGAGACCTAGTAAGTAATTAATCCAATCGTCGAATATGTCCTAATGAGCACGAGAGTGGATTTAGGAGAATTTAGGGGTCCCGGTTGACATTGTAATTAGGGAGGAATTCATCATCACTTGGGTATTATACATGATTGTGGGTAGGTGGATTTGTGACCTTGGACATTTTAATTTCAGATCTCTCCCTCAACCACCTTCTATAACTTGACCAAACGTATCGGATTTCCCGCGGATTAGTCGAATTGGTAGCCCAATCCCTGAGTTCGACCTCGGTAATTACTTACCGTGTTTCTTTTATTACTTGCGACGACCCGGTACACTTGTCGGCGATCACAACAAGTTTTTGGCGCCGTTGCCGAGGATTGGCACAACCAATTTTCCTAATTTTAGGGAGTTTGATTATTTGGTTAAGTTATTTTTGTTCTTATTTTTTTATTTTTATTATTTTCTTTTTATTTGCTACTATCTCTCTCTACTTCTTTGATTCCACTTGGTCTTGCCTTGTTTTGTATGCGAGGTACACGAAGGAATGCTTCCGGGTTGCGAATATTGTAATGGGAACCATGACACTTGGAGTTGTCCGTTCTACTTCCCTCAAGTATATGTGGAACCATGGCATAATGACAGCGTGCCCCAGAACAACTATCAGAGTCAGAATCAGTATTGGGGTGATATGAGTAGAGACCATCCGGATTTCGCTTGGAGTAATGCTGACGATGGTCTAGCCTGGCAACCACAACCTCAACAAAATTGGCAACAACAACCTCAACAGAATGGTGGAAGACAACCTTGGGAGTTGGCTTTTGAGAAGTTGAGTGCGACACTTGAGAAAGTGTCAATCAATACAAACGCAGCCATTGACAAGTTGGCAACTCATACAGGGATGGCACTTCAGAATCTAGAGATGCAGATTGCCCAACTCGCAAGGCAACTAAATGAGCATCCCCCAGAGACTTTCCCAGTTGATACCGAGAACGACCCTAAGAACCAATGCAATGCCACAACAACTAGAAGCAGTGGGGTGTTGGGATATGACTGGGATGTAACTAGTTCTCAGGGAGTTGAGGAAGAACTACCACATGTTGAGGAAGAACAACCGGAGGAAAAGGAATTGACAAGCGACAAGGCCCAGGAACAGCCACATGTTGAGGAAGAACAACCTAAGGAAGAGGAGTTGGCAAAGGACAAGGCACGAGAGCAAGGGGGTAAAGATCAAAATGCGGATAAAGTGGTAGAGGATTTCACCATGCTTGCCAAGCAACCTGAGATTACTGCATTGGATAACTATATTGGCTTACATGCATGTGTGAACATCGGTAAGTTAGACCCGCCCAACTGTCTGGCACACTTCCTCGTGAAAACACAATTTGACCCGAGAGGAAGTGAGTTCATCATTGCGGAGGTCAAAGAAGTTTTCACACTCAGACTAGATGGAAGTATGGATAGAGTCATATTGCTCCTACAAGGGCCACTTCACAAACCATGGGATCCGGGTGGAGGATTTGATATGGTGAGCATCTCTTGGCCTTTGTACCACAGACTATGGGATCCAGGTGGATGCTTCTTAATAAGTCAGGCTCGGGACGGTAAACAAGCGCTACTTGGGAGGCAACCCAAGCTAGGTATCCCTCTCTTTTCCTAACTTTTGTTTTGTTTTGTTTATGTTTTTGTTTTTGTTTGTCACTCTTGAATAATTTGAGAAGATCAAGAGTTGTTGTATGAATGTCGTGTCGGCAAGCTTGTTGGATTTTGATTAAATTGAGCATAGATTAATTGCATGAATTATTTTGACCATTGATAATTTCCCCCCCTAGATTCTGAAAATAGAAAAGTTTATCCCCACTTAAAAATTGAAGACTGAACTTTGAGAATTTTGTTGTGATTACTTGATTTATGATAAGATTGGGGTGAGGGGGTGCACACACTAGGAATCGTATCTCGGTCAAACAATTTGCAAAATGTCCAGGTGAGGATTTGAGCCTCCAACTCTGTTTTTGAATGTGTGAATCACTGTTAAGTTGCACTTTCCCGAATTTGCTTGAATCTCTATATGGTTTGCATGTTTATGTGTTGCATCAAATGATTTAGGCAATTTTCTTTGAATAACTACTTGGCCTGAAAAGGACCATCCCTAATGCATGTTCCCTAGTTAGCCAAATTGAGCCCAATTGACCTTTTGTTTCTTGATGACCCTATAGTACGAGCCAAAATCTGAAAAACCATGTTAACCCAATCTTAGGATTAGGAGAGCATGGAAGCATAGCAAGAGAATGGTTATGAGGAACTAAGTTTGGGGTGGCTACAAGGTGATGTGTCATATTGGGGGTGAGAAAAAGAAAAATAAAGGTTGAAAAAAAAAAATTTGCCAAAAAAAGAAAAGGGGCAAATCAAAAGAATAGCAAGGAAAAAGGCTGTAGTCACCCGAGACAAAAAGAAAAATGAAAAAAGGAAATTGAGTGGAAAAAGTGTCAAAAAGGTTCATGCTCTCTTAGTTCCTAGGGACTTAAGCCTAGTATCCTTCATTATCCTACCCTTAGCCAGGCCCCATTACAACCTTTGAAAGACCTTTTGATGTTGCATGCATGTTTTCGTGGGAACTATTCTTGAGATGAAAATCAAATTCATGGAAAGTGCTCTTAGAATGTGAAAATGAGTGAAAAGTTGAAAACCTAGACAAACTCGAGCGACTGAGTGAAATACTAAATGCCCTTGTGAGGAAGGCAATTGTTTGAAAGTGGTGATCTTCCTCTGTGTGTATCTTTGATCCTCAACTTAGAGTAATGATGGCATGAATGATAAGTTCTCAATTGTTTAAGGTAAATGAATGTGGGGATTACATTGATGTAAAAAGGGGGGGGGGGGGGGGGGATCATAGAAGAAAAACTGTTTTGTAAAGTCGCATGAAATTTGTGCGAATTCGATTAGATCCTTTAGGCTTGCCAAGTCTTTAGTCATTTTTGAGTTTTAGCTTGCTTGGGGACAAGCAAGGTTTAAGTTTGGGGTGTTTTGATAAGCCTCTGGCTTATCTAGTTTTATGACTAGATGGTCTGTGGTTTCTGTGCAAATTATTCGAGTTCACTCTCGTTTTCGCCCAAATTTGCCTTGTTTCGTTCCTAAGCCGGACTTTGACTCGTTTTAGGCATTTTTAGTAGTTTTTAGTCTATTTTGAATAGAATTACGCTTTTTGTGTCTTTTTAGTGTTTCAGGTTAGAAGTGAAGCTCCGTGAATCAAGGATGAAATGCTCAAGATCAACCATGATGAGTCTGGATGAAGATGGAGCTTTAAAAGTGAAGAATATGAGCCAGACAGAGCCCATCACGGCCTGACCATGATGACCATCACGACCATGATCAAGCAGAGCAGAAGGGCAAAAGTCAGCAGCTGTCACGGCCTAGCCGTGATGCCTATCACGGCCGTGACAATCCAGGAGACAAAAGTCAGAATTGATCACGGCCTAGCCGTGACACCTCTCACGGCCGTGACAGAACAGATGGTGGAGACAGAAGCTATCACGGCCTGGCCGTGATTCACATCATGGCCGTGACATGTCAGGCAGAATTGATCACGGCCTAGCCGTGATGAGGCTCACGGCCGTGATGCTCAAGATTTGAAAGCGCGCCCATTCCAGAATGCATCACGGTCGTGACGCGTGGCCTCCCTATAAATAAGGCACTACAGAACAGAATTAGGGGACTTTTGCATCAGAACTTTTCAGAGATCTTTTAGGATCCTTATTCTGGGGCTGCGTCCCCTCTTCTCTTTTCTTATTCTTAGTCTTAGGATGAGTTCCGATTGTTTGTCTATAAGCATGAGGAACTAATCCCCTCGTCTGAGGGAACAATGAAGCCACCCATGGCAGTGTAGATTCGATATGATGTATGTCTTTCTCCCTTTTTCTCAATAAATGTTTTCCAATTCTGATTTGATTGTGTTAATCATATGTGTTGCGTGATTGACTTGTTAACGTTGATGAGGCCTAGTCAGCGATTCGCGTTTAGAACTTGAATTGGGATCATCGATCGAATATTGCACGAGAGTGAGTAGGAGATCGGTGCAACCTTATAGGGAACAAGAATTAACCAAATTCGAGATTAGGATTATGAGACCTAGTAAGTAATTAATCCGATCGTCGAATACGTCCTAATGAGCACGAGAGTGGATTTAGGAGAATTTAGGGGTCCCGGTTGACATTGTAATTAGGGAGGAATTCATCATCACTTGGGTATTATACATGATTGTGGGTAGGTGGATTTGTGACCTTGGACATTTTAATTTCAGATCTCTCCCTCAACCACCTTCTATAACTTGACCAAACGTATCGGATTTCCCGCGGATTAGTCGAATTGGTAGCCCAATCCCTGAGTTCGACCTCGGTAATTACTTACCGTGTTTCTTTTATTACTTGCGACGACCCGGTACACTTGCCGGCGATCACAACATATTGCTTCTGATACATTAAAATGGCTAGCACAGGGGCCTAACTTCGATGTCATATGCTGGAGTGGGTACGATATCAATAAGTTTTCCTTCTATACAAAGTCTCAGGATGACAAAAGTACTATGCAAAACATTGGGGTTATGGTCGTCGCTGAGTCCATGCATTTCTCTAGTTGAAAGATAAAAACCCTGTTATGGCATCAGTTTCATACTTTGGGATCATTGAAGAGATATGGGAGGTTGATTACACGAAGTTTAGAGTACCTGTTTTTAAATGTCAGTGGGTCGACAGTAACAATGGTGTGCAAACCGATGAGTTAGGATTCAAATTGGTGGACCTTAATAAGGTAGGTAATAAATAGGAACCTTTCATCATGGCATCCCAAGCAAAACAAGTGTTTTATATCCGTGATCCTTCTAACAAAAGGTGGTCAGTGGTTCTCCAGGGAAAAAACATGTATAATGGTAGTGAGGGAAATCACGATTCAACTCTTGATATTTCTGATACTCCTTCTTTCTCAACACGAGTGCCTAATTTCAATGAGGAAAATGAAGTGGATGATGTACATGCTACTCGTAATGATCACCAAGAAGGGTTATGGGAGAACTTTACTAATTGACCACAAAGTAAGTTTAGTTTGATATTACCATCAAGTTTGGCATATTATATGTTTACGTTGATATTTATAAGTTATGTTTATGTACGTTGATCGATATTTATAAGTTATGTTTGATATTTATCCTGACATACTAACAAGTTTTTTTTTTGTGTTTAAACAGGTATACATGGCTGATCGTGAGGATATCCCTCCTTCATGCAAATGGGTCGAGACCCCGTCTACTGGTAGAAAGGGTAGACGTGCCACACGAATGAGGAATTTGACTGCCAACCGTGGTTCAAATCAAAGGATACGAGTAGACTTTGATAATAACCTCAATCCTATTGGGCCAATGGCAGATCAGTTTAACAGTTTTGTGGCGACCCTTGCTAGGAACAGGCCTAGTATACTCATTGATAGGTGGAAAGATGTACCGGCGGACGTGAAGGATCAGATATGGGAGAGTATTTTGGTATCTATACTTCTACGTCATGTGTTTGTCTGTATCTACTTTATTTTTATCTTAATAATATCATACAGTAATTCGTTGATTCTTTTGGTCTTAATGTAGTTGACCTTTGACATACCGCATACGTACGTTATGAACAAGCGTTTGCAAAAGTATGCTGGAGAGCGTTGGAGGGCTTTTAAGGCCAACCTGGGCAGATACTATGTATTCAATCCAAAAAGTAAAAAGAACCCACTTGAGGTGTATCCGTTTCTTGACAAGGCGACGTGGGATCGCTTTGTTCAGAGCCGACATGATCCCAGCTTTCAGGTTAACTTATTTGATTTGTCTCTAAATTTAAGTAATTGCATTAATTTTATTTACTTATGTAATTTAATTGTCTTCTATTTATAACAGGAGAAGAGGAAAAAGGGGAAGAAAAACCAAAGCAAGAATGTCTACCCCCATGTCATGTCTCGTGGGGGATATAAAAAGCTTGTTCAGAAAATGGTTGAAGAGGAAAAGAAAGCACGTCAGGAAGCAGCATCTCAGGCGGATCCTAATGCTGAAAATCGTCCAGAGGTTGTTGATCCACCTCCACCCCCACGCCATCGTAAATGGAAGAGGGCCCGACAAAGAAAAACGGGATAATATACATCTGAGGAGGCCCGCCAAGTAGCTGAGAAGATTGTAAGTATAGTTTGAATTGTAATTGTCATTTTAAGATTGTTACCGAATTGTAATGTGACCTGATATTTTATGTGATAGGATGCCTTGGATGATCAGCTAACCCAAGGAACCTTTGTTCCTAGAGGACGCGATGATATCTTAGCTGCTGCCATCGGTAAACCAGACCACCTGGGCCGTGTCATTGGTGTTGGATGGGGAGTCGGCATTCGCCAATACCATGGTTCATCTTCACACCAATGCCACATGGATGTTGAAGCAGATAGAGCACGGCTAAAACAGGAGATTGCAGCTGAGCTTCGACAGGAGATGGCTGAGCAGTTTGCCCAGCAGATGACAATATTGACTTCTATGTCCCAGCAGATGACAGCCGGTGTCCAACCCTCTGTCCAACCCTCTGTCCATGTGAGCACTAAGGGCTCATGTGATCCTCCTCTGAAAATGATGATGATGGTGATGATGATGATGATGATGATGATGATGATGACGACGACGACGACCCTGATAGGTGTGAGCTGTATGTTGATGATTATCATGATCGCCGCTTAGTGGCATTGGGTAGGGCACATAATAACTTAGGTAATACCATACACCATCGTTTATTACCGGATGATCAGCTGAGGGTCGTTGTTGAGATTATTCGAGATGTTGATGCTCGAGTCCCTGTGCCCACTGAGGAGGTTCAAACAGTGGGTCAGGCCCCCGGTAACTTCATCCTCTGGCCAAGAAGACTGGTCGCCTTTCTTGTTGCATCTGAGGTATTCGGTTAGTTGTGTTTTTCTATATTCATAGTTGAAATAATTTATTATTGTTTAAAGATAATGCTTTATTTTTATTCGTTATAGGATGCTGGAAATGATATTGTGCCTAAAAGGTCGGATCTAGGAAGACCAGAGATGTCTGCTCCTGCCAAGGTATTCATTTGACCATTTAGTTAATAACGAATTAAATAACTTAATTATTCGTGATTACTAATATATATCTATGTTGTTGAGGGGATCGACAAAGGGGCACCTGGCCATGGTGATGTTTTTAAAGTTCTGGCTATACTGGTTGTCACCATGGAGAATGACGCAGCCTTGGTAAGGTTGGAACATGATGCCAGCCCTGGTGATGAACTGTATATCCCAAAGAAGGAACTTATGGAGATTGTACTCAATAAATAAATGGCTAGTTCTGCACACATATCGTTATGGTGCACGTAAGTACATTTTATTTATAAGTTAAGTAATTAATTTTTAAATACTATGATAATTAACATGTTTTTCCAATATATTAGGTATCTGCATCGTATGTTAGTCGATCAGGGTAACCTCGCCCTTTATGGGTTCATTGACCCCATGTTCATTCAGGGTGATGTTCTCCTAGCATCAGAAGACCCGGTCACTACCATACGTGATATACTTGCCCGAGACGATCATCAATTCTATCTTGCGCCTTATCTCAATAAGTAAGTATCGGTTATTTAAGTATAACTATATATGACTTAGTCACTAACTGTTCCGCAAATACAGCCAACATTGGCAACTGTTGCTCTTGTACCCAAGAATGAACGTCGTGGTCTTCTTCTGCTCATTGGGAAATAAGCCGGCGAATCAACTGAAGACGATCATCGAAACGTAAGTATTAAAATACTTTATAATCAATAATGCAGTTGTTTTAATTATCTGAAATCTATTAGATATACTTTAATTAATGTTTTTGTCATGATAGGTCTATTAATGCAACCCACATGTTGCGTGGTGAAAGGCGTACTCGGGCTATCAGATGGATTATTCCTAGCGTAAGATATTTATTAGTTCAAATGCATCAAATGCAGTGGGTACAATAATTGATTTCTATTTTATTTAATTCCTCATATTTTAATTGGGTTTCATTTGTACGTAGTCACGTATACAACGTGGGTCATGGGAATGTGGCTACTATGTGATGCAGTGAATGTTGGAAATTATCTCCTCCATGATCACTGAAAGATGGCACGAGGTAAATGTTAATTGACACAATTAGAAGTAATAGTATAGATTCGTGATATGTTTTATGTTAGTTTATTACTTAAAAGATATAATCTTTTGTCCAATTAAACTTGCAGATATTCAAAAATCCAACTCCATTATCTGATTCCGACATCAACAACATAAAGAGGCGTTGGGCAACTTTCTTTCTTGAAGTGTACCAACCATAGTTTGTATATATGTAGTTAGTTTAAAAACTTATCATGTTCTAGCTATTACTTTTGACTGATCATATGTATTTTGATATGAAATCTATAATATATCATGTAGCTTTTTGGTTTCTAATTATTTTTGTCGTCTGAATGTAATTGAACGTGTATATATATATATATATATATATATATATATATATATATATATTGTTCGTAATAAATTCAATATATATTAGTTGTGTTGAGAATATTTACAGTATGTTATTCTTGTATATATTGATCTGCATTACTGAAAAGGGGGAAAGGAATGATAGAAATGTAAATATCAGGAAAAAAATGAGACTTTACACATCGGTTTTATTAAAACCGATGTGGAAATTTCACTTTACACATCGGTTTTAAATAAAACCGATGTGTAAAGTGAAATTTCCCAATAGGATACCAATTGACAAATTAATTTTCCACATCGGTTAAGATGTAACCGCTGTATAAAATATTATAAACATCGGTTTTAAAACCGATGTGTAAAGTGGCAATAAACCACATCGGTCGTTTCAACATCCGTTTTAAAACCGATATGTAAAGCCAAAAATAACCGATGTGGAATCCCTTTTCTGCACTAGTGTATGTTTTTATCCCCCCATTTGTTCCTTTGTATATATATACTTTTATTTTATTAATGAAATTTAAGTGAAATATTGGACTGTTACTAGACTGCTTACTGGACTGGACTAGACTGTTTATTGAATGCAGGGATAGCTGGGGGAATGGATATATTGTAACCGAATTTTTAAAAAAAAAACAAAGCCTTTAACATCATCAGTTGTAATAAAAATTGACGTTAAAAGTTAAGCTTTTAACATCAGTTTTGTAATCAACTGACGTTAAAAATGTACTTTTAACGACTGTTCCAATAACATCAGGATTTTTCAGACGTCAAAAATCAATTTTGACTGATGTAAAAAACACTTCCTGCACTAGTAGAACCACTTTCATCTTAATCTATCTTCAACGAATCCCCAACAAAATAGAGCACGTCTGCTCCTATTATTAAGGGGGAAATTCTATCATATTCAATCCAAATTACTTCGACAAAAATGATGGATTTTTTTAATAAAAAAAAATGTCTAATTTGTTTGGAAAATTACTTTAACTTTTCAGCAGTTGTTTTGAATTTTGACTAGTTTATTAAATCTTGAAAATAATATATTAGTTGCCTCATATATATGGTAAATGTTTTGCTTCAAAATGTGTATACTTTGTTTCAGATCTCCTTGTTAAAGAAATAATCACTAGTGGAAAATATACATTAGACGGTAAAGGTTTACGTCAGTTAACCAAAAACTAGACGTTAAAAAGGGGGCGGTGGCAGTTTTGTAAATATCAGACTTCATTAATTCACTGTTAACGTCAGTTGTTTTAAGGACTGACGTTAAAAGTGAGGCGGTGGCAGTTTTGTAAATATGAAATCACTATTTGCGTCAGTTGTTTAATGAACTGACGTTAAAAGTGTTTTGCAAGAAATTATTAAACTTTTAACGTCAGTTGTTTATAAAACTGACATTAGAAGTGTGATTTTTACTTCAGATAAATAAATAACTGACGTAAATAATCAACTCATTCCTATCTTTCTTTCGTTGTCATCTCCCTGTTGTCACTCTTAACGCAGATCATCACTCCATATAGTGCAGTTTATTTCTAATCTTTTTTTTTTTATAAAAGTTTATTTTTAATCTTAATTAATTAGCTTGAATTAGTAAATTAACAAATTCTTGTGCAAATTAAAATAAATAAACACTTAACATAAAACAAGTTATATATGTATAATCAAATCGTATCTCATTGAAGCGATTCATAAGTTACAATTACATGTTTAAAAGATAAAAAATTTCCGCAAGATAGCACTAAAATATAAAAAAGTTTCTGCTTCAACATCATTTTCTTCTCAGTCCTGTCCTCAGAATCTCCAACATTGAATGCATCCCCTCCCTCATTTGAAGTCGATGCTCCATCTGAATCCACAATCACTTTGGAGCCGTGGCAGAGTGAATGGTGCACTCGATCTGTTTCAGCAATATTCTTGGAACAGCCACTTGGTTCCAAAGTTGAGGTTTTGGAACTGTAGCTGCTGATTCTCCAGAAGGATGATGGTGTGTGCAATTCACATAATGCGATTTACACACCCTTATCACCCATGTAATGCGATTTACACAACCTCAGAAGTTGTTTGACCATTAAGACAGAGACCTTTAAGTCTAGGTATAGGAAGAAAGAGTGATGAAGTAATAAATCTCCATGGCAGAGCCATATTGTGAAGCATAAAAATTAAAGGAAAGAAGGAAGCTATTTATAGGAGTAGGGGATGAAGTTACTAGGCGTCGTAAGTTGCTAAAAAATTAAATTGATCATTAAGAGCATTAGGTTCCAAGGCGCATTGGGAGTTGGCAGTCATATATTATATATAAACGTGCAGAAAAGAAAACGCCCGAAGGAATAGGAAGAAACTTATACACTTTTAACGTCAGTTATTGAATAAAACTGACGTTAAAAGTGTTTTTAAAATAAAAAATATTTATTTTTAACGTCAGTTGTATAAACAACTGACGTTAAAAGTGTGATTTTTACTTCAGTTAAATAAACAGCTGACGTAAATAATCTTATATCCCTATCTGAAATGCCCTGTTGTCACTCAAAACACAGGTCTGTGAAAGACAGTTGTTGAATAAAACTGAAGTTAAAAGTGTTTTTAAAATAAAAAATATTTATTTTTAACGTCTGTTGTTTATACAATTGACGTTAAAAGTGTGATTTTTACTTCAGTTAAATAAATAGCTGACGTAAATAATCCTATATCCCCAGCTATCTGAAATGCCCTGTTTTCACTCAATTAACACAGGTCTCAGAGCCATTTTGTGAAGAAATAGAAATATAGAGGAAAAGAAGAGGCAGTATTACAGACTGTTACAGAAGAAAGTTACTTTAACACTTTTAACGTCAGTTGTATTCAACAACGGACGTTAAAAGTGTTTTTTTAAAAAAATAATAATATTTAACGTCAGTTTGTTAATAACACCGACGTTAAAAAATTAATTGTAACGTCAGTTGTTTAATACAACTGACGTTAAATGTTGTTTTATATAACGTTTACACCCGCGCGCCTTCTGCACTTCGCTCTGTACGTACGTCTCTTTTCTCTTTTCATCACGCTCAACCCTAAATCACTCTCAACCCTCACTCTCACTCTCACCCTCACCCAGCACAGAACCCTAATCGCGAGCTCATCTCCACCGCAACCACCGCGAGGGCTTCTTCGCCACCACCGTGAGGTACACTATTAACCCTAACTCTGTCTTTCCATTCATTCTTTGCAATAACTTGACGTACATCTCTCTTTCCCCTTCCCGCTCACTAACTCTCCTTGTCCCTCTGCTCTCAGTAACCACATCGAACGTTGGCCACCACTCGAGCTCCCCTCCCCACCACCACGCGAGCACCTATTTCTGGTGAGTATTTAGGGCACATTTTTGTATTTTTGGTTTTGAGTGTATGTTGAAACTGTAGTCTCAGTAGTTGAAACTTGAAACCGTGAGTTTGAGTTGTTTGGAATGTACGTCTCTGTTTTTGGTTTTGAGTGCATGTTGCTCTGCTGGTTGATCTGTCACGGCCGTGATGCTAATGATGGCTAGGTCGTGATCAGTTCTTCCTGTGATGGCATGGTCTGTTCAGTTGGCACGTTACGGCCGTGATGGACATCACTGCCAGGCCGTGACCAGTGCTTGGCAATTAATCTTTAAAAACTATAGTTTTCAATCTCCCGTATTGTCCTTATATTGGATATATATATATGTTTTGTATATCTACAGGACCTATCTAGTTATGGATCGTAGTTGGATGGTTTGTAAGCGTACTAGTGTTGAGTATTTGAAGGGGGTGGGAGAATTTATAGAATTTTCTCAAAGGAATGTTCCTAATAGTAATGGAATGTTCTGTTGTCCTTGTGTCAAGTGTTTGAATACGAGGAAATGTACGGTGAAGGATATACGTACTCATTTGATTTGTGAAGGGATTTGCTTGAGTTATACAAGATGGATATGGCATGGTGATATGTTGTTGAGTAGTAATACGGCGAGTGTCTCCCAAAGTGAGGACGTTGACGTAGATATGGAGGATGATCGAGTAGAGGACATGATCCGTGATATTGGACAAGAATCTTTTCATCGAGCGCATGTGTATGATAGGTTGTGTGGTGATGCGGATAAGCCTTTATATCCAGGGTGTACTACTCATACACGGTTGTCGGCGGTGCTAAAATTGGTTTGTGTGAAGGCGAGAAATGGTTGGAGCGATAAAAGCTTCACGGAATTGCTTGAAGTGTTGAAAGACTTGCTTCCGGAGGACAACACATTGCCTGACCGTAACTATGAGGCCAAGAAGGTATTGTGTCCTATGGGTATGGAGTATAAGAAGATACACGCATGCCCCAATGATTGCATATTGTACACCGGTGTTCATGAAGACAAACACGATTGCCCCAAATGTGGGTTATCACGATACAAAGTGAAGGGTGGTGATGATGATGATGATGTTGATGATGTGAGAAAAAAGGGGCCTCCTGCGAAGGTGTTGTGGTATCTTCCAATAATTCCAAGGTTCAAGCGATTGTTTGCCAATGCGAAAGATGCGAAGAATCTTAGATGGCATAATGATGAGAGGAAACGTGATGGAAAGGTTCGTCATCCTGCTGATTCTATTCATTTGAAGAATATCGATACTATGTTTCCGGATTTCGCCGATGAGCCAAGAAACCTAAGGCTAGGACTTGCTATGGATGGAATGAATCCTTATGGTAACATGAGTAGTATTCATAGTTCATGGCCTGTTCTGTTGGTGATTTACAACATGCCCCCTTGGTTGTGCATGAAGCGCAAATACATGATGTTGTCTATGATGATTTCGGGCCCAAAGCAACCGGGAAATGACTTAGATGTTTATCTAGGTCCCTTGATTGAAGACTTGAAAACGTTGTGGGTGGAAGGTGTTGATGTAGTTGATGGGTATTCTCATGAGACTTTCAAGCTTCGTGCCATGTTATTTTGCACCATCAACGACTTTCCAAAGATCACCGGTAACTTGTCCGGATCTTGTGTCAAGGGGCATAAAGCATGCCCTATATGTGAAGAAGGCACATGCTACACTCGTTGCATCATGGAAAGAAGACGGTTTACCTTGGGCATCGGAGATTTCTTAGACGTGATCACCCATATCGTAAGATGAAAAAAAGCTTTTAATGGATGCCAAGAGACGGAAAGCGCCGCGGCCTTAATTGGAGAGCAGGTTTATCGAGAGGGTAAAGGACATCGATGTTATATTCGGCAAGTCCAAAAAGAAAGGTAAAGCTGTTGAGAAAAACATATGGAAGAAGAGGTCGATATTCTTTGATCTTCCATACCGGGTGCAAGCTTGATGTCGATAATCGCATTGATGTGATGCATGTGGAGAAAAATGTGTGTGATAGTGTGATCGGACGCTTCTCAACATTCAGGGCAAGACAAAGGATGGTGTGAATGCTCGTCTCGACCTCGTTGCTCTGGGTATACGAGAGCAGTTAGCTCCGATTGTTGACGATGGTAAGCGGACTTATTTGCCGCCAAGATGTCATACTTTGTCAAAAAAAAGAGAGACAAAGTTTATGCGGGTGTCTTCAGGGGCATCAAAGTTCCACATGGTTACTCTTCAAATATGAAGAGGCTTGTCTCTTGTGATCTTAAATTGGTTGGCTTGAAGTCTCATGATTGTCACATCTTGATGCAACAACTTCTGCCCGTTGCTATTCGTGGTATTGCTACAAAAATGTGAGACATGCCATTACTCGGTTGTCCTCATTCATCAATTATATATGTATCAAAGTCGTTGACCCCGTATGTTGGATGACTTGGAAGTTGAGGCTGCTACAATCTTGTGCCAATTGGAGATGTATTTTCCTCCTTCCTTTTTCGACATAATGGTTCACTTAATTGTTCATTTGGTGAGGGAGATTAGATTATGTGGGCCGGTTTTTCTGAGATGGATGTACCCAGTTGAGTGCTACATGAAGATCTTGAAAGGGTACGTGAAGAATCCTCATCGTCGGAAGCATCTATTGTTCAAAGGTATGTTGCGGAAGAAGCTATTGAGTTTTGTTCGGACTACCTTCATAACACGGATCCTATAGGGGTTCCTAAGCCTCGGCATGATGAGATCAGATGTCAAGGTAAGGGTACACATGGCTTAAGAATTAATAGGAAGGATCGGGAGGAAGTGCTTCAAGCACATTTGTATGTATTGAACAACATCGAATGTGTTTAGCCTTTCTTATTTGAACATAAAAGAAAAGTCAATCAAGAAAACCCTCGAATGAGCGAAAGGTGGTTGTTGAACAAGCATAACAAGACTTTCTTACCATGGTTCAAGGAAGAAATCTTTGAAGGATGGTAATCTTTTACGATGACGTAAGATGGCTAGCACGTGGGCCTAGCATCAACGTCATATGTTGGAGCGGATACGACATAAATAACTTTTCCTTTTATACAAAGGAACAAGATAACAAGAGTACCATGCAAAATAGTGGGGTTATGATCGTGGTCGAAGCAATGCACTTCTCTAGTGCAAAGGACACAAAACCCGTTAAAGACCGACACCTTACTTTGGATATATTGAAGATATTTGGGTGCTCGATTACACTAAGCTTACGGTGCTAGGTATTTAAATGTAAGTGGGTTGATAGTAACGGTGGTGTACAAACCGACGAATTGTGGTTCACATTGGTAGACCTCAACAAGTTAGGTCATATAAATGAGCCTTTCATAATGGCTTCCCAAGCAAAACAAGTGTTCTACATCACTGATCCTTCTAACAAAAGGTTGTCCGTGGTTCTCCAAGGAAAAAGCATGTATAATGGTAGTGATGAAAATAAAGATTCAAATCTTGATATTCCTGAGACTCCTTCTTTTTCAACAAACATGCCTACTATAATCGAGGAGACACAGGTGGACGATGTACATGCCACTCGTGATGATCATCACGAAGGGATATTGATATAGGTAGTTGAAACTTAGTATACATTTATAACCTATGTTAATAAATATATATTGTTTTGAACAGGCATACATATGGATCATTGTTCCATTTTTCCTTTGCAATTCTGTTATGTGTGTGATATTCGTATTCTTGGGATATTTCTTGAATGCGAGGGATGGCTTAGGGGAGTGATATTTTAAAACTGAATTTAAAAAAAAATACTATTAACGTCGGTTGTATCATACAACTGACGTTAAAAGTATTTTATAAAAATATACAGTACACTATTAACGTCAGTTGTTTATTACAACTGACGTTAAAATTAAGACCTTTAACGTCAGTTCTTGATAACAATTGACGTTAGTTTTAACAAAATTTACGTCCGTTTTGTTAAAGAACTGAACGTCAGTTATGTTAAAGAACCGACGTTAATAATGTTATATTTAACGTCAGTTCTCAACTGACGTTAAAAATTAAACTTTTAACGTTAGCTGTATTTACGTCAGTCAGTTTTCTGACGTAAAAAATCAATTTTAACCGACGTAAAAAACACTTATTGCACTAGTGAATGGTTTAATGGGAGAAGAAAGTTACTTCTTATTCTATAATCGAGGCTGTGGACAAAAATATTTTCTCTAAAACTTGAGTAATCTCCAAATCAAACTCAAAGTCATTGATAAAAAAAATATAAATAGACAATATAAGAACACAAATAACCTAATTTAGAATATATGGCATAAGAGGGGATCAGGGGAAACAAAAATAGCATCCGAGGCTCTAGGAAATGCTTAATTATCAAAGGAAATGCTGCATGGTCGTTTAAGCTTACTGAAAAAAAAAAAAATCAGTATTGAATGAACTATGTCCTACGAGCAGGATAATATCAAATTTATGTTGGTCGTTCAACTGAGCTTCCCATGCTGCTGGTCGTGGATTCTTGTACCCAAAATCCAAAATTCAATGTTGACCCTCAGGTAGCTTAGCATAAGAGAAGGAGATCCAGCCTGTGGCGTATCGTAGGTACAATTTCATGAATATAATAGATGATGTTTTTTAATAATAATATGACATATATAATAATTTATAAATAAAAACATAACATAAGTAACCACGGTTGTTAATATCATATCATTATTAAAAAAACAATACCGGGATATATTTATAAAATTATATCCAACTTCTGTTCTATGTTTTTTTTAAACCCTGGATACCTTTTACCTTTTACCTTTTGGATACACAATTATGAATTATGGTAACAAGGCCCGACACAATAATTAGTCAACTATTAATGATGTAATATCTAGGAAATGTCAAACATAATAATAAGAGTCAACCACCCATTTACTCCCTGGATTTGTCATTCACGGTCATAAATTAAACAAACCTAAAGATTCTTTTATTCATTTTAGTCCGATGGTTAACTATTTCTGTTATCTTTAACAGATCCTCCAACATGGCATGATATCGGTATTAGTATTTTTGCATCCGTGCATCATCAATTACTATTTTTATTGATCCAGTGTTATCATTAATAACTTGAATTGTGCCTCTATTAACTTGAATTGTGCCTCTAATTTGTTATCATTTGGTACTAATGATCAATTAATCCTCTTAAATCATGTGGTGCTGACACGTGTCCATCTATTAGAAAATCAGCAATTCCCCTTATTAATTAGTATATATATAGATTTATTATTTAAAATAGAAAAAAAAAACAAAGGCAAGGATGTAGAAAAAATAGATTAGAAAATATGAATAGCTCTGCCTCTATTTATGTTAATTCAGAGATTGTCGTGTTTGACTCCCAAAACATTGTACGTTTACCGATTTGTAAATATTTTAAAACAAAAAAATATATAAATTTTAGAAAATAAAAAAATAATAAAAAAATGTCATTACTTGACATGTGGCTTGCACCATTGTGCTACACTAAAATCAGTATTTTCTCTATTAATTAGTATAGATATAGATTTATTATTTAAAATAGAAAAAACAAAGGCAATGATGTAACAAAAAAAATTCAAAATATGAATAGCTCTGCCTCTGTTTATGTCAATCCAGAGATTGTCGTGTTTGACTCCCAAAATAATGTACCTTTACCGGTTTGTAAATATTTTAAAAATATATATATATATATAAACTTTAGAAAATAAATAAAATAATAATAAAATTATTCCATAACTTGACATGTGGCTTGCACCATTGTGCTACACTAAAATCAGAATTTTCCCTTATCAATTATTATAAATATAGATTTATTATTGGTTTGGTTTGATTCGGTTCAAAATCGGAAAATATTAATATATATATATATATATAAATAAAAATTATATAAAATATTAAATTTTAAACTATTAAATTATATATACATTAAAATATAAGTATATAAAAATTAAAACATCAAGAACATGACAACTCTATTTTTACTATTTACTAATTTATGACTGATTGACAATTTATGTCCATTAAAAAATGCATCTCAGCCTTTTATATTAGTATTATTCTTGGATCCCACACGGACAAACATTAACACCCCAATGAGCATATTCATTCATTTAGGCTTTCTTTATGAATCTGGAGGAGAAGGAAACGGGAGGGGTGAGGAAGTAAATGAAGGGTTTATCACATATTTTTTACAATCTTATTCTTATTTTAGAAAATTAACATAATTAATATTTTCTTAATAATATTAATACACCTTTAAAATAAATTATTAATATAAATTAGTAAAGACTTGGAGGATAAATTAATAATTTAATTATTTTCCAAAAACAAAAACCCAAATTAGGATAAACCAAAAGAATGGGCTTAGGAGGGATTTTGAGGTTTTCAAAAATCCTCAAAATATTTCCCTCCAAATTTTTAAACTTACAAATAAATAAAAGATTTTGGCAAACCTTCTATTTCTCTTACTTTCCTCTTACTTTCGACAAAGATAGTGACTTCTTGTATTCTCCTCCATTTTATGGTATGTTTGGATTGATGGAATGTGGTGGAATGGAGGGGAGTGGAGTGGAATGGAATGTTGCTCCATTGTTTGGATAACATAAAAGAGGGTGGAATGTAATGGAAGGGAATGGAACCTATTCCATCATATTCCATCATTTTGCTTCATTTTTCTTCCCCCAAATTGGAGGGAATGGGATGGAATCAGAAATTATTTTTGTTATAAAAATATAAATTTACTCTTTTATCCCCCATTCTATATGTTACATATTCCACTCCTCCATCTTCCAACTCTTCTGTTTCATCTGTTCTTCAAACTTACTCAATTGATCAACTACTGTCTGATCCATCATGTGGTCATTGTTTATCGTGGTTTCTGAGCTCTTCTCCTCCGCTTGGGGTTTGCTCAGCATCTGTTCTTCAACCTGGCTCATTTGGTCAGAGTTTCTCTGGCATGTCATTCGTAGGTACGGTTGTAAACTTTATTTTTACCATAAAAAGACTTGTATATGATCCACATTATGGAGCCTTTTTTATGTTCTTCTAGCTTTCCTGATGTACATTTCTGCCTAAACTTTCTAGTTCTAGAATTTCCAATACATCCCATTACAATTTGTGATTTCCTTATTTTTATTTATGCCTAAGCTTTTATGTCCAAGTTTTTCCTTGTTACCTTGTGAAGCATTTATCTCTGGCGTAGCTGGAGTGAAGTCTGCTGTCATGCAGCACTCTTCGCTATCTGCTATGCCTTGTAACGCAGAAACAACCTGAAATTACCCTAAGTGTATATATGTAATTTAAATGAAATGTTGTTGGCAATGTATAACTAATATTGCCCCAGTACTTTGTAATTATCTGCATAGCTTTTTCGGTAGGAGGGTATTTGGTTAGGGGGTTGGACTTTTATCAATCAACCATTTAACTTATAAAAAAAAGTGTTTTTAAAATGAGGGTAATATAGAAACAAAAAATTTATAACCCACTGCGTTCCGTCCACTTTCCAAACGATGGAACGTGAACTTTGTTCCATTCCATCATAAAATATCCAAACAATGGAGTGGTATTTTTATTCCGTTCCGTTCCATTCCGTTCCGTTCCATTATGTTCCATTCTGTTCCGTTCCATTATATTCCATCAATCCAAAGGAAGCCTTAACCTGCATCCCCTGGCAGTAATAGTGAGACGTGCGCGTTACTCCAAGCGACGATGACGTCGACCTGCTTCACCAGAGAACTTCCGCTAAGACTGAACATCCTCTTTCCTTCGCTGTTGCTTCAGGTATGTTTCAACCCATATTGTTCAGAGCATGGCTCTGAAACTATAGTTCTTGTTTTGGCAATTCAAAAGTCGGAGACGGTTTTTTACTAATGAATCGATATTCAAAATCATTCCATTCTGGCTCTTTTTCTCTATCAAAGCAGCGAATTTCTAAATTCTCATATGGACCGCCGGGAATTCCTTCCAAAGCCTGTTGAAGATCAGGAACTGGGGAATGAGTAGCTCAATTCTCTCTTTCTTTCCTCAAAAAGCCAAGGCCGCAGGACCTCTATCGTTCCTGCCCCACACCCGTGGATCAGGAACTTGGGAATGAGGAGGCCCCAAGGCGTGTCCAATCCAAACCCAAATCCATAAAACAATTCTATCCATACTAGCCGGTGGTGGACCAAGGCTGAGCTTGGCCCTCGGGGAGGGGGGGTATTTACCTCTTCTGCATGACTCCCGTAAGGCTTCCTTTACTACAGAGAATCTGTAGTTGTGGTAGTCCCTAATAGGGGACTACTAAAAAGTATGATACTTTATAAAGGGCCCTATAAAATAGGGGCTTATATAAAGGATCGGTCTTTTAAGGCCACTATTAAGCCTTAAAAAGAGCCTTTTTAAAGCCTTTTTAAGGCCTTGCCCGTGCATTCAGAATCTAACAACTACAGAGAGAGAAAAAAGGCTCTTTTTAAGGCTTAATAGTGGCCTTAAAAGACCGATCCTTTATATAAGCCCCTATTTTATAGGGCCCTTTATAAAGTATCATACTTTTATGTAGTCCCCTATTAGGGACTACCACAACTACAGATTCTCTGTAGTAAAGGAAGCCTTACGGGAGTCATGCAGAAGAGGTAAGGCCTTATGAATGCCCGTCCCAAGGGATCATTTCTAATACATCTGTGGGACAAGCTCGGACACATTGAGTACATCCTATACACGTATCATAAATCTTTACTGAATGTGACATTGGATCTCTAGTAATTTTTGATGTTCAAAAATAAAAAAAAAATTTCGATCTAGTAAACTCGTAAATGAATCATATATTTAGATTCCAGATGAATCAATGATTTACCAGAACTTTGGTAATAGAATCTTTTTTTTTTTGAGCTCACAAGCCCTTGAAGCGATAAAAGCAAGAAGAAAGTATTTAGGAGTCCGGAAGCTCCAAGCAAGACGTGTTTTTGCTAGGAGCTAACCCCGGAAACCTAGCAGCTCTCTCTCTTTCTCTTATCGTAGCAGGGCCGAAGAGGGCCTAATCCCGTGCATTCAGAAAATTTAGTGATTTATACGCCTAACTGGTGGTGGACCGAAGCAGAGCTCCGGCCCTCGCCCCCCCGGGGGGGGTATAGACATCTTCTACATATTAAATATAAAGACGCTCCGGGTGCTCCTCCAGCTTAACGAGAGAAGTATGGCAGCTGGGTAAGACCCTTGGCTACTTTTACGGAGTGAGGAGCAGTCAGGCGCTACCCTGACTACGAATGTACAAAGCTACGAGCCTGATCCATGGTTTGAAACGCAACCGTTGATGCTCCCTGTCTCATGGTTCCATTTTTTTTTTTTTTTTTTGGTTTTTCCTCACTCTTTGATATGCATTTTTTATTATTCTAAGGTTTTGTCTGTGAGTTTGGAGGAAAAGAAAAGGGGGAGATCAAAGGAGAAGGAAAGGAGATGGAGAGAAGGGGAAAAAGAGTATTATCCTCATATTATTTATGAGTGTATATTATATGAGAGGAAGTAAATAGATGATTTATAATAAACTTTTACAATTTTACTTTTATTTTAAAAAATTAACATAAGTAATATTTTTTAAATAATATTAATGCACATCTCAAAAAAAAATATATATCATTTTCCTCTAAAAATTAGGGTAAACCCCCCAATAAAAAAAACCCCAAATTTGGGTAAACCAAAAAATTGAGGTGACGAGAGGTTTGAAGGGTTTTTTAAAATCCTCTAAAATTTCCCCTCCAATTTTTTACACTCACAAACAAGGGAGATGTTCTCATAAACCTTCCATTTCCCCTCCTAAACAAGACTCACAAACAAAGTCTAAGGCTTTGTTTGTGAGTTTGGAGGGAAAGGAAAGGGAGGAGATCAAAGGGGAGGAAAGGAGAGGGAGGGGAGGGGAATGAGAGTATTATCCCTCACCTTGTTTGCGAGTGCATATTATATGAGGGGAACTAAATGGAGGGTTTATAACATACTTTTACAATTTTACCTTTATTTTAGAAAATTAACATAACTAATATTTTTTAAATAATATTAATGCACCTTCCAAAAAACAAATTATACCTTTTCCTCTAAAAATTGGGGTAAACCCCCAAAAAACCTCAAATTGGGGTAAACCAAAAAATTGAGGCGAGGAGGGGTTCTAAAATTCTCAAAAACTTTCCCTCCAGTTTTTTAAACTCACAAACAAGGGAGAGGTTCTCATAAACCTTCCATTTTCCTTACTTCCCCTCCTAAATAAGACTCAAACAAAACCCAAGTGATTATGGTCCTTGTTTCCCTATTTTTTGTCAGTCATCTTTTAAAAGTTTTGGGTTCATTGTTTTTATGGTTTTTAATGGAGTGGGTGTCTCTGTTTTCTTAGGTACTTTTAGGGTGTGTTAGGTTCGAATGAGGAGATGGGAGGGATTTTAATGGAGATGAGGGATTTTAACTAGATATTGTGTTTGGTTGAAAGGAGGAGAAGGGAGGGGAGAGAAGGAAAATAACACTTTCATGTTTGGTTCAGGAAGGGAGCGGGGAGGGATTTTAAAACCAATTTATTTTTACACCCTTATAATGATTTATTTAAAATAAATAAGTGATGATGTTTTTGTCATTGTATGCAAAATATTTTAAAATCTAGTGAGGAGGGATTTTGCTCCCCTCCCCTCCAGACCAAACATACTAAATTTTAAAAAATCACTCCCCCTCCAACCAAACATTACCTTAGAAAACAATAGAAAAAATTTTGATGTGGGTTGTCATTATGCATTTGCAGGATGGCATATTCTGATGATGAAATCATGGATGAGGGACCTGTTACGAATGAAGAATCTGACACTACCGGTGACAGTTATCATTCGGAAGAGCTTAGAAGTCCAATCAGCATGACGACGAAAATGAGGGAACTGGAAAATCTGTTTTTCCTCAATTCAATGAAAGAGCACAGTTTGGTTATGTGCATTTAGAGATTGCAATGGAGTTTGATTGTTTGAAGACTTTTAAAAATGGTGTGAAAGATTACACCATATACCATGGCAGGGAAATTAAGTGGTTACAGAATGATAAGGTTAGGGCTAGAGCAAGATGCAAACAAAATGATTGTGCATGGGAGATATATTGTGCGTGGAGTGAATTACACAAGAGCTTCCAAATCAAGACTTTCATTTCAGACACTAGTGCAATAAGTGCTTTTTACGTCAGTTAAAATTGATTTTATACGTCAGAATATTGTTTAACGTAAATACAGCTGACGTTAATAGTTAATATTTTAACGTCAGTTGTTTAAACAACCGACGTTAAATATAAAACTATTAACGTCAGTTCTTTAACACAACTGACGTTAATATTGTTCAAACTAATGTCAGTTGTGTTAAAGAACTGACGTTAAATGTTTTATTTTTAACATCAGTTTCCTAATACAACTGATGTTAATAGTGTACTGTATATTTTATAAAATACTATTAACGTCGGTTTTTTGATACAACTAACGTTAATAGATTGTTTTTTAATTCAGTTTTAAAATATCACTCCCCTAAGTTATATAAAGGAACAATGGGGGGACTTAAAACCAAAACTCATGTATAGGAAAAACATAACTATCTACAAGTATATATATATAAATTTTAGTCTCTAATGTCTAAAAACAAAACTACCAATCTAAGGATATATATATATACATGTTATTAATTAGTTTCTAAAGTCTAACAAAAAAACTATTCATCTAAGTATTGCGGAGGTATCTTGTCAATTCCTTTTTCAGCCGCATACTTGAAGAAGAATTCAGCTAAGCGCATCCTCAAGTCTCTGAAGTCATCTTCTTGAAGAGGCGATTGGTCGTTAAATGCCTACACACGTTCAAATAATAACAATAACATTAACGCAAGTCATCTTCAAAACTATAATATATAATTTAACAAGTTGTTTAAATATTACCTTATTCCATCCATCCCTAATAGATGCGGAGACTATGTTCAGCATATGAAGCATCACATAATAGCCGCACGACCACCCGTCAGGTTGAAATCGAGACTACAAACAAAATTAATTTCAATGTCAGTTTCTTCAACGTCGTGGCTCCTCTACCCCGTTTCCTGTGAGCCTTTGATGTCTGTATGGACAGAAAAAAATGATAAAATAGAGGGTTGTAACATTATAAACTTACATTAAGAAGGACTAAAGATAGTATATAACATGTAAACTTACACTAGAATCAGGCGTAGGCGCGATCGGGTCCTGCGTAGGCCCCACAGTGTCCTCCCATGCATGTGGGCTATCCGACTGATCCATATGTATGCCTGTTCAGAAACAATATATATTTATTAGCATAGGTTATAACTCAAAATAAATACAGAAGTATAAATAAAAATAAATGTATACTAAGTTTAAACAACCTATATCAATATCCCTTCGTGATGATCATCACGAGTGGCATGTACATCGTCCACCTGTGTCTCCTTGATTATAGTAGGCATGTTTGTTGAAAAAGAAGGAGTCTCAGGAATATCAAGATTTGAATCTTGATTTTCATCACTACCATTATACATGCTTTTTCCTTGGAGAACCACGGACAACCTTTTGTTAGAAGGATCAGTGATATAGAACACTTGTTTTCCTTGGGAAGCCATTATGAAAGGCTCATTTGTATGACCTAACTTGTTGAGGTCTACCAATGTGAACCCCAATTCGTCGGTTTGTACACCATCGTTACTATCAACCCACTTACATTTAAAAACCGGCACCGTAAGCTTAGTGTAATCAAGCACCCAAATATCTTCAATATATCCAAAGTAAGGTCTCGGTGCTTTAAGGGGTTTTGTGTCCTTTGCACTAGAGAAGTGCATTGCTTCGGTCACGATCATAACCCCACTATTTTGCATGGTACTCTTGTTATCTTGTTCCTTTGTATAAAAGGAAAAGTTATTTATGTCGTATCCGCTCCAACATATGACGTTGATGCTAGGCCCACGTGCTAGCCATCTTACGTCATCAGAAGCAGTACTACCATCCTTCAGCATTTCTTCCTTGAACCATGGTAAGAAAGTCTTGTTATGCTTGTTCAACAACCACCTTTCGCTCATTCGAGGGTTTTCTTGATTGACTTTTCTTTTATGTTCAAATAAGAAAGGCTGAACACAATCGATGTTGTTCAATACATACAAATGTGCTTGAAGCACTTCCTCCCGACCCTTGCTATTAATTCTTAAGCCATGTGTACCCTTACCTTGACATCTGATCTCATCATGATGAGGCGTAGGAACCCCTATAGGATCCGTGTTATGAAGGTAGTCCGAACAAAACTCAATAGCTTCTTCTGCAACATACCTTTGAACAATAGATGCTTCCGGACGATGAGGATTCTTCACGTACCCTTTCAAGATCTTCATGTAGCTCTCAACTGGGTACATCCATCTCAGGAAAACCGGCCCACATAATCTAATCTCCCTCACCAAATGAACAATTAAGTGAACCATTATGTCGAAAAAGGAAGGAGGAAAATACATCTCCAATTGGCACAAGATTGTAGCAGCCTCAACTTCCAAGTCATCCAACATACGGGGGTCAACGACTTTGTTACATATAGAATTGAAGAATGAGCACAACCGATTAATGGCATGTCTCACATTTTTTGAAGTAATACCACGAATAGCAACGGGCAAAAGTTGTTGCATCAAGATGTGACAATCATGAGACTTTAAGCCAACCAATTTAAGATCACTAGAGACAAGCCTCTTCATATTTGAAGAGTAACCATGTGGAACTTTGATGCCCTGAAGACACCCGCAGAAACTTTGTCTCTCTTTTTTTGACAAAGTATGACATGCTGGCGGCAAATAAGTCCGCTTACCATCCTCAACAACTGGAGCTAACTGCTCTCGTATACCCATAGCAACGAGGTCGAGACGAGCATTTACACCATCCTTTGTCTTGCCCTGAATGTTGAGAAGCGTCCCGATCACACTATCACACACATTTTTCTCCACATGCATCACATCAATGCAGTGTCTGACATCAAGCTTGCACCAGTATGGAAAATCAAAGAATATCGATTTCTCCTTCCATATGTTTTTCTCAGCAGCCTTACCCTTCTTTTTGGACTTGTCGAAGATAACATTGATGTCTTTTATTTTCTGATAAACATGCTCTCCATTTAAGGTCGTCAAAGCATCTTCAGTCTCTTGGCATCCATTAAAAGATTTTTTCATCTTACGATATGGGTTATCAGGTCTTAGAAATCTCCGATGCCCAAGGTAAACTGTCTTCTTTCCATGATGCAACTGAGTGTAGCATGTGCCTTCTTCACATATAGGGCACACTGTACCCGGACAAGTTACCGTATGTTGGAAAGTCGTTGATGGTGCAAAATAACATGGCACGAAGCTTGAAAGTCTCATGAGAATACCCGTCAACTACATCAACACCTTCCACCCACAGTGTTTTCAAGTCTTCAATCAAGGGACTTAAATAAACATCTAAGTCATTTCCCGGTTGCTTTGGGCCCGAAATCATCATAGACAACATCATGTATTTGCGCTTCATGCACAACTGATAAGCCTCTGGCTTATCTAGTTTTATGACTAGATGAACTAGGGTTTATGTGCTAATTTATTCGAGTTCACTCTCGTTTTCGCCCAAATTTACCTTGTTTTGTTCCTAAGTTGGACTTTGACTCGTTTTGCGTCTTTTGTGTAGTTTTTAGCTTCTTTTGGATAGAATTACGCTTGTAGTTGCTTGTGTTGTTTTCAGGTCCATAAGTGAAGCTCTAAGAATTAAGGAAAGTCAAGAAATAATGGAGATTGCTATTCTGGAGATTCTCGCCCCGCGAGAGGCAGCTCGCCCCGCGAGAGTTTGAAGATCTGGGAAGACAGAGACCATCACGGCAGAGCCGTGATTCTCATCACGGGGCGTGAAAGGAAGGTTCGCGTAGCGAGACGTCCTTCGCACCGCGAGTGTGTGAATTCCAGAAAAGTACCAGAGTCAGAGACCATCACGGCCTAGCCGTGATGCTTATCACGGCCGTGACCTAAAAGCCACACAAGTCAGAGACCATCACGGCCTAGCCGTGATATGTATCACGGCCGTGACCCAAGATCCACACAAGGCAGAGAACATCACGGCCTGGCCGTGTTTCACATCACGGGCCGTGAAAGGCGCGCTCGCGTCGCGAGACATCATTCGCGTCGCGAGAGTTCGAATTCCAGAAGTGCGCCAGAAGCAGAAGCCGTCACGGCCTGGCCGTGATGGCCATCACGGCCGTGACGCGTGGCCTCCTTATAAATAGAGCAGATCAGAACAGAAAAGGAGGACTTTTTGGATCAGAATTTTCAGAGATTTTTTGTAATCCTTATTCTGGGGTTTCTTCTCCTCTTCTCCTCTCTTAATTCTTAGGCTTAGGATGAATTCTGATTGTACGTGCGTTGTTGTTACGGACATGAGGAACTAATCCTCTTGTCTAGGGGATCGATGAAGCCACCCATGGCGGCATAGTGTTCATGTAATGTAACTCTCTCTCCTCTAATTCAATTATGGTTTTCCAATTCTGTTTTCATTGTGTCGATTATATGCTAGCGTGATCGACTAGTTAAACGTGTTGAGGCCTAGCGGCGATCCGCGTTTTAGAACTTGAATTGGGAACATCGGTCGAGTATTGCACGAGAGTGAATAGGAGATCGATGCAACCTATAGGGAACAAGAATTAATAGAATTCGAGATTAGGGTTAAGAGACCTAGCAAGTAATTAACTCAAATCATCGAATACGTCCTAATGAGCACGGAAGTGGATTTAGGAGAATTTAGGGGTCCCGGTTGACATTAAAATTGAACCTAGGGAGGAGAGCAATATCACTTGGGTACTTTGCATGATTGGGTAGGTGGATTCGAAACCCTAGATGCTTTTATTTCTGCATTTAATCACCGTAGTGTTATTTGATTTGATTCTTGAATTTGCGATCTCAATCTCTTTCTCTCGACCACCTTCTATTGCTTAACCAACTTATCGGATTTCTAGTGAAATTAGTCGAATTGGTAACCCAATCCTTGTGTTCGACCTCGGTAGAATCTTACCGTGTTTTTATTACTTGCGACGACCCGGTACACTTGCCGGAGTCACAACAAGTTTTTGGCGCCGTTGCCGGGGATTGGCACAACCAATTTTCCTAATTTTTAGGAAATTCGGCTGTTTGGTTAAGCTGACTTTTAGTTTTATTTTCTTTTATTTAATTGTTATTATTTTTTCTCTGCTTCTTTGATTCCACTTGGTCTTTGCCTGTTTTTGTATGCGAGGTACCCTCCTACAAGAGGACTTGCTATTTGATTCCGAGATCACCAGGACCGAGCGGCAGTTAAGGAAAGAAGCCAGGGAACGGAAAAGAATTGAAGGAATTAAAATAGAGGGCATGGCTGAAGAAAATCCTCCTCCTCCTCCTCCTCGTTACAAGCCTCTCTTCGAGTACGATCTACCAAACTTGGAGGATTGTGCTTCTTCTATTGTGAGGGGCAACTTGAATACAGACTCCTTCAGAGTGGAAGGGTGTGTCACGCCCCAGATCCGCTGAGAATCAATTTGATGGCAGTGGCAAACAAGACCCGCATAGACATATCACTCGCTTCCTGGAAGCTTGTGACTTGCAGAAGACCAGGGGAGTCTCTCAGGATGAGTTTCGCTTGCGACTTTTCCCTCTCTCTCTTAGGAATGTCGCTCGCGATTGGGTTGACAGCTTGGATAGGAACAGCATCAGAACTTGGGAGCAAATGGCACAGAAGTTCCTAACCAAATACTTTCCTCCTCAGAAGGCGGCACAAGCAAGAATAGCCGTCACTTCATTCAGGCAAACGGAGGATGAAACATATAATGAAGCTTGGGAGAGGTACAATGGTTTGTTGAGAAGATGTCCCTCTGCGTTCTTTGACCCGGTTTCCAAAGTGCAGCATTTCTTTAATGGGTTGAGGGGACGCTATCAGATGAACTGTGATGCCGCAGCTGGCGGTTCTTTTGTATATTTATCGGCTGAGGATGGATGGGCACTGTTAGAGAAAATGTCATATAATGATTACAACCGTGGAAGGGAAACCTCAAATGGAATCAGTTCTGGGGCAATGGAGGCCATTCTTGAGCAAAACAGATTGTTGAAGATGCAAGTGGCGGCTTTGTCAGAGAACAAGAAGGCTAATGTGATACACGAGGGAATGCCTCCAGGTTGTGGTAATTGTAATGGAGATCATGACACTCGAAACTGTCCATTCAACTTCCCTCAGGAACATGTAGACTCATGCCACAACTTTTATGACACTGTGCCCCAGAATAACTATCAGAGGAACAGACAAAATGACTACAATCAGAATCAAAATAGGGGGTACATGAGGAGAGACCATCCGGGCTTCGCATGGAGTAATGCTAGTGGTGGTCTAGCCGGGCAGCAACCTCAGCAGGGTATAAGGCCGAACATTGGAATTCAGCAGTGCAATACCCAGCAGGCTCTTCCAGGGCCTAATCAGTTGCAAATAACAGATAGTGGAAGACAACCGTGGGAGCTGGCTTTTGAGAAGATGAGTACAGCAGTGGAGAAATTGTCAATTAACACGAACACTGCCATTGACAAGTTGGCTACTCATACAGGTTCAGCAATTCAGAATCTTGAGACACAAATAGCGCAGCTCGCGAAGCAACTTAATGAGCGTCTTCCAGGCACTCTTCCAGGTAGTACTGAGAACAACCCCAAGGGACAATGCAATGTCATATCTACTAGAAGCGGAAGGGTGTTGGAACCTAGCAGGGGTACCACTAGTTCTCAGGATGACAAGGGCCCGGAACAACTACCAGTTGAGGAAGAGCAACCAGAGAAAGAAGGGTTGGCAAGTGACAAGGGACCGGAGCAAGGGGGAAGGCTGAAACTTGTGGATGAAGAGTTCCGAAGGAAGAAGTGGGTTGAACCCCAAGACCTCCCGCCCTACATGAAGGTTCCGTATCCGGAAAGATTGAAGAAGCCTCAACAGGATAAGCAATTCAATAAGTTCCTTGATGTCTTCCGAAAACTTCAGATTAACATTCCATTTGCGGAAGCCTTAGAACAAATGCCATCATATGCTCGGTTTATGAAGGAACTTCTCACTAAGAAGCGGAGGATTGTGGATGAAGAAACGGTTGCTTTGACCGAGGAGTGTAGTGCCATTCTTCAACGGAAACTGCCTCCGAAGTTGAAGGATCCCGGTTCCTTCTCGATACCATGCACCATTGGGGGAATTACCTTCGGAAAGGCATTATGTGATCTAGGGGCAAGCATCAACTTGATGCCCCTCTCGATGATGAAGAGGCTAGGGATCAAAGAAGTAAAGGATACGCGAATGTCACTCCAACCGGCCGATCGTTCTATCAAATATCCCTATGGAGTAGTCGAAGACTTGCTCGTGAAGGTTGACAAGTTCATATTCCCAGTGGACTTCGTGGTGCTCGACATGGATGAAGATGCTGAGATCCCTCTCATATTGGGTAGACCCTTCTTGGCCACCGGGGATGCCTTGATAGATGTTCGGCAAGGGAAACTCACTTTGAGGGTGAATGATGATAAGGTGGTCTTCAATGTCTTTGAAACGATTAAGCATCCGGAAGAAAAGTCAGTTTGTGTATCGAGTGGATGTTGTGGACCCAACTGAAAAGGTAAAGGCAATTTGAAAAGACCATGATCCTTCACTTGCAACAAAGATCGGTAGAATCTCATGAGGAAGACAGTGAGGAAAAAGGCCCTTCGGGGGATGAAGTTTACCTTGAGTGGCTACGAGACATGGAACCCATACCGAGTCTCCCAAGGGAAGAATGTGCAAGGGAAGAACTCAGCTGCAAAGGAATGAAAAAGAAGGGCAAAGCATCAAGGTTGAAGGGTGGCACAACTGTAGTGGTCAGTACAGACAATGAATTGATCTCAAAAAGGATCACCACGGAGTGGAGAGTTCGTGCTGATTATAGAAGGATGCTGGACTTAAATGAGATGTCCGGGAACAGCTTGCGAGTATATAAAAGTGCACAAACCTACAGAGAACGGGCCAAGGAATGGAATGGCAAGAAGGATCTTCCTCCGGATTAACCCTTAGGGGCGACTTGAGTCAGGCTCGGGACGTTAAACAAGCGCTACTTGGGAGGCAACCCAAGCTAGGTACCCTCTCTTTTCCTCACTCTCGTTTTTGTTTTTGTTTTTTGTGTTTGTTTTGTTTTTTTTGTTTGTCGCTCTTGAATAATTTGAGAAGATCAAGAGTTGTTGTATGAATGTTGTGTCGGCAAGCTTGTTGGATTTCAATTGAATTTAGCATAGATTGATTGCATGAATTATTTGACCATTGATGATTTTCCGTAAGTTCTGAAATTAGAAAAGTTTATCCCCACTTAAAATTGAAAATTGAACTTTGAGATTTATTATGATTGCTTGATTTATGATAAGTTTGGGGTGAGGGGGTGCACACACTAGGAATCGTATCTCGGTCAAACAATTTGCAAAATGTCCAGGTGAGGATTTGAGCCTCCAACTCTGTTTTTGAATGTGTGAATCACTGTTAAGTTGCACTTTCCCGAATTTGCTTGAATCTCTATATGGTTTGCATGATTATGTGTTGCATCAAACGATTTAGGCAATTTTCTTTGAATAACTTCTTGGCCTGAAAAGAACCATCCCTAATGCATGTTCCCTAGTTAGCCAAATTGAGCCGAATTGACCTATGGTTTCTTGATGACCCTACATTACGAGCCAAAATCTGAAAAACCATGTTAACCCAATCTTAGGATTAGGAGAGCATGGAAATGAGCAAGAGAAAGGTTGTGAGAAACTAAGTTTGGGGTGGCTACAAGGTATGTGTCATATTGGGATGAGAAAAAGAAAATAAAGGTTGACCCAAGGCAAAAAGAAAAGAAAAGAAAAGAAGAAAACAAAAAAATTGCCAAAAGAAAAGGGGCAAAACAAAAATAATATCAAGGAAAAGGTTGTAGTCACCCGAGCCCAAATGAAAAATGGAAAGAAAGGAATTTGAGTGGAAAATGTGTTTAATGCTCATGCTCTCTTAGTTCCTAGGGACTTAAGCCTAAATATCCTGGATTATCCTACCCTCAGCCAGGCCCCATTACAACCTTTAAAAGACCTTTTGATGTTGCATGCATGTTTTCGTGGGAACTATGTTTGAGATGAAAATAAAATTCATGGGTAGTGCTCTTGATAAGTGAAATTGAGTGAAAAAGTTGAAAGCCTAGACAAACTTGAGCGAATGAGTGAAATACTAAATGCCCTTGTGAGGAAGGCAATTGTTTGAAATAGGTGATCTTCATTTTGTGTGTATCTTTGAGCCTCAACTTAGAGTAATGATGGCATGAATGATAATTTCTCAATTGTTTAAAGTAGATGAATGTGGGGATTACATTGACGAAAAAAGGGGGGGAATCAAAGAAGAAAACTGTTTTGTAAAGTTGCATGAAATTTGTGCGAAATTGATTAGACCTTTAGGCTTGCCAAGTCTTGAGTCGTTTTTGAGTTTTAAGCTTGCTTGGGGACAAGCAAGGTTTAAGTTTGTGGTATTTTGATAAGCCTCTGGCTTATCTAGTTTTATGACTAGATGAACTAGGGTTTATGTGCTAATTTATTCGAGTTCACTCTCGTTTTCGCCCAAATTTACCTTGTTTTGTTCCTAAGTTGGACTTTGACTCGTTTTGCGTCTTTTGTGTAGTTTTTAGCTTCTTTTGGATAGAATTACGCTTGTAGTTGCTTGTGTTGTTTTCAGGTCCATAAGTGAAGTTCTAAGAATTAAGGAAAGTCAAGAAATAGTGGAGATTGCTATTCTGGAGATTCTCGCCCCGCGAGAGGCAGCTCGCCCGCGAGAGTTTGAAGATCCAGGGAAGACAGAGACCATCACGGCCTAGCCGTGATTCTCATCACGGGGCGTGAAAGGAAGGTTCGCGTCGCGAGACGTCCTTCGCGCCGCGAGTGTGTGAATTCCAGAAAAGTACCAGAGTCAGAGACCATCACGGCCTAGCCGTGATGCTTATCACGGCCGTGACCTAAAAGCCACACAAGTCAGAGACCATCACGGCCTAGCCGTGATATGTATCACGGCCGTGACCCAAGATCCACACAAGGCAGAGAACATCACGGCCTGGCCGTGATTCACATCACAGGCCGTGAAAGGCGGGCTCGCGTCGCGAGAGTTCGAATTCCAGAAGTGCGCCAGAAGCAGAAGCCGTCACGGCCTGGCCGTGATGGCCATCACGGCCGTGACGCGTGGCCTCCTTATAAATAGAGCAGATCAGAACAGAAAAGGAGGACTTTTTGGATCAGAATTTTCAGAGATTTTTTGTAATCCTTATTCTGGGGTTTCTTCTCCTCTTCTCCTCTCTTAATTCTTAGGCTTAGGATGAATTCCGATTGTACGTGCGTTGTTGTTACGGACATGAGGAACTAATCCTCTTGTCTAGGGGATCGATGAAGCCACCCATGGCGGCATAGTGTTCATGTAATGTAACTCTCTCTCCTCTAATTCAATTATGGTTTTCCAATTCTGTTTTCATTGTGTCGATTATATGCTAGCGTGATCGACTAGTTAAACGTGTTGAGGCCTAGCGGCGATCCGCGTTTTAGAACTTGAATTGGGAACATCGGTCGAGTATTGCACGAGAGTAAATAGGAGATCGATGCAACCTATAGGGAACAAGAATTAATAGAATTCGAGATTAGGGTTAAGAGACCTAGCAAGTAATTAACTCAAATCATCGAATACGTCCTAATGAGCACGGAAGTGGATTTAGGAGAATTTAGGGGTCCCGGTTGACATTAAAATTGAACCTAGGGAGGAGAGCAATATCACTTGGGTACTTTGCATGATTGGGTAGGTGGATTCGAAACCTTAGATGCTTTTATTTCTGCATTTAATCACCGTAGTGTTATTTGATTTGATTCTTGAATTTGCGATCTCAATCTCTTTCTCTCGACCACCTTCTATTGCTTAACCAACTTATCGGATTTCTAGTGAAATTAGTCGAATTGGTAACCCAATCCTTGTGTTCGACCTCGGTAGAATCTTACCGTGTTTTTATTACTTGCGACGACCCGGTACACTTGCCGGAGTCACAACAACAACCAAGGGGGCAGGTTGTAAATTATCAACAGAACAGGCCATGAACTATGAATACTACTCATGTTACCATAAGGATTCATTCCATCCGTAGCAAGTCCAAGCCTTAGGTTTCTTGGCTCATCGGCGAAATCCGGAAACATAGTATCAATATTCTTCCATTGCATAGAATCAGCAGGATGACGAACCTTTCCATCATGTTTCCTCTCATCATTATGCCATCTAAGATTCTTCGCATCTTTCGCATTGGCAAACAATCGCTTGAACCTTGGAATTATTGGAAGATACCACAACACCTTCGCAGGAGGACCCTTTTTTCTCACATCTTCAAGATCATCATCATCATCACCACCCTTCACTTTGTATCGTGATAACCCACATTTGGGGCAATCGTGATTGTCTTCATGAACACCGGTGTACAATATGCAATCATTGGGGCATGCGTTTATCTTCTTATACTCCATACCCATCGGACACAATACCTTCTTGACCTCATAGTTACGGTCAGGCAATGTGTTGTCCTCCGGAAGCAAGTCTTTCAACACTTCAATCAATTCCGTGAAGCTTTTATCGGTCTAACCATTTCTCGCCTTCACACAAACCAATTTTAGCACCACCGACAACCGTGTATGAGTAGTACACCCTGGATATAAAGGCTTATCCGCATCACCGCACAACCTATCATACACATGAGCTCGATGAAAAGATTCTTGTCCAATATCGCGGATCATGTCCTCTACTCGATCATCCTCCATATCTACGTCAACGTCCTCACTTTGGGAGACACTTGCCGTACTACTCAACAATACATAACCATGCCATATCCATCTTGTATAATTCAAGCAAATCCCTTCACAAATCAAATGAGTACATATATCCTTCACCGTACATTTCCTCGTATTCAAACACTTGACACAAGGACAACAGAACATTCCATTACTATGAGGAACATTCCTTTGAGCAAATTCTATAAATTCTCCCACCCCCTTCAAATACTCGGCACTAGTTCGCTTACAAACCATCCAACTTCGATCCATAACTAGATAGGTTCTGTAGATATACAAAACATATATCCAAGGAGTTTAAAAATTATTTCAAATTTACACCATTTTCAGGTTTCTTAAGACAAAAGAAATAAGCAGATGAAGATAAATTAACAAAACAGAATTCCAATGAGCAATATATTTTTGATGTTACATGCTACAAGCAACTCTAAATTTCTTCCCATTTTGAAATAGGTCATGATAGCAGAAGAAAAACAAGAGAAAACACAAAACCCACGACCAGAAATAGAGATATTCCAAACAACTCAAACTCACAGTTTCAAGTTTCAACTACAGAGACTACAGTTTCCACATACACTCAAAACCAAACATAAAAAATGTGCCCTAAAGACTCACCAGAAATAGATGCTCGCGTGGTGGCCAACGTTTGATGTGGTTACTGAGAGCAGAGGGACAAGGAGAGTTAGTGTGCGGGAAGGGGAAAGAGAGATATCAAATTATTGCAAAGAATGAGCGGGAAAGACAGAGTTAGGGTTAAGAGTGTACCTCACGGTGGTGGGGAAGAAGCCCTCGCGGTGGTTGCGGTGGAGATGAGCTCGCGATTAGGGCAGAGTGAGAGTGAGAGTTGATAGTCAGAGTGAGAGTTGAGAGTGAGCGTGAAAGAGAAGAACAGAGACGTACAGAGCGAAGTGCAGAAGGCGCGCGGGTGTAAACGTTATAATCAAAAATCCAAAATAAAACAACATTTTACGCCAGTTGTTTGTAGAAACTGACGTTAAAGGTAATATATTTAACGTCAGTTGTCTTAAGAAACCGACGTTAAAAGTCATTGTTTACGTTATAATCAAAAATAAAAAATAAAACAACATTTTACGTCAGTTATATTAAACAACTGACATTAAAAATAAATATTTTTTATTTAAAAACACTTTTAACGTCAGTTGATGAAGACAACTGACGTTACAAGTGTTGCAAAAACATTAAGTTTATAGATCAGTTTGTAGATCATTAAGTTTGTAGATCAGTTTGTACTTACCCATGAGCATTAAGTTTATAGATCTGTTTTCAAGAAAATCAGCTAGTCTCTCTTCTCTATATAAAGTACCATTCTTTTGTATCAGTCTGTAATACAGCCTCTTCTTTTCCTCTATATTTCGTGCATTTTCTATTCTTCACAAAATGGCTATGAGACTTTTGTTATTTCTTCCTATACCTAGACTTAAAGGTCTCTGTCCTAATGGTCAAAAAACTTCTGAGGTTGAGTAAATCACGTAACATGGATGGTAAGGTTGTGCAAATCACGTAATGTGATTTGCTCACTTTATTTCATCCCATCCATTCCTTTCACTCTGCTTTGGCCCCAAGTGACTGTGGATTCTAGACGATGCATCAAGGAATTCTAGTGAAGGAGGTGATGCAAAGATCCCTTTCACTTTGCTTTCGCTGCTAGTGACTGTGGGTTCACGATGCATCATGGAATTCAAGTGAGGGAGGAGATGCATCGATCCATCCATTGGAGTTTCTGAGGACAGGACTGAGAAGAAAATGTGATGTTGAAGCTGAAACTTTGCATCCATTGAAATTTCTGAGGAAAGGACTGAGAAGAAAATGATGTTGAAGCAGAAACTTTTTTATATTTTAGGGCTATGTTGCAGAAATTTTTTATCTTTTAATCATGTAATTGTAACTTATGAATCGCTTCAATGAGATACGATTTGATTATACATATATAACTTGTTTTATGTTAAGTGTTTATTTATTTTAATTTGCACAAGAATTTGTTTACTAATTCAAGCTAATTAATTAACATAAAAATAAACTTGTTTAAAAAAAAGGTTTAGAAATAAACTGCACTATATGGAGTGATCTGCGTTAAGATTGACAACAGGGAGATGACATCGAAAGAAATGAGTTTCATAATTATTTACGTCAGTTATTTATTTAACTGCCGTAAAAATCACACATTTAACGTCAGTTGTATAAACAACTGACGTTAAAAGTGTTAAAATCACTATTCATTCTGCACGTTTATAATATATGCCTGCCAACACCCAATGCGCCTTGGAACATAATGCTCTTAATGATCAACTTAATTTTTTAGCAACTTACGACGCCTAGTAACTTCATCCCCTGCTCCTATAAATAGCTTCCTTCCTTCCTTTTATTTTTCTGCTTCACAATATGGCTCTGCCATGGAGATTAACTTCATGAGGTTGTGTAAATCACATAACATGGGTGATAAGGTTGTGTAAATCACATAATGTGAGTTTCTCACCTTACCATCCTTCAGGAGAATCGGCAGCTACAGTTCCAAAACCTCAGCTTCGAAAGCAAGTGACTGTTCCAAGACCATTGCTGAAACAGATCGAGTGCACCCTTGCTCAGCCGCTCTGGAAAACTTAGTCGCTCGACTCTCCTCTCTTGCTCACCCGTGAAGGGAAAGAAGCCTCAACAAATGTTTAGGATTTTAAACCCTTTCAATGTAACTTTTTATAGGATTTTAAAATTTTGAATGTATCTTGTAATTGTATTATTGATACACTTCATGAATGAGATCCGGTTTGGGTTATTGATTCAACTTATAGAATTTTTACTTCGCACATGTATTTTAGTTTTCAAAACAGAATCACAAAACATAAAAGCAAGTGAAACTGAAACTTTGAGGAAGGCAATGCGGAAGGGTACGTATACTAGCTAAAAAAAATTATTAAAATAACCTTTAACGTCTGTTGATGAAAGAACAGACGTTAAAAGTTAAGTGACTCCTTTTAACGTCCATTCAATAAACAAATGACGTTAAAAGGTTCACTTTTAACGTCAGCTGTTTATTGAACTGACCTTAAAAGTGATTCACTTAACTTTTAACGTCAGTCCTTACAACAACTGGCGTTAAAATTGAATTAATGAAGTCTGATATTTACAAAACCGTCACCGCCTCCTTTTTAACGTCTAGCTTTTGGTTAAATGACGTAAACAGTTCCTGTCTAATGTATATTTTCCACTAGTGAGAACACATGTGTAGCAGGAGATTTAAGAATAGTCAAGCATCAAAGAAGTGGGTGGTTTCAAAACTTGCAGATAAGATTAGAATGCAACCTGCTCTTACATACACCGAGGCTTTTGATTACTTGAAAAGGGTTTTTGGTCTGCATTTGGATGACACTAAGATATTAAGGGCTATGAAAGAAGCAAGAGAAGTGGTGGAAGGGAGTCTTGCGAAGCAATATGGCCGCATTTGGGACTATGCGAATGAGCTGATAAAGAGCAACCCAGGGTCAAAGATAAAGATTGATTGCATCCCTATTCCTGAGGCCCCACCACAATTCCAAAGATTTTATATGTGTCTCGATGGATGTAAGAAAGGTTTTAAGGCTCGATGTAGGTCATTCATTAGCCTGGTTGGTTGTTTTTTGAAAGGTTATTTTGGTGGTCAGTTGCTCTCGGCAGTTGACCAAGATGCCAATAATCAAATTTTTGTAATTGCATATGCAATTTTTGATGTTGAGAACTGTTGTAATATCGTGTAATATCTTGTATTTATGATTGACATCATCATTTATAATTAGACAAATTAGGTTCTTATTCTTTTCATTATTAGGGTAAATTTTCATCCTTATTTTTATGATAACATTTAAATCTCTTTTGTCTATATATTGTAACCTTCTCTATACACAATATTTCAAGAAATAATATTCATACATTCCAACATTCATTCGTTACTATATGGTATCAAGAGCTCCCGATCTTGGGGGTCTTGCTTCTGCACAAAAACCCTAGCCGCCTTATTGCGGATTTTTTCGGCTGCCTTGAGTGCAGTGTTTGGCACCTATTTTTGTGCCCTATTTCGCCATTTTAGACAGCACTGATTGTTGTTCGGCACCGTTCAGCGCCGTTCGCCACTGTTCAGCCCTGTCCGCCGTCGTCCGCCACTTATCTTGCACCAGTGACCCTCCCATCGGGTTCGCCGGTCAAAAACTGTCCAGGACCCAGAAGCTCATGGCCATCGAACGCCGCACACGCCGCCACGCGCGGCCGTAGCCCCGTCAACTCTCGGGCGCGTGTAGGCCATGCGCAGCCTTCAGATCACCGTTTCACGGCGCGCTTCTCACCGAAGCACCATCGGCCCTTCCCCAGTCCATTGGAGGGGTTCAAATCGTGATCCAAGGACATTTTTTCCTGGGTCTGTTTGAATCCTCCTTCGTTTTTATCGCTGTTGTTGTCGGTGTTCTCATCTGAGTTGTTTCAAGGACAAAAAATCACTTTTTTAGTAGTCTAGAGTATCTGAATCCGAGACCACCAAGTCCTCCCTTGTTCCAGCGCTTCGTAAAGTCGAGACCGACTACTTGTAACCTCTCTTGGATTCTCTGAGTAAGCTTTTTGGTACTTGTTCTCTAACCATGACTGGTAAGATATCTAGTTTATCGTCCTTTAATGTTTCGAGTACTATGTCTGAGGATCTCTGAATTATTGACTCTGGTGCTACTGATCATATGACCCCTTACCCTTCATATTTTTTGTCTTACTCTCATTTACCTAGTAAACATCACATTACTGTTGCTAGTGGTACCCATGTCCCTGTTTCTGGTTGTGGTAACATTCACCTTCTACCATCTCTTCCTTTAAATAATGTGCTTCATGTCCCGAAGCTCTCAAATAATCTCATTTCTATACACAAACTTACTCGAGATTTAAATTGCACCGTGACCTTCTTTCCCTCTCATTGTGTTTTTTAGGATATTGTAACGGGGAAGACGATTGGGGTTACTAAGGAGCAGGGCGGGTTATATTGTCTACATGGAACTCGAGATAGTACCACACAAAAGATATCCACTTTTTGTCATCAGACTAGTTTCGACTCTGCTGTCTTTGAGGTATGCCTTCAACACAGACGTCTTGGTCATCCTCCTTTCAATCTTCTTAGGTCTCTGTTTCCTCGTTTGTTTAAAAAGAGATCAGTCGAGTCTTTTTATTGTGATGTTTGTCAGTTTGCGAAACACCATCGCACAACTTTTCTTCCTAGTAAGAAAAGTATTGAACCTTTTGAGCTTATTCACTCTGATGTGTAGGGACCTTCCTCTACTTCTAATTTATCTGGTGCAAAATGGTTTGTGTGCTTTATTGATGATTGCACTCGAGTCACATGGATATTTCTCATGAAAGATAAATCTGAAGTTTTTCAAATATTCTTGAATTTTCATCGCATGATTAAGACTCAATTTGGGCGATCTATTAAACGATTACATTCTGATAATGGAAAAGAATATGTTAATCAGATTTTTTCCAGATTTCTTAAAGACCATGGTGTTTTGCATGAGTTAACATGTGTGGATACCCCATAATAAAATGGGGTTGCCAAAAGAAAGAACCGTCATCTTCTTGAAATGGCCAGAGCCCTTCTCTTTCAAATGGCTGTACCAAAATCTTATTGGGGGGGAAGCTGTCTTAACCACTTCATATTTAATAAACAGGTTACCTTCTCGTGTCTTGGATGGTTTTAGTCTTGTTCAACACATGACGTCTTTCTTTCCTTCCGCTCCCACCATGACCAGTCTCTCGTGTCGTGTTTTTGGTTGTACTGCCTTTGTGCGCATTCATAGGCAGCATCGTGGTAAGATGGATCCTCGGGCTGTTAAATGTATCTTCATAGGATATGCTCCCGACAAAAAAAGGGTACAAATGTTATCATCCCCAGACTCGTTGTGTCTATGTCTCCATGGATGTTACTTTTCATGAGACCGAGTCGTTTTACCCCAGAAAATCTTGAGTCATCTCCTCTTATGGCTAAACCTCTTGAGCCATCTGGTTTTCCTCTCATGAAAGGCATCACCTTCCGGTACGGTTTCTGAGCAAAATACAGAATCAGTATCAAATGCAAATGATGATATGAGACGATACCGGATTCAGTTTCAGAGACGAAAAAAACCCGACCTGGTCTAACAACAAACCTCAACTGTTTGACTCGGAGGTAAATATTCCAAACCCTGAGTCTTTGAATAGTCCTTTAAATAATAATTATGAACCTAACCTTGATGACTTACCAATTGCTTTGAGAAAAGGGAAGAGAGCCTGTGCCAAATATCCTATATCACAATTTGTGTCCACTAAGCAACTTTCAGTACAGCACCATAGCTTTATTTCAGCGATCGACTCTATCATAGTTCCTACTTCAGTACAAGAAGCTTTAAAGGATGAGAACTGGGTTCAAGCCATGCATGAAGAGATGAATGCTTTGGAGAAAAATCAGACTTGGGAGATTGTTGAGAAGCCGAAGGATAAGAGGATAGTCGGATGCAAATGGATCTATACAGTGAAATATCAGTCTGATGGCACATTGGATCGATATAAGGCAAGACTGGTTGCAAAAGGGTATACTCAGACATATGGGATAGATGATGAGGAAACGTTTGCCCCGGTAGCAAAGATGATCACAGTCAGGATTATTCTCTCCTTGGCAGCACACTTTGGTTGGGACTTGCACCAATTTGATGTTAAAAACGCCTTTCTACATGGCCACTTGGAAGATGAGGTATATATGGATATTCCACCAGGGTATGACCCTACTGGTGGAGGGAATAAGGTGTGCAAATTGAGAAAGGCCTTATATGGGCTCAAGCAGTCTCCTCGGGCTTGGTTCGGAAGGTTCACGAATGCTATGGTATCCTTAGGTTATAGACAGAGCCAAGGAGATCATACCCTCTTTGTTAAACATTCTCAAGACGGCAAGCTCACACTTCTGTTGGTTTATGATGATGATATGATCATTGCCGGTGATGATGAGGTTGAGAAACGGGTTTTGAGAGACAAACTAGCTGCACAGTTCGAAATGAAAGACCTGGGGAAGCTGAAGTACTTCCTTGGGATAGAGGTTGCCTACTCCAAACAAGGCATCTTTATTTCCCAAAGGAAATATGTCCTGGATCTCCTTAAAGAGACAAGTAAGCTGGGTTGCAAAACCACAGGGACACCTATTGAGCAGAATCACAGGATTGGAAACAATGAGGAGAGCCCAAGGGTGGACAAGACACAATATCAGAGGCTAGTGGGGAAACTGATATATTTATCCCACACCAGGGCGGACATAGCCTATGCTGTCAGTGTGGTTAGCTAGTTCATGTATGATCCACGTGAGAGACATATGCAAGCAGTGAATAGAATCCTCCAGTATTTGAAGTCAAGCCCAGGAAGATGATAATTATTCAAGAAAGGGGAAAGTTTGTCCATAGAAACCTATACAGATGCAGATTATGCAGGGTCGATTGTAGACAGGCGATCCACCTCAGGGTACTGCATGTTTTTTTGGAGGAAATTTAGTGACTTGGAGAAGTAAGAAGCAAAGTGTCGTTGCAAGATCTAGTGCCGAAGCAGAATTTCGAGCTATGGCCAAGGGATTTGTGAATCATTATGGATGAGAATCATACTGGATGATCTCAGAATAAAGTATGAAGCTCCTATGAGAATACTTTGTGACAACAAGTCTGCCCTTAGTATTGCTCACAACCCAGTCCAGTATGATAAGACTAAACACATAGAGATAGGTAGACACTTTTTCAAGAAAAAGTTGGATGATGGTCTTATAGTTGCTAAGTACGTGCCTTCAGAGTTCCAATTAGCAGATGTCTTCACCAAGGGACTTCCCACAGAACGGTTTCATGGTCTTACTTGCAAGCTGGGAATGATAGATATCCATTCACCAGCTTGTGTTGTAATATCGTATAATATCTTGTATTTATGATTGACACCATCAATTATAATTAGACAGATTAGGTTCTTATTCTTTTCATTATTAGGGCAGATTTTCATCCTTATTTTTAGGATAGTATTTAAATCTCTTTTGTCTATATATTGTAACCTTCTCTGTACACAATATTTCAAGGAATAATATTCATACATTCCAACATTCCTTCATTTCTATACAAAGACAATTGGAAGTGGTTATTTAGCCAACTTCATGTGGAGTACGCTCAAGAACCACTTCCAATTGTTACTTGTAAAAGATGAATTTGAAATAAGTAATAACCTGCAAGGATCTACTTGACATTCAGTAATTAATTATGGGTACTAACTTCAAACTAACATATGTTTATGTTTTCAGGGTCTGATTCCTGCTATGCAGGAAGTGATGCCAGGAGTTCATCATAGATATTGTGCTATGTATCTGTGGAAAAATTTCACCAAGCAATGGAAAGATAGTGAGTACTGAGTACGAACAGCCAGTCCAAGGCCAAGAATATTGGCAGAGTACTGAGTACGAACAGGCTGTCCCACCGCCAGTTAAAAAGCTTCCGGGTAGACCTAAAAGGCAGAGAAGAAAGGATGGCAACGAGGAACCTGTTAGTAACAATAGGTTAAAGAGATCTTACCCTATGTGTACATGCACCAAGTGTGGAATGCAGGGTCACAACAGTAAGGGATGTGCTAATTATGGTGCACCATCAGATCAACCAATCCAATCCCAGGATATGGATCTCCAACTCAGGTAATGAATAATAATCACACCCTTAGGATTAATTGTATGTCATGGTCATAGCCAGATAGCCTTAGGTGTAACTCACATGTATGATGTATGTATTCTGATGCAGGGGATGAGCTTTGAACCAATTTATTCAACTGCACCTGCACATGCATATGGTTTTAGACACCTCGTTTTAGGCCACCTGGACAGTATACATCTTCACCTATTGGACAAGTTCCATTTCCACCTGCACCTTCTAGATTAGAGAATAGACAGCCACAATTCGTGAACTTCATCCTAACTCCAAGGCTGCTTCTTAATGCTCCAAATCAAGCTTGAAGGCTTCTTTCTGTTTATGAGATGTAAAATGCAAATATTAGGTGCTCATTTTTTGAACTGATGTAATTTGGCACTTGGAGGTTATATGTACTTGAAGAGTGAAGACCATTACTAGTCATTTATGGTTTATGAAATATCAAACGTCTGTTTCATTTCATTTGAGTTTTGATAGCAAGCTAATATTTTAGGATTTGAACATTGAGTTCCCAATCATTTTAGTATAGCTCATTGAGGTCCCAAATCAGATTTGACAGCATTATGATAGCAAGTGAATATATTACATGCTACACATCATTTTCCAGATTGCTATTTCTTTTGATATGTGACCCACAAAAAAATTCTCAGAAAGATCAAGAATTTGCAAGGAAGAGAGGTTAGCATAAGAGCAGGGAAAATGGTACCCCTAAGTGACCTTCCATTAAGAACAAGTTCTATGATCCTGTCACTTGTATTGTTGCATCTGACACCAAACCAATTACAAACATAAAACACCTGGTGACTTTCATTTAGTTGTATAAAGTTTTCTTCTCGTGAACAATGGCTAAGTAGATAAATAGAACCATTGAAAATGAAAGCAAACCCACCATGGCATGAATTAATATCGTTTTTCTTCAATCTGAAAAAACAAGTCATAGGCATCAAGTGCATTAAGCACCTGCAATTGATCCTTGGCCACGTGATATGAGCCAATAAATAGAACTTTAATCAACAGTGAAAGCCATATCAGAATTATGGAGATGAAGTAATGACAATTCATATTAGAAACTTGTAAGCATTAAACAATTGAAATTGTTCCCAATATTATAGTAAATTGCCAGAAACTCATATTTCACATTAACAACACTAAGTTACAATTGAATTGTTCCCACTACATACGATACGAATACAATATCTTTGCATCTTCACTTCAAGCACCAGACCATCAACCTTTTTGGATACCTCTGCCTTCCAGATTTCATCAATGGCAGAGTATTAATCTACAAAATGTTAAGTGGATTCACCAGCCCAATCAAAATAGTCGCAGTTTCCATCATTATCCTGCAAGTTAGACACCATAATGTTTAGTCGATTAGAGATTTGCAATTCCCCACCGATCTCAATCGTCATCTTCAATTTCAGAAAATGAGGATTAGGGTTCGACTCTTCTCAAAGATTTAAGAACATGATTGTTACTAATTGGGATGGGGTAAATGGGTGCTGACTGGGAAAATGGGAAAATTTGTGACTAACGTGCCACGTTGGAAGATCTGTTAAAGATAACTGAGATAATTAAGCATTGGACTATGATGAATAACAAAATACACTTTCAGGGGTATTTTTTGAGTTTCATTTAATTCAGGGACTAAAGTGACAGTGAATACAAATTCAGGAATTAAATTGGTGGTTTACTTTAATAATAATGAGTAATGTCATTATTTATGTTTTTTTTTAAATATATATATATAGAATAAAATTTAAATATTTAACCACATATATTTATGGATTTATTATTATGCAGAATTTCGTTATACGTTTATTCAATTATTAAATCATTATAAATATTTAACAATTCAGGTTAAGAAAGTTTATTAATTATAACAATTACTTAAAGACTTTGTTCTTTTAATGATATGTGGACATATTATTATAGACTAAAGTCTCAATTTGGTCCCTGAGAAAAATATCCGGAGTCTGAAATAGTTCCTATAAAAAAAAACTCTCTATTTAATCCTTCAGGATATAATTACCGGGACACGTTAGTCCCTCCGTTAGTTGACCACCTTTGACCTCCGTTAAACAGCTGATGTGTCCCGTTATGTTGCTTAGGTGGCCGTAACGGTAGTCATACGTGGATTTTTTATTTTTTTCTCTCCTCATTTATGTCAAAACCACGTCGTTTTGGGTCTCCTCCTTCACCATTAAGATGCTTCTTCTTCCTCCTTCTTTGTTACATGCAGAGGAAACCTAGGCATTCACCCATGGTTACATCTCGTCATTACTGACCTTCTTCATCTCCTTCCATTCTCTGATAGTTACCCTCGTTACTGCGCCCCTTTCCCTCATCATTTCGATCGGAAACCCTAATTGTTATTTCACCCCCTAATTGTTATTTCACCCGCTTTTCCAACTACTCAAAACTCAAAAAAAGGACCAAATGTCCATATGCATCACTTCCATCTTCTGCTACTTCTTCTTTCCATTATCCTTCACGGTGGTGGTTTGTATCCAGGGGTTGGAATGAATATTGAGCACAATAGTTTTGTGGGAAATTTTAGTCCCTAACAAATATATTAGTAACCCAAATTCATCCCTTACAAAATTCAAGGGGGACAAAGTAGTCCCTTGTGGCTGGTCAGCATGTGTTGTCTGATTTCCTTGAACTGGTTCTTGAGTCTGAGACACAAAAATGGCAACCACCCACGCATGAGAACACATAACCCAGCAACATCATAAATAGAACCCTAGCCATCGATTCCCCAAATTACCCACCCTGAAATCGTGAAACATCATAGATTAGGGGAAGGAAAATTACCTTCAAGCAAGAGTTCCTTGATATGCTTCCTCTCCCTTCAGTTCCTTCCCTTCTCCATCTCTTCAGTTCCTTCGCCACTAAGAGTTCACAAATACAGAGGTCAGGGTATGAATTAGGGAGAGGGAAATGTGTTAAGGGGTTATGGTCGTCGACCCTTCACGTTCTCCTGCTTCACTCAGACCAAAAGGGAAACGATGTCATTTCCTTGGCAATTCCTCCCTTCAAATGTCTGCGTTTTGTGCCTAGGGGTTTTTGTTTTTCATTTTTATTTTACTTTTATTTAGAATTTCCAAGCTGGACTTCCCCTCAGTAAGGTTAACCTACACATCAGCAAAATTATGGGTCATGTCACCGTTTTACCTGAGGTCAAAGGTGGTCAACTAACGGAGGGACTAACGTGTCCCAGTAATTACATTCTTAAGGATTAAATGGAGAGTTTTTTTTTTTTTGGATAAGGAATATTTCAGACCCGAGTGTTTTTCTCAGGAACCAAATTGGGCATTTAGTCTATTATTATATGATAGTACAAAAAATAAACAATAGATTAATTTAAAATCAAGTGCTTTAGTGCATTTGTTATAAATTAAAAACGTGCACCAATGGATGTTGGTCCAAGTGGAAGGAGTTTGAGTCTTTTAATCATGTGATTTTATAGGTTCGATCCTTGGAATCATGTATATGAAAGAAATATTACTGGGAGGGATCTTATGCTTAAGCGACTGACAGTATCCCAAAATATTAGCCTCTCACCTGTCGGGTGAGATACTTTACAAAACCAAAAAAATGTGCAATATTAAATGATGAAATAAGCTTTTTAAGAGTTATTATATTCAAGACAAACACTAACCAGTGTCTCAAGGTTATTGATTAAGGAATTAAAGATAAAAAATGTATTCACTACAAGGAATAATAATTCATTTAGTGATAACAAAAAACCGTAATTAAAAGCTAAAAAATCATAGGTATAGTCCCGAAAACCTATGCCGACAATACTTGGTTCCTTGGTCATTGATTAGCTATACATGGGACTCATAAAGTGGTCAAGGTGGTTTGAGGTGTGAAACAAAGGCGTTGAGAGGCATAAAATGTGTATTTAGGGTTTAATGTTCAAAGAAGATGAATAGAAAGGCAGTTGCTTTGATTAGGAAGTGGTTGGATTTGAGTGTATATCCTCACGTAGATACAAAAATAGATGCTCAAAAAAGGTGGAAGAAATTGGTCGAGCTGTATGAGCGGAAGAATGTGCAAAATAAAATATTTCTGATTCAAAAGCTGGTGAATATGAAATACAAAGAAGGGAATTCAATGGCAGAGCATATGAGTATTTTCAGAATACCGTGAATTAGCTGACAACAACAGATATTAAATTAAATGAAGAGTTACAAGCTTTGTTGATGCTTAGTTCCTTACCTGACAGTTGGGAAGTCCTAGTTGTGACACTAACTAATTCAGCTCCTAATGTGAAATTGACAATGTCAATGGTAAGAGAGATCATGTTAAATGAAGAAGCCATAAGAAAGGAGCGTGGTTTGATTTTTACCTCCACTCAGTCGGAAGCACTAGTTGTAGAGTCACACAGGGGAGAAGCCAAATCGGAAATTTTCATAAGCATGAAAAATATGATAGTCGTAGCAAGTCAAGAAGCATGTCCAGGACTAGAAAAGAAGTGACATGTTATCACTGTGGCAAGGTGAGACACATCAAAAGGCAATGCAAGTTCCTCAAGAGAGAGAAGTCAAGGGAAAGAGATGAAGATAAAGAGAATAAAAATGATAAAGACACAACTGCAGTTGCATCTGATAATGATGTTTACATTGTCTATGATGATAATTCTATAAATCTAGCATGCCATGATTCCAGTTGGATTGTTGATTCTGGAGCCTCATATCATGTCACTCTTAGGCGTGATTTCTTCTCATCTTATACTATTGGTGATTTTGGCACAGTAAAAATGGGAAATGAAGGGGTATGTAAAATTATTGGTATGGGAGATGTTTGGCTTGAAACTAGCATTGGGTGCAAGCTGCAAATGAAGAATGTTAGACATGTTCCAGATATCTGTCTCAACTTGATTTCTGTTAAAGCCTTGGATATTAAGGGCTATCATACTTACATTGGTGGTGGCATATGCAAGCTCACAAAAGGGTCATTAGTGGCGGCAAAGGAAGAAAGCTTCACTACTCTCTACAGGATGCCTGGAAAGTTAAGCAAGGAGGAGGTGAATGCAGTTGAAGATGTTTCTTCTGATTTGTGGCATATGCGCATTGGTCACTTGAGTGAGAAAGGACTCAACATCCTTGCCAGGAAAATTTCTCTTTCTATGAAAGGTACACCTTTAAATACTTGCTCTCATTATTTTGTTGGAAAACAACATAGAATTTCATTTCGTAGTTCTGGTCCTCATAGGAGTTCCAATGTTCTTGATTTAGTTCACACTGATGTTTGCACTATGGATTGTAAATCTCTTGGTGGTGCTTCATATTTTGTTACTTTTATTGATGATCACTCTAGAAAAGTGTGGGCTTTTGCTTTAAAATCTAAAGACCATGTACTCGGTGTCTTCAAGAACTTTCATGCAAGTGTTGAAGGAGAAAAGGGAAGCAAGTTGAAATGTATCCGAACTGATAATGGTGGTGGATTGTTGCACTAAAACTACACTTAAGGGCAAGTGCACCCTATCGCAAAGCTAATATAGGAGTATTTGGGACTCCAAGTATAGAACCCATAGAGATTGTTGACAAGTACTACATTAATTACTTCCTTATGTTATTTAGACAATCGAATTGGTTGAAAACAAAGAAATAAAAATAACAAGATTGCGGAAACCAAGAAAATCAAAGAATTGCAAGCAAAGGTTCAATTATGGAAAGCCTAGGGTGCTTGTTTTCACTTATGTTACTACCTATGATATTACCCAATTCCTCATTGATATGTGTTTCTTATTGATTGCCAGTCACTCGCTCCAAAGCTATTAATACCCAATGGTCATGTAATATTAATATTCTTTCCTTTAAACAGTTACCCCCAATGGTCATGCAAGGCAAACAGTTAAAAGAAGCATAAAGAACTGGCAAGTTTTGTTAATTCAATAACTGATTGAAAACAGGGGATTGCGTTTGGTCCACGCAACCCTAAATCTGATTAATCCCAGAGTTCCGTCAACTAATTGTGGTATGGTCGCCAGTCAATTAATCAACTTAGTAAAGGATGATCAAACTTTATAGAAATTCAAACGCAAGGATTAAACCAACCAATTAAACGAAATACTATATCATATTAAAATTGGGAAAACATCAAAGGTATCAAAACATAAGATCCACCATTACCCTAGGAATGAAATTAGCTAAGCATAGTATAAAGATCACTATACAAATAACAAGCATGTAACAATCCATAAGAGAGAATTCAGAAACTAAAACCCAGACACCCTGTTGATGCAAAACAATCTTCGAATCAACTGGGAGACGGTCCATCACTTGACGACTCTATTCTTCTCTCTGCGATGAGCCCTTTCCTCTGTGCCCCCATCACTTCCCTTTATAGCTAACTAAGAAAACCTAAGTGATTGGGCATTTGATACACGAGCACGACCGTACTTAATGTTGAGCACGGTCGTGCTTAGCTAAAACGACGTCAAACCGTGCTAAAAACAAGAAAGGTGGCAACCTTGCTGATGAGCACGGTTGTGCTTAATGATGAGCACGGTCGTGGTTGGAAAATGACGTAAACTCCAGCAAGCAAGCAAGGGCATTGATGAGTGTGATTTCACCTCATATTTCATTGACATTTTGCATGCATTTTCATATAGCTTAGGCATATTTAATTTGATATTTGTTAGTTTTTACCTTGGAACGGGTAAGGCGGTTTTGTGGTGTTGTTGTGCAGGAATTGAAGATTAAAATGCTCAAGATTAGCCATGATGGAGCTTGCATGAAGATGGGGCTTGAAAAGTAAAGAAAATGAGCCAAACAGAGCCCATCACGGCCTAGCCGTGACAACGATCCACGATCATGATCGAGCAAAGCTGAAAAGAAAGAATGGAAAAGTCAGAGCTGGTCACGGCCAGCCCATGATGTCCATCACGGTTGTGACATGTCAGCTGAACCAGACCCTCACAGGCAGAACTGATCACGGCCTAGCCGTGATGAGCATCATGGCCGTGATGCATCAACCAAAGTGAAGCAACCTCCAAGGCAGAACCCGTCACGGCCTGGCCGTGATGGCCATCACGACCGTGACGTGCAATATTTGGATCTGTAGAAATTGATTTGATCTGGATTTGTGTTTGATTGGGATTCAAATTACCCTAATCTATAAATAGGACAATTAGGCAGAGACTTAGGAGGACTTTTGGGCTGCTACCCCTTAGGAAAATTTTTAGGATTTCTCTTCTCCTTCTTCTTCTCTTCTCTTAGGTTTTCATTTATGCTGTTGTTAATCAAGCTTGTCATCACCATGGCAATGCTTGAGTAGTAGCTTTATTTCTAGGGATTGGGGCTATGCCCAAGATCTGATTTATGTTATGAATTGATGTTTTACCTTTGTTAATTTCGATTTTTCTTTAGATCTGATTTCTATTGTTTTAATTACTCGTAAATTCGGTGGCCACTTATTTGCGTGTCGTAGATACTCTAAGGAGGGACCTAGCGGTGAACTTAGGTATCGGATCTATAGAATTAGACTTAGGACTTAAATCACGAGAGTTAGAAGCGGTCCTTCGAGGGTTAACGAATTGTCGCAAAGCTTAAAGGGTTCAATCTAAATTCAACTACCACGAGAGTAGGGCTTGGTTTAATTGGGCACGGTTTTTGTAACCCGAGAGGGAGCATTGACTTATTTTGGATAAATTCGCCTTCAAGGCAATTTTGATAATTAACAAGGGGTAGTCAATTTGGTAACATGAACAATCTTGTTGGTAACCCAATTCCTAGGAATCTCTTTAGATTTGAAAAACCCCTAATTGATTTACTTTTCTGTTTTAATTGATTGTATTCTTAATTATCTGATTTTCTAGTTTATTCTTATTTCAAAAACCAAATCTTTTCAAAATCCTTTTTTTATATAGTCTAGTTTAATTGATTTAGTAATTAGTTGTGATTTGAGATCACAGTCTCTGTGGGATCGATCTTTTTATTACTTGGCGACGAAATCCGGTACACTTGCCGGAATCCACACATCAAGTTTTTGGCGCCGTTGCCGGGGACTGTGCTTCCTCGAATCTCAATTTAATTTTTAAATTGATTTTTCTGGACTTTTTCTTTTTAATTGTTTTTTCTTTAAAAAAAATTTCATTTATCTTTTTTTCTATCTAGTGTATCTATCTCTCTCTTATAGGTGTTTTTCTCTTTTATGCAAAGATCCCTAAGTCTAGGAAGCATTATTGAGGTTGACCCCGAAATCGAAAGGACCTTTCATAGACGTAGGAGACTACAAAGAGAGAGAGAGGTTGATTCCCATTCCACTCATGGCGAATCTACCGGATACCAAACCATTGAAGGACTACGCAGCCCCAAATGCGAGGGGTTTGCGAACTGGGATTGTTAGGCCAGAAATCGAGGCGGAGAACTACGCTATACCGCCTATGCTAATTAGCATGATTAGGCAACATCAATTCGGAGGATTGCCCTCGGATGACCCGACTGATCATGTGGAGACATTCTTGGAGTTCACCGATGCAATAAGGATTCAAGGTGTCCCGATTGATGCTAGTCGCTTGAGGTTGTTCCCCTCCTCTCTTACTGGAAAGGCAAAAGCTTGGCTGAAACAAGTGCTCGCTAATACCTTGTCGATTTGGGACCAACTGGAGCAGGCATTCTTGGAGAAATTCTTCCCTCCATCCAAGATGGCTTACCTACGAACTCAGATCACCGGCTTCTTCCAAAAGGACGGAGAATGCTTATCCGAAGCTTGGGATCACTACAAGGGATTGCTAGAGTCTTGCCCACATCATGGACTCGAGAGGTGGCTATTAGTGCATACCTTCTACAATGGATTGGATTACTCTTCGAAGGTGTCACTCGACTCCACAGCTGGTGGAGCCTTTATGAACAGACCCCTGACTGAGGCATTCAATATCATTGAAAACGTAGCCACCAACTACCACCAATGGGGTTCGGAAAGAGGTAATAACCCGAAAAAGATTTCGGGGGGTAAGTTTGAAATGAATAGCACTGATCTCATTATGTCTAAAATTGACTCACTGAATAAACGCTTTGATCAGCTTGAAAAGGCTAATATGAGTTCAATAGGTGTTACTAATATTGATTGTGAGATTTGTGGAATGCAGGGACGTGACATAATGGAGTGCCCACATGGTATTGCTCCTGGATCCGGTGCTTCGGGAGAACAAGTGAACTCTTGTCACAATTTTTACGACACGAACCCGAAGTTGCCAAACTATGTTCCCCCAAATTCTTACAACCAAGGAAGGAAGAGTAGCCCTTATCTCTCCTATGGTAACTACAACAACACGTTGAACCATGAATTCCAGGAAGGCCAAGGTAATAGGAAACCCGCATTGGGGTATCCTCAGGTACAAAAGTCTAAACTCGAGTCTCTTTTGGAAAATTTTGTTGAAACTCAAACAAAGCAAAATGAAGAGTTTAGGCAACAAGGTAGGGCAGTCAATGAGGCAACAAAAGAGTTAGCATCTAAGGTAGATAACTTAACCATCCATAATAAGATGTTAGAAACTCAGATTGCCCAACAAGCTAGTACATATTCTAGAACTAAGGGTACATTCCCAGGACAACCCGAAGTTAATCCCAATGAGCACTGTAATGCTATATACTTGAGGGATGATAAGCTTGGGGTAGTTGAAAAGAACGTGGAATGTGAGGAGGACATGAGTGAACATGAAGAGATAGAGCCAAAGTATGTCCCTCCACCACCTTACCAACCCCCAATACCTTTCCCACAAAGGTTGGTCAAGAAAATACAAGTAGAAAAAGAAACTAACAGTTTAATTGAGGAGCGTGATGTCGTGATAAAAACTAATATGCCTCCTAAACTAAAAGATCCAGGAAGTTTCTCTATTACTTGCTCAATTGGAGAATTAAAAATAGACCAAGCCTTATGTGACTTAGGGGCTAGTGCGAGTTTGATGCCACTTACTATCTTTGAGAGATTAAGAACCAAGGAATTGAGTCCATCCAAGTCCTCTTTACAATTTGCAGATGGATCAACTAAAACTCCTCTAGGCATACTAGAGAATGTTCCCATAAAGGTAGGGAAATTTTTCATTCCTACCGATTTCATGGTGTTGGACATGAACAGGAATTCTAAATTCCCTATCATTCTTAGAAGGCCATTCTTGGCCACAGTTGGAGCGATAATAGATGTAAAAAATGGTAAGCTCTCCTTGAATGTAGAGGAAGGTAGGGTGGATTTTGATTTGACTAACTCATATAACAACCCTCCTTTTGAGAGTCATGTGTGCAGGATTGAGATAATGCCCCCAAAGATGAAGGAAGAGCTTAACATGGAAGCAACTCCCAAGCTTTGCATGACAAATGATGCACCAAATAAAGATGAACTAGGAGTTGCTCAACATGTGGAGTTAAAACTTCCCACGGAAGGAAGTAAGGCCATGAAACTCAGAGTGAAAAGAGCAAAGCGAAAGCGCAATTGGCCATACGAACAAAATAGGTTCTTTGAAGGACTTCCATGGAAGAGAGGTGTTCTTGCACATCCAAGCCCAGCTGATCCCGGTTGATCCAAGGGAGTATGGTCAAGCTTAAGACCGTAAATAAGCGCTTCTTGGGAGGCAACCCAAGTTTTCTTTCCCTTTTCCATTTGTTTTTGAATTTTGTTTTTGAATAATTTGAGAAGATTAGAGAAGAAAGATCACTAATTAATAGATTTGCCAAGTGTTTTCAGGTTATGAAGGAAGGAAGAGCAAAAAGGCAAGGACAAATAAAGTCATCACGGCCCAGCCGTGATATCCATCACAAGCGTGATGAGAAGGACCCTAAAGATCGGAATGTATTACGGCTTAGCCGTGATGGAACTCACGGCCGTGACAAGAGAATTGATCACGGCCTAGCCGTGATGAGTATCACGGCCGTGACATATTTTCCAGCATCTCTTTCACTGGCATGTGAGCCAGCACCTTCTACCACCTCGGTGAGTTGTTCCATTTTTCTCCTCTCTCCGACTTGATCATTTACATTAGGGACAATGTAAGTTTTTAAGCTTGGGGTAGGGGTATTTTTGTAATTTTTTGCATTTTTGCATCTTTCATGTTGCATTCATATAGGCATAGTTTTGCATGATCACATGATTAGACTGCCCCTTGCTTAGATTATGCATCCAATTGTAAAAACTTGGTGCCAAATGAATTGAGATAGTGAATTTTTGAACCCAATTTTTTATTCTTGTGATAAGGCTAAAAATAAAAATGCTTGAGATGATCTTTTGATAGTTGATAATTAGTATGTGGTTCCTTAGATTTGTGTTTCTCACTGATTTTAAACTACTAAATGAGATATTTTTGAGCCTAAAAGGGGTACTCACTAAATCTACCCCATTCTTTGTGATAGAGTGTTTTATTCCTCTTGGATTGTATTATCTAGAACTTGACTTGAAACCGTTTTGAAACTTAAAAATTTTTGAAAACATATTTGAAAATGATTGAGGCACTAGGTATTTTTCCGGCCATCTGAGCTTTGATTGATTAAATGCTACCCCTTAGTTGCCCAATTTTGAGCCTAAAAGAATAAAATACTTTTCTTGGTACCTTGAAATATTTTGATGAATAATGCTTGGTATGACACCTTTTAAAGTATTGCAAAAGGGTAAAAAGGTAGTTTGAAAAATAAAAATGTGGGATGAGAAAGTTAGACAAATATTTCTCTTAAGTTGAAAATCTCCCCTTCTCCAAATAAATAGAATAAAATAAACAAAAAAAATGGCGAAGGGGATGAGAAAAAGAAAGTGAGAAATAAAATAAAATAAAATAAAATAAAAAGAAAGAAAGGTGAAAAAGTGAACTAAACCCAAAAAAAAAAGGAATTTTAGAAGGTGTTATGCCTTGCACTGTTTGATTTTGTTTAGCCTTCTTGAATTTTCCTTTTCTTGATTTCCCCACCTAACAATTGATCCCATGGCCCCATTACAACCAAAATAAAAGACCTCTTGATTCTTATGTGTTTTCATTAATAAAGTAGAGATTTGGTTAATAGTCAAGCTTATGGTAGGGTACCTTCCTTGAGGAAATTGAGCGAATTGTCATATACCCTTAAACACTTGAGTGAGGTGAGAAGAGTGCCCGAATTAGTGAGATATATAAATTTAGGGAACCTAAGCTTCTAATTGGACTTGAAATTGATTGTCTCTTGGGTACTTATTGAATATGCCTGTTACTTGGATTAGTTACTCGGGTTCTTGGTTCACTGTCCATGCTTTGATTGTTTATCTTGATTGGCCTTGGTGATTGCTTGAGGACAAGCAAAGTCTTAAGCTTGGGGTGGTATGATGAGTGTGATTTCACCTCATATTTCATTGACATTTTGCATGCATTTTCATATAGCTTAGGCATATTTAATTTGATATTTGTTAGTTTTTACCTTGGAACTGGTAAGGCGGTTTTGTGGTGTTGTTGTGCAGGAATTGAAGATTAAAATGCTCAAGATTAGCCATGATGGAGCTTGCATGAAGATGGGACTTGAAAAGTAAAGAAAATGAGCCAAACAGAGCCCATCACGGCCTAGCCGTGACAGCCATCACGGCCATGATCGAGCAAAGCTGAAAAGAAAGAATGGAAAAGTCAGAACTGGTCACGGCCATCCCGTGATGTCCATCACGGTCGTGACATGTCAGCTGAACCAGACCCTCACAGGCAGAACTGATCACGGCCTAGCCGTGATGAGCATCACGGCCGTGATAGACCAACTAGTGAAGCAACCTCCAAGGCAGAACCCGTCACGGCCTGGCCGTGATGGCCATCACGACCGTGACACGCAATATTTGGATCTGTAGAAACTGATTTGATCTGGATTTGTGTTTGATTGGGATTCAAATTACCCTAATCTATAAATAGGGCAATAAGGCTGAGACTTAGGAGGACTTTTGGGCTGCTACCCTTTAGGCAAATTTTTAGGATTTCTCTTCTCCTTCTTCTTCTCTTCTCTTAGGTTTTCATTTATGCTGTTGTTAATCAAGCTTGTCATCACCATGGCAATGCTTGAGTAGTAGCTTTATTTCTAGGGATTGGGGCTATGCCCAAGATCTGATTTATGTTATGAATTGATGTTTTACCTTTGTTAATTTCGATTTTGCTTTAGATCTGATTTCTATTGTTTTAATTACTCGTAAATTCGGTGGCCACTTATTTGTGTGTCGTAGATACTCTAAGGAGGGACCTAGCGGTGAACTTAGGTATCAGATCTATAGAATCAGACTTAGGACTTAAATCACGAGAGTTAGAAGCGGTCCTTCGAGGGTTAATGAATTGTCACAAAGCTTAAAGAGTTCAATCTGAATTCAACTACCACGAGAGTAGAGGTTGGTTTAATTGGGCACGGTTTTTTGTAACCCGAGAGGGAGCATTGACTTATTTAGGATAAATTCGCCTTCAAGGCAATTTTGATAATTAACAAGGGGTAGTCAATTTGGTAACATGAACAATCTTGTTGGTAACCCAATTCCTAGGAATCTCTTTAGATTTGAAAACCCCCTAATTGATTTACTTTTCTGTTTTAATTGATTGCATTCTTAATTATCTGATTTTCAAGTTTATTCTTATTTCAAAAACCAAATCTTTTCAAAATCCTTTTTTTTTATATAGTCTAGTTTAATTGATTTAATAATTAGTTGTGATTTGAGATCACGGTCTCTGTGTGATCGATCTTTTTATTATTTGGCGACAAAATCCGGTACACTTGCCGGAATCCACACATTAGGCATCCTGATCAGCACGGGCTCCTCAAGTGAGCATGGTCGTGCTTAATGTTGAGCACGGCCGTGCTCCTCTAGATTCCTCAGAACTTAATGAAGTTGAGACAGACAAACACAAGAAGGGGAGGTTGAATTGTGTTTGTTAATAATTTTTCTAAAACAACCTTTAAAAACTGTTTTTCTCACACGAGGATATATAAAACAGATGCACACACTGGAAAACGAACTTTTGAGATTTAACAAAAGCAATATCAAAGCCCCACAGTCAGTATAAACAAATAAAGCAGTAAGAGTTTAAGGATGAAAGATTAACACAGGTGATTTTATCCTGGTTCACTCTCTTCCAACCAAGAGCTACGTCCAGTCCCTTCGACTTGAAGGTTTTATCCACTATTTCTACAAATAGATTACAACCAAGTATTCAACACATCTCCAGGAAACAAGTATTCCTTTCTTACCAAGCCTCTTCAGGCTCTAACTCTAACAAAGATATTTAACTTATGATCTTTTTAACTCACTATGTGTGAGGATATGAAAGTTTAAGATCTATTGAATATTTTCACAATATTCAAGCTAAAGAATACAAACTTTTGATTTTTAAAGAATGAAAGAAATGAGAGCTTGTTCTTGCAAATATTGGATTAGCAAAAGTTGTTTTATAGCAAAAATTCTTCAATAACTGAGGTCTACCACTTATAGTGACCTTCTTTTTCACTTGTATTTATTCAACGGTTATTTTGAATTGTCCCGTTTAGAGAAAACATTAAATGCAAGATATCCGTTGTCACTGATAGCTTGATTGTGGCCTTTGTGAGATGTACTCTTGGTTATCACATTTGCACAGAAAAGAGGGTCATTGCTTCTGGGCAATTTGTATCTTGAAAACTTTCTTTCCTCCTTTGTGTATAAACCAGCTTTTTCCAGCAGTAAAGATGAATTCGTACAAGTCACTTTTCATTTCCTCATTATACTATTTGCTTTTTATATTTCCTCGATGGTACTATGATTTTCTCAAAAGGAAACAAAGCATTAACCAGATAAAACAAATGTGAAGAACAAATATTCATTTGAAATAAATATCAATCATTTGAAATAAATTCATTGTGGACCAGATTGTATTTATTCACTGTTAGAAGAACATATATAAGAGATAGAAGCTTGTCTACTCAAAATTTCCGTCCACACAGCTATGTGTAAGAACGAAGTCTATTCACTCTTTTATTCAACTCATCCACTGACGTGGCATATTCTCTCATCTACTATCAAGTCTTTGGACTTGCTATTGCTTAATCTCTGTCTGGTGACGTGGCAATCAAAGTTCGTCTACTGAAACAAAGAACTCGTCTACTGACGTGGCAAGTTAAAACTAGTCTATTTGCTTTTAGACTTAAAATCCGTCTAGTAAACATTTAGTGCCTCGTCTACTTAAATAAACCAGTCTACTCAATTAAATAAATAAATAATTAACTTTACCAATACATTGAGTAGCCCGTCTACATGGGTGGACGTGCATTTATCTTTAGGAGTCCAAGAAAACTTATTCTAAGTTTCCATGACTTATATATTTTTAAGTGTTCCTGCATAACTGAATAGCACATGTTAGATTTCAACTAACACTTTACCAAGCAAATTTAATCCTTTTGTTAACGTCAAAACATAGATTATTTCATCCAAATCACTTTGGTTCCAACAATCTCCCCCTTTTTTATGATGACAAAACTAATTAAATTTGAGTAACAAAGTCTAAGAGAGCTTACAAAGCTCCCCCTAAGACAAAGCATTCAAACTTTAATCAGGAAAAGCATAAGACAAATTCAGCAGCACATGTATATAACTTATCAGATCAGTGCAACTACTTATCAGTTAAGTATAGTATCAGAGCTTTTAAAGTCTTTATCAACCTTAAGCAAGTTTCAGAGCAAATAAAATATATAATATCAAACAGTGTTAGAGCATACGGACTTAAGATATATCAGATCAATAAACAAATCATAGCAAATAGTATCAGAGCAATCTAAATAGATATATCAGAACAATTTTTATATTAGCATAGCAAATCATGTCAAAGTATAAATAGAAAGAGACATGCATATGCAGACAAGTATATACTTTTCAAAAACTGACTTTTCATATTAAATTTAATTCTCTTTCCTTTCTCCCCCTTTTTTGTCATCAGACAAAAAGATAAAAGGAGTGGACCATCATTGTCAGTGTGGAAACAACAATAGAAAAGTCTAAGAAGAGGGTGGAGGAGGAGAAGGAGGATTTGGATTTGGGTTTGGTGGAGGAGCAGGAATCTGAATTGGTAAATTTTGACTTTGTTGAAATTGCAGCATGGTGTTCATCATCTGGTTCATCATGGTGTTTGTTGGAACCAAGGCTTCTGCAACTTCTGCTTTAACTTGCTCCTTGAGTTCAACCTTTACCTTCTGCTCTACTATCCTTCCAATTATTTCTTCAAAATTTGTTGGCAAGGAGAGTCTTGAACTTTCAGCACTGTCTTGAGCGAATGCTTGACTTGGAACAGTGTCTAAAGCTCTGGAAGTCTGAGGTTGCTCTGTTGGATGAATGACATTCAGAGTCAGTGGTTGAGAAGAGTGCTTCTCAGAAGTGTTTTGTCTAGGAATGGACTCATTAACTTCTTCAACCTCAGCTACAGGTTGAACCACTTTCACTTGAGGACCAGGCTGTACTTCTTCAACTTCCATGTCCTCAATGATGATCTCTTCATCTGTGTGCTCTGATGGTGGAGAGGGTGGAGGTGAAGTAGCATATTGCAGCACTGGTGGAGCCAACTCTTTTCCCCAATGGATAGGGTCCAAAAATAGGACTTATGGCAGGAATTCCAGTGATGTCCTTGTAGATGAGGAATCTACAGTAAGCAAGGTCACACTTCCCTCTGAATTTAGGAATATATTTCTTTTCTTCAATAGTCAGTCCAGAGGAGGAAGCTTCATGTGCACATGCCACCATGCGAGTTCTGCAGATGTCCACAGCAATATCCTCTTGAATATCTTCAGTTGGTTGAGCCAACCAGTAGTCAATCACATTTTGATCAGGAATATTGATTGTTTCTGGATTGATTATGCAGTTGTCGAGAAAAAGGCATTTTGTCCGTGTTTCTCTGCTTCTTCTTGTCCTTATCCTTATTGTAATCAATCATGGGTAGCCTAGGGCAGATCATGAATGGCTTGATACCAATCTTGGTTTCCCTATTATGCCTTAACCAAGTTGGAGGGACAAAGTTTGCAGCTCTGTCAATTCTAAAGTGACTAAATTCTCACTTCAGCATTTCATACATTAAAGTATCAACAAAGTCAGCGGCTCTGCCATAAGTGCTAGGATGTCTGAAGGTAGTCCGCTTGGTGTTTCTGTCCATGATGAATGGAACATGCCTAAATGATCTAGATCTTTTGGAGATGACATCAGTTAGATTCATCTTGGCAGGGTCAGTATGCCAATCTGAGATGAAATGTCTCTCAAATCCTTCAGTGAAGGGCCTGAAGGGTGGATATCTAACCAAGTTGGGGTAAATTTTTCTTGGTGGAAATTTCTTCAGGGGTAGGTGAGTGATGAGTGGTCCAAGGTAATTGTACATTTGAGAAGGGGGTCGGCCAATGTTAATGTCAGCGTGATATTTATGCCACAATGTGTAAGTGGGTTCAGGTTCATATTGGTATTTGGGTAAAGGATAGAGGGGCCTGGTTGAAACAGGTTCTGGTTCATGTTTGTGATACAAGATCCTCCAATCTCTTTTTACTTTGGCCCATCTTTCAGCTTGGCCATCATAAAAAATAGAGGGAAGAGTGTATGGGAATCTGGTTTTTCTATTTTTGGGAAAGGGGGCTCCTAGGATGATTCCATTATCTGGTTGGTTGAACCAGGGGTCAGTTTCAGGTATGATGGTGGGAATTTTGGTCTTGGTGATTATGGTGAAGGCAAGGATGGAATGTAAACATCATCAGAAAAATTGACAGAAGTAGTAGCAGCAGTTGCAGAGACATTATCAATCATATCTCCTAAGCTAGAGACTAATGCATCAACTGCTAATTGTACATGGTCATTAGTAGGGATGATTACCTCAGAAGTCATAACTGACTTAGCTTTCCTGACAGGTTACCTTCTGGTTTATCTAGGAATTGGCACATTTGCATCAGCAGCAGTAGTAGCAGTAGCAACAGCAGTAGAAGTCTTCTGCTTCTTCATAATGGTACTAATAGTGGTTGTGTCCTCATCAGCATCCTTATCCTCATTGTGAGAAAGGATGATTCTTCTTTGCCTCTTCTGAGCAGGAGCATCGGATTCCCTAATTACAATGCCACCAGCTGGCCTCTTGAGGGCAGGTTTCCTGTGAGCAGTGGTTTTCTGCCTAGTTCCTCTTTTGAGACATAAAACCTCAGCATATTGACCTCAATTTGTTATTCTTTAATTCTCATTGCTTCTTCTGCCTTGGTCATAGCAATTTGTTTGTAAGTACTCAGTTGCATGCCTGAGAGATTGTTTCTCCCAAAATCAGCAGCTGACATTCCTTTCTCAGTTAGAATCTTGTTCTGATCTTCTTCAGACATGGCAGCAAGGACATCATAAACACCTTGATTCCTAAGAATCTTTGATAGAAGGTGAGTGTAGGGAATGGCAGAGAGATTCTTTCTATTTTGCACCGAGTGTTTGAATCTGTCAAACAGGATCCAAGGAAGGTTGATTTTGGTTTTTAGGAATAAGTTGCACAAGCAAAATTTGTGGAGAGCGGAGAGGTTGTCCTTGGAGCCAATCTTGTGTGAGACAGTCTTGTTCAGAATCTGATGGAGGATTCTGATTTCATCCTTCATCTCAGCAGACTTCCAGGAATGAGTTCTTACAGTAACTTCTTTCATTAGGGTAACAACAATGCTCTCAGAACCACCTAGGTCTTCTTCCCAAGTGTCAATAATCACCAAACCCTCTTGGGCACATACAATAGTATCGGAAATGGTCTTCTCAGAGACAATCACCTTCTTTCCCAGCACAAAGCCAATAATCTCAGTTTTATTGATTGTAGGTTTCCTCCAGAAGGTCCTAATGAGGTTGGGGTAGATAGAAACTTTCTCTAATAACATGCCATCCCAACCAGCAGCATTTATATTCTTGCTTACATCCAAGTTGTACTCTTTCAGAACTTCAAAATTGAAGTGGTGTCCAATCGCTATGTTCAGAGTACCAGTGACGTAGGAATGGACAGGGAGTGAAGGTGAAGCCATTTTTGAGGTTTGAAGGTTAAGGTTTAGAGACAGGGGAAACAGAGAGTTCGAGAGTTTAAGAGAGAGAGAGATGTCAGGGAAGATGGGTAGCGAAAGGTTTTTCAGAGGGAAAGAAGTTACTTAAAAAGGTTTAATAAAAAATGACAAGACATGTCATTAAGAATAGAATGGCTTTGGTATTTTGAAACCATAAAAAGGTTTGGATGGGATTGATGAAAATTACTGACTCAGCAAATAGAATATACTAGATAAATATGTCTGAGACAAAATAAATGCATTTAACAAATATATGCATAGACGGGTCCAAGCATGAGTAAGTATAGACGTGCAAATTAACATGCAATGGACGTGGCATGCAATAGTAGTAGACGCGTTATGCAGTAGACGCGCAGTTGAATATGCAATAGACGCAAATTTTTATCATGCTTTGGACACAAAATTTTAATCATACAAAAGGTTGAAATACTTTAGACGTACATACATCAACAACAAAATTCTCAAGGCTGGACGCCTTAATCAATCCACACATAGCATATTGAAATGCTTCCTAATAAAAATAAATATGTCCTCAGCAAGAGGTGTAGTAAAGATATCTGCCCATTGATAGTCAGTATCCACAAATTGTATATCAAACACACCTTTTTGCACATAATCTCTAATAAAATGATGTTTAATCTCTATGTACTTAACTCTAGAATGCAAAATTGGATTCTTAGATAGATTTATTACAGTAGTATTATCACACATAAGTGGAATACTACTTACAAACACATTGTAGTCCTCCAATTAATGTTTGATTCATAGAAGTTGTGAGCAGCAACTTGTAGCTGAAATATACTCAGCTTCAACAGTTGATAAGGCAATTGTACTTTGTCTTTTGCTTGACCATGAGACAAGGTTAGCTCCAATGAAGCGACATCCTCCACTGGTACTTTTTCTTTCAATTCTATCTCCAACATAGTCAGCATCACAAAAACCAACTAATCTGTAATCTTCATTTTTCTTAAAGCACAAAACCAGATTAGTAGTACCTTTTAGATATCTAAAAATTCTTTTAACTGCTGATAAGTGAGATTCTCTTGGATCAGATTGAAATCGAACACATAAGCAAACATTGAACATAATATCAGGTCTAGACGCAGTCATATATAAGAGAGATCCTATCATACCTCTATATACCTCTTGGTCTGCCTTTTCTCTTTATCATCTTTGTTCAGTATGGAAGTGGGGTGCATAGGGGTATTCATTGGTTTGCAATCATCCATTTTGAACTTCTTCGGGAGTTCCTTTGTATACTTGGTTTGATGGATGAGCACCTCGTCCATAGTTTGTTTAACTTGAAGTCGAAGGAAGAATTTGAGTTCTCCCATCATGCTCATTTCAAATTCTTCCTGCATTAACTTAGAGAATTCCTTGCACTGAGATTCATTAGTGGCACCAAATATAATATCATCAACATATATTTGCACAACTACGAAATTTGATTTAATTGATTTCCTAAAGAGAGTTGTGTCTGCTTTTCCTCTATTAAAGTCATTTTCCATGAGAAATGAACTTAGCCTATCATACCAAGCTCTAGGTGCTTGCTTTAGTCTATATAAGGCTTTCTTAAGCTTGTAAACATGTTCATGATGGGTTTCACTCTCAAAACCCGGAGGTTGCATTACATATACTTCTTCATTAATAAAGCCATTTAGAAAAGCACTTTTAACATCCATTTGAAAAAGCATAATGCTATGATGTGCAGCAAATGAAAGTAAAATCCTAATTGCTTCTAGTCTAGCAACATGTGCAAAGGTTTCAATATAGTCAATACCTTCTTCTTGAGAGTAACCTTGAGCAACAAGTCTTGCCTTATTTCTCACCATCTTACCATTTTCATCAAGTTTGTTTCTGTAAACCCACTTTGTTCCTATAACTGATTTGTCCTTAGGTAGGGGTACCAGAGTCCAAACTTCACTTCTTTCAAACTGGTTAAGTTCTTCTTGCATAGCCAGAATCCAACCATCGTCCAGCAGAGCCTCGTCTACTGTCTTTGGTTCCAACTTAGAGACTAGTGCAGAATCATCTTGTTCTCTGAAAGATGATCTGGTTCTTAGCTTGTCATTGGGGTTTCCAATGATCTGATATTGTGGATGATAATTCTTGAAGTAACAAGATCTTTGAACATTATCTTGTTGAGAAGTAGAGGTTTTTGGTTCTTGTTGAGAGAAGTCTTCTACTTGATCATCAGCCTTACTTTCAGTTTTATCTCCAGAAATATTTAGATCAAAATCTACAAAAGCTTCATCTAGCTCTGATAATTTCTTATCAGGCTGCTTGCCATCAAACTTGACATGAATACATTTTTCTACCACTAGAGTTCTAGAGTTTTAAACCCTAAAGCCTTTTGAAGATTCAGAAAATCCTAACAGTATTCCATTATCTACTTTTGCATCAAATTTACCAAGTTGATCTTTTGTATTCAGTATATAACGTTTACAACCAAAGGGATGAAAATACGAAATGTTGGTTTTTCGTCCTCTCCACAATTCATAAGGAGTCTTATTCAGGATAGGTCTAATGTATATTCTATTCTGAATGTAGCAGACAGTGTTAACAGCTTCAGCCCAGAAGTATCTAGGGACAGAGTTGTCATTGAGCATAGTTCTAGCCATCTCTTGAAGAGATCTGTTCTTTCTCTCTACTACACCATTTTGCTGTGGTGTTCTAGGTATTAAGAAGTTGTGAAGAATATCACTTTCTTCATAGAACTTATGAAATAACTCATTTTCAAACTCTCCCTTATGGTCACTTCTAATTGAAGTGATACACATTCCTTTTTCATTCTGTACACGTTTGCAGAATACAGAAAATACCTTGAAAGACTCGTCATTGTGAGTTAGGAACATAACCCATGTCCATCTAGTGTAGTCGTCTACAATGACCAGACCATATTTCTTACCACTGACAGAAGCAGTCCTTGTTGGACCAAAAAGATCAAGGTGTAGCAACTCTAGTGGTCTATTGGTACTAACAACATTCTTAGGTTCAAAAGAACCTTTGACTTGTTTTCCCTTTGGACATGCATCACAGAGAGCATCAGAATTGTGCTTAATATTTGGTAACCCTCTCATGAGGTTATGCTTATTTAGCTTTGAAATTAACTTCAAGCTTCCATGACCTAGCCTTTTATGCCAAATCCACCACTCATCTTCAATGGACACTAGACACGAGACACTTTTATTTGTGAGGTCCTCCAAGTCAATCTTATAAAGATTGTTTTGCCTTTTAGCAGTGAATAAAAGTGATCCATCGTCTTTCTTGACATTACACATGTTCTTATCAAAAGAAACAACATATCCACTGTCATATAATTGACTTATGCTCAGCAGATTATGTTTTAAGCCATTAACCAAAAGAACATTATCAATGGATGGAAAAGGATATTTACCAATTTTACTTATACCATTGATCTTCCCTTTCTGGTTTCCTCCAAATGTAACCCAGCCACCATCTTTTGCTCTAAGATCTTGGAACATACACCTTTCTCCTGTCATGTGTCGTGAGCACCCACTGTCCAAGTACCAAGATGTTTGTTTCTTTCCTGTTGTTAAGCAAATATGCAACATGTATTATCTTATCTTTAGGTACCCAAACTGACTTGGGTCCTTTCTCGTTAGTGGTCACTGGACGAGTATGCTTAGCATGTTTATTATGTATGCATCTAGTTATAGCATGCCCATTCTTTCCACACGCTTTGCAAAAGGTGTTGGACAGGCCATACTTGATTTTACCATGTTTAGCTTGAGCTTTTGAAGCTCTATGTTGTGTATGTGGTGTTACCTTTTGGTGAGATGCTTATTGCTTCTCGTTGTCATAACCAATGCCAGATTTATCATGTGGTGACCTAGAGTACCTTAGAATGAGACCAAGTTTATCTAAGCCACCTACAAACTTTGACAGAGAGTCTGTCAGATATGTTACATCTTGTTTCAGTTTTGCAACTTCACAAGAAACATCAGGCTCACACTCCATTTTTTCAACTAGACTGACATTCACTGATTTTAGTATGTCATTTTCATCTTTAAGGTTTTGTTTCTCAATGAAAACCCTATCAAATTCTCTAGACAATTTAGAAAATTTCTTTTTGAGACTCTTATACTCTCGAGGCAGTATGGACGACTCATGCAACGATTCATCAAAAGCATTTTGAAGAGTGGACTGGTCAAAGTCCATTACCTCAGCATCAGTGTATTCACTTTCTGATACAGTGTCTGCCATGAGATGGATATTTGCCTCTTCCTCAGCATTATCTTCTTCATATGATGAAGACAGATCAAGATCCTCCCATGTAGTCATTAAGCGTTTCTTCTTTTTGAAGAATTTCTTTTTATCCTTCAGCTCAGGGTAATCATTTTTGAAATGTCCAGGTTTCTTGCATTCAAAGCACAAGGGTGGACCTTTTTCCTTGGAGTCTGACTTCTCCTTGGAAAATTTTTTGTTGAACTGCTTCCTTCTGAAACCACCTTTCTTTCTCCACATGTGTTGAATCTTTCTGGAGATGAAAGATAGTTCATCTTCATCTGATCCTTCATCACTATCTGAAGGTTCAGCATCATCTGAAGATTCAGCAGCTTTGAGGACTTTTGATGAGCTTTCTTTCTTTGCCTTTAGGGCAATAGACTTTCATTTTGTGGAGTTGTCTTCTTCATTCAGTTCAAGTTCATAAACTTTGAGAGATCCAAGAAGCTCCTCTAAAGAAAGAGTATTTAGATTCTTAGCTTCATGTATAGCAGTAACTTTGGGTCTCCATTGCTTGGATAAACTTCTCAGTATCGTTCTAATATGGTCTCTATTTTCATAAGTCTTTCCAAGAGATCTGAGACTATTGGTGATAGTTTGAAATCTTCCAAACATCTTATCTATAGTTTCATGATCAGCCATTTTAAATAGTTCATACTGATGAACCAGCATGCTTATCTTTGATTCTTTTACTTGAGATGAACCCTCATGAGCTGAGGCAAGAATAATGTAGATTTCTTTGGCAGTGTTACAGTTGTGAACCTTATCATGTTCAGATCTAGTAATAGCACACATGAGATAGTGCTTAGCTTTTAGATTAAGTTGATGTTTTGCCTTTTGATCTACAGTCTAATCTGCTCTAGCAATAGCAACTCCATCTTCATTTCTGGGCTCAATATAACCAGTTTCTATGAGCTCCCAGATATCTAGACTTTGTGAATCCAAAAACGCCACCATCCTCTTCTTCTAGTAATCATAGTCAGTTCCATCGAAGAGAGGAGGTCTGTTGATAGCTTGCCTTTATGCATCCATGGTTGTTGGATCGTACTCCCTCAGCACTTGTTAGATGCTTAACCCTTTAGAGGCTGAGCTCTGATACCAATTGAAGTTGACACAGGCAAACACAAGAAGGGGGTTGAATTGTGTTTGTTAATAATTTTTCTAAAACAACCTTTTAAAACTATTTTTCTCACACCAGGATATATAAAACAGATGCACACACTGGAAAATGAACTTTTGAGATTTAACAAAAGCAATATCAAAACCCCACAGTCAGTATAAACAAATAATGCTGTAAGAGTTTAAGGATGAAAGATTCACGCAGAAGATTTTATCCTGATTCACTCTCTTCAGACCAAGAGCTACGTCCAGTCCCTTCGACTTGAAGTTTTTATCCACAATTTCTCCAAATAGATTACAACCTAGTATTCAACACATCTCCAGGCAACAAGTATTCCTTTCTTACCAAGCCTCTTCAGGCTCTAACTCTAACAAAGATATTTAACTTATGATTTTCTTAACTCACTATGTATGAGGATATGAAAGTTTAAGATCTATTGAATATTTTCATAATATTCAAGATAAAGAATACATACTTTTGCTTTTTAAAGAATAAAATAAATGTGAGCTTGTTCTTGCAAATATTGGATTAGCAAAAGTTATTTTCTAGCAAAAATTCTTCAGTAACTGAGGTCTACTACTTATAGTGACCTTCTTCTTCACTTGTATTTCTTCAACGGTTATTTTCAATTGTCCCATTTAGAGATAGCATTAAATGCAAGATATCCGTTGTCACTGATAGCTTGATTGTGGCCCTTGTGAGGTGTACTCTTGGTTATCACATTTGCACAGAAAAGAGGGTCGTTGCTTCTAGGCAATTTGTACCTTGAAAACTTTCTTTCCTCATTTGTGTACAATCCAGCTTTTTCCAGCAGTAAAGATGAATTCGTACAAGTCACTTTTCATTTCCTCATTGTACTATTTGCTTTTTGTATTTCCTCGATGGTACTATGATATTCTCAAAAGGAAACAAAGCATTAACCAGATAAAACAAATGTGAAGAACAAATATTCATTTGAAATAAATATCAATCATTTGAAATAAATTCATTGTGGACCAGATTGCATTTATTCACTGTTAGAAGAACATATATAAGAGATAGAAACTAGTCTACTCAAAATTTCCGTTTACACAGTTATGTGTAAGAACGAAGTCTATTCACTCTTTTATTCAACTCGTTCACTGACGTGTCATATTCTCTTGTCTACTATCAAGTCTTTGGACTTGATATTGCTTATAGAGTTATTTTAATCTCCGTCTGGTGACGTGGCAATTAAAGTTCGTCTACTCAAACAAAGAACTCGTCTATTGACGTGGCAATTTAAAACTAGTATATTTGCTTTTAGACTTAAAATCCGTCTAGTAAACATTTCGTGCATCATCTACTTAAATAAACTAGCCTACTCAATTAAATAAAAAAAAAATAACTTTACCAATACATTGAGTAACCCGTCTACATAGGTGGACGTGCATTTCTCTTTAGGAGTCCAAGAAAACTTTTTCTAAGTTTCCATGACTTATATACTTTTAGTGTTTCTGCATAACTGAATAGCATATGTTAGATTTCAACTAACACTTTGCCAAGCAAATTTGATCATTTTGTTAACGTCAAATTTGATTATTTAATCCAAATCACTTTGGTTCCAACACTTAATCGTTTTCTCCCAAAATCTTCCAGATTTATCCCTTTTGCTCCAAGTTTTAATGATCCACTGTCATGTTGATGTATCCTGCAATAAACACAGGAAATCGGGTGAGTATCCACCATAATACCCAAATAAACAATAAATTACACCCAATTTCCTAACAATAAAGTATACAAAACGGCAGTTTATCATGAATACAGGGGTCAGTTTGAAAAATATTGCAAAGAACATTGAATCAAGCTTGAGAATGTAACACCCTGTTTTTCGTATGCTTCTTTATCAGTAAATACATGCTTTAATGTATTTATTTTTGATAAAATCCAGAGGATGATTTTATTTAAAATAAAATCATTTTCTTGTGTTGTTTTACCATATGAAGTCACAGTAAAATTTTCGGTCGAAAATTCAGACGAAAACCGGTCTGCGTTTTCTCTGCCAGTACAAGTTTACTGAGCTAGAAACAAAATTTTAATTCATGAACGAGACAGTTAGTGTTTTTATGATGTTTTGTGTGGGTTTGGTAAATTTTCGAATTTTGTTGTCCGGGAATAAAATATAATATTTTATCCGGACGAAACCATCAGAAAATACGATCGGATGTGCAACCGGTTACGTATTTAAGCAGTTAAAGAAACCTTAAAGGAGGAGAGAAGGCTTGATGGGAAGCCTCATTAAATGCTTATGACACACACTAAGAAAAAGTAAATCCTTACTTTATTCCAAAATCTTACTTTTCATCTTTCTCTCTCCAATCACATCACATCACATTAACTCTTCAACCTCTCTTCAAGAAACTCATCTTCTTTCTTCTTCTCCCTCTCAAGGTCGTGCACCCTCCCCTTTCCTCTATAAATATCACTCATCAACTTCACTTCATCAATTTCCTTTCTCCTACTCCATTAAAACCCTTAAGTTTTCACCTTTTTCTTAACTTCAAGCTTCCAAAGCTCTAGTTTTTATTCTTCTTTTCACTAAGTGTTCTTCATCAAAGTTGTTCCTCTTGCTTAGGTTAATACTCTCATGTATTCTTTTCTTTAAAAACTTCATCTTTTCTAAAGTTTCTTGTTTATGTCATTTATGAGCTTTTATCTTCAAAAATCACTCAAAAATGGTAGAAAACTCCTTTTGAGTTGAAACCAATTTCTATGGCCTTGTATTTACTTGTAGTTTAACATACTAAAAGGTTGTGTAAAACAAAGTTTCCTAACCTCTACTTTCTGATGAGGCCGAACCATGCCTATGGTTTTGATGGATCTTGTTTCAACTTTTACAAATATGAGTTTGTGTTTAAAGATTTGTTTTCCCAAAATGATCATGGACCAAGGCTCCTTTATGTTAAAGGATGCTATGTCTAAAGTGATTGGAAAGTTTAAAGATTTGTTTTCCCAAAATGATCATGGACCAAGGCTCCTTTATGTTAAAGGATGCTATGTCTAAAGTGATTGGAAAAGTTTAAAGATTTGTTTTCCCAAAATGATCATGGACCAAGGCTCCTTTATGTTAAAGGATGCTATGTCTAAAGTGATTGGAAAGTTTAAAGATTTTTCCTCTACTTTTATGTCATTTATATTTATGTCATTTACTTTATGTCATTTACATTATGTCATTTACTTTTATGTCATTTATATTTATGCCATTTACTTTATGTCATTTACTTTATGTCATTTACATTATGTCATTTACTTTTATGTCATTTATATTCATGCCATTTACTTTATGTCATTTACATTATGTCATTTACTTTATGTCATTTATGTTTATGTCATTTATGATTCATTTACTTATGTCATTATACTATAATTATTTATAAGCCTATGTTGTTTTTACTTTATGTGCTTATGAACTTTGTTGTTTAAAATCCTATGTTGCTTTCAAGATGATCATAGACTTGAGCTCCATAAGTTATTGGATGCTAAAAGGTCTAAGAGATTGGAAGAATTTAAAGATTTTTATCATAAAAACCCAAGGATGGCCGAATCTTAAAGGTTATGGACCTAGGGTGTTTCGTTTTTCATTTATCCAAAGTGATCATGGTTTTGAGCCCCTTACTATTAATGGATGCTAAACCAAAGAGATTGGAAAGTTTAAATGTTCCTAGCCTATTTTATTGGCCAAGGCCGAATCTCCATCAAAGTGTAACTTGGTGGGATTTTTGTTCAACTTTGTTTTAAGTAATCATGTTTTAAACTCTTAGCACTTGAGGATCATAAATCCCTAAGTTGCATGTGCTTTGGAAACTTCTAGCCCTAAGTTCTCGATTGAGTTCTAATCCTTGAACCTTGTGTCTTGAAACCTAGACTTTCATCCTAACCAACCTTGAAGAACGTTCGCGAAACTGTTTATTTTCTCGCATTCTCTTACCTTCTTAAGGTAAGAGGGGATTTCCTAAAGATATTCAATAACTGTATGCATGTGTGTAGGTGTTTAACTAGATATTTATATGTTGATTGGGCATACTTGATTATATAATGTACTTGAACTGTTGTGCTATTATCTGATGTTGATCTGTACTTGTTCTAAATGATATAATGCATATATGTGATGAACTGCTTTCAACTGTGATAGTAGCTTTGCACTGATGATATATACTGTTGTTGATTGAAAGTTTGCTAAGCCAGACGTGCGTCTGTGCTCAACCATAATAAGGATTAAAAACCTTAATAAGCTTTGAAGATGAAGGGATTGGTGTTCTTTTCCAAAAGCTCTTTAAACTTAAAGTACTTGTTTTAAATGTTGAAATGATTTTGGTGTACTATTATTATACAAAAGAAAAATCCTTTTCGAACTATGTGTCTTCAAGTGAAAACTTTCAAGAATATTTGGCACTATCCTATTGGGGGAAATGTTTCAAAGATAAAAGAATTTCATAGATGCTTTATAAAAGGATTTTCAAAGAAAAGGTTTTTCCTAAATATTTTAGAAACTTTCCGATAACCTGGATAGGTTATCGAGGATTCGGTTTTGAATTTGTTTTTCACTGAACGAAAAATAAGTACTTAAGAAAGAGAATCTAGTACGCGAGACGTCGCCTCTAGTATTCAGTGATGTGCACGTGATCTTGAATCAGTGTGAATTCGGGACTACGAGTCCTGGTTATGATGTTATAGACCCAGGTCCTAATCGCGCTGTGTTGGACTGTGTATTCTAACCGCGTGTGATGAATATGATTAAAGGTGAAGGTTGTTTTCTACGACCACAACCCTTGACTGTGGTCACGGTCTTGGGCATTGTGACCGAGCGTTCGGACTATGAGTCCTATGCTTCTGAGTTTTTAAGTGATGGGGAAATGATGATTTAAGTCGTTAGCCTTGAGCAGCGACAGTGAAAATAATGAACACAAAGAAATCCTTTTAAATAAAATATTTTCTCATGTGCATTTCCCCAAGCAGACGTGCTATTGATGATTAAATCAGATACAAAAGATGGTATCTGGGTGTCTGTCCATGTAAACCGAGTGAAGAGGCACATGTGACGTTGCTCGTCCCGAGCCCCTTATGCATGAGGGTAAGGAGGCAACTGCCCGATGGGCTAGAGATTGACCAACTCTAATACTTCTCCAGGGAAAACGGTGTTGAGATCTCATGAGATTAAGTTAGAGCCTGATATTGAAGTGCCATGCATATTTTCGAAAGATTGACTGTGCGGGCTTGAGACCCTTTGATATAACATTGATATATTGTGTATATGCATGATTTAACTGCTTATATGATTCTGTGATGTATGTATCATGTGTATGGTTGTTGTGGGATATATCTTATGATGGTATCTCACTCTTACAATTATATCAGGTATCTTCGGGTTTTGCTGTAGTACCTTGGTACTCTAGTGTCGATGTTGCAGAGGAGTCTTTCTAAGTCAATTGAAGACCTAGTGTTAGTGGTTGGGAAAGTATTCCGATTGGGGGTCTCTCCAATGAATATTTGATAGAATGACCAGCTTAGGAGTTTTGAGTTGGGTTGTATATCTAGAGAGGTCGGTAAATGTAGTGTTATATACATTCATCTGTAGTTTGAACTTTTCTTCCGAAAGTGGAAACTTAGAGGAATGTTGTATGTCATGGTAACTTTGTTACGAACGTGACTTTACATTTTAAATGTATGTATGATGGATTTCAGAGTTATCCTTATAGAAGAAAAATTTTATGCCCCAATTTTCTGACTTAAGAGAAAACAAATTTTTCCGAAAGCAACCAGCAAATTATCTTTTAATTTAAATTCCGCATGTGTTACGTAAGTAATGCCCTGAGGGAGGGCGTTACAAGGTGGTATCAGAGCTGTTCGAGTCTTTCGGGATCTTTGGGAAATAGGTCTGTTGTGTTGACGTTGTGTTATCTCTGAGTTAAGTATTATTCGGATTACTTCTTAGAAGTAATGTGTGTTGATACGCTTTTACACGTTTCATTTCCTGGTTGTGGCCTGACTGATTTGTTCGGTAGGTCAGTTATGGAACCAGCACCAGAAGGTGGACGTGGACGAGGACGTGGACGCGGTCGTGGACGTGGACGTGGACATGGTCACAGAGGCGGTCCAATTGGCGGTCGTGCCAACATGAATGCGAATTATGACGGAGGGATGGACTTCGCTGCCCAAGCTTTGGCTGACGTTGCTGCTGCCATAGCTCTTCAGACGGCTAATGCTGCTGCCCAGAACCAACAGGAGCAACAGAGGGCAGAACAAGCTGCAGAGGGAAGACATTTGGATGCTTTCCGATGTCAGAATCCATCACAGTTTGATGGAGACGTGGATCCAATAAAGGCTGATCTTTGGATTCAGGAGCTAGAGAAGATCTTTGAGCTGGTTCACACCCCAGAAGGAGCAAAGGTGCCTTATGCAACATTCCAACTGATTGGAGATGCTGAATACTGGTGGGAAGGCACCAGACAACTGCTGGTAGCTGATCATCAGGCGATCACTTGGGGAGTATTCCGCAACAAATTTTTGGACAAATATTTTCCCCAGAGTGCTCGGACAGAGAAAGAGCAAGAATTCCTGAGGCTGAGTCAGCGGGACATGACAGTGGGGGAATATGTGGCAAGGTTTAAGTCCTTTGCCAAATATTTTCGCTTTTTCCAGAACAACCCCGATGAGGAATGGAAGTGCGAAAGGTTCGAAGACGGTCTTTGCTTCGAGATCAAGGAATCTTTGATGCCATTGGAAATCCGGAATTTCCAAGCCTTAGTAGAGAAGTGTAGAAAAGTGGAACTAATGAGGAAGGAAAGAGGCAATAGAGAAACTGTTGCAGGACCCACTAGTTCCAAAGACCAATATCAAGATCAGAATCAGAAAGGGAAGCAACATCGGAGGGAACCTTATTTCCGGCCACAAGGGAATGAACTGAATCAACGACAACATCGTTCTGATAATTCTGAATCGGGAAGTGGAGGACAACAGAACCAAAACCGAGACCAAGTTAGGAGATGTTACAAGTGTGGAGACCCAGACCACATGGCTAATGTTTGCCCACGCAAAAGAGTGAAGTGTTTCAATTGTGGACAATTAGGACACTTCTCAAGGGATTGTAATGCACCGAGGTTTGAAAAGGCTGTCAACACCTTAGTAACTAGTAGACCCACGGCGAAGGGAATAGTCTACACTGTGACACCCTAAAACCTGGCATCACATGGTTATTCATTTGCGGAAAAGATACTTATTTAAAACGCTGGTCGCCTTCGGAAATATAACCTCTGTTAGAAGGGTTACCGAAAAAGGGTACTTATTTTTTTTTGTAAGTGGTAGTTAAGAAACAATGATGAACACTCAGAACATGTGAATAAACATCGTACATATCAATAGATAGCCGACCCACTTGGGATCTTAAGTTTCTGGTTACAAAACAGGCCTTATCGAACTGGCCAACTCACATTGTTACAAAAACTGAAGAGGTAAGTAAAAGATTTTCATCACACTGGGACTGGGGAAGATCGGGCATAAGGATCAAAAGAAGGCTCCAGAAGCCAAGGGACCATCAGGGTAGACTCCAAAAATCAACGACGAACTATCCATATCTCCTGCACTCGGAGTGACCGCAGAAGCTACCTTCAGACGAGGAACCACTTGCCGGATCGATAACTTCGCCGCCATCATCGATGATCATGTCGTCGTCGTCAGGATCTTGTGGGTGGTACTCGGGCTCCTCTTCCTCCTCCTCCTCAATCTCTATGAATTCGTCGGGGTCTTCCTCCGGATCCTCTTCGGGATCCTCCTCCTCCACTGGATCTTCTTCGAGTGGTGCGACTGGGTCAAGGTGCTCGTGAAGAAGTCCGGTGGCCTGCAGAGTGTGGAGGTAGAACCATGGAGGTGGAAGTGCCACAGTCCGAGACTCGACTGTGTGGATCCTCCGTATAGGTACTCCATTTGCATTAGTCTCAGTAGTCGTGATTGGTCCCTCGGTAGGTCGCGATCGTTGCTCCTTCGTGAATGGTCCAGCTCCCCGCTGCCCCAAAGATGGTCGAAGACCTCATTCCTCGATCTCGTTGGTGCCGAGAGGACTTCCGGATCCATCTAAGAGTACGTGCGTTAACGAAGCAAAGAGAAAAGAACAAGCATACATTTGTGCAAGAGTGAGATACCGTCATAAGATATATCCCACAACAACCATATACACGATACATACATCACAGAATCATATACGCAGTTAAATCAAGCATATTCGCAATATATCGGTATTATATCAAAGGGCATCAAACCCGCACAGCCAATCTTTCGAAAAGATGCATGGCACTTCAAAATCAGGCTCTAACTTAATCTCATGAGATATCAACACCATTTCTTTTCACTGAATCATCATTAGAGTTGGTCAAGCTCTAGCCCACCTGGGCAGTTACCCCCATACCCTCATGCATTAAGGTCTCAGGACGGGCAACGTCACATGTGCCTCTTAACTCGGTTTACATGGACAGACTCCCAGATACCACCTTGTATCTGATTTAATCATCAATAGCACGTCTGCTTGGGGAAATGCACATGATAAAATATTTTATTAAAAGGATTTCTTTGTGTTCATTCTTTTCACTGTTCGTGCTCAAAGCTAACGACTTTAATCATCATTTCCCCATCACTTGAGAACTCAGAAGCATAGGACTCATAGTCCGAATGCTCAATCACAATGCCCAAGACCGTGGCCGCAGTCAAGGGTTGTGGTCGTAGAAAACAACCTTCACCTTTAATCATAATCATCACACGCGGTTAGAAGACACAGTCCAACACAACGTGATTAGGACCCAAGTCCCTAATATCATAGCCAGGACTCGTAGTCCCGAATTAACACTGATCCAAGATCACGTGCACATCACTGAATACTAGAGGCGACGTCTCGCGTACTAGTTTCACATTCATAAGTACTTATTTTTCGTTCAGTGAAAAACAAATCCAAAACCGAATCCTCGATAACCTATCCAGGTTATCGGAAAGTTTCTAAAATGTTTAGGAAAAACCTTTTCTTTGAAAATCCTTTTATAAAGCATCTATGAAATTCTTTTATCTTTGAAATATTTCCCCCAATAGGATATTGCCAAATATTCTTGAAAGTTTTCACTTGAAGACACATAGTTCGAAAATGATTTTCCTCTTGTATAACAATAGTACACCAAAATCATTTCAACATTTAAAACAAGTACTTTAAGTTTAAAGAGCTTTTGGAAATGAATACCAATCCCTTCATATTCAAAGCTTATTAAGGTTTTTAATCCTTATTATGGTTGAGCACAGACGCACGTCTGGCTTAGCAAACTTTCAATCAACAACAGTGTATATCATCAGTGTAATGGTAATATCACAGTTGAAAGCATTTCATCACATATATGCATTATATCATTTAGAACAAGTACAGTTCAATCATCAGATAATAGCACAACAGTTCAAGCACATTAAATAATCAAGTAAGCTCAATCAACATATAAATATCCAGTTAAACACCTACACACATGCATACAGTTATTGAATATCTTTAGGAAATCCCCTCTTACCTTAAGAAGGTAAGAGAATGTAAGAAAATAAACGGTTTCGCGGACGTTCTTCAAGGTTGGTTAGGAGGCAAATCTAGGTTTCACGACACAAGGTTAAATGGATTAGAACTCAATCAAGAACTTAGGGTTAGAAGTTTCCAAAACACATGCAACTTAGGGATTTATGATCCGCAAGTGCTAAGAGTTTAAAACACGATTACTTAAAACAAAGTTGAACAAAAATCCCACCAAGTTACACCTTGATGGGGATTCGGCCTTGATCAATAAAATAGGCTAGGAACATTTAAAATTTCCAATCTCTTCGGTTTAGCATCCATTAATAGTAAGGAGCTCAAAACCATGATCACTTTGGATAAATGAAAAACGAAACACCCTAGGTCCATAACCTTTAAGGTTCGGCCATCCTTGGGTTTTCCAATCTCTGAGACCCTTTTAGCATCCAAAAACTTATGGAGCTTGAGTCTTGATCATCTTGGAAACACCATATGATTATAAATAATTAAAGTATAATATCATAAAGTAAATGGCATAATGTAAATGTCATAAAGTAAATGGCTTAAAGTAAATGGCGTAAATATAAATGGCATAAAAGTAAATGGCATAATGTAAATATCATAAAGTAAATAGCATAAATATAAATGGCATAAAGTAAATGACATAATGTAAATGACATAAAGTAAATGACTTAAAGTAAATGGCATAAATATAGATGGCATGAAGTAAATGACTTAAAGTAAATGGCATGAATATAAATGACATAAAGTAAATGACTTTAAGTAAATGGCATAAATATAAATGACATAAAGTAAATAGCACAAATATAAATGGTATAAGGTAAATGACATAATATAAATGGCATAAACATGAATGACATAAAAGTAAATGACATAAAGTTGAGTAAAATCTTTAAACTTTCCAATCACTTTAGACATAGCATCCTTTAACATAAAGGAGCCTTGGTCAATGATCATTTTGGGAAACAAATCTTGAAACTTTCCAATCACTTTAGACATAGCATCCTTTAACATAAAGGAGCCTTGGTCAATGATCATTTTGGAAAAACAAATCTTTAAATACAAACTCACACTTGTAAAAGTTGAAACAAAATCCATCAAAACCATAGGTATGGTTCGGCCTCATTAAGAAGTAGAGGTTAGGAATCTTTGTTTTACACAACCTTTTAGTATGTTAAACTACAAGTAAATACAAGGCCATAGAAATTGGTTTCAACTCAAAAGGAGTTTTCTACCATTTTTGAGAGATTTTTGAAGATAAAAGGTCATGAATGACATGAAGAAGAAACTTTAGAAAAAGATGAAGTTTTTAAAGAAAAGAATACATGAGAGTATTACCCTAAACAAGAGGAACAACTTTGATGAATAACACTTTGTGAAAAGAAGAGTAAAGACAAGGGCTTTGGAAGCTTGAAGTGAAAAGATGAAAGCTTAAGATGAAGTAGAAGAAAGGAAAGTGTTTAAATGAGTTTGATAAGTGCTATTTATAGAGGGATGGGTGGAAGTGCACGGCCTTAAGAGGAAGAAGGAGAAGGAAGTTGAGTTTCTTGAAGAATGGATTAAGAGTTAATGTGATGTGATGTGATTGGAGAGAGAAAGTGAAAAGTAAGATTTTGAAGTGTAATTAGGATTTTCTTTTCCATTAGGCATGTCATAACATTAAATGAGATTCCCATCAAGTCTTTTCTCCTTCTTTAAGGTTCATTTAACTGTGTAAATACGTAACCGGTTGCACATCCGATCGTATTTTCTGAAGGTTTCGTCCGGATAAAATATTATATTTTATTCCCGGACAACAAAATTTCGAGAATTTACCAACCCACATAAAACATCATAAAAACACTAACTGTCTCGTTCACGAATTAAAATTTTGTTTCTGGCTCAGTGAACTTGTACTGTAGTAGTGAGAACCTGCATCGATTTTTGTCTGAATTTTCGACTGAAAATTTTATTGGGGCTTCATATGGTAAAACAACACAAGGAAATGATTTTATTTTAAATAAAATCATCTTCTGGATTTTATCGAAAATAAATACATTATAGCATTATTTACCAATAAAGAAGCATATGAAAAACGGGGTGTTACAACTCTACCCCTCTATAAAGAATTTCGTCCTCGAAATTACGTACCTTGAAATAACTCAGGGTACTGCAACTTCATCTTGTCCTCAGCCTCCCATGTTGCTTCTCCGGTTGTCTCATTCCAGATGACTTTGACCAAAGGAATTTGTTTACCTCTGAGCTGCTTTGTCATCCTATCCACGATTCATGTCGGCGAAGTCACAAAGGACAGGTTCTCTTTTAACTGCACCTTATCAGGCTTTATGATATGTGATGGATCGGGAATGTATTTTCTCAACTGAGAGACATGAAAAACATCATGGATATTGGAAAGAAAGTGTGGTAAAGATATTTTATAAGCTACTGGGCCTACACGACGAAGAATTTGATAGGGTCCAATGAACTTGGGTTTAAGCTTTCTGGACTTTAGTACTCTGCCAATCCCAGTCGTTGGAGTGACTCTCAAGAATACATGTTCGCCTTCCTCAAACTCTAGAGGTCGTCGTCTCTTGTCCGCGTAGCTCTTTTGTCGGCTCCGAGTTGCCCTCATTTTCTCCTGGATCATCTTCACCTTTTCCGTTGTTTGTTGCACGAAGTTTGGACCTAATAACAAACTTTCACCATCCTGGTACCAACACAAAGGCGTTCGACATCGTCTACCATACAGGACCTCATAAGGTGCCATTCCAATGCTTGAATGGAAGCTATTATTGTAGGTAAATTCTATCAACGGTAGGGACTCATCCCAACTTCCGACATCATCCAAAACACAAGCCCTCAGCAAATCCTCGAGTGACTGGATTGTTCTTTCCGATTGCCCATCCGTCTGTGGATGATATGCGGAACTCAATCTGAGTTTCGTCCCAAGTGATTCTTGCAAACTCTGCCAAAACCTTGATGTAAATCGCGGGTCTCGGTCGGAGACAATGCTTGAAGGCACACCATGCAGCCTAACAATCTCTCCGATGTACAGTTGGGTTAACTTCTCCATAGAGTACCTCATATTGATTGGCAAAAAGTGAGCTGACTTAGTTAGTCGGTCCACTATTACCCATATAGCCTCATACCCCTTCTTAGTCCTTGGTAAACTGGTCACGAAATCCATTGAGATTCCATCCCATTTCCATTCTGGAATATCTAAGGACTGTAACATTCCTGCTGGTCTCTGGTGTTCCACTTTGGCTTTTTGACATATCAAACAAGAAGCGACGTACTCCATTACATCTCTCTTCATTCCATACCACCAATATAATTTCTTAAGATCTTGATACATCTTGGTGGCCCCTGGGTGCATACTCAACCTACTCTTGTGAGCCTCTTCTAAAATCAGTTTTCTTAGCTCAGCATCATCAGGTACACAGATTCTCTCGCCAAACCTCAAAATTCCATCTGTTCCTTCTCTAAATTTTGACAGAGCTCCTTGGCGTACCAAGTCTCTTTCTGTCTGTCGTGAGATACCGATCGGTCTCTTGCTTCTCCTTTATCTGCTCCATTAGTCCATTTGACACGGTGATCCTGTTCAGACACAATTTTCCCGGTGTACTTTCCACTAACAAACTTAGATCTCGGAATTTTTCCAGCAGTTCATGTTCTTTGACCATCATCGCTGATGCGTGAATTGTCTTTCTGCTTAAAGCATCAGCCACTACATTCGCCTTTCCAGGGTGATACTGAAGTTGAAAATCATAATCCTTCAGGAATTCTAACCAACGTCTCTGACGCATATTCAATTCCTTCTGATTTAACAGGTACTTCAAGCTTTTATGGTCACTGAAAACATTAAAAGTAGCTCCGTACAAGTAATGTCTCCAGATCTTTAAAGCGAAGACCACAGCAGCTAGTTCTAAATCGTGCGTCGGATAGTTCCTCTCATGAATCTTCAACTGCCTCGAAGCATAAGCCACCACTTTCCGATTTTGCATCAGTACACAGCCCAAACCCTGATGCGAAGCATCACAGTAAACCTCAAAAGATTCCTTGGGATCGGGTAGGATCAATACCGGTGAGGTGGTCAATCTCCTTTTTAGTTCTTGGAAGCTTTTCTCACAGGCTTCTGTCCACACGAACGTTTGGTCCTTACGCGTCAACTGAGTGAGAGGTCCTACAATCTTGGAAAATCCTTCAATGAATCTCCGGTAGTAGCCAGCCAAACCTACAAAACTACGGATTTCCGTTGCCGTTGTTGGCCTTTCCCATTCCAAAACAGCCTCGACCTTCGTTGGATCCACAGCGATTCCTTCGCGGGATATTACGTGCCCCAAGAATTGAACTTGCTCCAACCAAAATTCACACTTCTCTGGTTTCGCATAGAGCTGTTTCTCTCTCAGGATCTGAAGAACAATGCTAAGATGCTCAGCATGGGTCTCCTTGTCCGGAGAATAGATCAGTATGTCATCAATGAAGACGACTACGAACTGATCCAAAAAGGGACGAAAGATCCTATTCATATAGTCCATGAATATAGCAGGTGAATTCGTCACTCCAAACGGCATCACCAAATACTCATAATGACCATAGCGTGTTCGAAACGCTGTCTTAGGAACATCTTCCGCTTTTACTCGTATCTGGTGGTATCCTGACCGCAGATCGATCTTTGAAAATACTGCCGCTCCACGTAACTGATCCATAAGATCATCGATCCTTGGAAGAGGATATCTGTTTTTAATCGTGACTTTGTTTAGCTGACGAAAGTCCACGCACAGTCTAGCAGTTCCATCCTTCTTCCTTACTAGTAGGACTGGAGCTCCCCATGGTGACACACTAGGTCGTATAAACTCCTTCCTCATCAGCTCCTCAAGTAGGTCCTTCAAGGTTTCTAATTCTGATGGCGACATACGATATGGCGCCATAGATATTGGTCCGGTGCCTCGAGTCAGATTAATCGCGAACTCGATCTCCCGAACAGGTGGCAATCCAGGTACATCCTCAGGAAAAACCTCCGGAAACTCTCGAACGACAGGCATGGAATCCAAGTCATACTCGCCCTCGACGTCCAAGGAAAACAGTAACATGTAACCTTGAGCTCATTCTTTCAAAGAAGCTCTTACCTGACTAGCAGATAAAAATCCAGAAATCTCATCCCTAAAGATTAAGGTTTTCTGAGCACAATCTATTAGGATATGGTTGGAAGATAACCAATCCATGCCTAAGATTACATCTAAATGTACTAAAGGCAAACAGATCAAGTCTACAAGAAAATGTTTATTCTGAACAATGATAGGACAATTTAAGCAAACCGAATTAACGGTCACAGGTTCAGCAGTTGGGGTAGAAACAATCAGATTATATGGTAAGGAAGAAACAGACAAATTTAGAATTTTCACACGATCCATCGAGATAAAAGAATGAGTTGCGCCTGAATCGAAAAGTACAGTCAAAAGATTACCAGCAATGTCACACTTACCTTGCACGAGATCATCGTTTGATGCCTCAGCACCACTCATGGTATACACTCTTCCCTTGACGGTTGGCTTGTTCATCCTAGTATGGTTGACATGATGCTCTCTCTTGGGTGCACGACACACCTTCGCCAAGTGTCCCACAAGGCCACAGTTGTTACACTTGTTATCCTTCTTTGGACAAGTATTTGCCAGGTGGCTCGGATCTCCACACATGTAACATCTCCTCTCTTGGCCTGGTTCGTTGTTTCTCTGGCCTCCACTTCCTGTCCCTGAAACATTGGGACGAGCTTGCGGTTTCTGGTTGTAGCTAGACGCCTGGTAATACGACTTCCTCTGGTTCTGCTTCCATTTTGAATTCTGGCCTTGATTCTGGCTCTTAGGACGAACAGGTCCTCCTGCGCTTCCCTTGTTATCCCTTCCTCTGCGCATCATCTCAACTTTCCGGCACTTCTCCACTAGTGCTTGGAAGTTCCTGATCTCCAATGGCAATACTGATTCCTTAATCTCAAAGCGCAAACCGGCTTCAAATTGTTCACACTTCCATTCCTCACTGGGATTATCTTGGAAGAAACGGAAATACTTGGCAAGGGATTCAAACCTTGCCGCATACTCCCCTACTGTCAGGTCTCGCTGACTCAGCCTCATGAATTCCTGCTCCTTCTCTTTTCTGGCACTCTGAGGAAAGTATTTGTCTAAAAACTTGCCACGAAATACTCCCCAGGTGATTGCCTGGTACTCAGCCTCCAACAACTGCCTGGTGCCCCTCCACCAGTACTCAGCATCTCCCACTAGCTGGAACACGGAATAAGGTACCATAGATTCCTCTGGAGTGTGTACCAGGTCGAAGATCTTTTCTAGCTCCTGAATCCAAAGGTCAGCCTTAATTGGATCCACGTCTCCATCAAACTACGACGGATTCTGACGTCGGAAAGCATTCAGATGCCTTCCTTCTGCTGCTTGTTCTGCCCTCTGTTGCTCTTGCTGGCTCTGGGCAGCAGTATTAGCTGTTTGGAGAGCTATGGCCACAGCCACGTCGGCCAGTTCTGGGCAGCAAAATCCATTCCTATGTCGCCTCGTCCACCTCCACGAGCACCTCTTTGGTTCATACTGACCTATACCACACAAGCAGTCAGATGTCATCCAGAAAAGGGGTGTGAACTACGGTTCATCACACATTACCTCAAGGAGGTAATTCAAACAATATCCAGTCAGAGAAAACACAACTTTCAACATAACAGACCTAAACCCAAACATTCCCGAAAGACTCGACTAGCTCTGATACCAACTAATGTGACACCCTAAAACCTGGCATCACATGGTTACTCATTTGCGGAAAAGATACTTATTTAAAATGCTGGTCGCCTTCGGAAATATAACCTCTGTTAGAAGGGTTACCGAAAAAGGGTACTTATTTTTTTTTTGTAAGTGGTAGTTAAGAAACAATGATGAACACTCAGAACATGTGAATAAACATCGTACATATCAATAGATAGCCGACCCACTTGGGATCTTAAGTTTCTGGTTACAAAACAGGCCTTATCGAACTGGCCAACTCACATTGTTACAAAAACTGAAGAGGTAAGTAAAAGATTTTCATCACACTGGGACTGGGGAAGATCGGGCATAAGGATCAAAAGAAGGCTCCAGAAGCCAAGGGACCATCAGGGTAGACTCCAAAAATCAACGACGAACTATCCATATCTCCTGCACTCGGAGTGACCGCAGAAGCTACCTTCAGACGAGGAACCACTTGCCGGATCGATAACTTCGCCGCCATCATCGATGATCATGTCGTCGTCGTCAGGATCTTGTGGGTGGTACTCGGGCTCCTCTTCCTCCTCCTCCTCAATCTCTATGAATTCGTCGGGGTCTTCCTCCGGATCCTCTTCGGGATCCTCCTCCTCCACTGGATCTTCTTCGAGTGGTGCGACTGGGTCAAGGTGCTCGTGAAGAAGTCCGGTGGCCTGCAGAGTGTGGAGGTAGAACCATGGAGGTGGAAGTGCCACAGTCCGAGACTCGACTGTGTGGATCCTCCGTATAGGCACTCCATTTGCATTAGTCTCAGTCGTCGTGATTGGTCCCTGGTAGGTCGCAGTCGTTGCTCCTTCGTGAATGGTCCAGCTCCCCGCTGCCCCAGCATGGTCGAAGACCTCATTCCTCGATCTCGTTGGTGCCAGAGGGACTTCCGGATCCATCTAAGAGTACGTGCGTTCCCGAAGCAAAGAGAAAAGAACAAGCATACATTTGTGCAAGAGTGAGATACCGTCATAAGATATATCCCACAACAACCATATACACGATACATACATCACAGAATCATATACGCAGTTAAATCAAGCATATTCGCAATATATCGGTATTATATCAAAGGGCATCAAACCCGCACAGCCAATCTTTCGAAAAGATGCATGGCACTTCAAAATCAGGCTCTAACTTAATCTCATGAGATATCAACACCATTTCTTTTCACTGAATCATCATTAGAGTTGGTCAAGCTATAGCCCACCTGGGCAGTTACCCCCTTACCCTCATGCATTAAGGTCTCAGGACGGGCAACGTCACATGTGCCTCTTAACTCGGTTTACATGGACAGACTCCCAGATACCACCTTGTATCTGATTTAATCATCAATAGCACGTCTGCTTGGGGAAATGCACATGATAAAATATTTTATTGAAAGGATTTCTTTGTGTTCATTCTTTTCAGTGTCGTTGCTCAAAGCTAACGACTTAATCATCATTTCCCCATCACTTGAGAACTCAGAAGCATAGGACTCATAGTCCAAATGCTCAATCACAATGCCCAAGACCGTGGCCGTAGTCAAGGGTTGTGGTCGTAGAAAACAACCTTCACCTTTAATCATAATCATCACACGCGGTTAGAAGACACAGTCCAACACAACGTGATTAGGACCCAAGTCCCTAATATCATAGCCAGGACTCGTAGTCCCGAATTAACACTGATCCAAGATCACGTGCACATCACTGAATACTAGAGGCGACGTCTCGCGTACTAGTTTCACTTTCATAAGTACTTATTTTTCGTTCAGTGAAAAACAAATCCAAAACCGAATCCTCGATAACCTATCCAGGTTATCGGAAAGTTTCTAAAATGTTTAGGAAAAACCTTTTCTTTGAAAATCCTTTTATAAAGCATCTATGAAATTCTTTTATCTTTGAAATATTTCCCCCAATAGGATATTGCCAAATATTCTTGAAAGTTTTCACTTGAAGACACATAGTTCGAAAATGATTTTCCTCTTGTATAACAATAGTACACCAAAATCATTTCAACATTTAAAACAAGTACTTTAAGTTTAAAGAGCTTTTGGAAAAGAATACCAATCCCTTCATATTCAAAGCTTATTAAGGTTTTTAATCCTTATTATGGTTGAGCACAGACGCACGTCTGACTTAGCAAACTTTCAATCAACAACAGTGTATATCATCAGTGTAATGGTAATATCACAGTTGAAAGCATTTCATCACATATATGCATTATATCATTTAGAACAAGTACAGTTCAATCATCAGATAATAGCACAACAGTTCAAGCACATTAAATAATCAAGTAAGCTCAATCAACATATAAATATCCAGTTAAACACCTACACACATGCATACAGTTATTGAATATCTTTAGGAAATCCCCTCTTACCTTAAGAAGGTAAGAGAATATAAGAAAATAAACGGTTTCGCGGACGTTCTTCAAGGTTGGTTAGGAGGCAAATCTAGGTTTCACGACACAAGGTTAAATGGATTAGAACTCAATCAAGAACTTAGGGTTAGAAGTTTCCAAAACACATGCAACTTAGGGATTTATGATCCGCAAGTGCTAAGAGTTTAAAACACGATTACTTAAAACAAAGTTGAACAAAAATCCCACCAAGTTACACCTTGATGGGGATTCGGCCTTGATCAATAAAATAGGCTTGGAACATTTAAAATTTCCAATCTTGTCGGTTTAGCATCCATTAATAGTAAGGAGCTCAAAACCATGATCACTTTGGATAAATGAAAAACGAAACACCCTAGGTCCATAACCTTTAAGGTTCGGCCATCCTTGGGTTTTCCAATCTCTGAGACCCTTTTAGCATCCAAAAACTTATGGAGCTTGAGTCTTGATCATCTTGGAAACACCATATGATTATAAATAATTAAAGTATAATATCATAAAGTAAATGGCATAATGTAAATGTCATAAAGTAAATGGCTTAAAGTAAATGGCGTAAATATAAATGGCATAAAAGTAAATGGCATAATGTAAATATCATAAATTAAATAGCATAAATATAAATGGCATAAAGTAAATGACATAATGTAAATGACATAAAGTAAATGACTTAAAGTAAATGGCATAAATATAGATGGCATGAAGTAAATGACTTAAAGTAAATGGCATGAATATAAATGACATAAAGTAAATGACTTTAAGTAAATGGCATAAATATAAATGACATAAAGTAAATAGCACAAATATAAATGGTATAAGGTAAATGACATAATATAAATGGCATAAACATGAATGACATAAAAGTAAATGACATAAAGTTGAGTAAAATCTTTAAACTTTCCAATCACTTTAGACATAGCATCCTTTAACATAAAGGAGCCTTGGTCAATGATCATTTTGGGAAACAAATCTTGAAACTTTCCAATCACTTTAGACATAGCATCCTTTAACATAAAGGAGCCTTGGTCAATGATCATTTTGGAAAAACAAATCTTTAAATACAAACTCACACTTGTAAAAGTTGAAACAAAATCCATCAAAACCATAGGTATGGTTCGGCCTCATTAAGAAGTAGAGGTTAGGAATCTTTGTTTTACACAACCTTTTAGTATGTTAAACTACAAGTAAATACAAGGCCATAGAAATTGGTTTCAACTCAAAAGGAGTTTTCTACCATTTTTGAGAGATTTTTGAAGATAAAAGCTCATGAATGACATGAAGAAGAAACTTTAGAAAAAGATGAAGTTTTTCAAGAAAAGAATACATGAGAGTATTACCCTAAACAAGAGGAACAACTTTGATGAATAACACTTTGTGAAAAGAAGAGTAAAGACAAGGGCTTTGGAAGCTTGAAGTGAAAAGATGAAAGCTTAAGATGAAGTAGAAGAAAGGAAAGTGTTTAAATGAGTTTGATAAGTGCTATTTATAGAGGGATGGGTGGAAGTGCACGGCCTTAAGAGGAAGAAGGAGAAGGAAGTTGAGTTTCTTGAAGAATGGATTAAGAGTTAATGTGATGTGATGTGATTGGAGAGAGAAAGTGAAAAGTAAGATTTTGAAGTGTAATTAGGATTTTCTTTTCCATTAGGCATGTCATAACATTAAATGAGATTCCCATCAAGTCTTTTCTCCTTCTTTAAGGTTCATTTAACTGTGTAAATACGTAACCGGTTGCACATCCGATCGTATTTTCTGAAGGTTTCGTCCGGATAAAATATTATATTTTATTCCCGGACAACAAAATTTCGAGAATTTACCAACCCACATAAAACATCATAAAAACACTAACTGTCTCGTTCACGAATTAAAATTTTGTTTCTGGCTCAGTGAACTTGTACCGGTAGTGAGAACCCAGACCGGTTTTTGTCTGAATTTTCGACTGAAAATTTTATTGGGGCTTCATATGGTAAAACAACACAAGGAAATGATTTTATTTTAAATAAAATCATCTTCTGGATTTTATCGAAAATAAATACATTATAGCATTATTTACCGATAAAGAAGCATACGAAAAACGGGGTGTTACATACACCATGACTGGCGCTGGAGCTTCACAATCTGACAATCTTTTACAATAGAATTAGTGTTGAAAATTTCACAATTTGAAGGTCTTATGGCAGTGGTCTATAATTCTAAGTTGTAATAGGATTCTAAGTATAATCGTTTTTTTGACGCCCTTGAGTATTTGACTCTCTAGGGTCTCCTATGTTACTAGTCTTTCCAGTGAATGTATGTTTCTCATGACTTTTGGGAATAAAAGTCTCCTTAAGAAATTTATCCCAGTTCCCTTCTCTTTTGATTGTTGTGGTCAGCTTAGACTTTGGATCCAATCTTTCTTTTTCCTAGAGTTGTGAATTGCCTTGTTGTTGCACGGGATGAGTATGTTTATAAAAGAAGTTTCTCGATGAAACTTAATCTAATCAATTTTACTTTTGGTGGAAGTGATTCAGTTTGAATTCTTATCGAACTGCAACTCTTTTAAATTGTTGACCAGGAAATTCTAGTGAAAGGAGAAACTTTTTAGATTCATGATTGTAAATGTGTACCGATCATACATTTTTACCTCCATGAATATACTAAAGGATCTTCATACATTAGATGTTTCTGTATTCTTTTGGATCGATGAAATTCTTTTAGATACTTTCTTCTGATAGTATGATCTGGATGGTGAGAGATCCTGTTAAGTTTCTAGTTACGTAATTTCGAGGACGAAATTCTTTTTAGAGGGGTAGAGTTGTAACACCCTGTTTTTCGTATGCTTCTTTATCAGTAAATACATGCTTTAATGTATTTATTTTTGATAAAATCCAGAGGATGATTTTATTTAAAATAAAATCATTTTCTTGTGTTGTTTTACCATATGAAGTCACAGTAAAATTTTCGGTCGAAAATTCAGACGAAAACCGGTCTGCGTTTTCTCTGCCAGTACAAGTTTACTGAGCTAGAAACAAAATTTTAATTCGTGAACGAGACAGTTAATGTTTTTATGATGTTTTGTGTGGGTTTGGTAAATTTTCGAATTTTGTTGTCCGGGAATAAAATATAATATTTTATCCGGACGAAACCTTCAGAAAATACGATCGGATGTGCAACCGGTTACGTATTTAAGCAGTTAAAGGAACCTTAAAGGAGGAGAGAAGGCTTGATGGGAAGCCTCATTAAATGCTTATGACACACACTAAGAAAAAGTAAATCCTTACTTTATTCCAAAATCTTACTTTTCATCTTTCTCTCTCCAATCACATCACATCACATTAACTCTTCAACCTCTCTTCAAGAAACTCATCTTCTTTCTTCTTCTCCCTCTCAAGGTCGTGCACCCTCCCCTTTCCTCTATAAATATCACTCATCAACTTCACTTCATCACTATCCTTTCTCCTACTCCATTAAAACCCTTAAGTTTTCACATTTTTCTTAACTTCAAGCTTCCAAAGCTCTAGTTTTTCTTCTTCTTTTCACTAAGTGTTCTTCATCAAAGTTGTTCCTCTTGCTTAGGTTAATACTCTCATGTATTCTTTTCTTTAAAAACTTCATCTTTTCTAAAGTTTCTTCTTTATGTCATTTATGAGCTTTTATCTTCAAAAATCACTCAAAAATGGTAGAAAACTCCTTTTGAGTTGAAACCAATTTCTATGACCTTGTATTTACTTGTAGTTTAACATACTAAAAGGTTGTGTAAAACAAAGTTTCCTAACCTCTACTTTCTAATGAGGCCGAACCATGCCTATGGTTTTGATGGATCTTGTTTCAACTTTTACAAATATGAGTTTGTGTTTAGAGATTTGTTTTCCCAAAATGATCATGGACCAAGGCTCCTTTATGTTAAAGGATGCTATGTCTAAAGTGATTGGAAAGTTTAAAGATTTGTTTTCCCAAAATGATCATGGACCAAGGCTCCTTTATGTTAAAGGATGCTATGTCTAAAGTGATTGGAAAAGTTTAAAGATTTGTTTTCCCAAAATGATCACGGACCAAGGCTCCTTTATGTTAAAGGATGCTATGTCTAAAGTGATTGGAAAGTTTAAAGATTTTTCCTCTACTTTTATGTCATTTATATTTATGTCATTTACTTTATGTCATTTACATTATGTCATTTACTTTTATGTCATTTATATTTATGCCATTTACTTTATGTCATTTAATTTATGTCATTTACATTATGTCATTTACTTTTATGTCATTTATATTCATGCCATTTACTTTATGTCATTTACATTATGTCATTTACTTTATGTCATTTATGTTTATGTCATTTATGATTCATTTACTTATGTCATTATACTTTAATTATTTATAAGCCTATGTTGTTTTTACTTTATGTGCTTATGAACTTTGTTGTTTAAAATCCTATGTTGCTTTCAAGATGATCATAGACTTGAGCTCCATAAGTTATTGGATGCTAAAAGGTCTAAGAGATTGGAAGAATTTAAAGATTTTTATCATAAAAACCCAAGGATGGCCGAATCTTAAAGGTTATGGACCTAGGGTGTTTCGTTTTTCATTTATCCAAAGTGATCATGGTTTTGAGCTCCTTACTATTAATGGATGCTAAACCAAAGAGATTGGAAAGTTTAAATGTTCCTAGCCTATTTTATTGGTCAAGGCCGAATCTCCATCAAAGTGTAACTTGGTGGGATTTTTGTTCAACTTTGTTTTAAGTAATCATGTTTTAAACTCTTAGCACTTGAGGATCATAAATCCCTAAGTTGCATGTGCTTTGGAAACTTCTAGCCCTAAGTTCTCGATTGAGTTCTAATCCTTGAACCTTGTGTCTTGAAACCTAGACTATCATCCTAACCAACCTTGAAGAACGTTCGCGAAACTGTTTATTTTCTCGCATTCTCTTACCTTCTTAAGGTAAGAGGGGATTTCCTAAAGATATTCAATAACTGTATGCTTGTGTGTAGGTGTTTAACTGGATATTTACATGTTGATTGGGCTTACTTGATTATCTAATGTACTTGAACTGTTGTGCTATTATCTGATGTTGATCTGTACTTGTTCTAAATGATAAAATGCATATATGTGATGAACTACTTTCAACTGTGATAGTAGCTTTGCACTGATGATATATACTGTTGTTGATTGAAAGTTTGCTAAGCCAGACGTGCGTCTGTGCTCAACCATAATAAGGATTAAAAACCTTAATAAGCTTTGAAGATGAAGGGATTGGTGTTCTTTTCCAAAAGCTCTTTAAACTTAAAGTACTTGTTTTAAATGTTGAAATGATTTTGGTGTACTATTATTATACAAAAGAAAAATCCTTTTCGAACTATGTGTCTTCAAGTGAAAACTTTCAAGAATATTTGGCACTATCCTATTGGGGGAAATGTTTCAAAGATAAAAGAATTTCATAGATGCTTTATAAAAGGATTTTCAAAGAAAAGGTTTTTCATAAATATTTTAGAAACTTTCCGATAACCTGGATAGGTTATCGAGGATTCGGTTTTGAATTTGTTTTTCACTGAACGAAAAATAAGTACTTAAGAAAGAGAATCTAGTACGCGAGACGTCGCCTCTAGTATTCAGTGATGTGCACGTGATCTTGAATCAGTGTGAATTCGGGACTACGAGTCCTGGTTATGATGTTATGGACCCAGGTCCTAATCGCGCTGTGTTGGACTGTGTATTCTGACCGCGTGTGATGAATATGATTAAAGGTGAAGGTTGTTTTCTACGACCACAACCCTTGACTGTGGCCACGGTCTTGGGCATTGTGACTGAGCGTTCAGACTGTGAGTCCTATGCTTCTGAGTTTTTAAGTGATGGCGAAATGATGATTTAAGTCGTTAGCCTTGAGCAGCGACAGTGAAAATAATGAACACAAAGAAATCCTTTTAAATAAAATATTTTCTCATGTGCATTTCCCCAAGCAGACGTGCTGTTGATGATTAAATCAGATACAAAAGATGGTATCTGGGAGTCTGTCCATGTAAACCGAGTGAAGAGGCACATGTGACGTTGCTCGTCCCGAGACCTTATGCATGAGGGTAAGGAGGTAACTGCCCGATGGGCTAGAGATTGACCAACTCTAATACTTCTCCAGGGAAAACGGTGTTGAGATCTCATGAGATTAAGTTAGAGCCTGATATTGAAGTGCCATGCATATTTTCGAAAGATTGACTGTGCGGGCTTGAGACCCTTTGATATAACACTGATATATTGTGTATATGCATGATTTAACTGCTTATATGATTCTGTGATGTATGTATCATGTGTATGGTTGTTGTGGGATATATCTTATGATGGTATCTCACTCTTACAATTATATCAGGTATCTTCGGGTTTTGCTGTAGTACCTTGGTACTCTAGTGTCGATGTTGCAGAGGAGTCTTTCTATGTCAATTGAAGACCTAGTGTTAGTGGTTGGGAAAGTATTCCGATTGGGGGTCTCTCCAATGAATATTTGATAGAATGACCAGCTTAGGAGTTTTGAGTTGGGTTGTATATCTAGAGAGGTCGGTAAATGTAGTGTTATATACATTCATCTGTAGTTTGAACTTTTCTTCCGAAAGTGGAAACTTAGAGGAATGTTGTATGTCATGGTAACTTTGTTACGAACGTGACTTTACATTTTAAATGTATGTATGATGGATTTCAGAGTTATCCTTATAGAAGAAAAATTTTATGCCCCAATTTTCTGACTTAAGAGAAAACAAATTTTTCCGAAAGCAACCAGCAAATTATCTTTTTATTTAAATTCCGCATGTGTTACGTAAGTAATGCCCTGAGGGAGGGCGTTACAGAGAAGACAGTCCAAAGACACCTCAGCAAATGGAGTTACAAAAAGAATGAATTGTACCATTAATGACAGAATCAAGTGTATGCTCTCATGCAAAATTACCCAAAGTCTTTTGGGGTGAATCAATGAGAACTGCAGTGGATTTGATCAACCTTTCTCATTCTGTGCCATTAGATGGTGATGTTCCAAATAGAGTATGGACAGGGAAAGATGTCTCTTATAGTCATTTGAGAGTGTTTGGCTGCAGGACTTTTGTTCACATTCCAAGAGATGAGGCCCAAGCTTGATGGGAATTCCAAACAGTGTGTCTTCTTGGGTTATGGTCATGAAGAGTTTGGTTACAGACTCTGGGATCCAGCTGACAAAAAATTTATTAGAAGCCGGGATGTGATATTTCTTGAAGACCAAACCATTGAAGATTTTGAGAAGGTTGAGAAACAGAAACCAGTTACCAGAAGTTACATTGATGTTGCGCCTACACCTCCTACTAGAACCTTTGTTAATGGGGGAGATATACAGGTAGATGATGGGAATGCAACTAATGACCCTGCACCTCACCATTATGAGCTAGTTGAAAAGGTTCCATTTGAGATACCAGTTGAGCCTTAGTTGACAATCTACTAGAGAGAGTCGTGCTTCCGAAAGATACACTCCACATGAATATGTGATTATCACTGAGTGGAGAGCCAGAAAGCTATGAAGAGGCCATTGTAAATGTGCATAAGGAAGAGTGGTTGAAGGCCATGCATGAAGAAATGAATTCCTTGCATGAGAATCACACATTTGAATTGGTGAAGTTGCCTAAGGGTAGCAAAGCACTCAAGAATAAATGGGTATTCAAGTTGAAAGCAGAAGAGAATAGCTCCCAGCCAATGTACAAAGCAAGATTGGTTGTGAAAGGCTTTCATCAGAGGAGGGGTATTGACTTTGAAGAAATTTTCTCACCCGTGGTGAAGATATCCTCTATTCGGGTTGTGCTTGGATTAGCAGCTAGCTTGAACCTAGAGGTTGAACAACTTGATGTGAAGACAACATTCCTTCATGGTGATTTGGAGGAGGAAATTTATATGAAGCAACCTGAAGGCTTCAAGGTCGGAGTAAAAGAACAGCTTGTGTGCAAGTTGAAGAAAAGTTTGTATGAACTCAAGCAAGCACCAAGGCAATGGTACAAGAAATTTGATTCTTTCATGGAGAAACATGGTTATAGTAAAACCACTTCAGATCATTCCGTGTTTGTGAAGAAATTCCCTGGTGATGACTTTATTATCCTCTTGCTATATGTGGATGACATGTTGATTGTTAGTCGTGACACTAAGAAGATTGATTGTTTGAAGAAAGATTTAAGAAAGTCCTTTTCCATGAAGGACTTGGGTCCTGCAAAGCAAATCATTGGCATGAGAATTACTCATGACGGGAAGAATGGTAAATTGTGGTTATCTCAACATAAGTATATTGAGAAGGTGTTAAAGAGGTTTAACATGAGCAAATCCAAACCTGTTAGTACTCCACTTGCAGGTCATTTCAAGTTGTGTTCTCAACAATGCCCTACAAGTGAGAAAGACAAAGAAGAGATGAATAAGGTTCCTTATGCATCTGCGGTTGGTAGTTTGATATATGCTATGGTATGCACAAGACCGAATATTGCTTATGTTGTTGAAGTGGTATCAGGAGCTTAGGTTGTTCTGTTCTGTGCATTTAAATGGAAGAAAATCAAGGGCAAAATATGATTAAGTTGAACTCTACAAATTATACACTTTGGAAGACCCTCATGGAAGATATGTTATACAGCAAAGACTTTTATGATCCCATTGAGGGGGACACTGCTCGACCCAAGGATATATAAGAGAGGTGGCCCATATACCTGAGGCCTTAAGGTTTTGGGTGGAAATGCGGTGTCTTGGTCTCTTGGTGGTCCTGGTCATTAGACCATTGTTGCTCCCGGTGCTCCCCGGACTCCCCAATAACTGGTATTAGAGCCATGGTTTGGCCTGATAGGGGAGCGGGAGTGGATCCAAGTGTATTGGATCCTTGCGAAAGTCTTCCTGATTGTGGTGGAGTCAGGCGACGTGTCCCATTAGTTGGTATCGGCGGTGCAAGTATAGTGATGTGGGAGACTCACACTTGAGGGGGAGATTGTTGGAATTCAAGTGTGAGTGGTTAAGTCTCACATTGGCTAGGAATGAGCTAAATGAAGGATATATAAGAGAGGTGACCCCATATACCTAATGCCTTAAGGTTTTGGGTGGAGATGTAGTGTCTTGGTCTCTTGGTGGTCCTGCTCATTAGCTCATTGTTGCTCCTGGTGCTCCCCGGACTCCCCAACATGTGGTATCAGAGCCACGGTTTGGCCTAATGGGGGAGCGGGAGTGGATCCAGGTGTATTGGATTCGTGTATCGAAAATCTTCCCGACCACGGTGGAGTCAGGCAACGTGTCCCGTTGGTTAGTAACAGCGGTGCAAGTATAGTGATGTGGGACACTCACACTTGAGGGGGAGATTGTTGGAATTCAAGCGTCAGTGGTTAAGTACCATATTGGCTAGGAATGAGCTAAATGAAGGATATATAAGAGAGGTGACCCCATATACCTAATGCCTTACGGTTTTGGGTGGAGATGTGGTGTCTTGGTCTCTTGGTGGTCATGATCATTAGCCCATTGTTACTCCCGGTGCTCCCTAGACTCCCCAACAAGTGGTATCAGAGCCATGGTTTGGCCTGATGAGGGAGCTGGAGTGGATCCAGATGTATTGGATCCTTGTATCGAAAGTCTTCCTGGCAGCGGTGGAGTCAGGCGGCGTGTCCCGTTGGATGGTAACGGCGGTGCAAGTATAGTGATATGGGAGACTCACACTTGAGGGAGAGATTGTTGGAATTCAAGTGTGAGTGGTTAAGTCCCACATTGGTTAGGAATGAGCTAAATGAAAGATATATAAGATAGGTGACTCATATACCCAATACCTTAAGGTTTTGGGTGGAGATGTGGTGTCTTGATCTCTTAAAAATAGTACTCACAATTCATGTTAGTATAAAACTGTCAGTTTGGAATAAAGGAAACTTTTGCTCCCTCGAAGGACTAAATGAAACTTTTATCATTCGAGGAATCACTAAAGGTCGGTTTGCTTTATTTTTCAGTTTCATATTTTCATTTCATATTTTCATAAATAATTATAAAAGTGTCGAATTGTTTTTATCCTGTTTTTAAGTATTTGTACAGAAAAAATTTGTTTTCAGTATTTCGTATACACATTTTTAAAACATTAAATAGAATGAAAACAAAATAATAATTTTATAATAAATTTTGAAAATGTAAAATTAAAAGATGAAACTGGAAACAAATGAAAAAGGCCTAAAATTTATTCACCTCATGCTAAGAGACTCCGTATGCATGCAAGGCATATAGGTGTCAGCACCCTATGAAAGAACTATGATATTTGGACATAAATTTTGGACACTGATAGTGTGATTTTACATCATGTTTTCTATATACTTTTGCATGCATTTTGCATATAGATTAGGCATTCTTTATTTGATTTTTGTTAGATTTTCCCTTGGAACGGGTGAAGCGGTTTCTCGGTGTTGTTTTGCAGGAATTAATGTAAAAATGATCAAAATCAGCCTTGATGGAGCTTGGATGAAATAAAGCTTGAAAAGTGAAGAATATGAGCCAAACAGAGCCCATCACGGCCTGGGCGTGATGACCATCACGGCCTGGGCGTGATGACCATCACGGCCATGATCAAGCAGAGAAGAAGGCAAAAGTCAAACTGTCACGGCCTGCCCGTGATAGACATCACGACCGTGACAGTCCAGAAATTCAAGTTTCGCGTCGCGAATCCAGGGCTCGCCTCGCGAGAGTTAAAAAGTGAAATTACGCCCACTCCAGAACGCGTCACGGCCTGGCCGTGATAGCCATCACGGCCGTGACGCGCAGCAGACCTATAAATAAGAACGCAGCAGACAGTTTTGAGGGTCCAGAGGGAGGCACTTGGAGGCTGTGACTGGGCTAGGGTTTCAACCCTAGAAGGGAGTTGCTGAGAGGGGTTGCTGTGAAGAAGAAGGAAAGCTCCCGTGGAGTCTCTCCTCTCCTCTTCTCCTATTTCCCTGGTTTGGTTTTCTGTAAATATGAGTAACTAATCCCCCATTGTTGGGGTTAGATGTAGCTTTTCTGAACTTGTTTGTATTTTGATTTGGTTGTTTTAATGCAAGTCTCTATTTCTTTATGAGTATGTGATTCTGTGCTTAATGCTTTCCTTGGATTAGCTACCCATAGGAATGATATGTTGCTTTGATAGACAATTGACAGATTGATGTTAAGGCATGCTCATGAATCATATGCCAAGTAGTTCAAGAATCTAGACATAGGTGTTGGCTGCTTGCAATCCTGTAAGTCTTGACTTAATGCAAAATCTCAGGTTAATCCACCTAAGACATTAGGGTTTAATTTGGGGTTTTAGGCTCAATGCACCTAAGACATCAGGCTTGAGTATTTTAGAAAAGACTTGATTGTCATTATTGAATTAGAACTTGTGTTAGAAGCCATTTCATTGCAATTAAGGGAGGATTAGTGTAGTCTAACCCTGACAATCTTAATCGCATTTCTGTTGCCTTCCAAGTGTTCGATAAAATTCCCAAAAGACCAAAAATATTTTATTTCCTTGTTTTATGATCTTTTCATACCATAGTTTAGTCTAGATAGTTGTTGAGTTTGTGAATTGGTAATTGGCAACCGATCCCTGTGGATACGATAACTGGTCTTACCACCGTATTACTTGTTTGCGACAAGGTGCACTTGCCTTTAATCTTAAAAATAACGCAATAGACACCGTATATATTTATCTCCATCATTCACTAACTTTTTATCTTTTTTATATACATGTTTTTTAAAAATACATCCAAAAAATAAAGAACATATCAAACAATATCTCATTTTGATGTAAAAAAAAAAGCATTCCTCAGATGAAATGACTCATCATAAAACTATACAATTGAAAGTCACCTTTTTGGAAAGATTTTACAGGTGTCAACTTCTTAGACATGCTTGGAGATGTCAGCTTGAATTTTTTGCCAAATTTGGAAATTGTCATCTGCAATGTCATTTGGACTTTGGGTCTGAAACTGTGGAGCGTTTTGGGCTTCTCCTTTGCTCAAATACGAGGCCCATTTGCTGGGTATTCAAAATTCAAAATTCCAATTCAAATCCCGCATCTCCAAGTTTCACATGGGTAACCGGGATAATAAATGATGGGTCATTTCAGAAATCGAGTATAACACATTTCGGTGCTCTCTGCTCTGCGAGTTTTTTCGTTTCTCTGCTTTCCATCTTCCTGTGCAACTGCTGCTCACGAATACATGTTCTATGGTCTCTTTCTTTCATTTCGGTGTCTTGCGGATTGGTCTTCCCCAGACCATGGAGAGCAGCGCGCCGCCTGACACTGTGGAGCGTCACATGGATCGCACCGCCTGACAATGTGGATCGCCCGGGTTAGGGTTTGACAAACATTTCAAATTTTTTCGTTTAGGGTTTTCAAATTTGGCGGTTTTCTTAAATTGGTGGTTTTTTGTTTTTGAATCCTCTTCCAATCGTCTATATAATTAACTCTGGTTTGCATGTAATGAACATCCTGCTCAACCTAACGAAAAAATGACTGCTTCCTTTATAATTAGGATCTAACATGTCTATCAACAGTAAACCTAGCTCTGAGATATCTACCAACTTTAACTCAATCACCGACATCTCTCCTGAGAAGGAGAGTTGGGTCATACTTGCTAGGGTCATACGCCTATGGGTGGTATCTGATTACAGTAAGCAGAAGCTACCATTATTCATGGAGATGGTGTTGATGGATGACAAGGTTGTTGTTACATATTTTTAATGTTTGCAATATTATACTGTATTTAATTATTTGTCATTAATTTGTTTTTTTTTTGTTCTACTTATTTTGTATTTTCACAGGGTGAAAAGATACATGCTTATGTGAGGAAGACTTTGATTTACAAGTTTCAGAGAGATTTGCGTGAGGGTTGTGTTTATTCGTTTCAGTATTTTGGAATTGCGGCTAATAGTGGAAATTACAGGACCTGCCACCATCCTTACAAGCTTAATTTCCAGTTTACAACTAAGGTTGGATTGGTGGAAAAAAGTATTGTTGGTTTCAATATCTATGAATTTGTTCCTATTTCGGTGGTTACTGGAGGTGGCTATGATTCTGATTTTCTAGTGGGTATGCTTTTTAAATGTTTCTATTATTTTATTTATTTAATTATTTATTTCTATTTTTATGGTTAAAATTGTTTTATTTTTTTGTGTTTGATTTTGTGGAAGATGTTATGGGAATGATGACTGGTGTTGGAACTGAGAGGGAATATGAAAGGAATGGCACAAAGACCAAGCTGAATGTAATTGCTCTTGAGGCTGATGGGTAACCCTTATTTGAATTGCTTGATATTCATGTGTAGTTTTTGTGGTTTGTGCTATGCGACTTTTATTTAAACTCACGAAGTTATAACTTATTTATTTTTATAGTCACAAGATTCAATGTACCCTTTTTGGTGATTATGTTGATGAACTTAACAAATTCTTTGCTGCTGGACAAGTGCAAAATGCTGTAGTCATTGTTCAACTTGCCAAAGTCAAGACCTTCCAAGGTTTCCATCTAATTTTTTTAAACACATTAGTTAGAGTGATATGTCATATGTTTTCTGATTATTTTACTGATGTTTCTATTTCTATTTTCATTTTCATTTTCAACTCTCAAAATATATTAAGATCGTATTCACATTCAAAATTGCTTGGGCTGTACCAAGATAATCTACAATCCAGTGTGTGGTGAGGCTGTTCGTTTTAAACAGAGGTTGTTTCACTTTTACCTTAAAAACTTAACTACACTCTGTCACATATTTTTTTTTTATAATTATACTTCTTAAAATTATAATTAAATGTTAATGTTTTTCAGGATGACTGATAACATGGATTCTCCAAGTCAAGGATTGAGTCAGCTTACTGATAGTGCCCCAGTTGGAATTTATGAAGATTTCCTTCAGATGACACCAAGAAAAACTATTGAAGAACTAAAAGATTGTAATGAGGTTGGGCACCAACATTCCAACTGTATCATTTTTTTTATTTTCTATTTTTTATTATTATATTATTGTTATTATTATTATTATTGTTATCATTATTATTATTATTATTATTATCAATTTTATTATGTCAACTATCTTCAGTTAATCCGACTTAAATGGGGTATCGTTAAAATTTCTCCTTTTTCTAATGCAGGAAAGTGTTTATGTTGTTTTTGCCACTGTGAAACACATTATAGATGATGAGGATTGGTGGTATACAGCTTGTCTTTGCAATAAGGCTGTTTATCCTGACTCCAAGATGTTTTTCTGTGAGAAGTGCAATAAGCATGTGATGAAGGTTGTTCCAAGTTAAACTCTCCACTCTAAGTTTAAGTCAGTTTATATTAAATATTTTAACCTACCTCGGTAGCAAATATAAATGTCCATCTTGGATTTAAATTTTTACACGACTCTATATATCTATTATGGTAGATTTCGAATCAAGGTTCGTGTCATTGATAACACAGATTCTGCCACATTTGTCATCTTTGACCGTGATGCTACCCTCCTTTTCAATAATAAATCTGCTGCAGACATGTTTGAAGCACATGATAAGGTTCATATCTTAGATTTATTTATTGATTATTGTTTTGTCCTATATCTCATATCTGAAATGTGTGTGTAGAATGCTGAACCTGGATCCTTTCCTAATGAAATTTCTGGCTTGGTTGAAAAGAGCTTTCTTTTCAAAGTGGAGTTTAAGAATAGTTCCAGCTCTAAGTTTGAGCAATCATTTCGGGTTAAGAAGATTTGTAGTGACCCTGCAATCATCAGCAAATTCAATGAATTCGTTCAAAATTCACCAGTGAGTACATCCATAACGTTGCATGCTCTATATTATATTTTAGTAGTGACACTTTATTGTTATGTTTTGCATACCTAAATATTCTGTTATTCTATATTAGGATATTCATTCTGAAGGGCGGTTTTTGGGTAAAGGAAAGGAGATAATGGCTGAGGGTTCTATTGGTATTGCACAGGTATGATGAACATTCATATGAAGTTATCTTATTATTTTAAAGTTTTTTTTTATTCTTGAACTAAACGTTGGTTTTACTAAATCTAACAGGATTTGATGCCCAAATTCTCATTTGAAATTGCTGAAAAAGACTCTCAGTTTGATGGACCGGATGGTTGTGATTTGTCCAACGATTCAAATGAAATATCCCCTACTTTGAAGAGGTCTTATGCAACTCAAGAAAGCCAAGCAGAGGTTGTTCAAGTTCCAGAGCTGGAACTTCCACTGAAAATGTTGAAGAAGAATATCAAAATTGAGAAGGAGTAGTTAAATAGGGCCTTCTTATGCCATCCAGTGCTTATATGTATATTTTGAGCAGTTTTCATGGGGATGTCTGGATGGGATTTGTTAGATTTGTAATAGGATGTTCCTTATGACAATGGCAATATAGTCCATGTCAGAAATTAGTGTTTAGTATTTTCTTATAATGAGTGGGACTCTCTTTTTTTGTACTCCATTTTGGATTTGTTTGGTTATTGGACAGTATGACCAAACAAATGTTATTGTATCTAATTATGGTTTATGGTATATGTGAATGGAACCAATTACTTTTTAATTTCAACCATAACATTTTGGACATAACGATTCTTCTTAAACTTTATGCTTCTTTCCTTAATTCAGTAATGCCTATGTTACTTATTTTATGCATTTAATCAGTGAATAGATTTTTAACTGCAATAGAGGTCAATTAAATCAATTATAAAATTCAACTACCCAGATTAATGCATAAAACTTAATTAAATTAAAAGACTTCCATTTGGTAATTGATAATTAATAACTAATTATATTTGGTTTAGGGTTTACCCCATAATAAACGAAATTAAACAGGCCATGAAATCAAATTCACCAACCCATACATCAAACACGTTCTATTTTCTGTAACACATCTGAGATCAAATGATGCTGAAGTTAATATATTGAGTATTGAGATATTTTCGACAAATTTTGCCAAACAGGAAAAAAAATTTATAGGTTTAAGTTATCTTTTGGTAACATGAAAAAGTGAATCTACGCTTAAATAATCTTTTAGTTCCTATACGTGACACTGATTTCCAGTTTGATCCATATACGTGAAAAGTTATCAATTTGATCCCTATACGTGACATACATTTTCAATTTGGCCCTCACCGCTAATTGGTCCTTATATCATAAGACCGAATTGCAAATTATTGTCACATGTAGGGACCGATTCAGCTTAATCAAAATTGATATCAGTCCCTATATGTTACAATTATTTCCACTTTGGTCCCTACATGTGACAATAATTTGCAATCTGGTCCCTCTTATATAAGGACTGATTAGTGGTGAGGGCCAAATTGAAAACGTGTGTCACGTATAGGGACCAAATTGATAACTTTTTTCGTATATGGATCAAATTGAAAATCAGTGTCACGTATAGGAACCAAGAAATTACTTTACCAAAAAATCTATTATACCTCTTCCCAAGATTATCTTTTCATGCATAGGACATTGAGTCGATAACACTGATCAAGACACCTAAAACAAATAAATTACAGCTATGGCAGCAACTGTACACAAAGAGGGAGACACTGTAGTCACATGCTTGGAGACAAGTCAACCCATTTCCACACATTCCTCTGCAAGTTTTTTCACTACATGGACGTCTCTTTAGTTCCAACATCATTCTTGCAACACTAATTCCATCCAGCCGTATGGATTCTATGTACTCTAAGAAGATTGCAAGAATGAGGAGGAAGATGATCATTCAAGATAAGTCAGTCAACAAACGTGCTACATATATCGGTATAACACATCTATAACCATTTTTAACTCCATTTGGTATCCAACTTTCTCATTTTTAACTCCATTTGGTATCCAACTCCATCTTTAAAATCTTTATTAAATCACAAATCACAAAACAAATACAGATGAGAATATACTGCCAAGGAATTTGCTACATAGTGGTTCAAATTCATCTGAAAAGAAACAAACACCAACCAGAAGGCCATTGTCAGCTTTATCTCCCGGTATGTAATTTATCTCTCTATATATCAATATCTATATATACAGATTAAGGGAGTTATACAAAATACGGATTGAATCCCATATCATTGACATAAATGTAAATATAATAAAACATTTGTTTTTTATGTATCTTGTGTTGAAACAGGAACTTTACGAAAACACAATGTTACAGGAGGTTGTAACTCCATCTCGAATGTTACAAGAACAGACAATAGTAAAAAACGAAGTAACTATGATGCATGTACTCCATCTTCTCTTTCCGAAGTTATTAACACTACAAATTCCAAGTCAAAAGCGATGAAGAAAAATATTGTATCAGTCACACCCCTATGTGCAGGTATATATATTTTTATGGTTTGAGGTATTTTTTTATTTCTATGTGACTAATGTAGGTGTTATTAATCACAACTTTTTGAACCCGTTGAGATAATGTTGCACTTGGTGATGCTTTAGGAACTTCAAATTCAAGCTCAATTTGGAATGGATCAGCTGTTGATTTATCTACTAACTTATCAGAGGTAGTCAATACTTTGCCTCATTATATCCATGGAAAATCTGTCAATCAATCAGCCAATGTTCTACACTCTATTGGTAGAACTAGATTGAAATTCGACACAGAAATGAAGGAATCACCCAATACAAATAGTTATCAAAGTTCATGTAAGTTTATGAACTTATTATTATATATTACTACCTACGCAGTATAATTTAATTATCAAGTTTACATTCATTACGTTTACTTTCAGTCAATTTGGCTGAGGATGATACAACGTCTGCGTTTCTGTCTGATTTATATTCAAATGCTGAAACTGAAGGTGCTAATTATAATCACAGATTATAATTTAGATTTCTTACATTTTATAATCATCTTACTAATATCATGTGTCATTACTATGCTGCAGTTTTTGTCAATTTTGGACAACCTTCAATTCAATGTCAATACTGTAGTGCTGATGTATGGTTTGAAGAGAGATGTGAAAAGGCTAGGAAGCTCAAGCAACCAGATTTCTCAATCTGCTGCTTAAAGGGTGTTGTACAACTTCCTTTTTTGAAAAAACCTCCTGAATTACTGTTCAACCTAATACATGGTATAGATAATAGAAGTAATCATTTCAAAGAAAATATCAGAGCATACAATAGCATCTTTTCATTTACTTCATTGGGTGGTAAAGTACACAATTCCATCAATGGTGGAGGTGGTCCTCCTCAGTTTATACTCAGCGGTCAAAATTACCATCGAATAGGGAGTCTGTTGCCAGAAGTTGGAGGTGTTCCAAAGTTTGCACAACTATATGTCTATGATACGCAGAATGAATTGGAAAATAGACTTCGACATTTTAGGTATGTCTCAATACGTTATTCAGCAAATATAATTTCAACACATCTTTATATTTTATCATTCTCATATATCCTTACAGGTCCACAAACGATTTGCAAGTATTTGATAAATCATTGGTTGAAGAGCTAACTAAAATGATTGATAGGTGGAATGAACTTGCAAAGTCATTTAGAAGAGTCAGAAATCTTATACACAGGGATGGAACGACAAATGTTAGTTTGCGATTATTTCGACATAGATCAAAGGATGCCAGGTTGTACAATCTTCCCACATCAGATGAGCTGGCAATGTTGATAGTTGGTGACTTGAGTAGCATGGATGTTGGAAGAGATAATATTGTCAGGAATATCTCTGGTTATTTTGAGAGGCTTCATGAAACTCATACCTCTTTCATTCCATTGCAATATCCATTATTATTTCCTTATGGAGAAGATGGTTATAAAGAAGACATCTCAACTCGAGATGCTGAAGATGAATGTAACACCCGTAAAAGAATTCGTGTTACATTCAGGGAGTGGATTGCTTTCTGAATTCAAGAAAGGGATTGTGAATTTGGTAATATTGTCAATGCACGAAGACTGTTTCAACAATTTTTGGTGGATTGTTTCACAATGATAGAAGCACAGCGTCTATCCTTCATAAGACACAATCAAAAGACAATAAGGTGTGAAGTTCTCAATGGGTTACAGGAAGCAGTTGCCAGAGGAGAAAGTGATCCTTCTTCAATTGGAAAACGTATAATATTGCCGACTTCTTTTTACTTGGTGGTATGAGATACATGTTCAATAAGCGCCAAGATGCCATGGCTATTTGTAAGAAATTTGGATATCCAGACCTATTTGTTACAATTACATGTAACACAAATTGGCCTGAAATTAAGGATTTTGTTTTTGAAAGGGGATTAACAGCAAGTGACAGACCTGATATTGTCTGTAGAGTGTTCAAGATGAAACTTGATGAAATGATGACAGATTTCAAGAAGAGAGAGATATTTGGAACTATTAATGCAGGTCAGTACTCAATTTACTTATCTTTAATATCTATTGCATTCAGATTACTTTATTCATGCTTCTAATCATTATTTACATTACATTAGGGATGTATACTGTTGAGTTTCAAAAACGCGGGCTTCCACATGCACATATATTATTGTGGCTGGCTGGTGACAATAGACTGAGGAATGGAACTGATATTGACAAAGTTATCTCTGCTGAATTGCCTGACCTGAATTTGTATCCAAGATTGGCTGATGCAGTTCAGAAATATATGATACATGGTCCATATGGAGTTGCAAACATGAAATCAGCTTGCATGCAACAAAGAAAATGTTCAAAGTACTATCCAAAGAAATTCCAAGATTCAACAACAATTGATGAGGATGGCTACCCATGCTACATGCGTAGAGATTCTGGAATATGTGTGGAGAAAAATGGAATAAAGATGGATAACAAGAGTGTTGTTCCTTATAGTCCTATTTTGTTGATGAGGTATCAAGGACATGTCAACACTGAGTCTTGCAATAAGTCTAATTCAATCAAATATTTGTTTAAATACGTGAACAAGGGTCCTGATCGAGCTACAATTGAGATAGTCGGTGATGCTCAAACTTCTGACAAGCCAACTGTTATTGACGAGATTAAACGATATTTTGATTGCAGATATTTATCACCATGTGAGGCAGCTTGGAGGATTTTTGCCTTCGATATTCATGAAAGGTGGCCACCAGTTCAAAGATTAACATTCCACCTTCTAAATGAACAATCTGTGATTTTTAATGATGACGACAGAATCGATACAGTTGTTAGCAACAACCAAAATCTTGACACCATGTTTATGGCTTGGTTTGAGGCTAATCAGATTTATCATGAGGGCAGGGATTTAACTTATGCAGAATTCCCAACCAAATTCGTATATTTGAGTAAAATGAGAAAGTGGCAACCAAGAAAGCAAGGTTTTTCTATTGGCGAGGCTTACTTATGTGCCCGGTTGGGATAGGGGAATTGTACTACATGAGAATATTGTTGACAATTCAAAGAGGTTGTGTTGACTATGAAAGAATTAGGACAGTCAATGGCAAAACATACAACAATTTCCACGATGCATGTTATGCTTTGGGTTTACTAACAGATGACAAGGAGTTCATGGATGCAATTAATGAGGCCGATCAAACGACTTCAGAAATCAGTTGAGGAAGTTATTTGTTACATTATTGGTCATGAACACGATGTCTAAGCCAGATGTTGTTTGGGAGTCAACATTGGAATTGTTATCAGATGGAATTATCTATCACAAGAAGAAGGTTTTGAAATTTCCAGGTATATCTTATTTCTTTTACCAATTAAGGCACTTTGTTTCAAGATACTAACTATTCTATACACACATTATTTTAGGTCTTTGATTACAAATGATGAATTGAAGAACCTCGCCTAATAGAATTGGATAAATTGATAATATCCAACGAAAGATCTCTGAAAGACTTCAGTTGTCTCCCGACTCCACAATATTCAGATAGGTTACATTTTGAAAACAAGTTTATTGTGGATCAGTTGAACTATAATAGAGTTCAACAGACTCAGATACACGAATCCCTTTTGCAATTACTCACAGAAGAACAACTCAGTGTCTATGATGAAATAATGGCTTGATCTTATCTCAGAGTGGAGGATTCTTCTTTTTATATGGATATGGTGGAACTGGTAAAACCTTCCTCTAGACAACTTTGTCTGCTGCCCTTAGATCAGAGGGAATGATTGTCCTCAACGTTGCTTCAAGCGGTATTGCTTCTCTGTTGCTTCCTGGAGGAAGAACTGCGCATTCCACGTTTTGTATTCCATTAGTTATCAACGAGGAATCAACCTGCAACATTAGCCAAGGTAGCCTTCGTGCAAAATTGCTGATAGAAACAAGCTTAATAATCTGGGATGAAGCTCCAATGATGAATCGATTTTGTTTTGAGGCCTTTGATCGCACAATGAGGGATCTAATGAGATTTGAACCTGGATATCACAATGACAAACCCTTCGGTGGAAAAGTGATAGTTTTGGGAGGTGATTTTAGGCAGATATTGCCTGTTGTTCGAAGAGGAACAAGAAAGGACATAATTGATGCATCAATCAATTCCTCTGAAATATGGAAAACTTGCAAGGTCTTGAAACTCACAAAAAACATGAGGTTAACTACAGCCAACAATGATCAATCTGTTAATGAAATAAAAGAATTTGCTGATTGGATCCTTCAAATAGGAGATGGTGACATGGATTCAGATGAGTATGGTCAAGGTAACATTGACATACCAAAAGATTTGGTAATTCCTAAATGTGATGACCCTTTACTTTCATTGGTTGAATTTGTATATCCTGCTATAGTAGAAAATATGAAGAAAAACAATTTTTTTGAAGAAAGAGCAATTCTGGCTCCAACTATAGATTCTGTGCAGCAGGTTAATGACTTTGTTCTATCATTACTACCTGGAGATCAAAAGGACTATTATAGTTCTGACACACCATGCCAGTCTGATCAAGATCATGACATTCAGGGTGATTGGTTTACCTCTGAATTTTTGAATGATATCAAATGTTCTGGGATTCCAAATCATAGGTTGACCCTAAAAATTGGAGTACCTGTGATGCTTCTTAGAAATATTGATCAAGCAAGTGGTCTGTGCAATGGAACAAGGCTTCAGGTTAATGATTTGGGAACTAATATAATAACATCAACTATAATGAGTGGCAAGAATACTGGGGAGAGAATTCTAATTCCAAGAATGGATATGGTACCTTCCGATCCTGGAGTTCCGTTCAAATTTCAGAGAAGGCAATTTCCCATATCTTTATGTTTTGCTATGACAATAAACAAAAGTCAAGGACAATCACTTTCCAGAGTAGGATTGTATCTTCCGCGACCGGTGTTTACACACGGTCAGCTGTATGTTGCAATCTCAAGAGTAAAATCAAAAAAGGGATTGAAGGTTTTGATTTTAAATGAAGATGGAAGTGTATGCACATCAACAAAAAATGTGGTTTTCAAAGAAGTTTTTGAGAACCTGTAGCAGAGTCAGTATATCAGGTTCATGTTTTTTGGCCTATCATCCAACTTTAATGCGTTACTCTAGAAAGGATTAATTACGATTTCTATTATAGTTTGTTATCTAACTTTGTTATCTGTCATCAAACAATATTTTTGTACCACCATCTCATCAAATCCACCATGTCAATTCCAGATATACTAACAAAATATCATTTGTGGCAATTTTGGTATGTCTATATGTAAGATATTTGATTAATTAATGAAGTTAATGATTTTTTAATGATGATTATGGTATTGCAGGAATTTTTTTCCCACAACATGCCTTCACTCAACCTGTCAAGGCTGCTCAAGTGAAGAACTACTTAACTTTTATAATGCTGCTATATAATCATTGGCTTAATCCATAGGTGATTTTCACAGCCCTTATATAATTAATTAATCTTTTTGCAATCTTTATTGAAGGTAAACATATTTTCTCATATTTTTCCCCTGCATATCTGAAGTTACAGGTAAGGTCATTCTGGCATCAACATCAATAATCTCTACAAGTCAATATTGCAGCCACTTCCCAAATGCAATATCCCCCTCTCAGCAGTTTTTTGAATATAATTATACAGGAATTCATACCATGCAAGTGTTGATGATCCATTATTGCCAATAGATTGATAGCCTGCATAACTGCTGATGTACAACGAAACACTGCCTTTTAATGCTATTGACTCATTCAGTTATTGTTGATGATCCATATTGGTGAAAGATTAATTTTACTTCATTTTCTTTCAAATTTATATGTTTGTTATTTCATCACCTACAACAGAAAATCGTTTTATACATGTTAATCCCAAGTTCCCTTCGTGGTGCAAAGTTCTAGCAGGAAGTATTAACATAATTATCCATCAATTGAAGTTTCCAATTAACCATAACTTGCTTTTACTTTTGCCAAAAAAACTATGGCTGCTATCATCATGTACAAACCATCCATGATCCAAGTTTACCAAACTGATCAGATAAGTATACAAAAATACATGGACCATTCAAATACTAACCTAAAGTACCTACAGCAAACCCCTGAACAAACATACAATGCAGCTTCCATGAATGTACTATCATGAACAACCATAACAAAAAAAACATCTCCTAATGTTGATGATCACTATGTAGCAACTGATCTTCTCCAACATCTTCATTGATCTATCCTTGCCATTTCACCCTTGCATGAATGATTGTCACATCTACTGCATCAACTCCCAACACAATGCAGCTTCCATGTTTAAGATGATTCTTGAAGCAGAATTTCTTCCACTTTTTTCCCATCTTCACTTCAACATTTCTTCTTTTCCCCCAATTCAGGTTGCACTTGAATTCCTTCCCATTTTTATCAACCAGATAAACAAATAGGTTGGCTTAGAATCTAGCGACCCTTCCCTAACAAACCTTGCAGGCAAATTCTGCAACATTAGAATCAATTTGTCAAGTCTCATATTTGCATATCAAATAACAAAACTATATTAAATCAATGACTTAATACGGTTAATCTCTAAAAGCAATTACCATCTTTTCCGCTTTTGCTTGCTTGGCAGTGAGTATAATCTCACATTTGGTCCTGCATTCAACATTGTTCAGATTAGGATCATCATCATTCACTTCTTCCATACCAGGGATGATGAAAGTTTCATAATCAATGGTTTTTGAAGGAGGGTGCATAATATTCTTCAGATTAAAATCTTGAATGTTGATGTAAAACTTATTTTCTCCTAGATATAGCAAATGCACCAAAGCTGACCTTGTGGCTGTCATAGTGATACATTACATTCCTTATCCCAGTAGTCAGATATCCTTTGCAAAATTCCTTTTCAACACGGATGCTGATCCAACTTCCACGAACGTCATTCAGATATACTTTGTCACCCAACTCATTTTTGAAATGACGATAGAAATATTTAGGCAAGGCTATCTTCTCCTGTCGTATAGGAACAATTAATCAAGTTATAAAAAATACATTTAGATTAGATAACATAAATATATCAATAATCTATCTAAAAATTTATATAAAATAGAAGACTCACAACTTGGGGTTCAATGAGAAGGTAAAACTGTTTCTGATTTTCTTCATTGGCAGCCATATCTGAAAAAAAAAAAGTAAATTAAAACAGATTTATACATGATGTTTATCTCAGTTCATAATTTCATACCAATTATTGTATGGACCACTATAATCTAACTAAATCCTTCTACAGATAGCAGTGTATACTGCAACGGTAATAGCATTTGGAGTTTAATGAAACTTCAAACTGAGCATCCAACATTTAAGACATACAAAGTTACTAACTCTAAAAATATGAAAATTTACTGTTGGGTGACATGCAAAGACAAACAAAACAAACTCACTAATGTTGAAACTAACATAAATGATACGTCCAAATATATGAAATGTATATGTATATTATCCATTTTCAGAAAATGTAAAAGTAAGGAACAATATTGAAGGGTATCAAGAAAGCAACATATCAGAGGGAAATACATTCAAATACTAAAATTAACATAAACGCATCAAATGAAAAACACTGAGAATAAAAAACAAACAAACAGCCATCCTCAATCATTTTTTACTAATGTTAGCGAAACTGAACAAAGGAAAACCTCAGAGGGACATGCATCCAAACACTTAAATCATCATATAACACCGGAAACGACAACCTCAGCCAAACATCATAAACAATCCGAAAAAGTAAACTTCATCATTGTTTAGCAATGTAAATGATACCGACGAAACCAAAACGAGAAGCGAGAAAGGACTATAAATTCAAAAACCAAAGTAATCATATAACACATGAATCATTTTAAAATGAAGAAAACGTTGTAATCAAAGAAAACAATGAATGAGAATGGTAAGACAACTTGCCGTTTCGGAATACTCTGCAACCTCTCTTCTCAGTTTACAGAAGCGGAGAAAAACAGGGGTTGGTGGACGCTTTGCTTCTTTAACCAGAGATAGGTTTCAAGAGTTGTCATTATTTCTTTTGAGGTGTACCTGTACACAAAAGATCCTTTCAAATCCCGTCTTTTCGTTGATTGCACACGTTCAGAAGAGAGACATGCATTTTCGTTGACAACCGTGTACCATTAATGGTTGATTACAAATATAGGAGTACTGATAAATGAACACTTTTTTTTTTAAAGGAACACATTTTTTTAACATAAAATAAAGACACCATATATTTTGAATTGTTTTCAAGTACTAAATATACATACTGAGCTAGAAAACATATTAACAAGTATAAACATGTATATATATATATATATATATATATATATATATATATATATATATATATATATATATATATGAGCCGTGCTAATTGTACACAGCCTTCACTAGATATTTCTACCGAATTCACCAGATTTTTACACATACTTAATCAAAAAAAAAATTTATAACAAAAAAAAACCACTTTTTTTTTAATAACCGGAACCGCTACAGTTCTGCGCAGTACAGCTACAGTGCCGCATTGTACACTATTCATACTATGTCGCCGTATATATATATATATAGTTCCACACCAAAACTGTGTTCGTTTATCATTATTCAAAATATATATACTCCCTCCGATCCATGTTATAAGCAACAAATTAATGCAACGCACAGTAAGGTGGTTAGTTAATTTCATTTAATTTGGTTAAAAAATTATGTTTTTACCTAAAATCTGCTTTATGATAATGAGAGGTTGCTTGTGTTGTTGCGAATAAACAGAGTCATTGAAAACCAAATTTATCAAATAAACAATATTTTAGGGATACTATCATTACATTAGTCATACAAACACAAAAGTTTTTTGTCTTTTTGATCAAAAGATTTGTCACTTTTTTATTATAATATAGATTTGAGGGAGTTGACACTTCTGTAACCTGCCTAATATTACTTAATTTTCCAACGCATCAATATATATATATATATATATATATATACACACACACACACACTAAAGTTTCATTTTTCCTGAAATAATCAATAAATTATATAATCACTCTATACTAAATACATTAATATTCTTAAGTTTGTTTACATTATAAACCAATGACACAGAGACACAAATAAAACACCATATCCGTTTATTAGTCGCCAAATTATACAAAATAATTCTTAATCTTCTTTGACGAAACAAGTAAAAACTTTTTCCATTTTTTACATAAATCATTTACTCATCTATTAAACTCAATTATTAATATAAATTAGATTTCTTTAACCCCATGAACCAACACTTTTAAATCTAACACTTCAAACTTAAAATCTTCTGTCAGACAATTAATTAAATAACAAATCAGTTTATTAAAATATTTTAATTTATATACTATTTCGTTTGTCCGCTCATATCATATAACTAATATCTATACCAAAAAATTATATTTTTAAACTTCATTTTCGCTCGTGCGTTGCACGGGCTCAAAACTAGTTTTTGTACAAAGGAGGTGTTATTTTGGCACTGACCCAGTCCCATTTCCACCGTAGGCTTCCCTCACCCTCCGGCGACGCGCATGTAAGATCCCACCTATTTCTGGTGCTGCAAGAACCACCAAACAAACTTTTTCTTTAACTTCGACCAAAAAATAATATAATAATATATATTTTTAATAAAGCAATAATTCCTAAGACTTTTTTTTTGGGTAATAATTAATTAACTTTCGAAAATGAATAGTAGATTGTGATTTGAATGTACCAGAAAAATGTAGTGTCTAAAACCCAATTGTTGTTAGGAACAAACAAACAAACAAACTATGAGCTGACTTCAACTAAAAATGAAACAGAATCCATTCTGGTTCCCCCATCCCTTTCTTTCTCGTCGTTTTCTCCTTCACAACTTTAACGTCTCTCTCTTTCTCTCTCTCTCTCTCTCTCTCTCTCTCTCTTCCCCCTTTTGTGTCATTGCATTTCTTTTCTCAGGTACTTACTTTCTCTCCCTAATAAAATCAATAATTGCTTTACTTTCGCATTTCAATAACTCTTAACCAGATCCCAATCTTATTCAATATTTTGATTCACTACCTTTATGCTAATACCTGCAATAATAACAAGATTTATGTATGAAGTTTGTATCTTTACTTTATTATTTCATTTGGGGTGAGACAAAAGTTTTTATCTTTCTTGGAAATTTATCTAGTTTTGTAAAGATTAATTCTACTCTCTTCATTGGGGTATTTCTATGCAGGGTTAAACTAAAGCCATAAATTCCAAAAGTGACCCCACCCGACTTGTGTTATGATAACTTGGAACTTTTGGCACGCAAGAATAATTTCTACACACGCAATATTGCTATTGTTTCTTCATTTTCTTGTATTGGTCAAAGAAATAGTATCTGGGAACAACCCTGAATATTCAAGCCGTAATATGGGTTACCTCAATTCAGTTTTGTGCTCTTCAAGTCAGGTTCATTCTGCAGAAGATTCACCTGTGAGCGGAGGGGGGCTCAGGTTGAATTCCTTCAGCTTATCCATCATCTTCTTTCTGCAGATCTTTCTAGAATTAGGTGAAATGGTTGTTTTATCCATGTGTTTAATGGTTACAATTGTTGTTGTTGGTAAAAATTATGAAGAATTAAGGGCACTGGTTAAGGAATAAAAATGGAAAAAAATTATTGGAAATTGTTGCATTTGATTTTTTGAGCAGTGATAAACTTAGTTTTCCCGTATTAACTTGCTTCTTCTGTGTTCCTTAACCAGTGCTGGGTACTGGTTAGTATGACCCTAAAATTATTCATACTCGGTACTTGTGTTGAGTTTTTGTCAGTTATGTATGTGGTGGTCTATGACTCCTTGTGTTGCTTTGTAGATTCAGCACTGTGTTCTATATGGTTCTTGGTTGCATGACTTATCATGGTTCATGAAGCAAATTTATTGGAATTATTCATTGTGCAATAAATTTTTTTCAAGAGGCCTTTTTTGATATAGTACTGGTCAGTGTTTTTGCTTTGTTTGATATTGTATACCAGTTCAGGCCTTTTTGCTTTCCTATTTGTTTTTATGTTTGCTTCTTTATATTTATGATCTATAAATTATTTTGGATAATGCTTTAATTTTACTCATACCATTATGAATACCGTTTGCAGAAGTTTTGTTACTAAGACGATAATGGAATATATATGGTGATTTGTATGGATAACTCTATGGTCATTGACAGTTTTAACTAGTCTTCTATTATGTTGTGTCTTTTGATATACTGAATGAGACGATTCTGAAATAATTTGTTATGATTTGTATGTACAGTCAGAATGGCAAATTCAGCTATGGTTATGCCAGCTCTCTTGGCAAGAGATCTTCAATGGAAGACTTTTATGAGACAAGAATTGATGGTGTTGAAGGTGAAATTGTTGGCCTTTTCGGTGTTTTCGACGGTATACTTTGTTCTCTCATCTCCGTCTCCTTGTTACCTTTCTATTTCTTTAAGAAGATGATAAGATGGGGGACTGGTTGTACATTGATTGGAAACATACCAAACTATTTCCCATAGAGCTAATAAAATGGGAATAATCTTTTCCTATTATTATTTTTTACTAATTTGTTTCTATCACTGGATTTTCTCTTTCTATGGTATTGGGAAATTAATTGTTCCATGTAACTCTAATGTCATACGCAGATGCTTCTGTGCTCATGTACTCATATAAGTACATAGCCAGTTCTTGTATTTGTGTCCTTCATTTTCAGTCTTGTCAGCTTTGTGCTTTTATTTACACACACAAAGAGCAAAGTTTGGATTTCCTTACATTTGTGGTCTCATCATGATCCCAATATCAGTTAATCCAATTGTGTACTGTTTGACTATTCTGTTTCGCTATAGTACTTTTTCTGCACACCACGAAGGAAATCCCTCTGGGAGTTTCTCATCTTATACTTTCTCTTTCTAGTATTCAGTGTCACTGTAGAACCTTCAGTTATTCCTTATAGGAGCAATTACCGAGTTCAGAGTATTTCTTTGTTTGGCATCAGAAAGTATTTCTTTTCTAACATTTAAGCATATAGGAGTTATTTACTATTTGCTACATATAACCTATGCTTGATACTATTCTTTATCTGCTAAAAAATGCAGAAGGTAGCTGCAACTTTCTTGTTTATAACTTTCAGGTCATGGTGGTGCTCGTGCGGCTGAGTATGTCAAACAGAACCTATTTAGTAATTTGATCAGTCACCCAAAATTCATTTCCGACACCAAATCTGCAATAGGTCTGTAATTTCCTACCAGCAGCATCACGATTCTTTAACCTTATGCTCTCCAATTTTCTAAATCTTGAGAATAACTCTTTTTTCTCCTGTCAATTTCAACAGCTGATGCATATAACCACACCGACTCTGAATTTCTGAAATCAGAAAATAATCAAAACAGAGATGCTGGATCAACTGCTTCCACTGCCATTCTAGTTGGTGACCGTTTGCTTGTTGCAAATGTTGGGGACTCTAGAGCTGTTATATGCAGGGATGGAAATGGTAAGGCTAGTAGCTTATATTCATGTAAATACGTTCTTGGGTGCATACGGTTTATTACATATCTTGTTTCGCATGGATTTTAGTTTTATGATACCTCAGGAGGCCATAATAATTCTGGTTGTCCAAGGGTTTTGGGAGTTGCTATATTGTGAAGGTTTACGGTTATTAGGCTAATAGTCATATTGTTAGTGGGTGTGGGCATGTACTAGCAGTACTTTACCTAATTATCAGCATAAAATTTTAAATAGGAGTGTTAACACATCACACCAATCAATCATATTTTCAGTTTACTATGTAAATGTTAGCCATCCTTTTCTCTTTTTCTTTTTCTCTAACCTTAAAACTAGTGGTCAAGTGTTCAAACTTTGCCGGCCCCATTCTTCTACCTAAAGTTTGAATTTAGCACATGAAAAAAACGGGTTAGCGCATTGTCTACACTTCAAGCCCAAAGGGCTCTTACATGAGGGGTACCTGAGGAGGGTGTTAGGACTTAGGAGATGCATTGAAGTCTTAATAATCCTTCGCCCAATAGCTTAAACTTTTTGGAGAATTTGTCCTTAAAACCATCCCAATGCTTTTCTGCTTGATTCCTACTGTAGTTGTCTCTACCTGGTAATATCTAAACTCTAGTAATATATTTTGAGGTAGGAATATATTGAACTAATTTAAGTACTTAATATTTGTATTGTGAGAACATGTATATTGTCATTAACCATCTTGCATTTGTTACTTATGTCATAATTTTTATGATTGCTTGTTTATTTTTCTCCTTTTGTATTTAGAAGTTTATGGATCTTCAGGCACTAGTGTGCTATTAAACCTTAATTATGTGAATCTCTACAGACTTCTCAGTGCTGACCATTTATTTTAAGTGTATCTTCATATATTGTTCAATTATAAGTGCTCAATGAGGAGCCTAACATAGTTTGTACGGGGGCATATGCTTATATAATATCTTTTCTTTTCTTTTCTTTTCTTTTCTTTTCTTTTCTTTTCTTAAATAAAAAATTCAAATTCCATTATTGAGAATGCTTTCATTCCTCTGAATGTATGACTATATTGGTATCTTTTATTGATAGGTTATTAGGGGCATTCATTTGGTTTTTATTTTATATTGTTAATGCATTTAAGGGCATGGATAGCAATTTCTTGTGCAATATAATATATATATATATATATATGTATATGTATATGCTTTACTGGTTACCAATTTTTGTTTCCTCTAGCAATTGCTGTTTCTCGAGATCACAAGCCTGACCAAACTGACGAGAGGCAAAGAATTGAAGATGCAGGTGGCTTTGTTATGTGGGCTGGTAAGGTCATCATGTATTTAGCTTAGTGGTTTGATTTATAGAATTGTCTTGTTTATTTCTATGGAAAACTTAAAATATTACATTCACAGGAACTTGGAGAGTTGGTGGTGTTCTTGCTGTATCTCGTGCATTTGGTGATAGACTCCTGAAACAGTATGTTGTTGCTGATCCAGAAATCCAGGTGGGTTTCTAATACGATGACATCCATTCTTGGATATATCATATATTCATAGATTCATCTAAAATATTTCATGTATTAAGTGCATGATCTAGTATATGGTTCATATTCGAAAAAATAACATCGAGCTAATGACATGCTTAATTACCGCTAAAAAAAAGACAATGCAGAAAGTTCTACCTACATGTGTTTGTTACTGTTACAGGATCCCAAGACTGGATCTGTTAAGAACAACTTTGACTGACTTGATGATGCATATAATTATGCATGTGGGAGTAATTGTGTACATGTTATTTTATGACAATGGCATGTTGACGTATTATGAAATTCCCGGAACTTATGAAGGTGAAAAAAAAACTCAGGGAAGTGGTAAATATTTTATTGAAAAAGAAGCATTTTTTGGAGCTTTTTCAAGAAAAATGCTGCTAACCATAAGAATCATATATAAGAACATAACAGGTCCATAAAAAAGATGTCTCCTAACTCATCTTATTCTAGTTTAAATGGCTTTAAATCTTGGATGTTTTTTTTTGTAGCCTCCTTTTCCTCTGTATATTTTAGTAATAGACATGTTTGTGGTCTTGCAGGAAGAAAAAGTTGATAGCTCTCTCGAGTTTCTTATATTGGCCAGTGATGGGCTGTGGGATGTTGTCTCAAACGAGGTTTGCAGTGATTTTTATTTCTTTCACTTTCTTCAGTTTAATAAGTTTAGTTCATTTCCACCATAAACCACTAAAATATAAATGAAAAGTCCAAGGAGAGTTGGATTGTTTCTTTTCTTAACCCATTTTAGGTAATTGGTTTCATGATTTGGTAAAGTTAATACCTTCTTTCTGAAAGGTTAGAGTCAAAGATCACCTTCACTGGCAGATGAGAATCTACCAAATATTAAATCATGCTAGAAATTCTTAGAAACCACCATTTAAACTGAAGACAAGGGATGCAGGGGGTTCGGGAAATCATGTTAGAAATTCTTAGAAATCACGTGTAGGTTCATCTTTGCCACTGAAAAGATAGGATGACCTGGAAAATTGGCTATCACTTTCCTTTATACAGTAAAGAAGAGGAGAAATGGCAGAATATAAGAAGTCCCACATTGCCTCAAAGGAAGAGAACTCTTAAGCTGGGGTGCATCAATCCATAGAGTTTGGACTTTTTGGACAACAAGGCAACCCCAAACTTGATATCAGATCCAGTCCATACTCACATTGGGTCCGTGCGCTAAAATCCAACATGGTATCAGAGCCAAATGGCGTCACGGCCCATATGGACCCAATAAAAAAAAGAGCCTCTGAGACCCGAGAAGCACAAGCTCAGGCAAACAAAAAAAGTTAGGGAGAGAATAAGATCGTACGCAAGTCACAATTTGGGCCAACAAAGAGACCACCGGTAGGACTTGAAGGGGAGTGATGGAGAATATAAGAAGAAATCTACATTGCTTGGAAGGAAGAGAACACTGAATATAAGCTAGGGTGCATGAGTCCCCTAGAGTAGATTTTTGGACAATATGGCAACTCCCAAGCTTGATTATCACATCCGATACAAATATGACATGACATGGACATGACCACAGGAATGTGGTGAATTTTAAAAATTTTAGGATATGAAATGATTGTTGTACAATATATAAAATTGGTATAAAATTTAGATAAAGACAAATCTTAAATTGATATAGAGAAATAATGTTTTAAAAATTAGTATGAGATGAGTCATTGTAAACATAACAAAATAATAATATTTATTGAATTATTTGAAATTTTCCTGGTATAAAAATTCAAGAAATAAAACAAAAAAATTGTACAATACAACTAGAAGTATCTGATATGGGTACGTGTCCGACACGGATACGATCACCCTTTTGAAGTGTTTGTGCTTGATAGCTTATTCATCGAACTTACATAATCTTTTCACCTTCCTTCAGGAAGCTGTTTCTATGATTAAACCAATTGAGGATGCAGAGGAAGCAGCAAAGAGGCTGATGCTAGAAGCATATCAGCGAGGTAGTTCTGACAACATTACTTGTGTGGTTGTTCGTTTCTTGATGAACCAAGGTGCTTCTTCTCTTAGTAGCTCTGGCTAAGTGTCCTCCAGTATAAGGGTTGTAATGCATACATAGCTGGTGGTTGATCAAATGATGGGGTGTGGCAAAATGAGTTTATTAATTATAGTTGGTCATAGGCATTTCTTGTGGCTGTGTACCATTCAAGAATAGAAATCAAGTTCAAACTCGTTTTGGTCCTCTAGCATAGAGTTGTTGTCACGTCTCATTTCCATAATTGGGTCATATTTGTAGCTAGGAAAAGTTGTTGTGTAAAGTGTGGCTAGAATTTTAATTGCACACACATGTTGTATGAAAATGTGGTGTTGATCTTATTGATCCTCATCCCTCCCGAACCAAAATACTCACGTGCTTTGTTGATGTTAAGTGCCTCTTCATTGTCCGTCCGGATTTCATAGTGTAATAGTAACAGTAACACTCTTGTTCTACGTGAATTGTGGCTTGTATCAAGTGTAATAATATAAATCTAATAAGAAACAGTGATGTTTTTGTGACTTATTTTTTGGGTGCAAAAGTAAAATCAATGTAAATATTTGTTACACTATCAATCAATCATAGATTGTCAACTACCTTAAAAGTCACATATGTCGTGATTTGTTATTGACAATGTAAAAAAGTTGGATCATATTTCTCTAAAGTGAACAAAAATATAAACTGAGAAACTAAGGGTGTCTGCATCCTTGATTTGTTAAAGTGTTTGAGATCTTAATTTACCTTCACTAATTAAGGGCAGAAATACTCTTGCTTTCTCACTTTAGGTTTTTGCTCAATTTAGATGAACTTTATTCAAAAAAAAAGTTTATATTGATATTAAACTCAAAAAAAAAAAAAAAAAAAAACTGGCAAGGTTTTAAAACAAAATATTTTTTTGGTGTGTCCATGTTCAACTATATTTACATTCTCTTGGGGTGTTGAAGCTATAAATGGAAGTGTCGAAATATATACGGGCTTGTTCGTCCTCCAAATCTGCAATTGGAATTCTCAGCGGCAGGATGTCACATATAGACCATTCTATGCGTCTGTTGTCGCGACTGAACTGAATTTACATTCATTCCTACACCTCCTCTCAATACTGTTCTACATATGTTTCCTGCATGGAAAGTTAGAGTCATTTGCTTTGTTTCCACTTTTATTTTGTCTCCATTAATGATTGCAAAAAAAATATTACTTATTTTCATTTCATTCTCTGTTTTCAAAGATTGGTAGAAACAAGTAGGTGTTAGGAGGATCGAGGGGAGCGCCTATACTGGTGCCTAGACCCCACGTTGCTAGAAAGACTTTCGACACAAGGACCTTACATATGGATCCACCGACAATCACCTTCTCTTCAATACTTGTCCCAGTCGAACCTTCGACTCCGATACCACTTGTTAGGACTGAGGGGAGAGCCAACACCAAGAGATCTCCTTCCATAAGTTAAGTGAAGAACTACATAAGTTGGCTTGACACCACATCTTAACCCAAAACCGTAAGACACCAAGTTTATGTGTCTTTTTCATTTATATAGCCTTTAACTTGTTAACTTCTTTCTAATGTGAGATTTATTCATCCACATATTACTCACACCCGGAATTCCAAACAACAGGAAATATGAAATGAAATTGCAAGTATTAATGAAAACAAAGGAAAACAAGAAATGGGAACAATGGAAACAAGCCTTTAACTTTTTTCCTGAAAACATCTACAAATAAAAAAGTGAGTAATTTTAAGAGGTAAAAAAAAAAAAAAAGCATTTTGTGGCTTTTATGACATTGAAATAATCTTGTTTGATGAGAGAATTTTGTTTTTAACAATGTTACTTTGGTAACATGAACATCAAGGAAGCATCTAGTAATTTTGGATCAATTGGTGACTTTTAGGTAGCATCTTCTGCTGATATTTTACTTTATAATTTTTTTTTACATTTTCTCACTCATAGAAATTTTTTTTACAAAGAATCTATTTAATTTCGGGTTAACCCGATCCCATCCCATTTAGACCCGATCTTAAACCAACGAAAGATATGATCGGGTTCCTTGATCCCAGGGACGAGTTCGGATTCAAAGATTTGACCTTATCAATATTTAAGATTGAATAAGGGACAAAAATAATCGATCCCAACCCGTCCCACGCTCATCCTTATTGGGTGCGTAGTTGTTACTCTAGAAGTGGGCCATGAGGCCTAAAGTGTTTGACTTCTTGGATTAAGCTGTGTAGTTGTAGGTCTACTCGTATTTGACTTGGGTTCGAGATTTCGGTCCACAGTATAATCACTAAAAAAACACATACTCAGTGTGTTCGGGAAGCTGTAAAAAATAGATTATTCTAATAATCGATTATATGTATAATTAAATATTGTAAAAATCGGTTATAATCAGAATTTATTTTTGTTTTAGTATGTTTGTTAAAAAATAATTTTATGATAATCTATTTCGTTCGGATGATACAAAAAATAACGATTTTATATAGTAAATTACGAAAAAAATTGTATGAAATTATTTTGTTTACGTTAATGTTAAGCAAAAGAGGAGGGAGAGAGAAAGAGCATTGCAAATGAGAGTGAGAGAAAAAGTTTTTTCCTCAAAAAAATACTCCTTATTTTTAGATGGAGGAAAAAAGATGAAAAAACAGCTTAAAGATGAAAAAATAATCTTTCCCAACTATGCTATTAAAGTTTCAATTTGATTATTTATATAAAATAAAAAATTTAATAATCAATACTTGTTTATCTCGTAGAATAAACTGTTGTTCTCACCTAACATGCTTGTTGTATGTCTAAATAAGTTTGATATGTTTTCGTCAAACTGCATGGATAGTGCATTAATTTCCTAAGGATGCCATTGAGTTCAAATCATATAAAACTAGGGGGAAAAGCAGATTTTGAAAGAGAATGATCATGGTTTTTATAAAAAGCATGAAAGTATGTTTAGATTCACCATTTAACAAGTGAAAATCCATGCTGTCCAACGTGAAACCAGCTCTATCTGTAACAGATGAATTAACTATTGAAAAGAGAGGACAAAATCTTGATGTCAATTACTTGGAGGGTGGAAGGGATTGGATGTGCATGAAATGAACAAGTTAATTAAAGAGATGGACTCAGAAAAAAAAATTGTCGGCAAGGCAGCTTTTGCTCTTACGCACGACGAGCGAACCAGGTGTTATCTTCATCGTCCAATGCAACAAAAAAAAAAGAGACAAAAAAAGGACATTTTTGTGCAAAAACGAGAAGAAAAAAACTGGTCTTCATATTTTAAGATACACAGTGGGGGGGGGAGAGGTGATATAGGGGATCCTCTTTGAATGCAGTGAATTGGGGGAATCCACAAGATGGCAAGGCACGCTGAAGCTTTATATAATAGAACTTTATTATTTTTTAAAATTGAGGGTTTAATAATTTTATTTGTAAAAGGAAGAAAAGCTGCTAAGACAACTTGTATGTGGTATGCTGGAGTAATGGATATAAAAAATTAGTGTCCAACACGTATAAAAAATAATTTTCAGTATTTGTTTATTGTTTTTTTTCCTCATCATATATTTTAGAGTAAAGGTTTAAATTGGTCTTTGAAAAATTTCAATGACTCATTTTTAGTCTCTAAAAAAATAAATTACCTATTTAGTTTCTCAAATTTTTAAAGCGTTCAATTTTAAAATTTAAATACATGAAAGTTATGCACTTTTTTACATTTCATTAATTTTTAATGACGGAAATCCGTCATAAATCACGCATGATCACTGTTGGGTCGAGTAGAAAAGTTAATGGGACACATAAACTAGTAAATAAACTAATGTATCTCATATTTGAAAACAAAACTTAAGAGATTATATAAATAATTTACTTTTTTCAAGAACCAAAAATGAGTTAGTGTAATTTTTCAGGAACCAATTTAATTTTTTACTCTATATTTTACTACTCCAAAACACCATCAGATCTACTATATTTATGGTGTCCAATTCCGTGGACAAATATCTTTACTGGTATTCAATCAAATTAAGTACATACATATTCTTATGGCTGTCCTTGATAGACGTGGATGGGACACGATAAAAGAGTTTTGTTTTATATTTGATTTGATGTATTAATGTATTAATAAATAAAAGAGAACAATCTACGAAATTAAAAAATGTGTCTTATGAAATGAATGCAACTTTTACAAAATGCATATCTGATTTAATAGAGCCACAATTTCTTTTTCTTTTTTTTTTGTGCTAATAGAGCCACAATTTTAAACACGCTAAAAGTGAAATATTTCACTGAAAAAGAATTAGAGCATAACATGCCAATTTTTTTTTTATCTCATTCTGCCCACTTTCCAATGGATACCTATATATTTTTAGAGTAATTAATTTTTTTTTACTTTGTATCATTTAAATGGTTACATTAGTCATGATATTAAAAATATGATTAAAGTGAGAGGCAATAATAACTCCTGAAGTTAATATGACAAATATATATTTTCTTGAAAGTAATATGACAAACATAAAATGACGGAGAATAAGATAATTTCTTGCTTACCAAACATAAAATGGTGGAGAAATTCTCCTATGCATTGTACAGGATAACATCCCTGCCTTGCTTCCCAAGTCATGGAGTAGCGAAGAATTTCTCCTATGCATAATGTACAGTATAATATCCATATGCCTTGCTTACCAAGTCATGGAGTAACGAACAAAGTGAATACATCTTAAAAAAAGGTGGTCGGTTATCATCAATCAATTAAATTAGTTAAAAGTCGCACTACCACCAACCCCTTATAGTCATTTTTGCATTTATATTACAATATTACAATATATATCATTTAATTTAATTTAATTTAAGAAGTGGATAAGAATAAGTAGCTTCCTTTCTTGGTTGGCTATCTGTTTAAATATTTAAAAGTTGCACTATCATATAGGGATGTGCAAAACCCAACCCGACTCTAGAACTCGTCTTAATCCGTAGTGTTTGGAACGGATATGATCCTAATTCGTAAAAGAGAATGGACGAAGCTGTCCTATTTAGTGATCCGGTGCCGGATTAGGGATGGGCTTGGAGATTCTTCAATTCAATAAATTCTCATGTACTGCTTGTTCCCAAACGAGGAAGTTGATAGTTCGACCATCACCAGCAAAAATTGGGAGTGAACCTCTCACATTTTTAGAACGTAAACAAGGTGAGATTGCGAACTAATACACCTGTCGCATGGACCATTTAAATATTTTATGGTTTTAATTGATGCATCAACTAGATGGTCACGTGTTTGCTTGTTGTCAACTTGCAACCCCATTTAGATAATACTGGTGAGTTTACATCGTAGGCATTTGATGAGTATCTTATGAGGTTGATATTGAACATCATGTAACATATGTTCATACATAAAATGGACTTGCAGAATCATTCATCAAGCATCTAAATTGAATGCAAGATCATTAATTATGAGGTCAAAACTTCCTATTTATATTTGGGAACATGCAATCTTGCATGCAGGATATGAATCTCCTTGTATAAAATATCTTAACCATCAAGAGGAGATTTATTTATGTCTCAGTTTGCCGATTGTCATTTTGATGAATTGGTTTTCCAAATATTAGGGGGGAGAGAATAAGCAGTTAGAAAAAAAGATTAGTTAGAATGAATTATCATTCTCTCATCTTTATCCTCGTACGAAACAATACGAACTGGAAGTTCAAAAGATAATTAATTGAATAAATCATATGTGCCAGCTGCTAATTCTCCAGTCAAAATCGATGTCCTTGTTGGATGGTCGCGCTGTCGCGCACGCGCCAAAAAGAACGAGCGGTTTATAAAACTGTAGTTTAGGGCGACAACTCGGATGTCGTCTCACAAGGACTCTCGAAGTGTTATTTATCGCAAAAATCAGTTTTTTTTTTTTTGGGGGGTTGTTTGGATGCAATCAAAGAAAATAAAACAATGAAAACAAAGCAATTCAAAGAGATTATCAAGTAGCAAAATACGATTAATCTACTGTTCTCGAATTTCCAACTATCATCGGTTCATGTAATTCCAAGCCCTAAGCAAATTCTAATCCCCTTTCAGTTGTAGCAACAATTAACAACGCAATCGCTACTACGGATATATGTTCCTATTCCCGAAATAACAAACGGGGTTAAGCCCTCATGAACTAACGAACATGAATGAACACACACGAAATAACAAACGCGATTAAGTATAGGAACATAACATCACCGAAACGAATCAATACAACACTATACACTCCTGAAATAACAAACAGAAATGTATAATATGGTATTGAAAAGGGAAAAGCAAGTAAAGTAGGAATTACAAAACCTCAAGTATATGGAATTCTCATACAGTAGACTAATCTAAGAAATTAGTTCTCCATGACAATAACGAAAAAACACAGAAAATATGTAAAACTATGGAGAAGCAAAAGTCTTTTCAAGCTGTTAATTAAGTCCACTCGCGAGGCGAGCACACCTTCGCGAGGCGAATATTGTGAAAAGTCAGCAACGTTTGGTCTTCTCGCGGGGCGAAGGACTACTCGCAAGGCGAGACTCTTCAAATTCCAAACTGTCACAGCCGTGACCTTCAGCATGGTTAAACCGTGATAGCTTCTGGTCTTCCAGGGTTGGATTACTCGCGAGGCGAGTCAAGTGTTCGCGAGGTGACACAGAAACCTTGCATTTTCCTGGAACAGTCAGCCTTCAGGGTCGCGAGGCGAGAAGAGTAGTCGCGGGGCGAACCAGAGAGGATGACATTTTCACTGTTCTGCTGGCTTTCAGGTTCGCGAGGCGAGAATACTCTCGCGAGGCGAATCCCCTGTTTCTTTATTCTCTTGACTTCCAACTTAACCTGAAAACAAAGACACAACTATAAGTGTATTATTTGACTCAAAACTGGCTAATTTAACCTAAAACTACTTTAGAGACTCAAAACCTTGCTTGAGGACAATCTAATCTAATTTGGGTGAAAATAGGATATAATTTGCACAAAACCCTGGTCATACTAGCCATAAAACTAGATGAGCCAGAGGCTGATCAAAATACCCCAAACTTAAACTTTGCTTGTCCCCAAACAAACTAAAACTCAAAAAATCAAAAAGACTCAAGACCTGGCAAGCTTTAAAAGATTCAATCAACCTTGCACAAATTCAAGCAATACATCAAAACAGTTTTCTTCAATGTCCCCCCTTTCAACCAAAGCAATCCCCACAATCATTCATTCTAAACAATTGAGAATTTTATCATTCAAACAATCATTAATCTAAGCAGGGGATCCAAGTTACACACAAGAGGGAGATCACCAAATTCAAACAACTGCCTTCCTCACAAGGGCATTTAGTGTTCACTCAATCGCTCAGTTTGTGTCAGGCTAACAACATTTCACTCAGTTTCACTTTTCAAGAACACTTCCCATAAATTTGATTTTCATCTCCAAATGATTCCCACAGAAAACATGCATGCAACATCAAAAGGACTTTTATGGGTTGTAATGGGGCCTGGCTAAGGGTAGGATATACAAGGATACTAGGCTGAAGACCCTAGGAACTGAGAGAGCATGAAACACTTCAAAACATTGAAATTCCACTCAAGTTCCTTTTCTCATTTCTCTTTATGCCTTGGGTGACTACAGCCTCTTTTTTTTCTAATACTTTTATTTTTTAACATTTTTACACTTCCTTTTTTTTTCTCTCTGTTTTTTTTTCTACAAGCCTTTGGCTCCAACCTTTTTATTGTATTTTTTTTTCTCAATCCCAAACAACATATTACACCTTGCAGCCACCCCAAACTTAGTTTCTTGCACCCATTTTCTTTCTAAGATTCCACGCTCTCCTAATCCTAAGATCGGGTTAACATGGGTTTTTCCAGATTTTGGCTCATAACATAGGGTCATCAAGACTTAACAATAGGCTAGTCAGGCTCAAAGGGGCTAACTAAGGAACATGCATTAGGGATGGTTATTTTAGGCTAAGTAGTTATTTACAAAGAAAATGCCTAAATCATCTGAAGCAAACACATAATCATGCAAACCATAAAGAGATTCAAGTAAATTCAGGAAAGTGCAACTTAAAAGTGATTTCACACAGTTTAAAACATGTTTGAGGCTCAAAACCTCACCTGGACATTCATGCAAATTGTTTGACAGAGATTCTATCCCTAGTGTGTGCTTCATATCACCCCAAACTTATCATAAATCATGCCATTATAACAAAATCTCAAAGTTCAGTTTTCAATCACATGGGAATCACTTTTCAAAAACAAAAATTTTTCAGCCTAGGGGGAATCATCACAAAAATCATGCAATCAATCTGTGCAAAATCAATCAAAATTCATCAAACTTGCCAACAAAAGACTCAACACACAAATACTCCTGAGCTTCTCAAATTATTCAGGAGCTTTATTAAAAGAAAAGGAAAAAAAAAAGACACAACAAAACTACGACTAGTTCCCTCCCCCACACTTAAAACATGCATTGTCCCCAATGAACAACAGAACTATAAAATCAGAGTGAGGGAAAGGAAAGGAAACTCCCTGATTAAGTGTCAGTGTAGGTGGGAGCTTCCAAGGAGAGCTCCTCAACATTAGCATCCACAGGAACACCAGCATCCACACCATGGAATGGCTTCAGCCTCTGCCCGTTAACCTTGAAGGACTTGTGGGTACCTGCACGTTCAATCTCTACTGCACCATAAGGAAAAACGTTAGTCACAACAAAGGGGCCATCCCATTTGGACCTAAGTTTCCCAGTCATTAATTTCAGGCGGGAGTTAAACAGTAAGACTTGCTGGCCCACAAAAATTCTTTTCTAGCAATCATCCTATCATGAAAATGTTTTGTTTTTTCTTTATAAATCCTGGAGCTTTCATAGGCTTCTAGCCTAAGCTCCTCAAGTTGCTGCAATTGCAGTTTTCTTTCAACACCAGCTCTCTTCATGTCCAAGTTACAGCACTTGACTGCCCAGTATGCACGGTGCTCAACTTCTACCGGGAGATGACACGCCTTACCAAATACAAGCCGAAAGGGGGACATTCCTATAGGTGTCTTGAAAGCAGTCCTCTGAGCCCACAGTGCGTCTTCCAGACGGCGGCTCCATTCCTTTCTGTTCGGCTGCACCATCTTCTCTAGAATCTGCTTGATCTCCCTGTTTGATATTTCAGCCTGGCCATTGGTCTGGGGATGGTAAGCAGTGGAAACTCTATGTACAACCCCATACTTCCTGAGTAAGGCTTCCATGGTTCGGTTGCAGAAGTGAGTGCCCTGGTCACTGATGATAGCCTTAGGTATGCCAAACCTGCAAAAAATGTTGGACCTAACAAATTTGGAAACAACTTTAGCATCGTTAGTCCTAGTGGAGATTGCTTCCACCCACTTTGAAACATAGTCAACAGCCAAAAGAATATACAGAAAACCAAAAGAAGGAGGGAAAGGACCCATAAAATCAATCCCCCACACATCAAAAACCTCACAAAAAAGCATGGGCTGCTGAGGCATCTCACTCCTACGAGTGATGGCAGGGCCTGTTGTTTGACATTCTTTGCAATTCCCGTATACCTCATAGGAATCTCTAAAAATTGTGGGCCAGTAAAACCCAGAATCCAGGACTTTTCTTGCTGTCCTCTGAGGTCCAAAGTGGCCTCCAACTTGAGAGGCATGTGAGAAGTGCAAAATGGACTCTGTCTCATGATCGGGGACACACCTCCGAATCACCTGATCACTGCAAAACTTCCAAAGCTACGGATCATCCCACACATAGTACTTTGAATCACTCTTGAGCTTGTGGAACTTGGATCTACTTGTACATGCAGGAACAACACCAGCAACAATAAAGTTAACTTTGTCAGCAAACCAGGGGGTTACCCCATACAGATGTAAAAGTCTCTCATCAGGGAAATCATCTTGGATGGGAGAAGTATCCTCATCCCTTGCTATTCGGCTCAAGTGATCGGCTACCAAATTTTCAGCTCCACTCTTGTCTTTTATCTCCACATTGAACTCTTGGAGCAAAAGCATCCACCGGATTAGCCTTGGCTTAGCTTCTGGTTTCTTTAACAGGTACTTCAGAGCTGCATGGTCAGTGAAAACAATAACTTTTGAACCTAGCAAATAAGACCTAAATTTATCAAGTGCAAACACAATAGCTAGCAGTTTTTTCTCAGTGGTGGTGTAATTGGATTGTGCAGCATCTAATGTCCTAGAAGCATAATGAATGACATGGGCAACCTTGCCCACCCTTTGTGCCAGAACCGCTCCCACAACAAAATTGGAAGCATCACACATTAGTTCAAAAGGGAGTGTCCAGTCTGGGGGCTGGATGATGGGGGTAGAGGTCAATGCTCTTTTCAGGTAGAAAAATGCCTTCTTGCAATTGTCATCAAAATGGAACAGGGCATCATTCTTCAGCAGGTTTGACAATGGCAGAGCTATCTTGCTGAAGTCCTTTATAAAGCGCCTGTAGAAACCTGTATGTCCAAGAAAAGAACGAATCTCGCGTACGCAAGATGGGTAAGGCAATGAAGAAATCACATCAATTTTTGCAGGATCTACTGAAATACCCTCTTTAGAAATTACATGACCCAAAACTATCCCCTGTTCTACCATAAAGTGACATTTTTCTTAATTCAAAATCAGATCAATCTCAATGCATCTTTGTAGAACTAAACTCTGACTATGCAGACATGCATCAAATGATGAGCCATATACAGTGAAGTCATCCATGAACACCTCCATGCAATTTTCAATGAATTCAGTAAAAATGCTAAGCATGCATCTTTGGAAGGTGCCAGGAGCATTACAAAGGCCAAATGGCATCCTCCTATAGGCAAACGTACCGAAGGGGCACGTGAAAGTGGTCTTTTCCTGATCCTCAGGGGCAATATGGATCTGGAAATACCCGGAAAAGCCATCAAGAAAGCAATAATGAGATTTACCAGCCAGCCGATCCAAAGATCTGATCTATGAACGGCAAAGGAAAGTGATCCTTTCTGGTGGCCTGGTTCAACTTCCTATAATCTATACAGACTCGCCAGCTATTCTGGACTCTAGTAGGTACAAGCTCATTATTATCATTCCTAACTACTGTGAGACCGGACTTTTTGGGTACAACTTGCACCGGACTTACCCAAGTACTATCAGAGATGGGGTATATAATACCTGCCTGCAGAAGTTTAGTCACCTCTTTCTTCACCACATCCAGAATCAATGGGTTTAGCCGCCTTTGGGCCTGCCTTACTGGTTTAGCCCCATCCTCCAATAGAATTCTGTGCATACATCTGGAGGGGCTAATTCCTGGAATGTCAGCTAAGGTCCACCCAATAGCCTTCTTGTGCTTCTTCAGAACCTCCAATAGTTTTGCTTCCTGGTCAGAGTCAAGGCTGGAGGAAATGATGACTGGAAGTTTTTCATTCGTCTCCAGGTAGGCATACTGCAGGTTCCCAGGAAGTGGCTTGAGCTCTAGGGAGGGTGATTGCTCAACGGATGGTACATTGGGAGTAGCCATGATGTCAAGGACTCCTGCAGAACAGACAGCTTCACTCTCACTATCACTATCACTATCACCCTGCAAAGTGGAATCAAGAAACTCAACACAAACAACACACGGGTTAGTGTTAGTACAGTTAGTACATGAATATAAATCATCAAAACCAGAAATAAAGGGAAAATCTGAAACAAGGTCCTCATGGGTATCATCAATGATCTCAGAAAGTAACTCTAAGTGGAAAACAGAGTGCTCCTCCAGTGGGTGTTTCATAGCATCAAAGATGTTGAACTTGGCCACAATATCACCAAACTCCATAGACATAGTCCCATCATTCACATCAATATTAGTCTTGGCTGTCTTCATGAATGGTCTCCCCAGGATTATTGGTGATCTACTGGAATTTGTCTCTCCAGCCATGTCTAAGATGTAGAAGTCCGCAGGGAAGATCAACTCATCAACTTGCACCAACACATCTTCTACCATTCCCATGGGTCGGGCACTGGTCCTGTTGGCTAACTGGATGGTGAGACCTGTATACTGCAGGGGCCCAAGATCAAGGTTGTTAAAGATAGATGTAGGCATGACATTTATAGAGGCTCCCAAATCCAACATGCAATTTTCAAATCTTCTATCCCCAATAGTGCATGGAATAGTAAATGTGCCCGGATCCTTGCACTTCTGTGGTAGTGCCTGAGTAGGGGTTAAAGCAGCAACTCTTTCTGGTGTAGGCTTAGACTGGATAAGAGCTGAAACATTTCGTCCCAAATCAACCCTCTCATTATTCTTCAACTTCCTCTTGTTGGTGCATAGATCCTTCAGAAATTTGGCATACTTAGGCACCTGCTTGATCACATCTAGAAGGGGAATATTCACAGCTACCTTTCTGAACACATCTAAGATCTCCCTTTCCTTGTCTTCACCACCAATTTTCTTATTTTTCTGAACTGTGTGGGAATGGGATTGGTGGTTTGTATACCTTCTCAACTTCAACTTCAACAATAGGCTCAGGAGTTACCTCAACAGTTGCTTCATCTTTTTCAGAGGTGGCCTCAACAACTTTTCCAGATCTCAGAGATATGGCACTCACATTAAGGTTGGAGGCTTTGGGATTTATCACTGGATGTGCAGGTAGTTGGGTTGTTCTTTGAGCTTGCTGTATATTATTTATGGAGGTGGCCAGTTGTCCAACTCGTGTCTCTAAATTTTGAATGCTGGCATCTGTTTGCTGCTGAAACTGTGCCTGTGAGGCCTAGAGCTGTCCGACTTGCTTCTGGAAAAGTGTAGTCATTTGTGCATTCATTTGTGAAGTCAATTGTGAAGTCATTTGTTTGAACATGTCTTCCAGTGAAGGTCCAGAAGGTGCAGAAGAGGTCACTTGAGGAGGATTATGAGGTGCCATCGGTTGTTGTTGGGATGAGTTCCCATACTGAAGATTAGGATGATTCCTCCAATTGGGATGGTACCTATTGGTGGAGAGGTCTGGAGTGTTGTACCGATTCTGACTGTTTCCTTGATTATAGGGATTTACTGCATAAGCTTGAGGTGCTTCACTGATGAACTCTTCTCTCTGGATGGGGCATGGATCATATGGGTGCTCAGGAGAATTGCATATGCCACATAACCTTGCAGGATGAACCCTATCTATTGCCAATTGCCTTACAAAAGAAGTTAGCTCATCCATTCTATTCTCAAGGGCCTGGTTGGAAGAGGAACTATGGACCTCATGCACACCTCTTGTCTCAACCGAATTTCTTCTGGTAGTAAACTGTTGGGAATTCAGTGACATATTCTCAATGAGTTGCTTGGCAGCAGCTGGGGTCTTATCAACAAGTGCTCCCCCACTAGCAGCATCCAAAAGATTCCTATCCATCGGCAATAATCCTTCATAAAAGTACTGGATAAGGAGTTGTTCAGAAATCTGATGCTGGGGGCAACTGGATACCAAATGCTTGAATCTTTCCCGATATTCAGCTAGCGACTCATTCCCTTGCCTGATGCCACATATCTCCTTCCTTATTGATGCAGCTCTAGAAGCAGGAAAATATCTTTCTAGGAAAACCCTTTTCAAATCATTCCAAGTGGTGATAGAGTTCGGCTCAAGATATAACAGCCAATCCTTTGCAACTCCCTGGAGTGAGAACGGAAAAGCTTTCAGCTTGATGCTATCCTCAGTGACTCCCTCTGATCTCGAGGTTGTGGAGCAGACAACTTGGAATTCCTTCAAGTGCTTGTGTGGATCCTCTCCTGCAAGACCATTAAACTTTGGCAACAAGTGAATGAAACCAGATTTTAGTTCAAAAGGAGTATCAGCACCAGGATATGAAATACACAATCCATTATAATTTACATCAGGGGCAGCAAGCTGTCTTAATGTCCTTTGGTCTCCCATGTTTTCAAAAACAATTTTAGAATTAGAATCACTACTAGTGCTAGCCCGAAATTCTCTACGGAGTGTGTGCAGTGTTCTTTCAATTTCAGGATCAAAATCACACAATTCAGGGCAATTAGACCTAGTAGCCAGACCAATTCAAAACAAAAACAGAAAAAAAAAGAAAGAAAAGAAAAAAAAAACAAAATGCGAAAAATAACAAACAAGAGTCCCGTGCAACGACGCCAATTTTTGGTCGCGCTGTCGCGCACGCGGCAAAAAGAACGAGCGGTTTATAAAACTGTAGTTTAGGACGACAACTCGGATGTCGTCTCACAAGGACTCTCGAAGTGTTATTTATCACAAAAATCAGTTTTTGGGGGGGTTTTGTTTGGATGCAATCAAAGAAAATAAAGCAATGAAAACAAAGCAATTCAAAGAGATTATCAAGTAGCAAAATACGATTAATCTACTGTTCTCGAATTTCCAACTATCATCGGTTCATGTAATTCCAAGCCCTAAGCAAATTCTAATCCCCTTTCAGTTGTAGCAACAATTAACAACGCAATCGCTACTACGGATATATGTTCCTATTCCCGAAATAACAAACGGGGTTAAGCCCTCATGAACTAACGAACATGAATGAACACACGCGAAATAACAAATGCGATTAAGTATAGGAACATAACATCACCGAAACGAATCAATACAACACTATACACTCCTGAAATAACAAACAGAAATGTATAATATGGTATTGAAAAGGGAAAAGCAAGTAAAGTAGGAATTACAAAACCTCAAGTATATGGAATTCTCATACAGTAGACTAATCTAAGAAATTAGTTCTCCATGACAATAACGAAAAAACACAGAAAATATGTAAAACTATGGAGAAGCAAAAGTCTTTTCAAGCTGTTCAGAATGGCAATTTATACTATTCAGAAATTAAGTCCACTCGCGAGGCGAGCACACCTTCGCGAGGCGAATATTGTGAAAAGTCAGCAACGTTTGGTCTTCTCGCGGGGCGAAGGACTACTCGCGAGGCGAGACTCTTCAAATTCCAAACTGTCACAGCCGTGACCTTCAGCATGGTTAAACCGTGATAGCTTCTGGTCTTCCAGGGTTGGATTACTCGCGAGGCGAGTCAAGTGTTCGCGAGGCGACACAGAAACCTTGCATTTTCCTGGAACAGTCAGCCTTCAGGGTCGCGAGGCGAGAAGAGTAGTCGCGAGGCGAACCAGAGAGGATGACATTTTCACTGTTCTGCTGGCTTTCAGGTCCGCGAGGCGAATCCCCTGTTTCTTTATTCTCTTGACTTCCAATTTAACCTGAAAACAAAGACACAGCTATAAGTGTATTATTTGACTCAAAACTGGCTAATTTAACCTAAAACTACTTTAGAGACTCAAAACCTTGCTTGAGGACAATCTAATCTAATTTGGGTGAAAATAGGATATAATTTGCACAAAACCCTGGTCATACTAGCCATAAAACTAGATGAGCCAGAGGCTGATCATTGGACAATCTAATATTGCAAATGAGTCTCAAACACACATGAAGCGTGAGAGAAGTGTCGGTTCCAAAGATAAAAATCCCCAAATAAGAAAATGTGCTAAAAAGCAAGATGGCCAAATTGAGGATATGGAAACTCTAAAAGAGTCCTCAAACATAATTAATGTTTCAGTTCCAGAAGAAACTCAAGTGCCTGAAACTTGTGAAAATAAAGAGATCTCAATAAATTATATCATGAATGGAATACGATGGAACCGATATGAAGTCCACATTGAAGATGTTTTGGCATTCAATGTAGTGCTAAATTAATAAATGATAATGAGAATCACGAAATAAAGTCTATTAATTATTGTAGATAAATAAATGATTTGCCAAAATGGAAAGAAGCAATTGGAAAGTCTATTAAATTTGTTTGCCTGGCGAAAAGTTTTTGGACCTGTCCATACACCTGAAGGTGTAAATCCAGTTGGATACAAATGAGTTTTTGTGAGAAAACAAAATGAGAATGTGAAATTATGAGATACAAAACCCGACTTGTAGCTCAAGGGCTTTCTAAAAGACCCTCCATTAGTTTGAAGAGACATATGCCCATGTGGTGGATGCAAGTACTTTTCGATACTTAATTAGACTGGTTGCAGATGAAGGACTCAATTTCCATATAAAGAATATTGTTACAACCTATTCTATGGATAACTTGATAATGACATTATATAAAACTCCCTGAAGGATTCAAAATGCATGAAGTATATCCATGAAGGATTTAAGATGTTGGAAGCATATCCTTGAAGGATATGCATATACCTTATTCTTGAAGGATATAATATATTTGAAATGTATAATTTAAATCCTTGACAGATATACTTTTCCAAATTTCCCAATGTGAGGATTTTAAACATATAGCTCGAGCCTCAAAAGAGGTATTAATGGACTTGAAGTTCAAAATCTAGAAAATATAAAATATGCTGATGTAAATAGCCATTATTACATCTTATGGTTTACTCGAGAATAATATCTACATGGAAAATCTCGAAAGGATTAAAAATAAAAAAAAACATCTAATTAGATTTACGATTTATACGCATGATGTTGCCATCATAGATAAATTTATTTTAATTCTTTAACAATAATTTTTTTTTTCTTAGATATCTATGTATATAAATTTGTAAATGTGTTTAATATAATTACTATGAATTTAGGTGATTTGAATATTATTGGAATGACTTGAAGTTGTTCCAAACTATACAAGATATAAAGAAATATCTTGAAATGAAATTGTTCCGTCCAAAAATCTCGATAAAGAGACTTCAAGGACAAAATTAAATCACTCAATCCTCTCAACTATTTATCTCTCACAAATGATAGGTTTTGGGATATTCATCTTGATAGAACCCGAGTCCTGCTCCTACGTATCCAGTATGGAACCAAATCTGAGATGTAGTTCTGTGTTGATGGTCCTATTTATAGAGTCGTGTGGGTGTTACCGGTGTGGTATTTATCCAAGTGTTTCTTATGCGGGCTTGATCTCCTACGCTATTGGTGGCATTTAAGAGTCATTATCATGAGAAATATTTTCTAATAAATGAGGGGGCACCGTGGGCGAAGGCGTCGTTGTGGTTATCTTTGCCCCTTTCATGATTTGCGGTATCATAGTATTAAATCCTCATTATCATCTGACATTTGGTTATCGGGTCCCTTGCTTTCGGTGGAGGGACTTACCCCTCCCTCCTATCCGATTTGGGACATCTCAGTCAGGGTACTCGATCGACCGTCCTTTATGGAGGAAGAGGAAGGTTGCTCGTATTCGATGCTAAGTTCATACACACCAGTTCCATTCTCTAGTTTTGTAAGGGTTGACCTTTGGTGGTCCGACCTTATATTCTCGGTCGGTACACAAAACCCCAAGCTAAGGACTGTTTTTCAGTGAAGGAGTTTATATGTTTCAGATTTTAGCTAACCGACGTGCTTCCGGGAGACGTGTCCGATCCGCTGTGTGCAAGACCTGGTTTTAGGTCTCAGTCTTATAGCGTTAGATACCATCATGAGGTTTTCATGATGGTTTTTTCCCTAGGCGTTTCCTTTTGAAGACATGTGGCCTTGTGATAAGACAACCCTCTTATCAACTTTTCGAATTTCTCTTGAAACTGTTTTAAACCAGGAAAACCAAAAGGTGTGACCTTTGGTTTTCCTTGTTACGTATGATATACTTTGAATGTGAAGAGGTATCATTCTTCAACTGCTTCGCCTAACGTAAGCGTCCCTTCATGAACTAGGTCATCACACTCTATAAATAATTTCAAAGAGAATTACAGTTTCCACGCCTCCTTGTTCATTCCCGTGCTTAGAATTTCTTCTAGATATTCATCTTCTTTTCTACCTTAAGTTTTTAGGTAGGCCTTTGATCTTATAAATTCTCCTGCATCCCTTCTCTTTGTTTTTTCATTATGAGTTCCTCACAAGAGTCTGCCTCTCAAAAAGCCACCATTGAGCCTGAAAGCCATGAGATTGGGGAGGATGCCTCCCCTTCAAACTCTTCATTCCCTTCCGCTGAACTTAAGGTTTCCTTAGATTACCTTCGTAGGGGTCAGGCGGACGGAGGAGGACGTGGTGACTTCCAACCCTCCTCTGTCTAAACGTTGTCGTAGGAAAGCAGTCAGGGTTGAGAAAGATCCTCCTCCCCCCATTACTTTACCTGGGTATGAGTGAGTTAAGGGCGAGGTAGGGACCTATTGGTCAAAGTACCGAACCTCCGAGTCCATAGTGGAACTCAAAGATCGGTTTCCATCTTTCATCCGAGGTATGAGGACAAGTTCATGCTTGATCCCTGTTCCGACACAGACCGTGTCTTTCTCGCTGCTTTAACAAATCATCCCCCCCTTTACCTTTGTATATAAAATGTTTTTTGACATCCTCGACCTTTCCTTTCCTTTTAACACATTTGAGCGGTCTGTCCTTACCGCTATAAATGTCGCTCCCACTCAGCTTCACCCGAGCAGTTGGGCCTTTATGAAGGCCTTTCAAGTCCTTGCTCCAAGATGAACATCACCCCCACCACCCCCATTTTCCTCTATTATTATCATATTCGTTTTGGGATCCTAATCGGTCTGGATTTCACTAAGCGGTCTTAACAACAGAAGCATTATCGGTGCTTACAAGTCATCCTGTAAGCACTTTAAAGGAGAGTTCTTTAAGGTGAGGCCTGTCGAGGGTTTTTCTCATCTTTTTTTTGACCAACAAGGGAAGCCTCACTTTCCTTTCTACTGGACTAGGCATCCCATTAAATTTGCAGGTTGGGGTGATGGGCCTTAACCAAGGATGAGAGGGTGAGCATCAGGAAGTTAAATGAGTTATCTCGGTCTCTCCTCGTAAAGACCTCCTACGCCCTTCACTTCCTCCGACCCTCCAAGCTGACCTTAGGAGTGAGTATTTATCATCACTTATTTTCTGCTAGTATCCTCAAAATTTGCTCTAATCTCGTTGTTTTGATTTTTAGGATCCACGTGAAAATTTGATTTTCGCTCTCTGAAGAAAGAGAAGGGGTCGGCTCCTCCTGCCTCGGCCAGGGATCCCAAGGAAAAGACTTTTCCAGCCGCGCACACTCCCATCCTTCCTCCCTCCCTGCTCTTATCAAGTGGTATAATGCCGCAGCTCGCTCTGGATCTTCGGTTGTCTTTGGGAACGACTTTAGGCTCTATTCCGAGCTGAATAGGGGTGAGCATCGGGCGGGTTCGGTCGGGTTTGGGTTGGGATTGTCAGTTTCCGGCGGGTTTGATGTAAGAAAAATCAAATCCATTTCCGCCCATTATGACTAGCGGATGGCCCGGGTGGCGGGTTGGTCGGGTTGCGGGCGAGTCGGTCGGTTTGCAGCGGATCAATTAAATTTTGTTTAAGAAAAAAAATAAAAAAAGTGAGACCCAATTAAATTGAGCATAAACCCAGAACCAGAAGGCAGAAGAATAGATCCAGAAAGCTTTACAAAAGAAAGAAAAATAACACAGAGAGCTCACACCTCACAGATTTTGAACACTAACACCATCCCTTTGTTCACCACACTCCACCATGTGCTGGATCTGGAACACTCTCCGTCTCTCCACTATGTGCATCTCGGAGCTGGAGAAGATGCGACCGGAGTATGGCGTGGAGGGAGGAAGAAGACGCCAGATCTCCGTTCACCACCGTCAGATCCGGCTTCGTCATGATGTCTTGGTGCTATACGGCGGACGAAGCAGTGACAGAGGTGGACGACCAGAGAGTATGTCATGGAGAGGAAGAACACGACTGCTGGTGCTGTACGACGTACGGCGACAGTCCGGAGAGTGGTGTCACGTGTGGTGGGTCTGAACTCCAAAGATCTGCATCTGCAACGAGTTGCCTTGTTGGTGACTTTGTGAAGCAGTGAAGGTCGATGAAGTGGGAAAGGCAAGAGGTGAGAGTCGGGGCAGCCGGGCAGAGGAATTAGGAAGACATGAAACATTTTTTTTTTGTTTTATTTTTTATCTTTTACCATATTGGGAGTGTTGGGTCTGATGGAGATGGTTAGTATTTAGGAAGTTTGGGATTGTTGGGTCACTATGTAATATTCTAGAGTAAAGCTAAAAGCTGCAAGGTAAGAATTGGGCCTTGGCCCACTAATGTTTAAATCAATATTTCTGATTTTTCTTAGTAGCGGGCCAGGTCGGGTACCGATGGATGGAAATTTTCAGAACCGAACCCGACCGTAACTATCCATATAAAACCTATTTTCTCAACCGCCCAATCCGCCCAACCGCTTCAACCTGCCCATTTCACCAAAAATGCTAACGGGTTGGTCGGTTTCGGGCGGGTCAAAAAATTCTGATCACCCATAGAGCTGAATCCCGACTTCATTAAGGGGACTGATTTAAAGCTGTTAAATAAATATAACCCTGAAGAAGAAGTTTAGGGGATCCAATTATGTGTCTTCGGACCATTACCACTGCTCAGTTCCTCTTACAAGATTTTGCCGAGAACAAGAGCAAGATGGAGCAGATGAAGACGGAATTTACCTAAGTGGACAAGCTGAAGGAAGAGCTGACTGGGGTGAAAACCGACCTTGTTGAGGTCTAGGAGTCGAGAATAGGGCAACTTCTCAGGTGGATGCTTTGAAGAAGCAACCGACTGAGGCCGAGGAAAGGTTGAAGGTGATTACCAACGAGAAGGAGGATCTAAATGCCGAACTTGCTTCGGAGAAGGTCACCTCGCTCAGGCTGAAGGAGAATAATGAGGAGCTTACCTTGGACTTGGATAAGAAAAGGGAAAAGAAAAGGTTCTACAAGCGCGAGCTGGAAGCCTCCAAGGAAAGCATCATGGATCAGCATGTCGCCGGTTTTGAGAAGGCACGTCGTCAGACTTGTCTTCTTGTTCCCGACACTGATTTCTCCCCAATGGATGTGCAAAAAGATGTCAAGGGCGGGAGATGGTTAACGAGAGCCAAATCAGTGAGGGTGGGAACAAGGATGGGGAGGCCGAGGAAGAGGTTATCTCATGACGCGACTGCTTCTTGATCCTTTTGTTTTTGTGAAACTTGAATGTACTGGACTCTAGAGGAAGCTGAGCAACAAGCTGAGGACACCCTTGCTGAACCATCACCTCAAGGCCAAGGAACCAACTAGTTCTAGGAGTTCTTAGGACTTAGAACCTATTTTGAATTTTTTTTTTTGAAAGGCTAAATGCCTTGGTCTGTACTTGATGGATTCTGTTTTAATTTTCTGCAACTATCCCTCTGTCATAAACAATTTTATATGATGTGTTTGAATATTTGAATGTTCACCTTCTCTACTGTGTTGAATGGTTGTTTCATTACCTTTTCGATAATGCCAAAAGGGAGAGAAAATATATGTTTTAGAGAAAGGTTAATAACAAATTAAATAGGCATATATTGAGCGGGAGCTTATATGATTGAGGGGGAGTAATCATATTATCATATCATTTTTTTCTCCTCTCTGATACCATATGCCTTTGCCTTGATACTATGAATTATTAAGTTGACAAAAACACTTAGCTTCTGCTTACACTCTGATTTTATAATTTGTTAAAAAGGTTTGTCATAATCAAAAAGGGGGAGTTTGTAAGACTCAATGACTTAAGGATTTTGATGTATGACAAATTCAATTTAATGTGTGTGCAAGTGTTTTAGTGTCAAATTACAAAGACAGGTATCAAGCAGTGATTAACAAGTTCTGTAAGCAATTCAAGGAGAATATTCAAAGAAGAACTTGAAGAAATCAAAGAGCTACATTGGAGAAACCAAGAAGAGCAAAGTCAAAGATCAAGGAACTATCAAAGACTAAGCTTAAAGGAGAATTAGATTTAAGTCTTAGATTCTTTCATATAAGAGAAAGAAATCTCTTATTCACAAATAGCTCATTTAAAAAGATGCATGAAGAAAATCATTTTTTCATAATCTACATTAAAAGGAATAAGTTTTAATGAAAATGATTTTCGGAAAATAAGAAAATTATTTGCCAGTACAACTACGTATTCAATGGGTGTAAATCTTTTTCTGTAACTGAAAAATGAATATAAGGTTTTTGATTCGGTACATAGATTTACTACACCTATGCACAACATGAAATCAGATCAGTTATAAATGGTTAACTGAATACAGTCCTGTATATATGTACGCGTGTATTCAAGTTTCTGGAAAATATGATGTTCATTAATACATAGATGTACTGAATGGATGTATTGGTGGATTAACCAAGTACAAGTTTTGGAAAAACACGTACAACCATGTACTACACAGGTGTACAGAAAGTATCAGTATGAAATTGGTTAATACATCCCTGTACTCGACCCCTGTTCAAGAAACCTGAAACAATGTAACAGATTCTGTTATCAGGCCCAAATCTGTTTTGATTGATCCCAACGGCTATAACTTGTTTTCAATAAATATTGGGATTGAAAGAACACTCACAACATATCAGAATTACACGAAATCAAATTGAGAAATCAATTGTGAAAATTATTCATCATCTTTCTTGAGCTTCAATGTAAAAAAGAGTGTTTCATACTCATTAGAGCTTCAACTTGTGTATCTGACTATTGAGAGTTTAGAATCAAACGTTTTTCTTTCTATTTGATTGTAAGCGAGAGGGAGTCTCTCTGTGTGATTAGGGTGAGGAATCCCTAAGTATGAAAGAACATTGAGGCTTTTCAGAAGGGTGTGGTATCCCAAGGTGAAAGAGTTCTCTGTGGTGTGAAGGTTTTTCAAGCTACCTGGTTAAAGCTTGTTGTGATAGTGTGTGAAAACCCACATGTGGAGTGGGGACTGGATGTAGGTCACAGTGGTGGTGATTGAACCAGGATAATCTGGTTGTGTGGTTGGTCGCGCTGTCGCGCACGCACTAAAAATAACGAGCGGTTTTTAAAACTGTAGTTTAGGGCGACAACTCGGATGTCATCTCACAAGGACTCTTGAAGTGTTATTTGTCACAAAAATCAGTTTTTTTTGGGGGGGGGGGGGGGGGGGGTTGGATTGGACTGCAAATAAGAAACAAAGCAAAACAAAGCAATGAAAACAGAGCAGTTGAAAAGATTATCAAATAGATAAAGACGATTAATCTATTGTTCTCGATTTCCCAACTATCATCGGTTCATGCAATTCCAAGCCCTAAGCAGATTCTAATCCCCTCCCGGTTGTAGCAACAATTTACAAGCGAAACCACTACTACAGATATATGTCCCTATTCCCGAATTAAGCAAACGGGGTTAAGCCCTTCGTGAACTAAGCGAACACGAAACGAACACACGCGAATTAAGCAAACGCGATTAATTATAGGAACATAATATCACCGAAAATAAATCAACACAACACAATATACTCATGAATTAAGCAAACAGAAATATATAGCATGGCAATGAAAAGGGAAAAGCATACAAAACAGGAAATACAAGAACCTCAAGTGTAGTGGAAATTGATTACAATAGATTAATCCTAGAAAATTAGTTCTCCATGGAAAAACGAAAACACACAGAAAAATGTAAAAACAATGGAGAAGCCAATATCCTTTCAATCTGCCCAGAACAACCTTTTATACTATTCAGAAACTAAGCCCACTCGCGAGGCGAACCCTCATTCGCGAGGCGAATATCATGAACATTCAGCAACGTTTGGTCTTCTCGCGGGGCGAAGTACTGCTCGCGTGGCGATGAATGGAACAGTCATGGCTTCTGGCCTTCAGTCTCGCGAGGCGAGATATGAATCCGCGAGGCGACACAGAACGGGTTGCATTTCTCTGGAACAGTCAGCTATCAGGGTCACGAGGCGAGATGTTGTTCGCGGGGCGAACCAGAGAGGATGACATTTTTACTATTCTGCTGGCTTTCAGGTTCGCGAGGCGAGAAGACTCTCGCGAGGCGAACTCCCTGTTTCTTTATTCCCTCAACTTCTATTTAACCTGAAAACAAAGAAATAGCTATAAGTGCATTATTTGACTCAAAACTGGCTAAATTAACCTAAAACTACTTTAGAGACTCAAAACCTTGCTTGAGGACAATCTACTCTAATTTGGGTGAAAATAAGATATAATTTGCACAAAACCCTGGTCATACTAGCCATAAAACTAGATGAGCCAGAGGCTTATCAGTGGTACTCCAAAACTCAAACTGTTTAATTTATGTCTTGCGCATATAATCTACGATATTTGATATTCATAGTTCTTGAAAGTTTAGTTCTTGATATGCAAAAGCCGAATTGAACATTGTGTAATCTGAAATAAAAATTGTGTTGTTCAAATATGTTGTTTAAGTTCTACATTGAAATCAATCTTATGCAACTAATTGAATCAAAACTGAATTGATTAAACCCGTTCTCAAACAATGAAACCGAATCTGTGTTAACTGTTCTTTATCAGTTTTGCTTGAATATGATATCTGCACTATTTGATCTTAATCCTTAGAGGCTTAACTGATTACTGCAATTGTATTTCTTGAGTTGTATTCTATTATTCCTAATTCATTCTTTCTTATCCTCATCTCTTTCTAATCAAGAATTTGTAAAAAGCCCTTCACTGTTTTAATAAAGATCCTGAGGCAACAAACCTGTTTTGAAAAGAATTTTTAAAGAGGGAAAAGTTTTTAGAAAACTCAATTCACCCCTCTCCTCTCGAGTCTTTGAAGCCAAAACAACAATTGGCATTAGAGCTAAACTCTTAAGTTTGGCTTAACAGCTATAAGAGTATGGCTTCCAATGACTGTTTGAATGAAGGGGCTTCCTTTGCTTGCCCTTCTGCCTTCAATGGAACTGAGTATATCTATTGGAAAGAAAGGATGATGATCTTTCTAGAGGCAGCTGGTGTAGACATATGGGATGCAGTAGAGAATGTACCCTTTGTCCCTTCTACTGTGGATGCAAATGGTGTTTCTAGAGAAAAACCTAAAACTGAATGGAATGAGGATGATAAGAAGAGAATTCAATTATAACATCTGCTTTAAGCCGTGATGATTTTTTCAGGGTTTCAAATTGCAAAACAGCAAAGGAGATGTGGGATACATTGCAAGTGACACATGAAGGAACCACATATGTGAAAAGGGCAAGAATGAACACCCTCACTCATGAGTATGAACTGTTCAGAATGAAACAAGGAGAGCTTATGACTGAAATGCAAAAGAGATTCACTCACATTGTCAACCAACTTGCTGGTCTTGGAAAAACTATATCAAATGAGGATAAAATCAACAAAGTTATGAGATGTTTGAGTAGGGAATGGCAGCCTAAAGTCACTGCAATATCAAAATCTAGAGATCTTTCATCAATGACCATTGCTACACTGTTTGGATAATTTCAAGAACATGAATTGGAGTTGAGCAGACTGAATGAGAGTGAAGAAACTGATAAAAGAAAGAAGGGATTGACTCTGAAATCACAAGTCAAAGAAGTAGAAGACAGTGATGATGATAATATAGAAAAAGAGGCTGAATCTGAAGAAGAAATGGGAATGCTAGTTAGAAGATTCAAGAAGTTCCTATAGAAGAAGGGTAACTTCAAAAGAAAGCCTTCTACCTTTCCTAAAAGAAACTTCAGCAAAGGTGACAATTCCAACAACATCACATGCTATGAATGTGGAAAAATTGGCCATATTAAACTTGACTGTCCAAAGCTGCAAAAGAAGGACAAAACTGAAAATTTTGACTCAAAGGACATGAAGTGGAAAAATCCAAGAAAGGCCTACATTTCTTGGGATGATCATGATCTAGAATCCACTGAAGAATCTGAATCTGAGGAGGCAAACTTGTGTTTGATGGCCAACAACAACAGTGATTCAGAAAGTGAAGTAAGTTCTAATTCACAACCTACTTTTGATGAATTGCAAGATGCATTTGATGAGTTACATGCTGAATATCTTAAGATTGCTAAACAATTTGTCTCATCTAGAAAAGTAATTGCTAAACAATGTGATGAATATGCATGCTTGAAAATAAAAGAAAGAGAACTAGAAGCTAGGAATAAAATCTTGATTGCATCTAGCTCAAACTAGTCTAAGTACTATGCAATGACTAAAGAAGTTAAAAAACTGAGAAATGACTTAGCAAGATTCACAAATGGTAGAGATAACTTGAATACTTTTTAGGACAGCAAAAGTGTGTTTATGATAAAGCTGTAATAGGCTATGAACCTAAGATACATGAGAAATCCTTTAAGAATTTTTTTACTGCACCTAAGACATCAAATATACCATTTGTTAGATGTTATTTTTGTGCTAGAAAAGGTCACACTGCTTCTACATGTTTCTAAAGAAACGATGCATATAATAAGTCCAAGTATGTGTGGGTTCCTAAAGGAACTTTTGATGGAACTAACTCCAAAGGACCCAAACAGTTTTGGGTACCTATAGCAAAAACATGAAATTCTGTTTTGTAGGTGTGTTGGAAGGTTAAGAGCAAAAATTGGAATCATGATATAGAGCCTTCTCCAAACACATTACGGGTAACAATAAAGAAAAAAATATTGATTGAATATGTTTTCTAATTATCATTATTAATATGTGATTGTGAATAGGGATGGCAATTTTACCCGTACCCGCGGATACCCGTGGATAAAATCAGTAACGGGCACGGGGCGGGTAGTTAAACGGGTACCCGTGGGTAAAATAAACGGGCAATTTCAATACCCGTTTATAAACGGGGCGGGGGCGGGTATCACACTATCCGTACCCGCGGATACCCGTACCCGTTACTTAAATTATTAAAATGCCCTTTATTATATATATGTAGTAATTGCTAAATGTATTTGATTACTTTTATTAGTAACTTTTGTAATTGGATAATGCTTTGATGCTTTCTTAACATCTATTTGTATGAACATGGTTATTTTAAATTGAGTTACGCATATTTTAGTAAATTTTCAAGTAAAAAGAGTATATATTTTTTCTGGAAAAAATAATTCGTGGATACCCGCAAACCCGCGGATATCTGCGAAACCCGCTGGATACCCGCCCGAAGGATACCCGCGTGGATAGTAGGCGGGGACGGGTACGGATTTTACCCGGCGGGTACGGGGGCGGGGGGAGTGCTACCAGTGCCCGCCCCGCCCCGTTGCCATCCCTAATTGTGAATCTTTTTGTGTTGACTTATATATCATTGTATAGTATGTCTACATTGTTCTATTAAAGTTATTTGATTGATCTTGAAATAATCATGTGGCTTTTGTTTCACAAATTTAATACAAGAAAATTGATGAAGGCTTGAATGATTTGTTTTGCTTGCTATGAAACAAGTAACTTTGAACATGATCTGTATCATAAGAACTTTATTCAAAGTGGAGAAATTGTGATTGAAAATGTTGATACAACTAAGCAACTTACTGATATTTTTACTAAGCCTTTGAACAAGGAAAGCTTCTTTTTCATTAGAAGAGAATTGGGCATAGTTGATCAATCCTATATCTGATCTTTGTTGAAAGTGTTTGTATGTTTAAATCTCTGTGTAAATATGCCTTGCTATTGTGTGATTTATCTCTGAGATGATCTATCTGTGTGTGGTTAGAAGAGAGTTTCAGTTAAAAATAAATTGATCAGGTACACCTATGTACTTAATCCATGTACATGTATAAAAACTGGAAATTTGTTATATACATGGGTGTGATCAATAGCTGTATCGAGGATCGGGAATGAATCCCTTGTGTTTTTAGTCTGATACATCCCTGTAATACATAGATGTATTAAAACACTGAAACACAATTCCTGAATGTCATAAGTATACTTGGGTGTACTACAGGCATGTATGAAAAGTCTGAGAAACTCAGAATGAATAGGCTTTAATACTCGGGTGCACTACACCCTTGTACGTGAATGATATAAAGCTCTGAGTTCAAACCATGTTTCAAAATTTCAAATCCTCTCAAACCCACTTTCTCTTCACCTAATCTCACAAGCCTAGTAGAGTAAACCTTAATCATTCTTGTTCCCAAACCTAACCCTAACATGGCAAGAACCAAAAATACTGGACCTTCACCCTCAACAGCTGCTGAGAAAAAGAGGAAGGAGATGGAAACTTCTAAGTCTGCAGAGAAAAAGAAAGGAATTGAAACTTATAAGACTCCTAAGAAGAAGAGGAATAAAGGAAAGGAAGTGGAATCTTCCAAAGAAAAAGAAGTCACTGAAAATGCTGCTCCAACCTCATACATGGACAATGATGCTTTTCTTCATAGGTATTTTACTTCTGATGAACAAAAGGAATAGTTTAAGAAAAACTTTAGATATAGAGGAATTCTTGAACCTTGGACAATGGATCTTAAGTATTTTGAGGATAATGAGTTCAATTTCCCTGAGATTTTAACTTGTCAAAATCTTACAAAGTTTGTGCAAACTCGATTTGACTATCACCCCTTTCTGATCAAAGTCTTTTACTCAAATTTTAAAATGAATGCTAATGGAATTAGCTCTGAGGTTAAAGGCATTAAGATCAGAATGTCATTAGAAGAATTGATTAATCTTGCCGCTTTACCCTATTATGGACCTAGCATTGCTGGAAATGGTCCCAAAGCTGAGTGGTATAATGAGTATGATAAGGAAATAACAAGAACAAATTTAGTTACCTCTGATGAACCTGAAGGTAGAGTTACCTATACCAATATAATGAGTGTGGAAGATAGACTTCTGCATTATGTTGTTTGTAGGATTTTAATTCCTAGAGGTGGAAATCATGCTATACTACAAAACAATGAGATAATGCTGATGTGGGCTATGATGAATGAGAAGCAAATAAGTTGGGGATACTGTGTTGCTGCACACATGTTAGAATGCAAGAAAAGCAAGATGATGCTTGCCTACCCTGCACTGGTCTGCAAAATCCTGGCTCATTTTAATGTTCCTTTTGATGGAGAAGAAAAGAAGCTTGCAAGAAGAGTAACTCACAAGTTTGGTGGAGAAATTCTGAGCAAGATGAAATTGAAGAAAGAATATGGAAGATGGATAAGGAAAGCAGGAAACAAGGAAACTACTGCAGCTGAAACTTCAACTGGACAAGGGAGTTCACCTCCTAATTATTTAAAGGAAATGCTGCAATTGCTGAAAATATTGATGCTAGACAAAAACATGACCACGGGGTGGAGATGAGTGCTATTGCAAATCTGGACAAAAGGTTGTTTAGGGTGGAACAAAGTGTTAATCAGATCAAAGAAGCAATAGGAGTTGAATTTCTAAACCCTACACCTTATGCATTTGAACCAGAAAATGTGGATGTTGCTGACATTGCTAGAGCTGTTGTGGAGGAAGTTGAGCAACAAGCTGAGGACACCCCTACTGAACCATCATCTCAAGGCCAAGGGACCAACTAGTTCTAGGAGTTATTAGGACTTAGAATCTATTTTGAATTGTTTTTTGAAAGGCTAAATGCCTTGGTCTGTAATTAATTGATGGATTCTGTTTTAATTTTTTGCAACTATACCTCTGTCATGAACAATTTTATATGTGTTTGAATATTTGAATGTTCACCTTCTCTACTGTGTTGAATGGTTGTTTCTTTACCTTTTTGATAATGCCAAAAAGGGGAGAAAATATATGTTTTAGAGAAAGGTTAATAACAAATTAGATATGCATATATTGAGGGGAACTTATATGATTAAGGGGGAGTAATCATATTATCATATCATTTTTTTCTCCTCTGCTCTGATACCATATGCCTTGATACTATGAATTACTAAGTTGACAAAAACACTTAGCTTCTGCTTACACTCTGATTTTATAATTTGTTAAAAAGGTTTGTCATAATCAAAAAGGGGGAGTTTGTAAGACTCAATGACTTAAGGATTTTGATGTATGAAAAATTCAATTTAATGTGTGTGCAAGTGTTTTAGTGTCAAATTGCAAAGACAGGTATCAAGCAGTGATTAATAAGTTCTATAAGCAATTCAAGGAGAATATTCAAAGAAGAACTTGAAGAAATCAAAGAGCCACATTGGAGAAACCAAGAAGAGCAAAGTCAAAGATCAAGGAACTATCAAAGACTAAGCTTAAAGGAGAATTAGATTTAAGTCTTCGATTTTTTCTTGTAAGATAAAGAAATCTATTATTCACAAATAGCTCATTTAAAAAGATGCATGAAGAAAATCATTTTTTCATAATCTGCATTAAAAGGAATAAGTTTTAATGAAAATGATTTTTGGAAAACAAGAAAATTATTTGTCAGTACAGCCATGTATTCTATGGGTATATATCCTTTTCTGTAACTGACAAATGAATATAAGGTTTTTGATTTGGTACATAGATGTACTACACCTATGCATAACATGAAATCAGACCAGTTATAAATGGTTAACTGAATACAGCCCTGTACATATGTTATGTACGCGTGTATTCAAGTTTCTGGAAAATCTGATGTTAATTAATACATAGATGTACTGAATGGGTGTACTGATGGATTAACCAAGTTCAATTTTTGGAAAAACACCTACAGCCATGTACTACACAGGCGTAAAGAAAGTATCGGTGTGAAGTTAGTTAATACATCCCTGCACTCAACCCCTGTTAAAGAAACCTAAAACAATGTAACAGATTCTATTATCAGACCCAAATCTGTTTTGATTGATCCCAATGGCTATAACTTGTTTTCTATAAATATTGGGATTGAAAGAACACTCACAATATATCAGAATTGCACGAAATCAATTGTGAAAATCATTCATCATCTTTCTTGAACTTCATTGTAAAAAAGAGTGTTTCATTCTCATTAGAGCATTAACTTGTGTATCTGACTACTGAGAGTTTAGAATCAAACGTTTTTCTTTCTATTTTATTGTAAGAGAGAGGGTGTCTCTCTGTGTGATTAGGGTGAGGTGTCCCTAAGGTTGAAAGAACATTGAAGCTTTTCACAAGGGTGTTGTATCCCAAGGTGAAAGAGTGCTCTATGGTGTGAAGGTTTTTCAAGCTACCTGGTTAAAGCTTGTTGTGATAGTGTGTGAAAACCCACATGTGGAGTGGGGACTGGATGTAGGTCACAATGGTGGTGACTGAACCAGGATAAATCTGGTTGTGTGGTACTCCTAAACTCATACTCTTTAATTTCTGTCTTGCGCATATAAATTGTGATATTTGATATTCATAGTTCTTGAAAGTTCAGTTCTTGATATGCAAAACCTGAATTGAACATTGTGTAATCTGAAATAAAAATTGTGTTGTTCAAATATGTTGTTTAAGTTCTACATTGAAATCAATCTTGTGCAACTAATTGAATCAAAACTGAATTGATTAAACCTGTTCTCGAACACTGAAACTAGATCTGTTTTAACTGCTGTTGATCAGTTTTGCTGGAATCTGATATCTGCACCATTTGATCTTAATCCTTAGAGGCTTAACTGATTACTGCAATTGTATTTCTTGAGTTGCATTCTATTATTCCTAATTCATTCTTTCTTATCCTCATCTCTTTCTAATCAAGATTTTGTAAAAAGTCCTTCACTGTTTTAATAAGATCCTGAGGCAACAAACTTGTTTTGAAATAATTTTTAAGGAGGCAACAAACCCTTCAACGTTGTGAGATTCTTAATGCTTGTCTCTGTCATAGCCTAAGCCAGACTTATCATGAGGTGACCTAGAGTACCTCAATATCAAGCTTAACTTTTCTAAGCCACCTACGAATTTAGATAGAGTGTCTGTCAGATATGTCACATCTTGCTTCAGTTTTCCAACTTCACAAGGGACATCAGCCTCAACTTTGAGTTTGTCAATTAGATTGACATTCTCTGATTCAAGCTTCTTGTTTTCATATTCAAGAGCTTGCCTTTCCATACAAACTTTATCATATTCCTTAGTCAACCTTGAAAATTTCTTTTTGAGATTTTTATATTCATTAGACATAATGGAGGAGTTGTGTAACAAATCAACAAATGCTTCTTGTAAAGTGAATTAATCAGATTCCATTACGTCAACATCAGTGTATTCACTTTCTGGAGAAGTGCCAGCCATGAGACAGATATTTGCCTCTTCCTCAGCTTCATCTTCTCCTTCAGATGATGATAGATCAAGATCCTCCCAAGTGGCCATTAAACCCTTCTTCTTTTTGAAGAACTTCTTTTTGTCCTTCAATTCTGGGTAGTCAGCTTTGAAGTGACCAGGAGTTTTGCACTCGAAGCATAGAGGTGGACCTTTTTCTTTGGAGTCTGATTTTTCTCTGGAAAACTTTTTGTTGAACTGCTGCCTTCTGAAACCACCTTTCTTTCTCCACATATGTTGAATCTTTCTGGAGATGAAAGACAGTTCATCCTCATCAGATCCTTCATCACTATCCGAAGGGTCTGCTTCATCTGAGGATTCCTCATCTTTGAGAATTTTGGATGACCTGGCCTTCTTTGCCTTTAGGGAAACATACTTTCCTTTTCTGGAACTTTCTTCTTCATTAAGCTCAAGCTCATGAACTTTCTGAGATCCAAGAAACTCCTCTGAAGTGAGAGTATTGAGGTTCTTTGCCTCCTGAAAAGCAGTGACCTTAGGTCTCCACTATTTATATAAACTCCTCAAAATTTTTTTGACATGATCTCTATTCTCATAGGTCTTTCCAAGATATCGAAGACTGTTTGTGATAGTTTGAAATCTTCCAAACATTTGATCTATGGTTTCATGTTTAGACATTTTGAATAATTCATATTGGTGAACCAACATGCTTATATTTGACTCCTTGACTTGGGATGACCCTTCATGAGCTAGGGCAAGAGTATCCCATATTTCCTTAGCTGTGTTACAGCTATGAACTTATCATGCTCAGATCTGGTGATAGCACACATCAAGTTGTGCTTAGCTTTAAGATTGAGTTGATGTTGAGTTTTCTGCTCTGGAGTCCATTGAGCTCTAGGAATAGCAGCTCCAGCATCACCTCTTGGCTCAGTGTAGCCAGTTTCAATCAGCTCCCAGATATCCATATTTTGTGCATCAAGAAAAGTCATGATTCATTTTTCCAGTAGTCATAATCACCACCATCAAAGAGAGGAGGTATGTTGATTTCTTTTCCTTCTGTATCCATGCTTGTTGGATCGTACTCCCTCAGCACTTGTTAGATGCTCAACCCTTTCGAGACTGAGCTCTAATACAGATTGAAGTTGACACAGGGAAACACAAGAAGGGGGGTTGAATTGTGTTTCTAAACAGTTTTCCGAAAAAGTCATTTTCTCAAACCTTTTTACGAGTAAAACAATATAAGTACATACAAACAATAAAACCTTTTTAAATAGTTAACAAACTCATATTCAAGTCCCCATAGTTATTATAAACAAATATTGTAAAAGGTAGGGAAAGAAGATTCACACAAGAGATTTATCCTGGTTTACTCTCTTCCAACCAAAAGCTACGTCCAGTCCCTTCTACCTGAAGGTCTTTCTCCACTATTTTCCAAATTGATTACAAGTATTCAACACCTCTTCAGGCTACAAGTATTCTTTGTCTACCAAGCATCTTCGGGCTCTAACTCTAATAAAGAGAATTACAGGCTTTGATCTAAAAACTCACTAAGTGTGAGAGTATGAAAGTTTAAGATCAGTTAAGGTTACAAATGAATTTGTTCAAGAAATTTTAGCAAAGTTTTTGCACTTTTAATATCAGAGCTTCCATATGTCTTTACTAGGGTTCGTCTAGTATTTATAGATGGAGTGCTTTGTTGTCTCGAACTTCTTCAACAGTCTTCAAATTGTATCCGTTTAGAAAAGCATTAAATGATACAATCCGTTGAAACTGATAACTTGATATGCTTCATGGAGAAGTGCTCTTATTTATCAGAGGATGCTCAAAGTAGAGCTGTCGCTTCCCTGTTGTACCGAAGGTTACTTTCTGAATTTCCTTCTTTGTACTTGGTTTAACTTTACAACAATATGGTTGACAGAGTACAAATGATCATGTTCTCGATGGTACTATGTTTATAATCTCAAGAAACAAAGTGTAAACAAATGAAGCAGAAAAGTAAAGAGACATACATTCCGTCGAATTAAATATTCAATCATTTGAAATAAATTTACTTATACTAGATGGGTTCAATTTCAATAGCTAGTAGACGCGCAGGTCTTTGGACATGCAAGTTTAACTTATCAGTAAAGTGGACTCGCCTTCTAATACTTCGTCTATATGACTCTCGTCCAGTTTCAAGTCTTTGGACTTGATATTTTCCTGACTGATTCTTAATAGCTCGTCTGCTAACGTGGCGGTCTAGTATAACTTCTCGTCTAGAATCAAGTCTTTGGACTTGGTGTTATTCTGGAAGTTATTTATTGGTTCGTCTACACCTCATTTTATACTTAGATTTGGATGCTCGTCTAGTGTCTTTTTCCTTAGCCAATTTTTATAGCCTCGTCTAGCGAAAACCTTATAGACTCAGAATTTTACCAAGGTTTTGAAGAATCATCTAGAGATTGAGAAATTGACTCGACACAGCAACTAGGTAAAGATTTCCTCAACTAGAAAAACTTAGTAATCCTGCAAGCTTTCAATTAGACAAGTTATATCTTTGACAATACTTTGTCATACAAATTTCACCTTTTTGTTAACATCAAAACTTAAGAGATTATTTAAACCAAAACCACTTTGGTTCTAACAACTACTATGAGTTATGTTGATGTGATTATAGCGTAAGTTATTAGAGTGGAAGTATAAGAAAAATTTTTTGTCGATATTTACAATTGTGAATGACACCATGTACTCGTGTCTTGGTGATTGATAATTTAGAAATAGGGTAGTATATATAGATATATGTATATACATATACTAGTGAATGGTCAGTTATGATGCTTATGTGCATGCTTGGTAGTGATGAAATATTGAAACGAGTTTGGTACATGAGTGATGAAGTGTGGTAAGTCCTTGACTTTGTGAAATGACTAAGAGTAAATGTACAACATGTGTATTGCACATGAATGGTTGATTTGCCACTATGGTTATGAGATCATGGTGCACGGATAAACTTGTGTATGCTTATTGTATAATATGGGTGAACATTGTTCGCTACCTATTGTATGTTTTATAAGCTATTAAATAGCAAAAACCTTAAGGATGAGATGATGGAAAACACACGTTTGTTACAAATGGTACGGTCTCTCAAATGAGAGTCACTTTATATATGAAAGGCTTTATTTTAAGCTTGAGTTATGTTTCAGTATAAGCATTGGATTATGATTATTTATTTGTGGAGATATTATGTGATATGATATTGGAATATACGAGAAGTATGAAAGTGATGTCAAATGTTAAGTTTGGACATGTGTATGTGATGTGAATTATAGGGATTATACTTGATGCTTGAATTGACAATTGAAAAGTCGGATTGGGGATGACGATACGTAATGCCCAGCTGCACGAGCTTTTCGTTTTGAGAATGCACTGGGGACGGCGAGACGTAACACCCGTTTGCATTGTGTTATGGATAGACTATTGGGTATGGCAAGACGTAACGTCCAATAGATCTTAAATGTGATGACATGGCAATATACTGGGGATGCCCAGTAATTGTGAAACAGCACTGGGGACGATGAGATGTAACGCCCAGTGGTGGAGGATTGTATGACTACTGGGGACGGCGAGACGTAACGCTCGATAGTGCGGATGAAATATGCTATGTTTGATTCGTGAGGCAACTCATGCATTATGGTAGAAAATCCAAAATGAGAATATTGGATGTTAATTATGTGAGATTAAAGGTTTTGAAGAGTTAGACATTGTCGTATTTTATGTTTGCATAATTTCCAAATGTGTTTACTTGTGAAACCCTCACTGAGTTTATATAACTCACTCCCTCTTAGTGTTGAGATGCAGGTGCGGAAATTGCTGGATCATCCCGAGCTACTCGACTCCTAACTGTGGAGTTGTAGTTCCAGGTCATAACCTCTGAACGTGCCTTTATTTATCTACAATGTTAATGTGTTTACATTGTAAAACATTGAAAACTAAATTGTATCATTTTTTTTACAAGAGTTTGATATTCAAATGTTATTAGGAGTTAATTATTTGTATCCCATTAATGAAAACTTATCATATGAGGACCATAAGTTCGTCTTTTCCTTAAAAGAAGAAAGGTTCGATGTTGAATAGATTGATTATTTTTTCCCCTTGAATTAAGAATGAGGAAGTATTAACCTGGGCAAGGCTTCGGATTTGGGGTTGTCACCCCTCTTCTGGCCGGTCACCTACACCGAATTTGGGTCGTGACACTCAGCCTTCTCTTCCTCTGCGCTACGGGTTTAGCTTCAGGGTATATTGATAATTTATGGCAAAGAAAGTTCGGATCGTTACCTGGTATATCTTATACCTTTCATGCAAAGAGGTCAATATTCCTTTGAGTACTTGAATTATTTTATCCCTGAGCTCTGGTTCCAGTTGTATGCCAAGTTTGACTTGCTGATTCGGTTGGTCACTGATCTAGAAACCTTGGGAATCCTCGACTGGTTCTATTCTTGCGTCTCACATTTCTATTCTCGGATCCAGCTCCACCACATTAATCAACCTTTTCTCTACCCTCTTCCCCTTGTCCTCCATCTTTCGCTTTCCTATTTCACTTCTTTTTTCAGTTTTTCGACCTTCAAACTGTCTACATAACATTGTCTGGCCTCTCTTTGGTCAGCACATACTACCACTATTTTTCCTGATGCTGCTGGGAATTTCATTGTCGGATGTGAGGTTGACACCACAGCTCCTAGATCATTTAGCACCGGTCTTCCAATCAAAATGTTATAGGAAGTGATGGCGTTGATGATTAGGTAGCGAACCAAGATAGTCCTAGACAGACTTCCAAGCCCAAATGTGGTCAGCAAGTCTATGTATCCATGTGTGTCCACCCGTTCTCCCAAAAACTCAATAAACTTATTATTGTATGGCTGAACCGAGATTTCGGGTATTCCCAACTTCTAGAAGATTGAGTAATAAAGGATGTCTGTCGAAGTTAGCGATCCCCACTGTTATAACCATGGGGTCATTCTGATTCGGATCGACTCACCTTAAATTATCTTATGCCAAAGCTATGGTTTATGAGGGTTTCTTCAGCTTGAAAGTCACCGAGTTCATGTTTCGGACTACACGGAGATGTCGTCTCCGGGCAGAGCTGGTTGCACCACCTCATACAAATCCTCCTACAATAATGTTGATCACCCTTCTTTCATGGTCCCATTCTCCCCTTCTTTCGGGCTCTAGGTTTATTCTTTCTCCTCCGTTTCGTTGACTTCTGGGACCTCCTCATCCCTACCCATGACCCGATGCTTCTATCCTTCCCCCGCCTTAGTGCTGATTGTGACCACAGTCATCCATGCCTCTTTGTACAAATCGGTCGAGGTGACCAGCTTGTATGAGTTCTTTGATCTTGTCTCGAAGGCTCACACATTCTTCGATGGTGTGTCCATAGTTTCCATGGTACCTGCACTGTTTAGCTCGGTCTGATGACTCCGGTGTTCGCCCTGGCAGGGGGAACTTCAACAACTCCAGATGACATATTTCTTCCAACATTCTGGCCCGGTTGGTGTTCCGGGGAGTGTAGAAGTCGTACTCCGGTCCTCTCGCCGGCTTCTAAGCTTTGTTTATTCCTTTCTCAACTACCTATTTTCCTTTGTCCTAGCTATCATTTTTCATCCCTATACAAGCTCAAGCTCTGATCTGGAATTCCGTAAGTTCCTCCATTTGAATGTATTCAGCTGCCTTTTCCCTAAACTCATCCTAATCCAAGGGTGGTTTCCTGCAGCTATGGTCGAGGAAGGGTCCTGGCCTTAATGCCATTTACATGGAATGTAAAGCGACAACAGGGTTGAGATCTCGGATGTTGACTGATACTGCGACAAACTTGTCCATGAAGATGTTGGAACCAAAGTGATTTTGGATTTAATAATCTCTAAGTTTTGATGCTAACAAAAGGATTAAATTTGCTTGGCAAAGTGTTAGCTGAGATCTAACATGTGTTTTCAGTTATGCAGGAATATTTACATATAAGTAAAAGAAACATGGGATAAGTTCTAATTGAAAAATACGCGTCCACCCCTGTAGACGACGGACTGCTCAAATACTTTGGTAAAGTTACTTAGTCGTTTAATTAAGCAGACTGGTTTTCTTAAGGAGACGAGGCTCTAAGTGTTTGCTAGATGAATACCAAAATAACTCGTTAGATACAGCAAGTCCAAAGACTTTATAATAAGCACGTCCATCTTGCCACGTAAGCAGACGGAAGTAATTAGTAGAAGTAAATGAACTGAAAAATAAAGTAATCTAGTAGACGAGCTCTAACCGCCACGTCACCAGACGGAGATCTTTATAACTCATTGAGAAGTAGCAAGTCCAAAGACTTGGTAGACAAGAAGATATGCCACATCATCAGACGAGCAAAATAAAATGTTGAATAGACTTAGTCTCTCATATAACTAAGTAGACGAAGTTTTTTTTTAGACGAGCTCCATCTTTGAAATGAATTAAATGCAATCCGAATCTCTTGAATTTATTTCAAATGATTGATATTTATTTCAATAGAATATTTGTTCTTCATATTTGTTTTATCTACTTTAATGTTTTGCCTTATTGTAAAAGAAACATAGTGCCATCAAGAAAAGCAAAAACCAGAATCGTACAATAAGATACTGCAAAACGATCTGTACGATGACAACTCTATGACTGAAAAAGCTGAATTATACACAAAGGAGGAACAAAAAGTTCTCAAGCTACAATACTTAGAGAAGTAAGCCTCCAATTTCATGCTACCTCGATAACCAAGAGTACTATTCAGCATTGCCACAATCAGGCACTCAGTCACAACGGATATCATGCATTAAAGGTTATCTCTAAACGGGATTATTCAAAGTAACCGTTGAAGAAATACAAGTGAAGAAGACGGTCACTATAAATAGGAGACCTGAGATACTGAAACTACAACTCTTGACTGCACAACCTTACGAGCTCTACTTTTGTAAAAACTACAATCGCTCATACTCATATTTCTTTAGAGAGCAAGAGTCCGTATTACTTTGTTTGAATATTGTGAAGATATTCATCTGATCTTAAACTGTCATATTCTCACACATAGTGAGTTAAGAAGATCAAACATTATATCTCTTTGTTAGAGTTAGAGCCTGAAGAGGCTTGGTAAGAAAGTAATACTTGTAGCCTGGAGAGGTGTTGAATACTTGGTTGTAATCTATTTGGAGAAATAGTGGATAAATCCTTCAAGTCGAAGGGACTGGACGTAGCTCTTGGTTGGAAGAGAGTGAACCAGGATAAAATCTCTTGCGTGAATCTTCTATCCCTAAACTCTTCAGTTTTATTTGCTTATACTAACTGTGGGGTTTTGATATTGCTTTTGTTAAAGTCTTTTAAAAAGGATATTTGTCTTTGTGCTTGCTTTTGTTTCTAATCTCCTTGAGTGCAAAAATTAATTTAAAAGGTTGTTTTCGAAAATTAATAACAAACACAATTCAACCCCCCTTCTTGTGTTTGCCGGTGTCAACTTCAGTTGGTATCAGAGCTCAGCCTCGAAAGGGTTGAGCATCTAACAAGTGCCGAGGGAGTACGATCCAACAACCATGGATGCAGAAGGACAAGCTATCAGCAGACCTCCTCTCTTTGATGGAACAGATTATGACTACTGGAAGAAGAGAATGATGGCCTTCTTAGATGCACAGAATGTAGATATTTGGGAGCTGATTGAAACCGACTACACTGAACCAAGAAATGAAGCTGGAGCTGCTGTTCCTAGAGCCCAATGGACTCAAGAGCAGAAAAACCAATATCAGCTGAATTTGAAGGCTAAGCACTATCTCAAGTGCGCCATAACCAGATCTAAACATGACAAAGTTCACAACTGCAACACTACTAAAGAAATCTGGGATACTCTTGCCCTAGCTAATGAGGGTTCCTCACAAGTTAAGGAATCCAAGATCAGCATGACGGTTCATCAGTATGAGCTATTAAAGAGGGGTGAACATGAAACAATAGACCAAATGTTTGCAAGATTCCAAACCATCACCAACGGTCTCAGATCTCTTGGAAAAGTTTATGAAAATAGAGATCATGTCAGAAAAATTCTGAGAAGTCTATCCAAGCAATGGAGACCCAAAGTAACTGCTATTCAAGAAGCCAAAAACCTGAATACACTCTCTCTGGAAGAGCTTCTTGGATCTCTCAAGGTTCATGAACTGAAACTTAATGAAGAAGAAAACTTCAGAAAAGGGAAATCTATTGCCCTAAAGGCAAAGAAAACAAGTTCATCAAAAGTTCTCAAATCTGTTGAGTCATCTGATAAATCTGAATCTTCTGAAAATGATGAAGGATCAGCTGAGGATGAATTGTCCTTTATCTCCAGGAAGATTCAACATATGTGGAGAAAGAAAGGTGGTTTTAGAAGGAAGCAACTCAACAAAAATTTTTCCAAGGAGAAGGCAGACTCCAAGGAAAAAGGTCCACCCTTGTGCTTTGAATGCAAGAAATCTGGTCACTTCAAAGCTGACTGCCCTGAGTTAAAAGATAAAAAGAAATTCTTCAAAAAGAAGAAAGGCTTAATGGCTACATGGGAGGATCTTGATCTTTCTTCTTCAGATGAAGAAAATGAAGCTAAGGAAGAGGCAAATATTTGTTTCATGGCAGACACTGCATCAGAAAGCGAATACACTAATGCTGAGGTAATGGACTCTGATCCGTCCACTCTTCAAAATGCTTTTGATGAATTGTTTCATGGGTCGTCTATACTATCACGAGAATATAAGAGTCTCAAAAAGAAGTTTTCTAAACTATCTAAAGAATATGATAGGGTCTGTACTGAGAAACAAAACCTCAAAAATGAAAATGACATACTAAAATCAGTAAATGTCAATCTAGCTGACAAAATGATGTGTGAACCTGATGTTTCTTGTGAAGTTGCAAAACTAAAACAAGATGTAAAATATCTAACTGATTCTCTGTCAAAGCTTGTAGGTGGCTCAGATAAGCTTAGTCTCATTTTAAGGTACTCTAGGTCACCTTATGATAAATCTGGTCTTGGTTATGACAAAGAGAAGCAAGACGCATCTCACAAAAAGTCAAAACCACTTAAACAACGTAAAGCTTCAAAAGTTTCAAATAAATATACCAAAACTAAGTCTAGCTCGTCCAACACCTTTTGCAAAGTATGTGGAAAAAGTGGGCATATTACATCTAGATGCATACACAATAAACATGCTAAGCATACTTGTCCAGTGACAACTAACAAGAAAGGACCCAAGTTAGTTTGGGTACCTAAAGATAAGATAATACCTGTTGCATATTTTCTTAACAACAGGAAGAAAACAGATATCTTGGTACTTGGACAATGGCTGCTCACGACACATGACGGGAGAAAGGTCTATGTTCCAAAACCTTAAGCCCAAAGATGGTGGCTGGGTCACATTTGGAGGAAATCAGAAAGGGAAAATCACTGGTATAGGTAAAATTGGTAAACATCCTTTTCACTCCATTGATAATGTACTTTTAGTAAATGGCTTGAAGCACAATCTTCTGAGCATAAGTCAATTATGTGATAGTAGATATGCAGTGTCTTTTGATAAGAACATGTGTACCGTCAAGAAAGATGATGGATCACTTTTATTCACTGCAAAAAGGTAAAACAATCTCTATAAGATTGACTTGGAGGACCTCTCAAATCAAAGTGTCTCATGTCCAGTGTCCATTGAAGATGAGCGATGGATTTGGCATAAAAGGCTAGGTCATGCAAGCTTGAAATTAATTTCAAAGCTAAACAAGCATAACCTCGTGAGATGACTACCAAACCTTAGGTTCAAATCTGATGCTCTCTGTGATGCGTGTCAAAAGGGAAAACAAGTCAAAGGTTCTTTTGAATCTAAGAATGTTGTTAGTACCAATAGACCACTAGAGTTGCTACATCTTGATCTTTTTGGTCCAACAAGGACTGCCTCTGTCAGTGGTAAGAAATATGGTCTTGTCATAGTAGACGATTACACTAGATGGACATGGGTTATGTTCCTAACTCACAAGGATGGGTCTTTTAAGGTCTTTTATGTATTCTGCAAATGTGTACAGAATGAAAAAGGCATGTGTATCACTTCAATCAGAAGTGACCATGGGGGAGAGTTTGAAAATGAGCTATTTCATAAGTTCTATGAAGAAAGTGGTATCCTTCACAACTTCTCAATACCTAGAACACCACAGCAAAATGGTGTGGAAGAGAGAAAGAATGGATCTCCTCAAGAGATGGCTAGGACTATGCTCAATGACAACTCTGTTCCATCCTCCAATTTTGTTAGGGTTGACCTTTGGTTGACCGACCTTATATTCTTGGTCGGTACACAAATATTTTTGAAGAACAAGGTTTTGTGCTGACCTGCAGATCGAGCTTTTAACAAATTGTTTTTTTCTAACAACTTATAAAGTACTAACTTTTAAGTGACTCGGGATATCTATTGAGTACATTAGCAATGTTAGATAGTTGGTTGTGAAGAAGATAATAAATATCTTGGTCCTGAGGATCATTCCTTAATGCTATAGAAGCACACACGCATATCGCTAAAAACTACATGACCTGATATAATAGTTTTATATGAATATATGTCCAGCTAATTGATCATACAGAAGCAAGTTATTTTTCTAATCCAAATGAAGTCAGAACCCAAACATGCTATTATTTACATGTGGAGGAAGATTCACCTAAAGAAAATAGTGCTTGCAAAGCTTAATTGAAAGGAGAATATATCAACATTGGTGGCAGAGAAAATTATATTGCTTCAAAATGCTTCAGTGGAGACACCAGGATGTTGGAATTTATATATCTTGAAGTGACGCCATAGACAGGGAAAGAAATATGTACTTTTCCCCTTAATCAATGTTTTTGTCCTACAAGATTTTCCTTTATAAGGTTTTTAATTAGGAAGTTCCAATGTAAAGGATATTGTACTCTTTTTTTTTCACTAGGATTTTTTCCCACTGGGTTTTTTTTCTGGTAAGGTTTTAATGAGGCATATCCTTAATGGACATCCAAGGGATGTTATGAAATAAAGGGTGGATGTCCAACTCCTATGAACTTTTTTTTTACCAGAATAGAGTACTGATGCATAACTATGATACTAGACATCCCAACTATGTTGGCATCCCTAGCCTCATCAATCATCTGCCCAACTCCCATGAACTTTTGCCTTCCACACATGAAATAGTTACCTTAATATTATGCGTCATAATACCATATGTTAATGGCACATTATTCTTTTCCTCCAATAGACTTGTAAGTTACAATATATGTATCCTATAAATAGGACTTATGGAACATTGTAAAGGGTGGAACTTGAGTGTAATACATAATTTCTCTTTTTCTCTCTTGTCTTTATTACCTCTCTTTCTCTCTTTTCTCTATTCTCCTATATCATTGAATTATCTCTTATTTTGGTTCATTTTATAACAAGTTTAATTTTTTAAATGATATGAGATAACCTTTAGATGTGATTTTTAATTAAACAACCATTTAAGCGTGTTTGGTTTACTAGAATCTGTTTGACACCTTTAAACCATGAGTCATAACTGAATGGTGTTTAATAAAACAAAACTTACACTAAATCACATATCATGCACCAATGGTGTTCCAGATTATGATACACTAATCCAAAAGCTAATCAGCGCTCCGGCCACACCCTATAACTTAATTCGAAAGAAGTGATACTACTGTACTTTTCTTTATATCTCCCAATATTTGGATTGATACGAATAACCAAAACTACAAACTCAATCAACTGAATTAAACTAAAAATATTAGAATCCAAACCCAAAAAATAGTATTTCTTTTCAACTGGCAAAACATAATATTAAATATAGCATCAAGTGTGCAACAAAATTTTTTGTTTACTACCACAACTAATACACATATCAAGTAACATACTACATTGCATCTGCATCATTTATAACACAAAAAATATATATATACACTGGTTTGGCTATGTACGGACGATTAACCCCGTCCATCCCCTCCCGGATACTCAGGAAACTAGCATGTACAAGAAAAAAGACTTTTAGCGACCCACAAAATCGGTCGCTAAATGTGCTAGCGACCGAATTTACGACCGAAAATTGGTGGTTGTTAAAACCATGGTCACTACTTGATTTAGCGATCGATTTGATTTTGAAATCGATCGCTAATAGTGACCGAAAATTTCCACCTTTATCCAAAAAATTCAGTCGCTAAATTGGTCTCCAACACCTCTTTTGGGGACCAATTTAGTGAATGATTTATTCGGTCGCTAAATTGGTCACTGATTTAAAAAAAAATTGGTCACTAAATTGGTCTCCAATAACAATTCTGGAGAACAATTTAGCAATCAATATGAAGGACATGAAAATAAGAATAGGAGATAACCCAGAAAATAACTACATGAAACCAATTCACTAATGTAAAATAGAACGAAAAACAATTCTACATCCTAAAATAAGAATGAAGCAATATTCATCAGCAGAGTTTATATACAAAGTATAAAAATGACACTTCAATATGAATGTAAAAATGTCTTAGCTACTAAGGAAGGATACTTTGTAGCAGTCAACTTATGCACAAAATCCACAAGTGCTGTAAAACATTGTCTCACTAAAACTTAATTATCACAGTACGGGTCCTTATAAAAAACATCATCAACAACTTTCCTCAAATCATGACATAGCTAAAATCAAATGCTAGCTATCATATTTAATAATCAAACAACACCTTCTCCTTACGGTTGTCCAACTATTTATAACCACCTCCCCCAATCTGTTTATGCCTCTCCTTTTCTTACCAAAATCAGTACACCCATACTAGTAAGTAATAACACCAACCTTCCACACTTGGTGCCAAGGAAACACGTGGCCAGGTCCTCATTTCTACAATTTTAGATGATTTTATAAACAAATGCAAACTTGATGCCATAGAAAATAGCAGGGAGGGGAGACACGATGTCGAGTGACTGTAAGATACGTCTCTTACGGTAACGACTGACTAAATAGGTCTGACTATATTCTTGGTACATAAGATAATAGGATCTCTACAATCTACATGCAAAGGACTAAACCTATATCACAATAGAATTGTAGAACATAAACAATGAATCTCCTTCCTGGTCTCAGTTTACATAAGGACTTGTGAGTATTTTCTTCCCAAAAGGAGAAAAACAGGTGTAAATGAATACCGGCATAAAATACCGCATACATCCCCACAATATCAAGAGAACAACTTATATTTTAAACACAGAAATTAAATCAATGGTAGTGTTTCATGATGTACCCTCCATACACCTTTCCTCTTTCTTCTCCATGAATATGGTAAGACAGATCAAAAACTGGAGAACATGAGCAAGCACACCCAAGAAATCAGAAAAACCCCTTCAAAAATCAAAAACCTCAAATTGAAGAACCTTAACATTGAAAAATCAGAGGCAACACTAATGCACAAGGAAAAAAACAAAATAGTCAATCCAAACCCCAGTTACCCTAGCCCCAAATCAAGAAATCAAAAGCAAAAGCATCCTCAGAATGAAAATAAAAGGAAGGAATTATTCAAAAATAAATAGTAAATAAAAAAAATAAACAATAGTACCGAAGCGAGAGGGGAAAAGAAAACTGGGGGAGGCTTTTCGCTATTGTTCCCACTGGAAGGGCGATAGAGAGGAGAAGGAGATTTGGGAGCGTTGATAGCATGCGACGTAACATCACTGTTTTTACATATATGTTTAATTGTTTTATTAAGCGTGATTAATTTTTTTTTTCTAAATGTTTATTTGTTTATGTTGTTTAGTTTTAGTAATTTTATTTACTCATTTAAAAGGTTTTACTGAGTGTGTTAACACTGAATTGTTACAGTGTTTGCACGCTTGTTAGACAATATCATTACGTTGTTATCCTTTTTTTAGACAAATATCATCTAAAATTATTTTGGTCGAAGAAAAATTATTTTCATAGTCTCTAAAAGAAATTTTTAGTACCAGAAAAATAAAAGAGATCTTTTTATGTCATTTTTTTTCCTTGGTCCCCCACTCCTCTACATTTCCAGCTCCCCTTCCTTTCATTTCTTTCTTTTTTGTTATATCACTTTCTTTCTTTCTTCATCAGACTTGACCCATCTTCTTCTCTCTCCCAAACTTCAAATTTCTTCTTCCTTCAACCTTGCTCCGGTCAGATCGCGTCACCGCCACCGCCTGGACAGCTCCGACTGCCACTAGCCGCACGGGATGAGACAACAGCGCCGCTGTCCTGCACGCGTCCTCCATCATGAAACGTGTCACCGGAGCAGCGAAACGGAGCCATCTCTGTTCTCCATGAGAACTGCCATGAACCGCCACGGTAAACGCTCCTCGCCGTCGTTCATGGTGGTTCCACCACCTTTGAGTGTTAAATCATCTTCTTCTTCTATGCTTCTTTTATCTCTTTTGTTCATGGTTACTATAGAACTGCCGCTGTCCGCCGCCGTCGCCGCCGCACCGAAGTCCATAACACCACCACGAGTTCATCTTCTTCCATTGGGTGTTCACGTTCTCATCTTTATTTTCAAGAACCCCAATTTTTTTCCCCAATCTCAAACCCTAGTCTTTGAATTCAGATTTGGATTTTGAAATTAATTGGTGATTTATGCAATTAGGGTCATGATTAAGTGTTTCCCTAAACTAATTTTGTCAAACTCTTGTTAATTTGATTTTTCCCCAAATTTTCTTCTTGAACCTAAAAAACCCCAAATCTGTTCTAATTTAAATTCGTGTTGTTTTTGAGAAATTAAGTATATTAGTGAATTATATATATAGTGTTGATGATGAGTAACTAATTTTGTGATTTGTCTGGCTGTTTCAATGCTTGGATCGTCTCTCTGGGATGTTTTTCCTGTTCGTGCTTTCTCTAGGGAAACAGGAATTGCTTTCTGGGAACTGACAGGAGCTGACTACATGCCTTCAGGGTGCCAGAGATCTTCAAACGTCACTTTAAGGTGAGGAAGATAATACATTAGGTGTAGTTTGGGTTTTAATGCGGGTTTTAGGGTATATGCTTAGCAAATTGCATGGAATTAATTTATGAGAATTGTTATTATAAATTGCTCATAATTGTGTCGTTTACTGTGTGAATTGTATGGAGATGTGATTAGGACTTTACTTGACATTATGTGAAGGATTGTTGATGTTTTGTTTTGGATTCTGACAATAGTGTAAGAAAGAAGAATATGTTGCTTGGGTGAGTTAGATTATAATCTTGTATTTTAAGTCTATTGTCAAATATGTGGGTATTGGATCGATTATGGAATATAATGGCTTGGGTTGCTTTAGATTTGGATGATTAGAAGGGTGTTTATAATATGTATATCGAGTAAATGCTTATTTTGTCTAAATGGATACATTGCTAATTGCATATGTTATATAGAACCTTAGGTCATGGAATTCATGTTGAGTTATGATTTATGATGAAGGTAATTAATAGCTAAGTATAAGGTTTGATGCGGTTGGTCTTCAATGAGTTATATTATTAAAGGTGTAGGTTAAGGAAGTTATTTTACGTACAAATTAAATTGATGAAGTTGGTATAGTAGGGGTCAAGATGAATGATGTATGGTATGTGTTGGAATTAGTTTTAGTAAATTATGAAATTGGTGAATTAAAAGGATGAAATTATACATGGTTGGATGTATGCACATTGAGGTGTCATAGGTGAGGGGAAGGATTCTTAGTGGACTATCTGTAGAGTTAGGACGATTTTTTATGGCAATAGATTCCAAGGAGCATGAATAATATAATTGTATAGGATTTATGCTAGTCATGAAGGATGATAAAAGTGAGGTTAAGGCATTGGATAGGAATCGCCAATGAGACCAAATGTTGAAAGTATAAGATATGATGAATGGTAAAGGAAATAAGGTATAGGGATGATACGGGGAAATAAAGGATACATAAGAGTTTAGTTGAAACAATAGATGATGATGGAAGAAAATGTGTTGTGCTAGTTACACTATGATGATTTAGTTGAAGTATTGGATCAACTTTGACTATCAAAATTTTACATTAATTGTTTATGGAGCTCACACCTCCTTGTGCTATATTATTTTAGCAAGTAATTATCTTATTTTTATGATGCGGTTTCCCTTGCGAATTTTTGGATAAGGTTCGAATTCGAGAACCTTCTGTTGATGGTTTGGCAAGTGTACCAAATCGTACAAGTAATAAAGTGAAAGTAAAGTATCGTTCCCAACGAGGATTGTGATCAAGTATCAATGTGGCTTAGGCAATAGCTATTTGAACTAATGAATGTCATGTTTGTAAAAGAGTTTTTATGAACTTTTTATTACAAGTTGTCACAAGAATGAATGAATGCAATGCAAGTAAAGAATGAATTCAATCAAGGCAAAAGCATTTAGGTGTCGGAATCCTCCAATTCTCACTTTATTCAACTCTAATTTCAATTCATTCCACTCAATTGACATTCAAATCACTAACTTAGATTTATCCCTAATTCCTTAGGTGATAATCCTTTTGAACTAATTAAGAAGCCTAATTCCTTAGGTCATTCAAGCATTAGCACAAACATTAAGCATGAGATTTATAAGAATGCATTGAAACATAGTTCTATTCCTAGAATCAACATTCCAATGGTAATCTACTTCAATTCCAATTCAATAACCAATTTTCCAATTGTGAAATTGAATCTAACATTAATCTAGAGTTGATCAATCAATAGAAGCATTGAGCATAGAAGTAAATCACTTAAATTGAATAAACTTGAAGTGAAATCAAAGATAGAGGTCAATTACATCAAGAATCCAATTAGAATCATCCTAAACCTAACCTAAGTGATCTAGCTACTCATGATAGAAAGGGATAAGAGAGAAGAACATGAGTGGAAGAGTGTGGAAGACTCCATTGAAGCTCCAATTCTTGTTCCCAAGGTTGAATCTTCAAGGAAGTGGAGAGAAAGTGATTAACCAAGGTGAGAAAATGTGAAAAATGAGTGAAAGATCCCCTTTCAACTATAGAAACACGAATTTATAGGTTCTCTACTCGTAACCCAGCGCTGAGCTTCCTGATCTCCGTGCTGGGCGCTGGCCTCTGCACCAAAACTGTGCTTGCTGTCTTCATGGGCGCTGGAGCTGGGTGCTGGGCTCTTGCCTTTCTGCCCAAGCTGGGCGCTCACTGTATTGTTGCAGCTTCTGTTTCTGTCCTGGCTGAGCGCTAGGACTTCAATCCTACATATTTTCAACATATATTTGAATATATTTCTCATATAAAAGATTAAAACTCTAATCAAATGAATCCAAAATTTATTCATATCAAAGTATGTATTTTCCTATCACTTTTCCTATCATTTCTAAGATTATTTACAAACTCTTTCCTAATTACACTTCCAAACTAACATATTTTTCACATTCATCACCTTCCTTACTCTTGATTTTTGGACGTTGAGCATCAATTCGATTTTGTTATAATTAGGCTCTAAGTGTAAGCCTATCAGTATAATCGTTAAGTCGCTTAGGGACTTGTGTGAAGTGCATTTGTTTCCGAACTTAGATTCGGGAGGTGTTGGAATGTTATTATTAGTTGGTATCAATTCTTATTTATTGAATTTATGAATTCAATTTCAAGGTTTATCCTTATTCATATTTTGTTGTCTTGGGCTCGAAGTTAATATGATATATGGCATTTTGGAAGGAAATGAATAGACCAAATGTTGGAAAGTTAAACACTTTAAAAACCTTAGTCTTATGACATTTTAAATCTACGGTTAGTACTTGATTTTAGGTATCAAATGTTTATTTTAAATATTATAAAATTAATTCTAGCCTAAGTATTCTTTACTTAATTCTAAGTGTTCAAGTGAATTTGTGTTGAAAAGAATGATTTTGGTTAATGGTTTATTTGAACCTAATTCTTAAAAATAACTCTTTTTAAATTGATACCGGTGTTTTGGAACTTTTAGTTCCTGCTTTGTTTGTCTTCGGACAACATTCCAACCTAATCATAGTCGTTGTCGTTCTGGAGGCATAGACACCTATTTATAGGATAAGAGGGCATGTGTGGGGGCCACGGAGACCTCGTGGATAGTCAGGCGTGGATCCTGCCAATGGTTCACTGTACAGCTGCACTGTGCCAGTGGAGACATGGACAGCAGGGCTATCTTGACACTCCATTAAACTAAATATTATTCAGATGTTAAGTACTCTCGTGTGAAAGGACCGCGGAGATGGCTGTTAGCGTACTCCAATCGGGACTTGTGCACCAAGTTGTTTACGCATATTACCTGAATGCTATTCTGACAGAACATTATGACAACAATAGTCTCCATGGAGCAGAGCTAGGTCTAGTTCTAGGCATGCATTCGAGTCTCGGCCTATTTCTAAAACTATATATGTATTTTATAAATGTATATCTTGATGTGTGTGTGTGTGTCTATATATATATATATATCCACTTGAATGCTTGTTTGTTTACCTGCATGCACATAACTACATTGCTAGCCTATTGTAGAATCTTACCTCCTCTATTTATATCTTTTCTGTTCCTGGTTGGCAACAATTAGTTCGTCCGATGACCGTAAAAGAGATAAAGAATGACTGGAAGAAGTTGAGAAGGTGACGGAAGAGACCTATGAAGATGTCGGAGCTTCGATGTCATGTGTAATTTGTTACTGTGTGTTTAGCATTGTTAATTGACTAAAGTATTTTCTAAGTTTGAAAAGGAAGATAATACACTACAAAAAATCATCTATTTAGCGACCGGCATATTCGGTCGCTAAACTATGTAAATCGGTCGCTATTTAATTTAGCGACCGAATTAGCGACCGATTAATGGTGGTGGCTGAATACCTGGTCGCTAAGGTTTTAGCGACCGAATTAATATTTCGGTCGCTAAATGGCGACCGTAATTTCGGTCGCTAAATAATAAAAAACGGTCGATATTCGGCTGGTCGCATTGTTTAGGTAACCATTTCTAGCGACCGATAATCGGTTGCTAGTTCAGTCGCTAATTTTGGTTACTGTTAACCTATATTAGCGACAGATTTTCGGTCGCTATACCACATCTGTTAATGTTAAATAAATTTTAGCGACCGAATTATTGGTTTCTAATTCGGTCGCTAAACTGGTTATTATTATTTTATTTTTTTAATTTTAATTTTTAAAATAAATTTTTTTTCTGTTTTTCTTTAAATGTTAGCAAAATTACTAATAAAACACACCAAATTACTTATGAAATATACAATCATAAGAAATAATAAATATATATATATATAAAAAAAATAATCCAAAATATCGTACAAGAATCGTTTAAAGTCAAAAATATGAAGAAAAAAAAATCAGTCATGATGAGGGGGAGGTAGAGGAATCGAATCATCCTCAGCGTCCGTACCACCGACGTCTGCTAGCTGATCGTCCTCTGGAGTAGCAGCATCAGTAGCTGGCGGCAGAACTGGAGGAGCGGCAGCAGGCGGCACAACCGTCAGAGCATCACCCTGAGCAACTGGAGTCTGGATCCTCATCTGCTCCAACACCAGCCGATGAGAACCGCGCCCTGCTCGATGCTCGCCTGCATCAGCTGTTGGTGTGCCTGAGTCAACTGTGCAATCTGGTTCGCCATCTGCTGGTCTCTCTCGCTCTTCTCCCGAAGCTCCGCATTCAGCTGCGTGATGGTGTCCTGCATTTGGTTGAACTGCTATTGAGGGACGGTATCGGCGTAGGAAGGAGTAGGCGTGCCGGATGATGAAGCGATAATCTCGCCTCCCAGGTGTCCGAGGCCATACACGTGCCCCTTCTTGTTCCTGCCCCCGACGACATCCAAATAAATGGCATTATCGTCGACGGAGATAGGAGAGCAGGGCCCATCACCAGTCAAAGCCTCATCTTGTGACTGTGAGGCACGTGATATGACATCATCCTTCTTCTCGTTGAAGCCCACCTACAAAGTATAGTTGAAGAGATTTAGTTAAAATATATCCAATATTAACAAATCATTTATAATAAATTACAAGTAAATAGTAAATTATTTTTTTGCTTACATCATAGTTACAGGCCTTGTCATTAACCCATGTCCCCGACTTCAACTTCTTCGTCCTCTCCACCAACTCCATAGCAGTGGGGGCCCGCTGTTTCTGTGATTTCTGCACAGAAAAATATAATGTTAAATTCATAAGAATAATTAAAAATGAAAACTAATTAATTAAATACTATATTAAGTCAAAAGTTTAGTGTATTACCAGTCCGTCGTAGTGGGAGGCGACTGATTTAGACCCGCCGGTCCAAGCACATGCGCCACCATCAGAAGCTCGATTACGCCGAGTTGTGGCCTGGATCTCCTGGAACTTCAAGAGCCCAAGATCTTGGTCCAGCTGCCTCCTGATCTCAAGATCCAACCACTTCCCCTTATTCTTACCCTTCCTCAGCTTGTTCGTCAGATTCTTCATGACCAGTGAGCCTTTATGCTCAAATATGTCCCTGACGAGAGCCTCTAAAGCTATGTCCCACCTATACTCTTTCTACAACGTACATTTGTTAGGAAATTCGTGTGTGTGTGTGTATATATATATATATATATAATGCAAATTTAATTTAAATAACTTAATAAATTGTTACCTTAAACTCTAGAAACAACTGATCCCTATGGCCCTCTGGGATGGCCTTCCATGTAGACCATTGACCATCAAACTTGCGTCGCAGGATCTTCGATATCTAATCAGAAGGGCCCTTCGTGGGCAGAAAGCTGCAGCAAAATTAGAGCATTAATAAATGTTATAAATAAATTAAAAAAACAAGTAAATAGAAATTAACGATACTTTATATATATTAAAAAATTAAATTAGCTTACTCGTTATCCCCCCTGGGGATAAGAAGAATCCTCCTGTCGGATGGACCACGACTCTCCTGTCCCGATGATGATGATGGTCCTGTCGTAGGTGTGGATGATGAGGGTGCAGCCTGTGTCCCGACCACATGAGGCTGGGTAGGGGGTGCAACTCCATCACTCTGAGGTGTCCCGTCCACAGAGGTGCTGGTAGGGTGGTCTCGATCTGAAGGCTGTGGGTCGGCCGGCAAAGGGACTCTCGCAGCACGACCTCCACGACGACCCAAAGATGATTACACAACAGTGTAAATAATACAAAAATAAATTACCCAAGTAGAATGACATTTACACAATGAATTATGACATAAATAAATTACCTAAGTAGAATCTCCGTCACTAAATTCACCCTCACTCTCATCAGTATCACTTGATCGGAATGTACCTTCGCTAGATGTGTCCAACTCGGATTGATCCATTAACTCTCTTTCAACTTATTCCCCATTTCCGGAAATGTCCGCCAGAGAATTAACAATAATGTCCGGCGTAATTTGCAATGGTACGTGGGGTCTTGAAAACTCATCATCTTGGTACGGAGCATCTTTTTCAGGCTGGTAGATTACATTATCAGTAATTATACTGCGAGCCTTTATCTTAATAACACCCAACCAGCCATGATGTCCTTCGGGATATGGCGAGTAATAAATCTGCTCTGCCTGTTGTAAAAAATGAATGGGTCGTACGCCTTATTATACCTTCGAGACAGCCTAACTTGAACAATACCATATTTTTTATCTATTTTTGTCCCTACGTCAACAGTAGGATCAAACCAATCACACTTGAAGATAACTAACTTCATCACGGGGAAACCGGTATAATCGAGTTCAAGGATGTCAGTTAGAACCCCATAGAAATCATCCTTTACATTGCCATCAGTGGCTCGCACACAAACACCATAGTTACACGTCTGCATTCCTTCATTCCATGTTTTTGTGTTAAATTTATATCCATTTACAATATAAGTATTCCATGATGTACCCCATCTGTTAGGCCCCCATGCCAAATTTGTCAACAATGGATTTTGAACATTGTTTTCTGGGTCTAGTACTAAAAAATCAAATATTATATTATTCTTATACATGCTATATATTTAAGGAGATGAAATGTATTTCAACAAATGAAGATGTTTAACCTACATATTCCTACTGAACCACGTAGCAAAGTGAGAAGTAATTTCTCGATCAACCTGATCGTTTGAAATGTCAGGTTGGAGATCCCTTAGAAAATTGTCGTACATCCTACATATGGGAGATTAAAAGCGGGACGATTAATAATCATAAATGTCAATTAAACTTATAAAAGACATTGTAGAAACTTACTCTAAATGTGGCGCCACCTCTTCACAATTTTGAAGGATATACAGATGAGCAGCATTAATGTCACGCTGCTCCAAGAAATATCCTTTTGATTTGCCACTAAATCTGCCCGGATAGTTGAATATTGATATAGGAGGACTAGTTGAACTTCCTTCTCCCAAATCAACGTTTCTAGGCATCCTTGTCCTTCTCGTGTTAACTTCGTTCGGATAGAATAAGAGGCAAAAGTGGAAGTCTCCTCTACTAAGTACACTTCACAAATGGAACCCTCCACTCGTGCCTTGTTCTTGACTTTGTGTTTAAGGGAGTGCAGGAACCTATTAAAGAGGGATACATACAAATAATTACTAGTTTTAGGGAAATCTAAACTACGCTCTCGTGTTCGCGAATTTCATATGTATTAAGTAAAATAGTTGATGTTGTTTACCTCTCAAATGGATACATCCAGTGGTATTGGACTAGGCCACCAACTCTTGCTTCGTAAGGTAGATGAATTGGCAGGTGTTCCATGGAATCAAAGAAACTCGGCGGGAAGATTTGCTCCAGCTTACATAACAAAACGGGTATCTTGACTTCCATATCCTTTAATTGATTCACATTTAGTGTTGTCGATGTAAGCTCCCTGAAAAAGTGGCTAAGCTCAACAAGTGGGTTCCAAATTTTCTTCGGTAATGCGTCGAACGCAATTGGAAGCAACCGTTGCATGAACACGTGGCAATCATGACTCTTCATTCCACGTAACTTTGCTTCCTTAATGTCAACACATCTACCCAGATTGGAAGCATACCCATCTGGTAACTTTAGTTCTTTAACCCACTTATAGACAGTCACTTTCTGTGTTTTGCTTAGTGTATAACTTGCCTTCGGTTTGATAAGTCTGCCACAACCACCGTCCTGCAACTCAAGCTCCTTCCGATTACAAATTTCAGCCAGATCCAATTGGGCTTTATTTGTATCCTTTGTCCTCCCCTTAATGTCCATCACAGTGTCAAAGACATTCAAAAACACATTCCTCTCAGTATGCATGACATCAATGTTGTGACGGAGTAGCTGCGTCCTCCAATACGGAAACCTCCAAAATATACTTTGTTTTGTCCAATTATGGTTGACGTCATAATCAGGAATATGTTCTCCTTGGGTTTCATGGACGAGCGGTAAGTACTGTACTCTGCGCCATACATTAGGACCAGTCAAACGTGGTGGAGGCGGTGTTGTCTCCGCACAATGCTTCTTGAATGCATTCTTGTTCCGCCTTTAAGGATGATCTTATGGAAGGAATTGACGATGACAATCAAGATATGAGATCTTTCGACTGTTTTTAAGCGTGAATGCCTTCGATCGCTCCATACATATTGGGAATCCAAGCTTCCCCGCGGTCATCCAACCCGACATCATCCCATAAGAGGGAAAGTCGTTGATCGTCCACATCAAAGCTGCTTTCATGATGAAATTCTGCCTCAAAGATATGGCATATGTTAGGACCCGAAATTATGACTGTTAGGAACATAAACTGCCGCTTCATGCACATCCCCGGGGGAAGATTGTACGGAGTCAGGATAACCGGCCAACAAGAGTATGCTTTTCCAGACTGCCCAAAAGGATTAAATCCATCAGTAGATAACCCCAATCGGACATTGTGAGGGTCCTGCGAAAATGCCATATGAACCCTATCAAAATGCTTTCAAGTTTCTCCATCAGATGGATGACACAAGACATCTTGCTCCCTCTCATGCTCACTATGCCACCTCATGTGAGCTGCAGTGGCCATCGAAGAGTACAATCTTGTAAGTCTTGGCACGAGCGGAAAGTACCACATCTTTTTTAGCGACCTCTTCTTCTCAATGCCCATCCTAGTGGTTGTCTTATACCGATCCGCACCACAAAATCGACAACATGTTATGCTTTCCGCTGAATCATCCTTATAGTACAACATACATCCATTCGGGCAACAATCAATTTTCAAACACCCCAGACCCAAATTTTCCACAGACTTCTTAGCATGATAAAAACTAGTAGGCATCCGATTGTCTTCTGGTAACGTCTTGGACACTGACCTGGTGAGGCGATTAAAACAACCTTCTTGCATATTGTAGTCAGATTTGATACTCAACCATTCCATGCACATCGACAACTCCGTGTACTCCCGACATCCTTCCGACAATGGAGATCGTGCAAGCACTCAAAGATATCATAGAATCTTTGAGCTTGGGATTCGGATTCTCCTCTATGTATTGGGAACCCATTCCACCATCTTCTCCCCCATCTTCTTCTAGTACAAAACATACCGATGGTCGAGAATGATCCATTATCATCTGCTCGTATGGATTCAATTCTTCCCTCCGGTCACCACTTCCATAGTACGAACCTTCAAACACAATCGGGTTTAAGTCAGGCAACGTCTCACCATGGTTACTCCACCAATAGTAATCAGGCATGAAGCCCTTCTCATAAAGATCGGCTACAACTCCATCCACACTTTTGAAAGATTGACACTTGCATCTTTTGCAAGGACACCTCAATTGATCACCGCCCAGCCGTATAAATCTCTCCTGGCTAACAACAAACTCTAAAAACTCACCCACTCCAACTCTATACTCTTCCCTAAGACGTTTATTCCGATCCAACCTACGATACATCCATTTCCGATTCTCCGAAATATCCATTGCTGGCAATTAAATAGCCTGACCAATCCTACAATAACACTTATATATTACGGTGCATTCCAATAACTCCATCAATCTCATTCTTATGACAAGGTATGAACCTATCCCATTCGAGAAGAAACCTTTGCCACACTCGGCTAATAATAGTTATTCCCATATTCAAATACCTTATACTTGACAAAATTTTGGCAGCATTTCCCATCGATCTCCAAGTACACAACTCGAGCATGGTGAGAATCACCACGATCAAGTATGCACCAGGAGAACAAAAGGAAATGCATCAGACCGAGATTTCAACAAGTATATAAGGCATTTGAACATTAAAATGACTATTGTACGAGTGTGAAAAAGGTTTTTTCCCAAACTGTCCCACTTGGACAATTCAAGATTCAATACAATGAGCATGCATACCTTGATAAGTTACGCATGCTCATTAATATTGCAACATTGTTGAGTTTATATAAATTGCAGCGTAAATCAATACAAACTTAGATTAAATATTGTAGAAAACATCCTATTGAGCTCCGCTCTCCACTAACAAGTAGCAGTTAATTGTCAAACACATGCATAATTTCTAAATTATCAACACACAACCAGCATCCCGCCTTTCGGACAGGATCACATCCTATTGAGCTCCGCTCTCCACTAACAAACAACACATATTGACAAACACATGCATAAACATTAAATTATCAGCATACAATCAAACAAGATCACATCTGATTGAGCTCATCTCTCCACTACCAAACAACACGATAATTCACATAATACATTACACTGAGTGTTCAGAGAACTTACCTGAGAGAGAAAACACAACCGAGTAAGGATAAGGGGAGGAGCCGGAGCCAACAGAGAGTAGAAGAATATGACAACAAGGACCTATCGTACATAAATGAAATTAGTCATTTCAGATCAAATCACTATTCTATATATACAAAATCCAATACAACTATTTATAAGACTAGAAACACATAAATTAATATAAAATAGAATCAATAATATACGATTACAAATTTAGAACAACTTGCAACTTGGTACTAGTGTTATCTATCAGAATCAAGTGATTCCTTTTTTTCTTAAGTAATCCCTTACTTCCTTTTTTCTTGTGTTGTTCTGCATACATTTTAAATATAATTGTCAAGAGGGATTGAAGCTATCTAGTCACGCATTGAGCAAAATTAGAGAGAGCGTGAAACTTGTGCGGGGTTCAGAGATTAGAATAAAAAATTTAAGGAATGCATTGAACGAATTGGTGGTGTTGATACTTCGGTTGGCTTGTGTCTAGATGTTCCTACGAGATGGAACTCAACTTATTTGATGCTTCAGAGTGCCCTCACCACTCTTTACGTTGGAGAGTATAAGTTTAGAGGGAGAGTTGAGCTGTGAGGTTCTAGGGTTTTGGATGGTGAGAAAAAGTGGTAACCCCCTTTCTCTTTGGTTGTGCTCTCCTAGTTTCCCTTCTTCCTTATACTCTCCTCCCCATCTCCTTTATTTCAGAAGAAGAGGAAACAAAGGGAGAAAAGTACTAAGGAACCTTTTCTCTCCCAAAACCTAACTCTTGAAAATGTGGAATAGCAAAATCAAATGGAGGTTGCACTTTTCTTATATTGGGCGTCACGGCTGGAGTTTAGAAAAATGGGACTGTGATATCTTAGGCACATCTCAGGGTGCTAAAGGGTGTAATAGATACTTATGAATAAATTTTGATATAATATGGTCTGAGTATAGATGAAATAATGCATATGTATGATGCTAATGTAAAGGTATAACTAATGCATCTAATATGAATCATGTTAAGGTAAGTGTGTACCTGTGGCATTGTGAAAATGTTTGAGATATAAAATAAATGTTATTTTAGGTGATATATCAAGTAACTTGAATATAAATGTTAAAAAGAAAATGATGGAAGATGATATTAGATCTCTTATGATTAACTTTGATTATGATGGTGTATTATTTTAATCGATTATCATTGATGGTGGTTCATGTATTCTCAAACATTGAATTCTGTTCGTAGTTACGACTTGGAAATTTTGCTTGTTATATTTTCTGTTTGTATGACTTGCTTAATTGCATTTAACTAAATTTTTGTGCTGCCATTGAGTTTCTACTCATTGAGTTGCTTTTAACAATAATATTGCTCATTAGTTGATGATAGAAGGTACCACAGTAAGTGGTGAAACATTCTATGATGCGGTGATTTTTTTGTTCTCATATGTCCTCTGTAAGCTAGCATTGAGGAACATGCCTATGCACTCACATGCCAGGATCAAGTTTCTTTTATGGGATTGAGAGAATGAACTTAAGCAAAGTGGCTCCTTCAAAATATAATTTGGTAATGGGCATCAGAGTTTTGATATATTTTATATGAACATTAAGTAGCAGACAATAAAGAACTTAGTGTAATCAAGTAAAGGAATAGTATGAGAGTTCTTTATTCTAACAGTTTGAATGCTCTAGATCCTATTTCTTAAGATATATAGAAAACAAGATAAATATAGGTTGAGATTATTTTTCCAAGCATTATTCAAAGATTGGATTGTATTCTCTAGCATGTTTCTTTAGGCCGTTGAATGATTACAAAGTGACTAAGGGTGCTATTGTTTTGTTTTGTTACAGCTATGAGTAGCTCTTCCTTTTTCTAAAGAAGGCTTCTTCTATATTGCATTGAGACGTTGAAAAGAATTTTATTTGTGCTTTCTAAATGATGCACTAAAAAGAATCATGTTTGAAGAAATGGTGATGGGCCATTTAGCCAACTAGAAATTATTTTACCAATCTTATTGTGGGTTTTTATCAACTATCAAATGCTTAACACAAACAAACTGGTAATATTATTAGACCCTGCCATAGTTGAATTCAATGGTAACTACTCTAGTTCAGAAACAATGATATATATCCAGACAAAACAAAATGTATAACACCTACTCATGGGAATACATGACCAAAATGTACAAAGCTAGCTAGGCAAGCCTAGTTGTGTTGTGAATGGTATGATGAGAATTGCACACACATGGTGGGTGTGATGATTCATGCTTGAAGATTACAAAAAGATAAAGCTCACAAAGAAGAAGACATTATGATCGATCATTACCTGAGATGAGTAAGAACTGAGAGAGGAGTTTGTTGGGGGTGGGGACCGCACGACGACAGAGGTGGTGGTGGCCAGAGGAGGATGAGAGAGACCTTAGAAACAGATAGAGAGAGAAGCAGAGTGAGACAGAGAGATGTGAGAGAAACATAGACAGAGAGAGAGAGATGGAGTAGAGGAGAGCTTACCTAAGCAGAGGGGATGACGGTGGTGACAAGAGGTGTCTTGTGGTGGCCGGAGCGCGCGGCTAGGAAGAGAGAAACGGTGAGAGAGAGATACGCCTTCGAGTAAAATGAGGAAGAAGGTGGTTCTGTCAAATTTAGGGATTTCAGTTTTAGCGACCGAATTAAATCGGTCGCTAATATGGTTAGTTTGAAATTTGAATTTATAATTTTAGCGACCGATTTAAATTTCGGTCGCTAACACGCGCTATTTTATTTTTTTACGCGCCGTTTAGCGACCGAATTAATATCGGTCGCAAATATAAATAAAGGTTGAAATATGAATTCATAAATTTAGCGACGGATTTTTAAATCGGTCGCTAATATAAAAAAAGTTTAACCGTTGCATTTAAATCGGTCACTATTTCGGTCGCTAAAAATTCATAAATTTCTGACTTTTACTTTCCTTTATTTAGCGACCGACATAGCAACCGATATCTCTACTACGCTCTATTTCGGTCGCAGTATCAACTCTAATCAGTGTTTCATGTAGATCCTATTCGGTCACTATTTTCGGTCGCTAAATGACCTTTTTTTGTAGTGATATTCAAAAATAAATAGGAAATAAAAAAGAAATAAACAATAATACCGAAGAAAGAAGAGGAAAAGAGAACAGGAGGAGGCTTTGCGCTATTGTTCCCAGAAGAGGGAACTGGAAGGACGATAGAGAGGAGAAAGAGATTTGGGAGTGTTGATGGTACGCACGAAAAGGATAAGACAACCATGACGGTTCATTGTGTGCGTGTGTGTGCAGAGAGGAGAAAAGGGGATAGCGTGGTTTTTCAGGCATTTAAGTTTTTGGCGACTGATAGGTAGTCGGTTTCTAAATAATTTATGAAATATATTGAATTATTTATTAACTAAATTAACGATTGATAATTTGTGTCCATTAAAATCGGTCGCTAATAATCTCCTTAATTAAATTTTAAATTTTAAAACTTTAGCGACCGACAAATTTGTAACCACTAAAGTCGGTCACTAAATACATTATTGCAACCAATTTTAGAAAACAACTTATCAGTCACTAATTTAGACCAAAATAGTTTTATCGCTAAATTCGGTTACTATTTGACCTATTCCTGTAGTGAGATGGAAGAAACTCAAAAAAGGGGAAATGAATTTGGAGTTGCTTAAGGGTTGTATAGAGTTAAGCAATCATTCATGACACAATTGCACCATTGGAGTGACCTTACATGGACCTGAGTTGTTTTAAGAGTTGCTTCTATAAGCAACCAGTTCTTATATAAGAACTATCGATAAAAAAGGAGAGATAAAAAATAGAGAATTGTATTGACAGCCTTCTTCTAAAAACTGAAATAACAATAAATTTGAATAAAGATATAGGTAACTTAATCATGGGACCCAATTGGTAAAAATTTTAGAATTACATTATTGGAGTAGATAATTGCTTAAACACAAAATAAAAAGTGGTAAGATGACATGATATGACTCATAAAAAGAGTAGCTAAGCAACTACAATAAGTTGCACCATTGAAAATGTTTTGATAAAGAAGGCTTAATTTCACTTTTGGTCCCCTTAATATTGGTCATGTGCAATTTTGGTCACTATAGTTTTTTTTTGTAACAAATTTGGTCCTCCTTTTTTTAATGTTGCATATTCAGTCATTCCATCTAGTGTCCGTCAAACTTTTAATGATACTGCTCTAAGACAGAACCCTAGATTAGTGTGTGTTTGGATCCACTTATTTTTTCTATCAAACGTGGGTCTAGCGGTTAAAACAGCGAAGGCTAACATCCTCCAACTTTTTGTTGGAGTACCGTTTCTTTAAGGGTATAATTGATATTTCATTCCAATAAAAAAAACAAAAAAAAACACCTTTCTCTCTCCTTGCTTCAGATCTGCATCTTCCCACCCCTACCCCCCTAATCACCGTCCTTTAGATTTGTGTGCCTCACTACCAAAACCCTTCTTCCCCTCACTGCCACAACCCCCATTTATCACCATCGTTTGAATGCATTGCACTCAGCGTATTGTAGAGACAAAAGACCGTAGCCATTGATGGCACCAAGAGATGCGAAAGTTCACTCTATTACTCACAACGTCGGGGTTGCCGGAGCCACTCCACCGCCACCTCTTCCGAAAGCTCTCCGACGAGATCTTTCTTCTTGTGGAGATGATATGCTTCAATACCGCAGATGCCTTGCAGCTTCCTTTTTCCTCAATTAATGCAGTTGTAAAGCAGCCAGAGGGAACATATAGATATCTAATTTCAACTTAGGAACTTTTCGGCAAGAGTGGCTTGCCATGTATTCCCTCTGTAACAAGGTCAAACTCCGTTTATGAATATATAATTTAGTTTTGAAATTTTTAATTTTTTTTGACTGACCTACTAACTGGAATGCTTACATGTGTTTATAATTTATCATATATTGTTTTTTACTTTTAATTCTATAGAAAGACTCTTAACACTTCTGCTTCACATCAAAATTGATTTTGCAGATGAGTAGAGGTCACTTCTCCTATCTACCCTTCGTTGGAGCTCATTATCCACACATAAGCTTCACCGCCGACATATCTGACGAATGCTTGGTCATGATTTCCTCAGCTCCTCCGTAAGCCGGCGGTGGTTTCGTGTCGTTGCTTATAATTGGTTTGAAGAAGCTTCGACGTTTGAAGCCGGTTCGATGTTTGGGTGATTGGGATATAACTCTTGAAGCTATGGGAAAATTGAACCCTGGATCAGTTGAAATTCACCTTGAGAAGGTTCAAGGTAGTGACTTAGGTCTTGCTGGTATATCTAAGTGTTTGAAATTGGAGACATTGCATATTGTAAAAACTCCTGAATGCTCTGATGTCACCCTTTTTGATGCTGCTGAAAGATGGACTAATTTGCATGCTGCAAAATCTGTAGTAACTTGCAGGAAGTTGAGTTGATTGCTATGTATCCAACCTTTTAGGGTTAGAGGCAATTGCTTCTTGCGACACCCTAAACCCGGCATCACATGGTTGCCCAGTTGCGGAAATAAAACTGATTACAATGCTGGTTACTTTCGGAAAATATCATTTTCTTGATGGATAAGTACACTAAAAACGGTAGTTTTTTTTTTAAAGGATAATTGAAACAAAAGTGATGAACACTCAAAACATGAATTGAAGAGAACACACACACACACACACACACACACACACACACACACACACACACACACACACACACATATATATATATTCATAACATGTCCCAGTGAGACCCAAGTTCTAGTACATAAGCTAGGGCCTTATCAATGACCATTGCAACAGAGTTAGAAATCTAGAAGATACAACTGAAAAGAGAGTAAGCAAAAACACAGGGAAAGAGGGTCCGGAACCACATCACAACAGTGACTCCAGAAAGTCATAAGACGGAAGACTATTCACAAAACGTTCCAAACGGGTCACTGACACTGGCTACAAGCAGGGTCTCCACAAAAACTCCCATGAGACGAGACATCAGGTAATGGGTCTATGACGTCGTCGCCCTCATCCACGGAATCATCGTCATCGTCATGATCCAGAAAGTAAAACTCAGGCTCATCCTCCTCCATGATCTCATAGAAGTCCTCCTCGGAATCCTCCTCAGGGTTCTCCTCGATAGCTGCTGCCTGCTTGACGTCCAGAGGTGGTAGCTCGTGTAGTAGTCCGTTAACTTGCAGTGCGTCAAGGTAGTACCAAGTCGGAGGCCGAGCAACTCTCCTAGTCTCCACGGTATGGCTCCTACGGATCTGGTCTCCGTCAACATTCAAATCAGTTGTGGTGATTGATCCGTGGTACGTGGCAGACGTCGCCCCCGGATGAATCTGCCATGCCCCGGCGTTCCCCGCGTCGTCGAAGACCTTAGTCTTTGACATCATCGGCACAAGAGGGATGTTGGGATCCATCTGAGCTCATATACATACGGCGATACCAAAAAGGAAGAGAGAATAACAAGTAGAAATGAAAAAATGAGATACCGACAATGGATATATCGCACAACAACCATATACATGATACATACAACACATTGGCATATTAGCATTTAAACATTATTCATAGGTAAAACAACAAGTGTTATTTCAGTGGGTCTCATACCAGAATCAATCAGTTTTATAAAGATAATGCATGACACTTCAATCATCAGGCTCTAAACTTAATCTCATGAGATATTATCACTGTTTTATCATTAAGAAATAAAGAGTTGATCAGGATCGTATTCCGCATTGGCAAGTTGTCTCCATCACCTCATATACCCGGATCAACACCATCACGAATCCCTTATCAACGGCCATCCGGATGTATACATCATCGAACACCACATCTTAAGCGGGTATTCGATAACTCAAGCACGTCTGCTAAGTGGAAATGCATATGAATAAAAGACTTTTCATTATCAAGACTTTTCTTTGTGTTCACTCTTTTCCGTTGTCGAAGCCCAAAGCTAACGACTATTCACAATTTTCATCACTTGAAAATCAATAACACAGGACGCGCAGTCCGAGTGCTCAATCACAACACCTTAGACCGATGCCGCAGTCCGAGGCTATGGTCGTAGAAACAATTATAATTTTATCCATGTTTTTTTCCCAACATTATAAGGACTCCTAGTCCATAATAACGAAATTAGGACACACAGTCCTCAATTCCAAGATTATGACTCCTAGCCCATAATATCACGATTAGGACCCTTGGTCCATAATTCTTGACACGGATCCCAGATCGTGTGCATATAAATCCCAGATCGTGTGCATATAACTGAATGCTAGAGGCGACATCTCGCGAACTAGATTCTCTTTCACATGTGTTTACTTTTTGCTCCGTGAAAATCAAAATCAAAATCCAAAACAAAACCTCGGTCACTTTTCCAAGTAACCAGAACGTTTCTAAATCATTTAGGAGAAAATCTTTTCCTTTACAAACTCTTTTATAAAACAATTAGGAAATTCATTTGCTTTTGAAATCCTTGATGGAATAAAGTCAAATATTTTCAAAGGGGTTTTTCCTTCATAAAACACATAGTTCGAAAAAGGTTTTCTCTCGTACAAACTTTGGATCATAAAAAGGTAGTTTCTACTGACTTAAAAACATTTCAACGTTTCTTTTCAAAACAAGAATCTTATTCTCTTGAAGTAAGCGTTTTAAACAAGGAACTTTTATAAATGAAACCAATACTTTCAAAGTTCTATTCAAGGGTTATTAAGGCTTTTAATCCTTATAATCATTGAGCACAGACTCAAGTCCGGCTTCTCAAACTTCAATCAACAGTAATATATTCTCAACAATAATATCACAGTTAACGACAGTTCATCACATATATGCAACTCACAATACTTTAAGGCAAGTAATAATCACAATAGTTCAAGTAAACACGTCATTCAAGTATTTGCTCTATATCATAATAATATTCAAATCACTCAAGTAAACACATACACACATGCATATAGTCATTGCATATCCCTAGGCAGTCCCCTCTTACCTTCCGTGAAGGTAAGGAGATTAGATGCTTGAAGAGATATACCACGACCGTCCTTGTTTTCTCCTTGATTGAAGTCTAAGGTTATGAACACAAAATCATAAGTTAAAATCAACCAAGAACACTTACCCACAAGGTATTAGGTTCGGCCAAGACGATAAATTAGGGTTAGAGATCCCTGAAAATTATACAACTTATGGATTTATGATCCTTTAGTGTTAGGAGTTCATAAACAATGGTCATTTAACAAAGTTGAATTAAAATCCCACTAAGTTATAAACTTAGGGTATTCGGCCAAGGCTAGTAAAATAGGCTAGCATTCACTAAACTTTCCAATCTCTTATGTTTAGCATCCATATGTATTAAGGAGCTCAAAACCATGATCATCTTGGAAAACAATGGAAACTTAAACATTCCAATATCTTAGACTTAGCATCTAAATATCTTATGGAGCTCAAGTCCATGATCATTTTGGAAAAAAAAACAAAAAAAACTCAAACATCCTAACACCTAAACACTAAGTTTCGGCCATCATAGGATGATGAGGAAAATATTCTTTGTTTAATAACAACTCTTAGGTTTAGAATCACAAGGTATTAAGAGTTCTAAATCCATGATCATACTTGAAAAGTCGAAACATAGTATCCTAGGCCTACTTATTCATATTTTCGACCATCATAGTGTTGGTATAAGCCCTAGAGGCCAATGTATTTCTTTAGACTTACATTTGTATCTTGCTATTTTATATATATATTATATATATATATATATATATATATATATATATATATATATATATATATATATAATATGAGGCATTCCAGTTTATTGTGTTACTTGTTTAAACATAATAAAGTCCTTAGAATAGGGATTTCAGTTTAATAGAATATCAAGTATATGACTTGATCGTGAGACACTATTGAACAATTAAATCCTATTCTTAAATATCTGTAGTCAAGTATTTTATTAATAAGGACAATAATAATACAATTGAGACTATTATGTGTGCAGACTGATGACCATATCTCACGGGTCATGGATATGAGATATCGAGTCGACACATAGGTACACATTAGAGTAATGATGTACTGGATTGACCCGCCATGAGAACACTACATGGAGCGTTATGTGAGTGTCATAAGTAGTTCTCATAGTGACAATGGTGCATACAATCCTTCGACCTGAAATCACTACGATCCCTACATGAGGAGTCGTGTGCTTTAATATCGTCAAACGTCATCTGTAATAGGATGATTATAAAGACGGTCATTGGGCATACCACGAGCCATGCAGAGGGATGTGAGTGAGACTGTAAAATGCATGGTCGTGCTGAAATGAGTCAATATGAGATATTGACCTCATTTGTTGTTAAGTCTACTCGGGTATGAGGGAACATGATATTGAACCATACAAGGGTGACACATTCTATGCCTTGTGTTCAATATAGATATATGGACAAAGGGATAATAATGCACATGAATATTTGTCACAGAAAGGTTTCGTCAAATCACTGACTTTCTCACTACTTAGGTAGCAGTGATGTATTGCTAGATACCGCTCACTGTTTGTAATATTAAATGGGATTTAATGTTACTGCTAACGTTTTGGGAACCTATAGGGTCACACACATAAGAGCGGATTAAAAGAAGCATTAAAAGGAGAGTTGGACTTTCCTATTGGGCCTAGCGCATAGTACATGGGCTTAGGTCAAGTGCTGCTCACTAACTCACTTAAGGAGGCGCTACTATAAGTAGAACACTTAAGTTGTTGTGCACACAAGGTTGATACCCTAGCCGCACGAGAGAGTAAGAGTGAACAGTAAGTCTCGGTTTTGAAGCTAGCACTCGCAAGACAGAGACGCTTCAGGTTCGTGGCGTTGGGCGTTCACGGTGTCCGCTCGTGTGGATACCTCTGGAGACACCGTTCGTGCGGTGTTCGTGATAGACGAATTTCAACCAACAGCCATCGCTTCAAGAGGTAAACTTTCTAATCATGAATCATGACCACTCGCATGGATCCTTCGATGGGAATTTTTCCGCTGCGTTTTATTTTGTTTTATACGCAAATTCCCAACAGGTGGTATCGAGAGCGCTTGCGAAACCATGATTCACATTACGTGGTTTATCGTTATGTATGATAACATGTTTATAATGTGAATCGTTTTTCTGAAAATTGTTTTTGAAAATCGTTTGCATCTGGTTTGCGAAACCTTGTTTCTGTGATTTTCGTATGTATATGATATATACGTCTATTGCATGTTTGTGTATGTATGCGATATGTACGTTGGTTCTGAATCCTTATTATGTTCTGCGATGGCGTCAAATGTTGATGTTAAACATGATTGTTTTCAGTTCTGTGTTGGCGGCGTTAAGGGGTTTCAGACATGAAAAGTTCATGTTGTTGCGGCTGAGGTTCCAAATGTTGAAACCGTAGCCGTCGTTCCTTGCAACGTGAAGTGTTCACGGGTCTTGCGGTTTTAGGGTTGAAAGGTTGACGCCCTAGCCACCAAGGAAGCGAGGCACGCTTCGGAGAGAAAATTTTTCTTCGGGGCGCTGCCCCGCACCCTGCAAGGGGCGGCCTCCCCTTGATCCCGCCCGCTAACCGGGCAGCGGGACCCCCGTGCTACCTCTGCGTAGTGTGTAATTTCGAAATTCAAATTTTGAAAATTTTATGTCACCATTTAATAATTATATCAATTACAATAAATGTGATTTGTTAATGTGATTTGTTACAATAAATGTGATTTATATAAATGTGATTTATATCAATTACAATAAATGTGATTTGTAGTAACAACAATTGTAATAAATGTGATTTATAGTAACATCAATTATAATAAATGTGATTTGTTATATATATGTTACGTTTTCAAAATTCAGATTTTGAAATCTCTAATTAATGAAATTAATAATAATAATAATAATTGTGTATTATTATTGGTTGTTACTATTTATTTGGTGATGTATGGTGAATGGTTATGGCCTTAGTCCTTTTAACTTTTGGTTTATATTTTGAAATACGGCCTGCGTGCCGTGCCTTTCTCTTATATTCCATATGTATCTTCTTTTCTCATCTCACTCCCCTCATATGAAAATGAGGTTTCTGTTTATGTAATGTAATGATGGAGACAAGAAGACGTTGTCACGTGGGAGATCTTGCTTGGAGAAGCTTGGACGCTCCTAGGTTTTAGTTTAGATTCTCTCATTGGCTTGGGAGAATCAATGCGTTAGGGGCCATAACCATATCACATTTATTTGCCTTATATATGTATGAGATGCATGTATGTATATAGTATGTTAAAAGAGTTTAACTAATATATGTATGAGATGCACATATGTAAATAATAAGTTAAAGAGTTTAACAAATGATGAGATCAAACTTTAAACAAATCCCTCAAAAGGAAATATTAAGTCACACTTAAAGGCCTTCCGATGCATGGCACTCGTCAAGACTATGATCGATTAAGTGTGGGTCCGCCAAAGCGGGGTACCTTTATCTATAATAGTAAGGCGCGATGGGACAAATGTAATGTTCAACTGCTATCCATTGGGTCTGACTTAACTAAGCCAACTTCAATAGGATTGAAAGGCTTAGAGGCTCATAAGTTGGGCTTTAGTCCATGTGATGGATTAGAATAAGAGTTATTCACCCAACTGTCCAAGAGTTGGATGAGATACAATCGGAAAGTGTTTCCTACCTAAATAACCGAATTTTAAGTGATCAGCCAAAGCTGACTTAAAGCTAGGTGAAATATGGATCTTGGCCCACTAGAAAATCTTCCAACGGGATTTTCCGAATCAATGATGAGGGTCATTGTTTTGAGTAAAATAGTGGGAGGCGTATTTAATTAAAGACCTAATTAAATAACTTCATGGCATGATACTTATATTTTGCATATTTATCTCTGTAGATTACCATGGCATCAAACACATCAAGTAACCTGTCATTGCGATCCGTCCTTGAGAAGGACAAACTATCCGGAACGAATTTTTTGGACTGGTACAGAAACTTGAGGATTGTCCTCAAACATGAGAAAAAGCTGTATGTTCTTGAGGAGCCTATTCCTGAGGAGCCACCGGCTTCAACTGCTCCTATGGCTGACAGAGATGCTTATAAGAAGCATCAGGATGACGCCTTAGACGTCGGTTGTCTTATGCTTGCTACCATGACCTCTGAGCTGCAAAAGCAACATGAGACCATGGAGGCGTACGATATGATCGTGCACCTCAAGCTGCTCTACCAAGAGCAAGCAAGGCATGAGCGGTTCGAAGTTTCCAGAGCCCTTTTCCAGTGTAAATTGGCAGAAGGGAGCCCTGTGAGTCCTTATGTACTATAAATGATCGGGTACATTGAGAATCTCGAGAGACTGGGATTTCCTTTAGGCCAAGAGTTGACCACCGACTTGGTTCTGCAATCGTTGCCTGAGAGCTATAGTCAGTTTGTCATGAACTTCAATATGAATGATCTTGACAAACCTTTGCCAGAATTGTTGAGCATGTTGAGAACTGCTGAACAAAATATTAACAAAGGAAAGGGGAAGGCCATTTTGATGGTCCAGGCTGGAAATAGCAAGAAGCAGCCCAAGAAGCCCAAGAACAAACAAAAGGGCAAGGGCAAGGGCAAGGCCATCAACAAGATCAAACCCAGTACTTCTGGTTTGAAGCCTGTGGGTGGTGTTGCTAAGGAAGGCAATTGCTTCCACTGTGGTCGGACCGGACATTGGAAGAGGAACTGCCCGAAATACCTGGAGGAGATCAAGAAGAAGAAGGGAAGTGAGACTTCCGCTTCAGGTATGTTTGTTATAGAAGTCAATTTATCTACTTCTGCATCATGGGTATTAGATACTGGATGTGGTTCTCACATTTGTACAAATGTGCAGGACCTAGACAGGAGTATACCATTGACAAAGGGCGAAGACGATCTACGAGTCTGAAATGGAGCAAAGGTTGCTGCTTTAGCTGTAGAGACTTATGTATTGACTTTGCCCACTGGGCTTACTATTCAGTTAGAGAACTGTTATTTTGTGCCTGCAATTAGCAGGAATATCATTTCCGTTTCTTGTTTGGACAAGATTGGTTTTTCTTTTATAATAAAGAACAAAAGTTTTTCTATTTATTTGGATGATATTTTCTATGCTAGTGCACACATGAGTAATGGACTTTATGTCCTTGATCTTGAAATGCCCATCTATAACATAAATACTAAGAGGTTCAAACCAAATGAGTTGAACCCGTCTTATCTTTGGCATTGTCATTTAGGCCATATAAATGAGAAGCGCATTTCGAAGCTCCATAAAGATGGACTCTTGGACTCATTTGATTATGAATCATATGAGATATGTGAGTCTTGTTTATTGGGAAAGATGACTAAAGCTCCATTCACCGGCAAAGTTGAAAGAGCCAACGATCTTTTGGGTCTTATACATAGCGATGTATGCGGACCCCTAAACACATTAGCTAGAGGTGGTTTTCAGTACTTTATCACATTTACTGATGATTTCAGTAGATATGGATTTGTGTATCTTATGAAACATAAATCGGAATCCTTTGAAAAGTTCAAGGAATTCAAAAATGAGGTACAAAACCAACTTGGTAAAAATATTAAAGCTCTTCGATCAGATCGAGGTGGTGAATATTTGAGCCTAGAGTTTGATGATGATCATCCGAGAGAGTGTGGGATTTTATCTCAACTCACTCCACCCCGGAACACCACAATGGAATGGTGTTTCTGAGAGGAGAAATCGAACCTTGTTGGACATGGTTCGGTCTATGATGAGTCATGCAAACCTTCCAAACTCTTTCTGGGGACATGCTTTATTAACAGCAGCTTTTATACTTAACCGTGTTCCATCCAAAACGGTAGAAAAGACACCATATGAGATATGGACTGGTAGACGACCCAGCATATCTTTTATGAAGATTTGGGGTTGTGAAGCATATGTAAAACGTCAAGTTTCTAATAAGCTTGATCCCAAATCTGATAAATGCTTCTTTGTGGGGTATCCCAAAGAAACCAAGGGATACCAATTCTATAATCCTTCCGAAGGCAAGGTGTTTGTCGTACAGACTGGTGTATTCCTATAAAAGGAGTTTATCTCCATAGGAACCAGTGGGAGGAAGATAGAACTTGAAGAAATTCAAGAATCACAGAGTAGTGACCTACCATTGGTGGAACAGGAGCAACCTTCACAGAATGCTGTGGAGTAACAACCCGCTCCAGTAGCACAAGACCAGCGTAGGTCTAACAGGATACGTCACCATCCTGAGAGATATGGATTTCTCATGACTCCACAAGGTGATGTATTGCTCATGGATCAAGATGAGCCTGTGACCTACCAGGAGGCCATCACTGGCCCAGAATCTGAGAAGTGGCTTGAGGCCATGAAATCTGAGATGGATTCCATGTACACCAACCAGGTATGGACCTTGGTAGAGCCACCTGAAGGGGTAAAACCCATAGGGTGCAAGTGGGTTTTCAAAAAGAAAACTGACATGGATGGTAAGGTACACACCTTTAAGGCGCAATTGGTCGCTAAGGGTTTCAAGCAAATTCATGGTGTCGACTATGATGAGACCTTTTCACCTGTTGCGATGCTTAAATCCGTCCGGATCTTACTTGCCATCGCTGCATACCATGATTATGAGATATGGCAGATGGATGTCAAAACTGCCTTCCTTAATGGAAAGCTTCTTGAGGATGTGTACATGACACAACCTGAAGGCTTTGACATTTCAGAGGATGCCGGAAAGGTATGTAAATTGCAACGATCAATCTATGGATTGAAGCAAGCTTCCAGAAGTTGGAACCTTCGTTTTGATGATGCTGTATGACAGTACAGATTCATCAAAAATGAAGATGAACCTTGTGTCTACAAGAAGGTTAGTGGGAACATTGTTGTTTTTCTGGTGTTATATGTAGATGACATATTACTCATTGGAAATGACATCCCTACACTACAAAATGTAAAGACATGGTTAGGGAATTGCTTCTCTATGAAAGATTTGGGTGAAGCTACCTATGTATTGGGGATCAGGATCTATAGGGATAGATCGCTGAAATTGCTTGGCCTAAGTCAGAGTACACACATAGACAAAGTGTTGAGACGCTTTAACATGCATGAATCCAAGAAAGGACTATTGCCTATGTCACATGGTATATGCCTATCAAAGGCACAATCCCCTTCCACTCAAGAGGATAGGGATCGCATGAGTAAGATTCCATATGCATCCGCAATTGGATCTATCATGTATGCCATGTTATGTACTCGACCAGATGTATCGTATGCTTTAAGCATAACGAGCGGTGTACGATCTAATCCCGGTGAAAGTCATCAGTCTCTGCTGTCAAGAACATCCTTAAGTACTTGAGAAGAACTAAGGATTCGTTCTTGGTATCTGGAGGCGAGGAAGAGCTTGCTGTAATAGGTTACACCGATGCTAGCTTCTAGACCGATAAGGATGATTCCAGATCGCAATCTGGTTATGTGTTCTGCCTGAATGGCGGGGCTGTAAGCTGGAAGAGTTCAAAGCAGGAGACAGTTGCCGATTCTACTACAGAGGCTGAGTATATTGCCGCCTCCAATGCAGCAAAGGAGGCTGTTTGGATCAAGAAGTTCATTACTGAGCTTGGTACGGTTCCTAGTATTGTGGACCCCATTGATCTCTATTGTGATAACAATGGGGCCATTGCACAAGCTAAGGAACCTAGATCTCATCAGCGATCCAAGCATATACTTAGGCGCTTCCATCTCATTCGAGAGATTATCGATAGAGGAGATGTGAAAATATGCAGAGTACCAACACTTGATAACGTTGCTGACCCACTTACGAAACCTCTTGCTCAACAGAAGCATGAAGGTCACACTAGATCGATGGGCATTAGATTTATGCCTGATTGGCTCTAGTGCTAGTGGGAGATTGTTGGTATAAGCCCTAGAGGCCAATGTATTTCTTTAGACTTACATTTGTATCTTGCTATTATATATATATATATATATATATATATATATATATATATATATATATATATATATATATATATATATATATATGATATGAGGCATTCCAGTTTATTGTGTTACTTGTTTAAACATAATAAAGTCCTTAGAATAGGGATTTCAGTTTAATAGAATATCAAGTATATGACTTGATCGTGAGACACTATTGAACAATGAAATCCTATTCTTAAATATCCGTAGTCAAGTATTTTATTAATAAGGACAATAATAATACAATTGAGACTATTATGTGTGCAGACTGATGACCATATCTCACGGGTCATGGATATGAGATATCGAGTCAACACATAGGTACACATTAGAGTAATGATGTACTGGATTGACCCGCCATGAGAACACTACATGGAGCGTTATGTGAGTGTCATAAGTAGTTCTCTTAGTGACAATGGTGCATACAATCCTTCGACCTGAAATCACTACGATCCCTACATGAGGAGTCGTGTGCTTTAATATCGTCAAACGTCATCTGTAATAGGATGATTATAAAGACGGTCATTGGGCATACCATGAGCCATGCAGAGGGATGTGAGTGACCTAGATGGAATTTGTCCCTCCTACATGACAGGAGTAATATCTGTGGGCCCCCTGATAGAGTGAGACTGTAAAATGCATGGCCGTGATGAAATGAGTCAATATGAGATATTGACCTCATTTGTTGTTAAGTCTACTCGGGTATCAGGGAACATGATATTGAACCATACAAGGGTGACACATTCTATGCCTTGTGTTCAATATAGATATATGGACAAAGGGATAATAATGCACATGAATATTTGTCACAGAAAGGTTTCGTCAAATCACTGACTTTCTCACTACTTAGGTAGCAGTGATGTATTGCTAGATACCGCTCACTGTTTGTAATATTAAATGGGATTTAATGTTACTGCTAACGTTTTGGGAACCTATAGGGTCACACACATAAGAGCGGATTAAAAGAAGCATTAAAAGGAGAGTTGGACTTTCCTATTGGGCCTAGCGCATAGTACATGGGCTTAGGTCAAGTGCTGCTCACTAACTCACTTAAGGAGGCGCTACTATAAGTAGAACACTTAAGTTGTTGTGCACACAAGGTTGATACCCTAGCCGCACAGAGAGAGTAAGAGTGAACAGTAAGTCTCGGTTTTGAAGCTAGCACTGCAAGACAGAGACGCTTCAGGTTCGTGACGTTGGACGTTCACGGAGTCCGCTCGTGTGGATACCTCTGGAGACACCGTTCGTGCGGTGTTCGTGATAGACGAATTTCAACCAACAGCCATCGCTTCAAGAGGTAAACTTTCTAATCATGAATCATGACCATTCGCATGGATCCTTCGATGGGAATTTTTTCACGAACATTTAATTTGGTTTTATACGCAAATTCCCAACACATAGGAACAAGCTATGAAACCTTACAAGATTTATAGATTTAAGATCAAGGGATAGTTGGAAACTCAAACACATGATCATATTCCAAAAGTTGAAACAAAAACCTCCTAGGCCACATATGCATAGCTTTGGCATTCATAGGAAGAGACAGGTAGAGTTTTTTTTTTTACACAATCTTTTAATATGTGAAAATATAAGTTAATACAAGACTATAGAAAGTGGTTTCAACTCAAAAGGAGTTTTCTACCATTTTAGAGAGATTTTAGAAGTTTAAAGCATATAAAGAACATATAAAGTAAACTATGAAATACAAAGAGAAACTTGCAAAAAGATTCATATGAGAGCATTACCCTTAGTATAAGGAAGAACTTTAATGAAGAACTCAAGTAGAAAAGATGAATAAAAACTAAAGCTTTAAGAGCTTGAACTTTTAAAAGAAAAGGAAGTAGATGAAGTTTTAATGGAGTTTTGGAGAAGGAAGGTGATGAAGTGAAAATGAGAGGGATATATATAGAGAAGGGGGGAGAGTCCACGGCTCCATGGGGGAAAGAAGAGCTTGGGGTACAAGCTTGGTCTTAAGGCATTGTTTGGTTGAAGAGGAAAGAGAAAAATAGGTTTTTAGAATATAATATGATATAATTTGAAAAATGTGATGATTACACTTTTGGAGTGTGTAATAACCCATTTCCATCAAGTCCCATCAAGTCACTTCACTTCTTTTGTGCTCCCTAATCTGCTCCATTTCGTACCCGGTTACATTTCCGATCGTAATTCTTCTGACGTTTTCGCCCGAATAAAATATTATATTTTATTTTTGAACAAAAATTTTCAAAATAACCAAAGTTGAAGGAAACATAATAAAAACACTAACCGTCTCGTTCACGGGTCAAAATTAGGATTTCTGTCAGTAAACTTGTATCGGCAGTGAAGACGCAGACCGACTTCCCTCTAAATTTCCAACCGAATTTTTTACCGTGACTTCATATGATATAACAATACAAGAAAATGATTTTAGTTTAATTAAAATCATTCTCTGAGTTTAATCTAAAATAAACATATTTAAATATGTATTTACTGCTATAAAAAAAACATAGGAAAAATATGGTGTTACACTTCTAATTTCAAAATTTCCAAAGGTTGACCCTTTGTGGGATTGGAAATGTTGGTGATGCTGAGATTGAGTTCAATGTTACAAAATGTGTGGCATTCAAGAAGCTTTGAATTAAAGGGTGCCTTGTATCTAATACCGGGATTTTTAGGTTTTACTTTTGGTTGTCCCATTTTTGTTAAACTTAAGGTTAGGATGTGTAGAAAAGTTAGTGGTGAAGTTGTGGAGTGACTGCGTGAAAAGAGGGGTTCTTTGGCATTTAATTTAATCTCGATTATAGTGAAGTTAAAGGTGAAGCTTTGGGTGGGAGTGATAGTGATGGTATAGTTGAGGAGAGTGCAGTAGTATTTTTCTCATCTCTTGTGACAGATTTTGATAATCCTAATTAAGAAAAATTGTAGTATGCGAAGGTCCTCTTGCTTGACAGTTTTTAGTTGGTACCCATTTTGGTAATATACCGTAAAAAGCAATTTTGATTCAAATTATCCAAATAATATGTATTGATAAAAAACATTTTTTATATCGATGTATCCAAATATAAATCACTTCATTTTTAACTCGCTTTAAATCAAAATCAATTTTACAATTTTTTTAAATGAAAAAGACATACAAAAACATCACAATAAGGTTGACTTAGGCTTCATCTGTCGTTTGCAGCACACCTTAAATTTATTAAAAAAGATGAAAAAAATACAAAAAACACATGAGGGCACTAGACCAAAACCCATGATAGAAATAGAAATCAAATCATTCAAAATCAATTCTATCGAACGTTCATCGAAACACACTTAGCTTCTCTCTCCTTTGTCTCTCGGCTTTAACATGATTCAATGGTCTATCTATGTCATTTATCGGTTTCGTTCCTCTTTTTTGGGACCATTTTTTCTTCCCTACCACGGGATCCTTTATCATATAAGCTCAACTAGCGATTCTATGCACTTAAAGCAATGGTTACTCTTTATTGATCAATGAAAAATTGATGAATATTAGACAAAAAGATCAAATTTACAATATGAAAAAACTAAAAGAACCGAATGTGCTATATAAATATTATAAGAACCAAAATTACACATGATTAATAATATGAGACCAAAAATTAAGTCAATAAAGAAATACATATACATGGCATCGGCTATAAACCACAGGACCGCATCTGGACCACGAACCGCAGATCATTCCACTCACGAATAGAACGTGGGCATGAATTCCACAGGAGCTTCACTTTCTCAATATGAAATGTTTCTCCACCACACAAATGACATCAAGTGATAACTACACAATTCCATGCTCCATCCACAAACTTAGAGTGTGTTTGAAAAACTGGAAAAAAATAATTATGTTAATAATCAATTTTTATATAATCAATTATTATGATAATCGATTATAATTAGAATCTGTTTACTGAATAGTAATTTTAAGATAATCTATTTCATTTGGGTGGTAAAAAAAATCACTTTTATATAATAAATTACGAAAAAAGATACGAAGTTATTTATATAATTTAATAATATTTGTTTAGATGTTAATTTTGTCATAACGGATTCGTTCCAACGGAGACCCGATCCTGTGCCCCTCCAGCCAAGACCGACGACTATGATGTCTGCAAAAGAATGATTACCAGGCCTGATAATGGTTACCGGGCCCGACAGTGGAAAAAAAAAAAACAAAAGGTACCCTCCTGCAGTAGGAGCGAATCATGGTCCTAATTTTGTAGGGGTAAACAAGAAAGAAAATTTTGAAAATGAAATAATCAAATCACAATAATCTTAAGCTACCAAAAAACTAGATGGCATAAAAAAAATTCTCATAAAAGTTTCTTTTTTTATAAATTTAAACAAAATACCAAATATCATAGATTATTTATAAAATAGTTTTTTAACTAAAAAATCAACTGAAATAGAAAAAAATAATATTTCCCAAACACACTCTTAACCTCCAGGCTCCATCAAATAATTATATCGGAGTAACTTTTTTTTTTAATATAAGGTTAAAGTAATGTTTTGGTCCCTATACGTGACATCGATTTTCAATTTAGTCCCTATGCGTAAAAAGTTATCAATTTGGTCCCTATACGTGACACTGATTTTCAATTTGGTCCTCACAGCTAATTGGTCCCTATATAAGAGTACCAAATTGCAAATTATAGTCACATGTAGGGACCAATTCAACAAAAAAAAATTTGAAATCGGTCCCTACATGTGATAATTGTTTTCAATTTGGTCAATATATGTGATAATAATTTGCAATTTGGTCCTCTTATATAGAGACCAATTAGATGTGAGGACCAAATTGAAAATCAGTGTCACGTATAGGGACCAAATTGATAACTTTTTACGTATAGGGACTAAATTGAAAATCGATGTCACGTATAGGGACCAAAACATTACTTTAACCTTAATATAAAACATCATTATCTGTGCTATGCTGTATGCACGCTTTTGCTTACGAAGCATACTTCTTTGTGCAATAGAAGTAGGTCAGACCCATTAGGGGTTAATGAAAATCTAATTTTTTTTAATGATACGAGATAACCTTGGGATGTGATTGTGATTTATAATTAAACAAGCATTTAAAGTGTGTTTGGTTTAGGAATATGTTTGATACCTTCAAACCATGACTCGTAATTGAATTTAATATTTTCTAAAGGTGTTTAGTAAAATCAAACTTACACTTATCACTTATCGAATCGTGCACCAATGGCGTTCCAGATTTTGATACACAAAGTCCAAAAGCTAACCAGCTTAGTAGCCACACCTAATATTTAATTTTTCTATATCTCCCAATCTTTTGGATCAACACGAAGAACCAAAACTACATACTCAATCAACTGAGTCAAACTAAAAATCTTAAAATGAAACCCAAAAAATAGAGTATAGCAGCAAGTGTACAACAAAATTCTTTAATTACTACTACTACACATATCAAGAAACATACTACATCGTGTTTGCATGATTGCATCAATTCTAACCAAAAAATATACACAGGAGATAGAAGAAACGCAGAAAAAGTAACCAACACCGTCATATTATTGATTAATAAATATACCATTAATTCATGATGATTCAACAGGTGGGAACGACGCCGTATCCCGCAAAAGGATCCTCTTCAGCGAGTACATCCACATCGGAGCGTTTAGCGAACCTTCCCTTGATCCTAGGCCTTGTTTCAGCATAAGCTTTCCGCGAAGCATAGCGAATGGTCTTCTCGAACCTTCTATTCTTCCTTTTCTCTCTGTACCTCAAAACCCTAGCTTCTCTATCAGCCCCCGAAACCGCCACCGCCACCGTCTCATTTTCCCCCGCCACCGGCACCGCCGTGCAGCAGTTCGATATCTCCGACATCGTGTTTCCGTCCGGCACAACTCCAACCTCCATCGATGACGACGATACCTGAACAAGAACAAAAACAAAAAAAACAAAGCTCATTCAAATTCTCAATCGAAAAACAGGTTCGTTATCGTTTCTTCACTTCTTCTTAATCTTACACTGTGGCTTAGGCTCACACAATGTGACTGCGTGTTGTATTTGTAACCGTACACGAACGGTACCACTCCATCGGTGGTGCCTGCACTGTTGTTCTGTTCCTGTGCTTCCATTTTCGGGCTAACCGACCCGAATTCGAGATCCACGTAGGGAACCGGGTCGGTATCCGGGTACATGAACTGACCCGAGTTGAGATCCGGGGCTTTGGGATTGGACGGTGTGGGGAGCAACCAGGAAGCTGCTTCGGCTTCTTCCCTGCTGACGTCATCGGTGTCGGCGTCGGAGAAGTAAGTGTGGTCGTCGAGGAAGTTGATGGCGGCGGGTTTGACGGCGGAGGCGGCGTGGTGGAAAGGAGCGATGGGGATGCGGTCGTGGCGGCGGGCGAGGGGGTTGGCGGAGTGGATGTCGTGGTCGCACGTGAGACAGAGGGAGGCGGCGTCGGCCTTGCACGTGACGTGGGCGGGGGCTTGCTCGCAGACCTCGCAGAGAGGGAGGCGGGGGTGGCGGGAGGCGAGCTTGTTGGCGGCGTGGATTCTGGAGTCGCAAGGGTGGCAGAGGAAGGCGGAGTCAGGGCGGCAGTAGAGGACGGCGGTGGCGGATTTGCATGAGTCGCATAGCTTGGATGCCATTGGTGAATATTATGTTGAGAGTAGAGAGTTGTTGAGAGTTGATAGAGTGGCTGGTTGTTGATGACTGAGGAGGGAGTGAGTAGGGGAAGGTGAGCTTCATCATTACGGGTCTATCTGGTGGTGGGGTAGGGGAGATCTAAGGAGTGGCAAATTGAGGAACGACGCGTGGGTGAACCTTAGCCAAAAACATCGCGTACATAATTTGAGGATGGGGACTGTTGAAAAATGAAGATCAACTCGTCGGCTAAGGTGACTTTTTTACTTGTAAAATGGAGAAAATAAAGATGACATAGATTAACACTTCACTACTTTAGAGCATGTCCGAAGGGTTTCATACTGGGGTCCAGTGATCTTCCTCAATTGATTTAAAATGATTTAAATTGTAAAAATCGAAAATCAAATAAATTGAAAATCGAAAAAATCGTAATTTTTTATTGGATTGGATCAGATTTTGGATCCTCTAGTGAAATCCAATACAATCCAATCCAAACCGATCTATTATATATATATATATATATATATATATATATATATATATTATTATTATTCTTGAAATTATAGTATTACTCATACTTAACATTATTTTTCATACTTTTATGACCCTCATTCTCTTTAATATTTTTGTTGAAATGACATATATGATACGATTTAGAATAAATATTAATGTCTTGAAGTTATATTTTGCTAAAAAATTTTATGCATAACATATATATACTTGATTGAGTAAATATGAAAAATAAGAAATCAATTAAGTAAGTTTGAAAAATAATTAGTTACAATTTATCTATAGTCGATTCAAGGAAAAAAAATAGGATAAGTGAGAGTAGATACAAAGAATTTATATAAAAGCACGTCTTAAAAAATATCAATAATTATTTTTTTTCAAACTCTCAAATTAAAATGAAGATTATCCTTTGGTCACTATTAAATAAGTAGCAAGGACACTTGGCATAAGAAAAAAAGTAAAGTATGACAAAAACCAAATTATCCAATCCAATCCAAACCGCATTTAATTGAATTGGATCGGATCGGATATTTTTAAGGAAGAAACCGATCCAATCCAAACCGCACGTTGTTTTCATCATTGGATCGGATCACTTTTTAGCTTAAAAACCGACCCATTCCAATCCGCGAATACCCCAATTGGGTTCCTTAGTCTCTAAAATGTCTAATGTGCATTTCCCTAAGTTTTGATGAGAACTAAACATTGGTTAATGATTTAATTAACCTTCATATTGGTTGATAACCTGTCTATCTAGTGTGCAGATTAAAACTGTAAGAATCAACGTCCACTAAAGTGATACAAGCGCACGTTCACTAAAGTGATACAATAAAGTGATACAAGTGCACGTCCATTAAAGTGATACAAGCTTAACGTCCACTAAAGTGATACAAGCGCACATCCACTAAAGTGATACAAGCACAACGTCCACTAAAGTGATACAAGCGCAACGTCCACTAAAGTGATATAATCGCACGTCCAACACTGAAGTAATTGAAGCGCACGTCCAACACAAGTGACAGAAGCGCTCGTCTACTAAAGTAACAGAAGCGCTCGTCCACTGGAGTGACAGAAGCGCTCGTCCACACAAGTCTTTGGACTTGCAAAGTTCTTAATGTGGAGCTCGTCTACTAGGTTACGTTCAACCAGTTAAAGGAGTATCCGTCCAATGATGTGGCATATGGAGCTCGTCTACTAGCCCGTCCGAATGTAAAATCTTAAATGGTTAGATGGACGCGGTTATTTTTAAGATGGACGCACTTATCTTATGAACACGAATTCTATATGAATTATCAGAATCTTATTTCAAGAACCAGAATCAAGAAAAGTCGGAAGTTACTCTCTCAAGTAACCTAGGATTATCAGAACCAAAGACCAGTTAAAAAATGCTTCCAACGTGCTTTATTCCCTAGTACCTCTGGTCCTTACACGAAAAGGGAATTGTACTCAGCAAAGTACAAAAAGCTCTCTGCACAACTCTGATATGGCTGTATCACGATGCATAAAGCCACGATCCTTCACATTAGAGTACAACCAACGTTCCTATTGCATTAATGGCTGCCCAGAACGACTCTATTGTATTTAATGAAGTTCTGCTCGAAGCCAACATCTGGGGGAATATCTCTAACGGATCATAAATGCTTGAAGACTATAAATACAGAAGTCATTGAAGATGAAGAATAGAGAATACACAAAGCATTAAAGAGTCATTACTCTACGCATTAATATCTTCATTCTTTCATTCTGTATTCTTCAATCATTTGAAGTTATTACATAGACTTTCCTATGCTTTACATTTAAACCACTCTCTGATTGTTAGTGAAAGATCTGTTTATATGAAGTTTTATTTATTACAAACCAAATCTCTCAAACAAACCTGAGTGAGCCTGAAGAGACTAAGTGTGCAAAGAATACTTGTCTTGAGCCTGAGGAGGCTAGGTGTGCAAATAATACTTGAGTTTGTAACCTGATCAGTTATAGTGGATAAATCTTGGTGTTGCCAAGGACTGGACGTAGCTCTTTGCTTTGAAAAGTGAACCAGGATAAATAACTATGTCAATCTCTCTTTCCTTATAACTTATTTAGTTTCTTTAAGTTTTCTTATACGTCTATCAAGTGGTGTGTTTGCCAAAGTCACTGTTAAAATTTCATCAGACGAGATGCCCGTCTGTCGTGTATCTTTCCACTCGTCTAAACTAAGCTTCTGTTTGCAAAAAGATTTCAACTTTGTTTAAATTCTGATAAACACAATTCAACCCCCTCCTCTCGTGTTTATAGTTGTCTACTTCAGTTGGTATCAGAGCTCAGCCTATGGGTTGAGCATCTAACAGTGTAGAGGTAAAAGGTCCTGAAGAATAGACATGACTGCTGGAGCTAGTTCAAGTGGAAGTCACCAGACTGAAGGAGCCTCCCTAACCAGACCTCCTTACTTCAATGGAGAAAACTACAACTATTGGAAAGATAGATTTCAATGGTTCATTCTATCTACAAACTCTGATATTTGGGATGTCATTACAGATGGTCAATTCATTCCCAAGAATGATGATAACACTGGCAAACCAAAAGCTCAGTGGGCTACTGCAGAAAAGACAAAATGGGAGCTGAACCACAAAGCTAGATATAACATCATCTGTGCTCTCAGTCCTGAGGAGTTTGAGAATGTATGTGCTTGCGACTTTGCCAAAGAAATATGAGACACTTTAGCTGTCACACATGAAGGAACAGCCAAAGTCAAAGAGTCAAAGATTGTCATACTTGTCAAAAAGTATGAACTGTTTGTCATGGAGGAAGGAGAATCTGTTGCTCAAATGATATGAAGATTTCAAACTATAGTCAACAGTTTAAAATCACTTGGTAAAGTCTATACCAATGCTGAGAAGGTTAGAAAGATTATGAGAAGTCTACCTAAACAGTGGAGACCTTTGGTCACTACTATCTCTCAAGCCAAGGATCTCACTTCCTTGATTATGGATGAACTTCTTGGAACACTCACTGTTCATGGGAAAGAACTTGGAGATGAAGTTACACCAAAGAAGGACAAGTCAATTGCTCTGAAAGCTGATCAAAAGTCAGCAAAAGCTTCCAAGGCTGTAAAGGCAGACGAGTCATCCAGTGATGCTGACCTATCTGAATACGAGGATTCTTAAAGTGACGAAGAATTGTCTCTTCTGACCAGGAAGATAAAGCTTCTCCTACAGAAAAAGAAGTTCAAGAGGGATAAGTCATTCAGAAGGTTCAACAAGGACAAGAACTTAAAAGAATCCACCTCAACAGACAAAAGTCCAATTGTTTGCTATGAGTGCAAGAAGCCTGGTCACATCAAGGCTGAATGTCCTCAACTCAAGAAGGCCCCTTTTAAGAAATTCTTCAAGAAGAAGAAGAAATGAATGATGGCTACTTGGGAGGATCTAGAGTCAACATCTTCTGATGAAGAAACAGAGGAAGAAGCCAATCTCTGTTTAATGGCCAACACTGACTCAGACTCAGATGATGAGGTACATCCGGACTATGAGGAATTACTTGATACCTATGAGGAGTTGATGGAGGAATCCAACTGCTTATCTAAGGCCTTCAAATCCCTCAAGAGAGAGTATGTAAAGCTCACCAGTGAGCATAAACAGAAATCTCAAGAGTGTGAGAAACTGGCTAAAGAGAACAGTGAGCTGAAGACAGAAAAGTCTAATGAAGCTAAGATCTCAAGTGAAACATCACCATCTGAAAAAGTTGAAAAACTTTAACAGAAAGCGGAAGAGCTCACTTCTGATCTTGCCAAATTTGTTAATGGTAGAGATAATTTGACTAAGCTACTTGACTGTCAGAGGCACTCTCTTAACAAAGAAGGTATTGGATATGTCCATCAGACAAATCATAAAGTATCAACTAAAGCTTCTACAGTATCTATTAAGTCAACTGTAACCAAATCTACACCTGTCTGTAACTTCTGCACAAAACTGAACATGTTATGTCTAAGTGTATCCATAAGATGAGAAGGAAGTCTTTACAGACTCTTAGAACTAACAGAAAAGGACCCAGAAAAATATGGGTACCTAAAGATCAAATAATTTTTGTTGCAGATGTCCTCAACAGGACAAAGAAAGCACCACTGCTGGTACCTGGACAATGGCTGCTCGCGTCATATGATAGGAGAAAGGTCTGTGTTCCTAGACCTCTAATTTAAGAAAGGAGGACACGTTGCCTTCGGAGGAAATCAGAAAAGGAAAGTCATAGGAATTGGTACTATTGGTGGTAAACCCCATCTTCCCTCTATATCTAATGTTCTTATGGTTAAAGGATTAAGACACAATTTGCTTAGCATAAATCAATTATGTGATAGAGGTTTTGATGTTTCCTTTACCAAGGATGTATGTGTAGTTAAAGACTATTGTGGCAAAACCTTCTTTTCAGCTAAAAGGCAACAAAATCTTTATAAGATTGAATTGTCTGATCTCTCAAATCAAAATGTAACATGTCTGATGTCTAAAGAGAATGAGAGATGGTTATGGCATAAGAAACTAGGACATGCTAGTATGAAACTAATTTATGAATTAAAAAGGAATAATCTCGTGAGAGGATTGCCTGATATTAGTTTTAAGAAATATGTCTTGTGTGATGCATGTCAGAGAGGTAAATAGATAAAATCAAGTTTCAAATCTAAAAACCAAGTATCAACCTCTAGACCTCTTCAGTTGTTACACATGGATCTGTTTGGACCAGTTAGTGTTGCCAGCCTGACTGGAAGAAAATATGGATTTGTCATAGTTGATGACTATTCTAGATACACATGGGTACTTTTCCTAACACACAAGGATGAGTCTTTTAAGGCTTTCTTAGTATTCTGCAAAAGAGTACAAAATGAGCAGGGTTTCTGTATTTCTACCCTTAGAAGTGATCATGGGGGAGAATTTGAAAATGAGCAGTTTAGACAGTTCTGTGAGGAGAATGGAATCTCTCACAATTTCTCTACACCTAGAACTCCACAGCAAAATGGAGTGGTTGAGAGAAAGAACATATCTCTACAAGAGATGGCTAGATCTATGCTCAATGAAAATAATCTCCCTAAGTACTTATGGGCAGAAGCTGTAAACACTACTTGTTATGTACAAAATAGAATACTTATTAGGCCCTTTCTAAAAAGGACTCCTTATGAATTGTGGAAAGGAAAAAGCTCCAATATATCTTATTTTCATGCTTTTGGATGTGAATGTTTTATTTTGAATACCAGAGATAATCTTGGAAAGTTTGATTCTAAGGTAGATAAAGCTATTTTCGTAGGTTATTCTGAAATGTCTCAGGCTTTTAGAGTTTACAATTCAAGAACTTGTATTATTGAAGAATCTGTTCATGTTAAATTCAACGATGGATTAAAGACTGATAAAGAACTATCAGATCTAGAAGATGATCTTGAAGGTCTTGATATAAACAAGTCAGAAAGTCAACAACCCTATCTAACCAAAACAGAACCCGTGCTTGAGGCTGACAGACAAGTGGAGCAGATTAGTCAGCAGACATGTCAAGATCTTCATGATGATCTCAAAAGGGATTGGAAGTTCAACACTCATCATCCTAAGGATCTTATTATTGGAAATCCTTCTGAAGGAGTGAGAACCAGATCCACATTTAGAGAAGCAAGCAATGTGGCCTTTATTTCAGATTTAGAGCCTGAACGCATTGAAGAAGCTCTTGAGGATGAAAACTAGATTCTTGCTATGCCAGAAGAACTTAACCAGTTCACCAGAAATGATGTCTGGACTCTTATCTCTAAACCTTAAAACAAGTCAGTTATTGGAACAAGATGTGTCTTCAGAAACAAATTGGATGAAGATGGTAAAGTTGTCAGAAGTAAGGCAAGGTTAGTAGCTCAAGGCTATAACCAACAAGAAGGTATTGATTATACTGAAACCTTTGCACCTGTAGCTAGAATAGAAATCATACGCATTTTAATGTCATATGCTTGATGAGTTTGATTACACATCATATTTCTTTATCATATTGCATGCATTTTCATGTAGTTTAGGCATTTTTAATTTTATTTTTGTTAGTTTTTACCTTGGAACGGGTAAGGCGGTTTTGTGTTGTTGTTGTGCAGGAATTGAAGGTTAAAATGTTCAAGATCAACCATGATGAAGCCTGCATGAAGATGGAGCTTGAAAAGCAAGAAAACTGAGCCAAACAGAGGCCATCACGGCCTAGCCGTGATAGCCATCATGGCCATGACCGAGTGGAGCTGAAAAGAAAGAATGGAAAAGTCAGAACTGGTCACGGCCAGGCCGTGATGTCCATCATGGTCGTGACATGCCAACTGAACTAAACCCTCACATGTAGAACTGATCACGGCTAGGCCGTGATGGTGGTCACGGTCGTGACAGACCAACCAGCGAAGCAATCTCAAAGACAGAATCCGTCACGGCCTAGCCGTGACAGCCATCACGGCCGTGACGCGCAATATCTGGATTTTTAAAACCTGATTTGATCTGATTTTGTAATTGATTGGGATTCAAGTTACCCTACTCTATAAATAGGGCAATTAGGCTCGAAAATAGGAGGACTTTTGGGGGTTGCTACCTTAGGCAAAATTAGGATTTCTCTTCTTCTTCTTCTCTTCTCTTCTCTTAGGTTTTCTCTTATGCTTTTGTTAATCAAGCTTGCTATGAACATGGCAATGCTTGAGTAGTAGTTTTATTTATAGGAATTGGGGCTATGCCCAAGATTTGTTTATGGTGATGAATTGACGTTTGGCTTCTTGTTAATTTCGATTTTGCTTTCGATTTGATTCATATTGCTTTAATTACTCATAAATCCGGTGGCCACTTATTTGCTTGTCATAGATACTCTAAGGAGGAACCTAGTGGTGAACTTAGGTATTGGATCTATAGGAATCAAACTTAGGAATTAAATCACGAGAGTTAGAAGCGGTCCTTCGAGGGTTCACGAATTGTCACAAAGCTTAAAGGGTTCGATTTAAATTCAACTACCACGAGAGTAGGGGTTGGTTTAATTGTGCACGGTTCTTGTAACCCGAGAGGGAGCATTAACTTATTTAGGATAAATTCGCCTTCAAAGCAAATTTTGATAATTAACAAGAGGGTAGTCAATTTAGTAACATGAACAGTCTTGTTGGTAACCCAATTCCTGGGAATCCCTTTTGATATTTTTAAATATCAGATTTGATCAACTTTCTTATTTTGTTCTTGATTTGGTTTTAATTGCAACTTTAAATTTGATTTGCTACTTAATTCAAAAAAAAAATCAAATCTTTATCTTTTATAGTCCAGTTTAATTGATTTAATAATTAATTGTTATTTGAGATCACGGTCTCTGTGGGATCGATCTTTTTATTACTCGACTACGAAGCCGTGCACTTGCGGTGCTTCGAGTTAGTCCATCAATGCTGCACAACACCAAATCACCCTGTTTCAAATGGATGTAAAAAGTGCTTTTCTAAATGGCATAATTGAAGAAGAAGTGTATGTTAAACAACCCCCTGGTTTTGAGGATACTGATAAGCCAGATCACGTTTTCAAACTTAAAAAAACATTATATGGTTTGAAACAAGCACCTAGAGCATGGTATGATAGACTCAGTTCTTTTCTCATGCATAATGGTTTTATTGAGGACAAGTAGACACTACTCTATTCAAGAAATGCTCTAAAAATGACTTTATTATAATTCAAATATATGTTGATGATATTATTTTTGGAGCAACTAATGAAAAGCTATGCAAGGAATTTTCAAATCTAATGCAAGCTGAATTTGAGATGAGCATGATGGGAGAATTGAAGTTCTTCCTTGGATTACAAATCAAGCAGACAAGTGATGGAATTTACATTCATCAACAAAAACATACCAAGGAGATACTCAAGAAATACAAAATGGAAAATACAAACCTCATGAAAACCCCTATGCAACCCAATGCAAAACTAAGCAAAGATGATGAAGGTAAAAAGGTAAATCAAACTGTCTACAGAGGTATGATTGGCTCTCTACTGTACTTAACTCCAAGCAGACCTGACATTCAATTTAGTATCTGTATGTGTTCTAGATTCCAATCTGATCATAGAGAATCTCATCTTAAGGCTGTTAAAAGAATATTACGATATTTGCATGAAACTACTAATCTTGGTTTGTTGTATTTAAGATCAAAAGAATACAGATTAGTGAAACATTATAATGCTGATTTTGCTTAAGACAGAATAGAAAGAAAAAGCACCGGTGGAGGATGTCACTTCATTGGAGCAAGCTTAGTCTCATGGTCAAGCAAGAGGCAGACAACCATTGCCTCGTCTCATCTTTGGCAGAATACTCCTCTGCTGCTAGTTGCTGCTCTCAACTCTTATGGGTAAAACATCAACTTGAGAATTACTCTATTTATGAACATAACATATTTGTATGGTGTGACAATTCCAGTTCTATATGCTTAACTAAAAATCCAATTCAGTATTCTACGGCTAAGCATATTGAAATCAAACATCATTTTATTAGGGATTATGTTCAGAAAGGCATCTTTGATATTCAGTTTGTTAAAACTGAAAATCAATGGGCTGATATTTTCACTAAACCCCTCGCAGGAGAAAGGTTTTTATTTATTAGAAATAATCTAAACATGCATTGCATTATTGAATGATACGTGTTCTTTTAACTAAGAATTCGTTCAGGGGGAGTAATGATACAATAGTTTAAGTGGAGTATGTCTCATATGCTTGCTACATTACTATGATTTTCTTAACATGTTATCTTACCCTTAACATATCTCATAAATAACACTTGATAACCCTTTTTGATGTTGACAAAAGGGGGAGAATGGGAGAAATGAGAAATGGAGAATGGGAGAAATGGAGAATGAGAGAAATGAGAAATGGAGAATAGGAGAAATGAGGAATGTGATAGAAATGTGTTATAGAAGAATGAGGAATGTGACTAAGTTAAACGGATTATATGATTAATCTTAATGTCTGATCAAACATTTGCATGACCTGTTCGCTTAAGAAAATTTCAACCTGTCTGTTATATGTTATTTTCTCTGTTGATATTTTCTGAATTTCATTAAATCATCTCAATATTTGTCATCATAAAAAACGGGGAGATTGTTAAGTCTCTAAAATGTCTGATGTGCATTTCCCTAAGTTTTGATGAGAACTAAACATTGGTTAATGATTTAATTAACCTTCATATTGGTTGGTAACCTATCTATCTAGTGCGCAGATTAAAACTATAAGAATCAACATCCACTAAAGTGATACAAGCGTACGTCCACTAAAGTGATACAAGCGCAATGTCCACTTTACATGTCCACTAAAGTGATACAAGCGCAATGTCCACTAAAGTGATACAAGCGCACGTCCACTAAAGTGATACAAGCGCACGTCCAACACTGAAGTAATTGAAGCACACGTCCAACACAAGTGACAGAAGCGCTCGTCTACTAAAGTGACAGAAGCGCTCGTCTACTGGAGTGACAGAAGCGCTCGTCTACTAAAGTAACAGAAGCGCTCGTCTACTAAAGTAACAGAAGCGCTCGTCCACACAAGTCTTTGGACTTGCTAAGTTCTTAATGTGGAGCTCGTCTACTAGGTTACGTTCAACCAGTTAAAGGAGTATCCGTCCAATGATGTGGCATATGGAGCTCGTCTACTAGCCCGTCCGAATGTAAAATCTTAAATGGTTAGATGGACGCGGTTATTTTTAAGATGGACACACTTATCTTATGAACACGAATTCTATATGAATTATCAGAATCTTATTTCAAGAACCAGAATCAAGAAAAGTCGGAAGTTACTCTCTCAAGTAACCTAGGATTATCAGAACCAAAGACCAGTTAAAAAATGCTTCCAACGTGCTTTATTCCCTAGTACCTCTGGTCCTTACACGAAAAGGGAATTGTACTCAAAGCAAAGTACAAAAAGCTCTCGCACAACTCGATATGGTCGTATCACGATGCATAAAGCCATGATCCTTCACGTTAGAGTACAACCAACGTTCCTATTGCATTAATGGCTGCCCAGAACGACTCTATTGCATTTAATGAAGTTATGCTTGAAGCCAACATCTGAGGGAATGTCTCTTACGGATCATAAATACTTGAAGACTATAAATACAGAAGTCATTGAAGATGAAGAATAGAGAATACACAAAGTATTAAAGAGCCATTACTCTGCGCATTAATATCTTCATTCTTTCATTTTGTATTCTTCAATTATTTGAAGTTATTACGCAGACTTTCCTAAGCTTTACATTTAAACCACTCTCTAAGTGTTAGTGAAAGATCTCTTTATCTGAAGCTGTATTTATTACAAACCAAATCTCTCAAACAAATCTGAGTGAGCCTGAAGAGGCTAAGTGTGCAAAGAATACTTGTCTTGAGCCTGAAGAGGCTAGGTATGCAAAGAATGCTTGTCTTGGAGTCTTAAGAGGCTAGGTGTGCAAATAATACTTGAGTCAGTAACCTGATCAGTTGTAGTGGATAAATCTTGGTGCTGCCAAGGACTGGACGTAGCTCTTTACTTTGAAGAGTGAACCGGGATAAATAACTGTGTTAATCTCTCTTTCCTTATAACCTCTCTAGTTGCTTTAAGTTTTCTTAAATGTTTATCAAGTGGTGTGTTTGCCAAAGTCACTGTTAAAATTTCATCAGACGAGCCGCCCGTCTGTCGTGTATCTTTCCACTCGTCTAAACTACGCTTCTGTTTGCGAAAAGATTTCAACTTTGTTTAAATTCTGATAAACACAATTCAACCCCCCTTCTCGTGTTTATAGTTGTCTATTTCAGCTTCATCTCTTGGCTCAGTATAGCCGGTTTCAATCAGCTCCCAAATATCTACATCTGTGCATCTAAGAAGGCCATCATTCTCTTCTTCCAGTAGTCATAATCTATTCCATCAAAGAGAGGAGGTCTGTTGATAGCTTGTCCTTCTGCATCCATGGTTGTTGGATCGTACTTCCTCAAAGACTTGTTAGATGCTCAACCCTTTCGAGGCTGAGCTCTGATACCAACTGAAGTTGACACAGGCAAACACAAGAAGGGGGGTTGAATTGTGTTTGCTAATAATTTTCTAAAACAACCTTTAAAAAAAAATTTGCACACAAGGAGATTAGAAACAAAAGCAAGCATAAAGAAATACATCCTTTTTAAAAGGCTTTAACAAAAGCAATATCAAAACCCATATGTTTTATCCTGGTTCACTCTCTTCCAACCAAGAGTTACGTCCAGTCCCTTCTACTTGAAGGATTTTCTCTACTATTTTCAAAATAGATTACAACCAAGTATTCAACACCTCTCCAGGCTACAAGTATTTCTTTCTTACCTAGCCTCTTCAGACTCTAACTCTAATAAAGAGATTTAATGATTGATCTTCTTAACTCACTATGTGTGAGGATATGACAGTTTAAGATCAGATGACTATTATCACAACATTCAAACTAAGAATACAGACTCTTGCTTTTGAAAGAATATAAGAATGGGTGATTATAGATTGGCAAAAGTTGAGCTAGCAAGGTTATGCTGGCAAGAGCAGTTCTTCGGTATCCCAGGTCTTCTATTTATAGTTACCTTCTTCTTCACTTATATTTCTTCAACGATTACTTTGAATAATCCCGTTTAGAGATATCATTTAATGCATGATACCCGTTGTGACTGATGGCTTGATTGTGGCAAGCTAAATAGTACTCTTGGTTATCGAGGTAACATGAAATATGAGGCTTACTACTCTGAGTATTGCAGTTTGAGAACTTGTTCATCCTTTGTGTACAATCCAGCTTTTTCAGCCATAAAGTTGTCATTGTAAAGATCGTTTTGAAATATCTCATTGTACTATTCTGCTTTTTGCATTTATTGATGGTACTATGTTTTTTTTACAACAAGGTAAAATATTAAAGCAGATATGATAAAAGTGAAGAACAAATATTCTATTGAAATAAATATCAATCATTTGAAATAAATTCAAGATATTCGGATAACATTTATTGATTCTAAGATGGAGGTCGTCTACTTTAAAAAAAAAAACTCTGTCTACTTAGTTATATGTGAGGCTAAGTCTGTTTCAACAGATTATTTTGCTCGTCCGATGTCGTGGCATATCCTCTTGTTTATCAAGTCTTTGGACTTACTATTCCTCAATGAGTTATAAAGATCTCCGTAGTGATGTGGCAGATAGAGCTTGTCTACCTGATTACTTTATTTTTCACTTCATTCAATTTTATCAATTACTTTCGTATGCTTACATGGCAAGATGGACGGGCTTATTATTAAGTCTTTGAACTTGTTGTATCTAACAAGTTATTTTGGTATTCGTCTAGCAAACATTTAGGGCCTCGTCCACTTAAGAAAATCAGTCTACTCAAATACATAAGTAACTTTACCAAAATATTGAGCAGTCCGTCTGCAAGGGTGGACGTGTATTTTCCAATGAAAACTTATCACATGTTTCTTATATTTATATTTAAATATTCCTGCATAACTAAAAACACATGTTAGATCTCAAATAACATTTTACCAAACAAATTTAATATTTTTATTAACATCAAAATTTAAAGATTATTTAATCCAAAGCTACTTTAATTCTAACAACCCCTCCAGCCACAAAATGACGGGTTGGCCCGTCAGAACATCTCAGCATTGTTTTATTTTCTTTTCTAGTTTTCAATTCTCGGAACAGGAAAAAAACACGGGAAGCAAATTGTTTTCATTAATGGCATAGATATAATTATTGATTAATTAGTTAGATTACGATACGGAGACCCAAAACTCATAATTCTCAACCTAATCATTCTTCCTTCCTTCACAACGTTGTTCCTTTCTCTACCTGTCGCAGATCCCATTCTTCTTTCCATCATTTCTCTCTTCACCTCCCTCGTTCCACTCCACTGTTGTCGCCTCTCCGCTCCGGCTGCCGCGATTCATCTTCTCTGTTTGCTCAGTCCGTCTCAGCGCGCGAAGGGTTTCACTGTTTCAACTGAGAAGAGAATGTGATATTCTTAAGGAAGGAAACGAGAGAGAGGAAGAGGAATGAGAGAGGCATAACCACTATCCCATGTTGATGGTGCTGTGTCTGTTGGCTTTTCTCTTCTACTTGCTCTTGTAAACTAGTGTAATTGATCTATTTTTGTTATTAACGGGGAATATTCAAGCCCCTTTGATTCAAAGTGTCAACGGGAGTTTCTTTGCTAGTTGCCTGCAATATATTTGAAGAAAGAATTGAGTAATAGATAATGTTGATGCCTATAGTTAGTTTCTATTGCCTATAATCTGCTTGTTAAAAAACCCGAGTGTTTACACATTGGGTCATGTCATTTGGCTTGATCCTTTCTCCATACAATTGTGTGGACTGTAGAATAATCAATTGTGTGTACCGCATAGTCACTAAACGCTAATTGGATGCACTATGGCTGGATAAGCTATAACAATGGTAATGGATTGGAGATGAAAAGAGCAACTTGGATAGTTTGAATGTTTGATGAAGTCCATAATGCATTTGTTATTAGTCAACCTGAGCATACAAAGGCCAGCAAAGCCAAACAGAGACGAGCTATAGATAGAAGAAGCAGAAAGGGAGCAGACAATCCAAGCAGGGCAGAGTGACATTATTGATGGAGTAAATGGATTTAAAAGACTAAAACAATTTGCTTTCAAGTTATTCGAATGAAAAACTTTATTTTATTATTTTTGTGATAAATTGAGGGAAATTTATATAAGTGACATAAGGGATCTGCTTGTATAATAAATGTTATCGTGTTTTTGTTCATAATTAATATAACTAATTTATTTATATTTTCTCGTAAAAATATATTTAAGTTCTTATGCATAATTAAAGAAATCATAAAATGAATTTAAAATAAAAATATTATAAATCAAACGAGTTTTTTGTTTTTTATTTTAAAAATATATTTTCAGAATACGTTTACCAAGCAATTTTATTGTTTTATAAGTTCTAAAACTGTTTTTAAAATCATTTTTATCAAACAGATTTTTTACTTCTTTTGTTCTAAAGAATAGTTTTCAGAAATTATTTTAAAAAATAGTTTTTAAAAACAAAAACACCAAAACACAATCAAACAGAGCCTTAAATACTAGCTTTCTTGTTCTATGCGATAAAATTCCTAGTCTCAAAATAAATTATTATTTTTAAATTATATATATTTATTCAACTTATTTACCTATCATAAGTGTAAATCAATGTCACGTCTTATTTAAATTATTAGTTTTTAAATATAATTCAAATAATGATTATAATTATTTTCCTAATATAATAAATAATAATTATAACAAAATGAAATTTTATTTATAATATTTTAAATTCATTCAAATTTCAATTATAATTATGTACCTTTCAAAAAAAAAATTATTAACGAACATCACATCTTACTCAAATTATCAACTTTTTTTAAAAAAAAAACTAAAACATTCAAATACTGCTATATTTGTTAAAAAAAAATAACTCTAAAAATATATATGTTTATTTGCATTATTAAGAATATACCCAAATTGTTAAAAAAAAAAGAATATACCCAAATTACGATTCAAACTTAAATAAAATGAATTATATATTATTATCTTATACTTATAAGTATTGGTTATTCATTTATTATAATATAATTATGAATAATAAATTATTTTCCTTATAATATGTAGAATATTATAAATTTTTCTTATTGTCATATAAGAGTGTGTTTGGGAAAGCTAGAAAAAAAAGATTACGCTGATAATCTGTTTTAAATAATCGATTATTGTGATAATCAATTATAATAAAAATCTATTTTTGTTTGAATATGTTTGCTGAAAAACAATTTTAAGCTAATCTATTTCGTTTGAATGATGCAAAAATAATCATTTTTACATAGTAAAGATGTAGAATGTTGTAAATAGATGCTGGTTAGAAAAAACTTTTTTAGAAAACAGCTGGATCTTGCAGCTTATTAGAAATCGACTGCAATAAGGAGAATTTTTTTTTTGAAAATAACCTAGGTATCCAACCATACCAATTTTTTCACAAAACCACTTAATTGCTCAAATACAGCTGAATGAGAAAGATTTAATAGGTACCCAACCATACCAATTTTTTCACAAAACCACTTAATTGCTCAAATACAACTGAATGAGAAAGATTTAATTTGGTTAATCTTTCAGTTAACCAGATTTTTATTTAATTATTTCATTTTTCAGAATAAATTAGATTTCTGGAAAAATTTGTGGGATTATTATATATCCTTTTCAATAATTTTTATCAGAAATTATCTTAATTAATTAGTGTACTATTTACATATTTCCATTTAACTAATTTTGTTTTCAGGAAAAATTTTAAAAACAATATGGTGGAAATATATCATTTATTTATTTTTTTGACAAAAATATATCATTTACTTATTTCTATTTAAAGTTAAATTATTTAATCTTATTTCTATTTACAGCGATGAAAATTAAACTTTAGTCTTAAATTTATTGGTATTGTTCTACTCAACTTTTCTTATTTTCTTCAAAGTTCTCTCTATTATTGATTGCCAATGATAAGTGATATTTTCTTACCTTTTAAGTATTTATAATGACTTATTTGCACTTTTGATCATCTTGTTATTGGTGATGTATGATTTTGGTTTCTAAAGTTTTTTTTTTTTTACACATTTGATTCCTCTATTTTTCAATGTTACAAATTCAAACATTTCGTCCAACGTCTATCAATTTTTCAATGATTAATAGAAAGAAATCAATATTTTCAACGTATAGAACCTCCGGTTAAACTTTTGTCATAAATGAGACTATGGTAGAACAAAAAAAAAAGGCAATGTCAGCCCAAGGGCCAAGCCACCAAAGCAAGGGCTTTAAGCCTAAAACAATTTATTTAATAGTTAATAGTTATTATATAGTTAGGCACATTTTTTTAAAAAAAAAGATTTTACTTACTAGTTAGTAATTACGATATAGTAATTTAATAAATAATTTTGCATCCCAAAAAACCCGAAAGATAAACTTTAAATAAAAATATAATAATTTTAATAAAATATTATTAGTTTTAAAAGGTCGCGTCGTAGAGTTCGCTTTACGTATAAATGTGTTGGACCGACCCTGAAAAAAGGTCACAAAAAGAAAGGACAAATCTATAAATAGCATAAAGGAATCACTAAATTATGTTAAATCAAAGAGGCAAAAGAGGGATAACCTCTATGCTTAAAGGAGTGGTTCATCTATTTTGATAAAAAAAAATTCAGACATTGGACGGAAGGTCAAATTTTCAACTTTTTTTTTTTTTTGATAGATGACCAATTTACAACATTAAAAAATCAAGGAGATAAAATATGCATAAAAAAACTATAAGGATCGAAATCACACATAATCAATAATAAGGTCACGAGAAATACAATTAAGCCTTATATAATTTATCCTCATTAGCACAAACCTCTTCTAAGACGTGAAACATGTGAAGGTTGAAAAACAATGTTGAATTTCGATTTGTTTTAGTTCATTATGTTGTCTAATAACATGTATTTACAACATAATCTATTAACACAACATATATTTTCAATATAATCGTCAAAACACAAGTTTTGCACATCATTTTGGAAAAACCTCAGGACCATACCTCCTGAAAGAAACAATTTGTAGCTTCATCATTTTATATCAAATGTGAACTTCTGATGCGATAAATTTTGAAAAACTATGAGACATCCATAGGCTATTCCCGAACAATGCCCAACTAAGTTGAAGATCTCGCTTTGTTTTGGCAATGCACTGTGTGAGTTCCGCTGAGCATTAGGCGGTCCACTAATGTAGTTTGCAGCCTTTTCACTAGAACAAGGGAGGTTGCAGAGAGTACCTCGTTTTCAAAATTTCTCCATAAATCTGACTACCTCAATGAAAATAACAGTATTGATTCCATTATCACAACTCACGGTTATCTTGTTGAATTGTATCAGGGGTAAGCTTAGGCAAAAATCAAGTATTTGTAATTACTTGTAAGCATAAGGTGAGATTAGTATCTACGTAAACACGAGTATTTGATCAACCATATGAATCTTCACAACAAAATAGAATACCAACAAACAGGTAACATCGAACCATCAAAAGTCATTGAGAATTGAAAATTTATGAAAAATTGTGTCATCGATCCATCTCATAAAATGTATGTTGGCTATATAAAAGGACAAACATAGGCAGAGTAACTTAAAGTCTAGACCAACAACAAAAAGACTCACAAAAACTACTTGAGCACAGTCACTCTGGATGCCAGCACCAATAAATAACCAATGGCTACCGAATCTCTGAATATGACTCATTTCTTTGATTTCTTCGGTGCTCTGCATAAGAGACATTTATTTAGATCACAACATACATAACATGTTCAAAAGCAACAGCACAAAAGCATGGACATAATACTCACTGGGCTGACTGTGATGCTGAAGCAGGTGTAGCACTTGGTGCTGCTGATTGCTTCTCTCCAGGACCCTAAACATTTTTCAGACAGAAAGGATAAAGGGTCCGGTCAAATTCCTCATTACCAACTTTGGTGACAATACTCCCTCCTTATTGCATTAAATTGCCACACGCAATGATTTAAGAAAATACTAGGTCACAATCTCAAAACAATTAAAGAACTCACCTGGGCCAATCGCTCTTCTCTTCGGGCACTTTTCCTTTCCCTGCTTGCCTTGTTCTTTGCACGTTTAGCCTCAAACTGGTCAGACAAAGTCTTTTCTCTCGCCTTCTCAGCCTTAGTTTTGTGTATGCTCTCCATCAGAACTCTCTTGTTCTTGAAAACATTACCCTTTACCTTCATGTACATATCATGGTACATATGCTTGTCAATCTTCTTTGATTCCCTGTACTTGCGAAGCAATCGTCTGAGGACACGCATCCTCCTCATCCAAAGGATTTTGGTTGGAAGCCTTGCCTCCCTTGTACCCTTACGCTTACCTAGTTGCAATCAGGCAAACTTCATAATTACCAATTAACGCTTTTCAGCTAGAGGAGCCTAGGACCATAGAGAAATTCATGCCATCCCACCCAGCAATATTTTCATTAACATTTACAGTATCTATAATAACTTATGTCCACAAAATATTTTAGCTCCACAGGTTGATCCTTCCTATTGAAATGCAATTTAGTAGAATCAAGTGAATTCTACAATGTGTAAATGATGAACATTGAACAGGTCTTAGACAACTATCTCACATGACAACATCTAATGATCACCAATTCATTTGACAAGAAACTGCTGAAGGTTAAAAATAAATACCATAACCGGAGTGGCGTCCCTTCCTCTTGGCCTCCTTCATTCGCCGAGCACGTGAGCGGGAGTGAATCTTAGTTGGCTTCCTGATAATGAAGCCATCCTTAACCAACTTCCTTATGTTTTGGCCTGCAAATGGAAATCCACCAAACTATGCATTGCTTTTGCAAACCATATAAAATTGAACAAAATAATACATATTATGACTAGCCTTTTACCATAGATGTTGATAGAAAACACTTCAATAGCACAGTCAGGAATGTAATATATATTCAAATAAGTCAAAAAGAATGGAAGTTTTATTAATCTTAGAGAGTAATATTTCACTTAAAAGAGCATAGAGCGACCCTAAGTCAATTAAAGCATTTCATTCTCTCCTAGTGAGAATACAGTGTGGAGGATGCAATCACAGGTCAGATTTGAATTATCAAGGCAAATACAATTAAATAATAAATTATAAGCTATGTTGCAAGAGTTCTATCAAATGAATCGAGGATAAAATGGATAAATTAAAAGCTCAGAAACAACCATCAGATTCTGATCCTATGGAAAACACGTGAGGAAGATAAGTAGATAACCCAATAAAAAAATATTCAAAAAAATTGTATTTTCTTGTTTAAAAAAAAAAACAAAAAACGTTCATCTCCAAACAAAAACAAAGATCGTTCCAATATAACATGCTAAAAGTAAAATAAACAAAATCGCGTCATGAACTGAGAGAGATCATTACGAAACAAAAGAAAAGGTAAATAAGAGAAAAGTAGGTACGGGAATTGGCCATGGAGATTTCATTGACTTCATTGGGGTCAAGCCAAACCTTTCCTCTGCCGCACTTGAGCACGCTAGCAGCTAGCCGTTTCTGGAGTTTCAACGACACCATCTTGGCTCTCCCTTCTCTCGGCCACCAAGCAAGAATAGAAGAACCACCAAACTAGGGTTTTGAGGTATCTGTTGGGCCTTATATTGCTGAAGCCCACAAACTCATCTTTATTAGATAGATAGATATAGGTGCTTTTCTCATTTCAGCCCCAAACTACAATTATTAGTTGGAACTTGCTTTCAAGTTTGAATCATTCCCATATGTTTTTTTTTTTTTTTTAAATAAAATGGGTTTCTATTATAAACTATTTATCAGATTAGGATTGTTCTGAAACTATTTATCAGTGGGGTCATTTTGGACACGTGGTATTTTTTTTTTGTCTCTGATGGGTCAAAGGCGCCAGTTAGAGTTGCTCTTTCAAAGGTATCACTCTGAGTGACACCTACCATTAAAAAAACAAAAAACAAAAAATTGTCTTTCTGCCCTGCAGCGTCATGTGGCGCAACACAGGAGAGGCGTCACTGCGGATGGTGCCTTTGAAAGTGTCAGGCGCAGTAGCGCCTCCCTGTGTTGCGCCACGTGGCGCACGTAGGCCCCCCACTCCAACACAAAATAAACCCTCAATCGGGCCATTATTGCCCCCCTACCCCTACCCCTACCCCTCCTATAAATATCACCATCATTCATAAAATTTAACCCACCCATCTCTTAATCTTCATATAATTTCTACTAAACATTTTTCTATAATTTGTGGTAATAATGTTCTTATATTATTTTTCTTCATTAACTTTATTTTTTTATTATAATATCATGGTAATATTATTATTATTAGTATTAATAGTATTAGTAGTTGTTAATTATATATATTTTTAATATTATTATTATTATTAGAAATTGTAAATTTATGGGTTATTGTTATTATTTTAATTTTGAAGTAATATTGTTGTTATATTATTTTTTTTATTAAGTTTACATATTTAATATAAAATATCATGTTAATATTATTAATATCATTATTTGTATTTGTTGTTGTGAATTTTTTTTTATTTTGTAAGTATCATTGTTAGTATTAGTAAGTGTTAATCATTTTTAATATTGTTATTATTGGAAATTGTAAATTTATGGGTTATTGTTATTTATTTGATATCATTGTAGAACATACGTCATGAGCCAAGTTGCAGTATTTGTGTACTCGAATGGGAGAGTCTTGATGAACCAGAAGGAATTACATTTGAAGGGGATCAAGTAACTGTGCAAATAAAACATGATATCTGGTACGAGCGCTTGAGGGTAAAGATTCACTCAAAGTTGAGGCTGCAATAAAATCAATCAGTTTTAAAAATTGTGACAAGATATATGATATGTGGCAACCCGACGAAATATATTCTTGTTGAAATTGCTGATGATCGAGATGTGGAATGCATGCTGAATGGTTTAATCCAAAATCCGTGGATATCAACACTTGAGTTGTATGTTGATTTTAATGTTGCAGGCACTTCCACATTCCCTGTACCGTCATTGGTAGTAATTTCGAGCAGCGAAATGTGCCGGTAAACCTTGGGTCAAATGCAGATGACGAAGATGAAGATTGAGCGAGCGAGATGGAGGATGAGTCAGATGAAGATGATGAGGAAGATGATATACCAACTAATGGTTCACCGGACACCGAGGAGGAGGTTGAACAGGATTCCAACATAGACTGTAGCTCCGGTTTCATCGATGGCTCCTGGTGGTTTTGTTCCGCACCAAACTGGTTGGCTTCCTCCAACAATTAAAAATTTTAAGTTGAATTATTATTATTATTAATTTTTATCCGTATAAATATTATTATTTTTATTATAGTTGGCAATTTATTAATTTTTACTCACTTATAGGTCAGTCACATGGTACATTCTTCAACTCATCCCCCATTATAATTATATAAACTGGGACCATCCTGATCAGGAGATAGAATTTGAAGACGTAGATATTCCAGGATCGTGGAAAGTGGGTCAGGAGATAGAATTTGACTACGTAGATGTTCCAGAAAGTTTCCACGAATTTGAAAGGAACACCAGTAAAAAAAAATTACACTTAGAACTATGAAAAAGTGAAAGGGGGAGCCGTAGCTGCTGATTTAGGAGGGGGAAAGGGGGAGGGAGGGTGGGTTAAATAGGGGCGCATGGGGTGGGGGTGGGGGGGTTATTAAAGGGGACGGTTGGGGGATTTAATGGGGTCGGTTGGGTGGGAGGGGGGCAATAATGGGGGGTGGGTGGGGTTTATTTTGTGTTGGGGAGGGGGACTTTGCGTGCGCCACGTGGCGCTACTGTGCCTAGTGTAACACCCCTCTTGGGCGTTACATATCTAACTCCTTTCGAAAATGAAAAAAATTAAAGTTGCTGGTTTGTTTTCGGAAAAATAATTTATATAAGTATTTAAGGGTCAGAAAAACGGGTATAAAATTTATTTTCATGCGGTTGCGGTAAGAACTTAAACATTTTATAAGATAATAACACCATATTTTCATAAGTTTTGTCACGACCCAAAAACCTAAGCCGTTACCGGCGCACGGGCTTTATAATCCTAGCCTACCAAGTCTATTTACTTTAGAAACATACTTGAATACCGATCGTTAGCTTTAAAAAAAAAAATTGACAGAGTCTCTTTTGTAATTTCAACATCCAAAACAAAAATACCTGCTAATATATTTATATTTTCATAAAAAAGAAAGGCTCTCCGAGCCATAAACATTCATAAACATAACAGTAATCCATTAAAAGGCTCTCAGAGCCATAATGCAAATAATTATGAAACTTCTCCCAAAACTAAACTTGACTCGATAGACTAAGCTGATCGAACTATGAGACTCTTACTGGAAAAAACCCTATGTTTATTCCAGTAAATCAACTTTCTTTAAAAGTTGAAACAATCCCTCCTAGTAGGGCAGAGAACTCATCTGCATCATTTGTACACTCAAACCAAAATACCAAAAATAGAAACCAAAAAGAAATAACGCAAAGGTGAGATATCAATATGAGTCATCATAGAAGTCACATACACGACTCTCAAACAATAACATACAATATATCATAATATATCATAACTATAAACACAGGGATTCATTCTCGACAATCAAATGCATTTTCTAAAAACTTGTCATGTCACTTCAATCCTCACTATCTAACTCATAATTCTCCGGAGATCCTAACTTCCCTTCGCCGAGCAATGATAGGATCACGATATTGCCTATAACACGATTGTTTCGCGTTGGATCAGCCTCTTATGGGTCTGAATCCCCAATTGCTCTATGGTATCGTATGTCACCTAAATAATACATAATAGTTCCTGATTGAGCACATTTCGAGCAGGGTAACCATGTTCCAAGACCCGAGATTGCTGCCTCGAGCATTTCATGGATTTTGAACCCGAATGTCCCTGAAGACCCAAAAACCAAAGAATCCGTCTTTGGTCCGTAACTATTCAGTTTGTCAGTTCACCCTTTGTGAAACTGTAGCTCGAATACACAATGGCATGTCTGCCACAACAACACATTGGCCAGACTATGTATGTAAAACAAGGGTTTTTGTTTTATTTTCTTTTTCGCATCGTTCTTTCCTCGTCAAGGCTTAATGCTCTCGACTACTTTTATTCAGGTATTAAATACATTATAATACCAATTCAAGATTTTAGACCAAAAACAATGATCTTAAAATCACTTCCTCAATTTGAACACTAGCCCGACGTCTCGGTGATCTAAGTTCTTCTCAGTAGGAACACTAGCCCAGCCTTACCGGCACTCCGAATTCAGCCCGATATCTCGGCAATCCAAATCCAGCCCGGGTTTATAGCTCGGTAATCTAGGTCCTTTCCTTTCCTCAAAACTCAAACAATAACTCTAGCCCGTACTTCGGCAATCCAGATCTAGCCCGTCATTTCGTTAATCTAGATCTAGCCCGTTGTTCCGGTAATATAGGTCCTTTCCACTTTCCTCTTTTACACTTAACAAAGTTCAAAAGTTTTCTCAACTTTATATCATAAATACTTTTCGTCCTTGTAAATACGTTTTTATAGAAAATTTTGTTCTCTAAAATCAATTTCTGAAAACTTAGAAAACCATTGAAATCTTTTTCTCAACTTTAAACTAAATACAAATCTTTTGCAAATCGATTTATTAGAGAGACATTTTCTCTAAATCTTTCCATTTTGAACCAACTTTTTATAAAACCTATGAGAAAATCATTGTTTCCAAAAGACTTTTCCTTTCCAAAATACTTTTAAATAGTTTTCATAAGCTTTGATGTTTTCCATTTTCTTTCTTTCCTAACTTTGTTCTATATTCACAGTTTCATCATTTAGGATTTTCTTCTCACTTTCCAAAGAAACAAAACACCACTTTTTCGATACTTCTGAGTTAAGGTACTTTAATGTCTTAATCTTTATTAACAAGCAGTTACCAGTGTCATGTCATCAGTCAATCACAATCAAGCAATACAGTAATATCATCCAATATATATATATATATATATATATATATATATATATATATATATATATATATTGACCATTCACATCATGCAACATCAACACATTATGAAACAACATACAATAACGTACATGACTAATATGAAACCCTCAGGTAAACTCCCTTTACCTTTGAAGACAAGAGAAAAATCATTCATTTCGGGTTCCACAGTTTCCTTACTGCTCAACGAAATTTCGCAAGATTGAACACCCACTAACGACTTGACTTGACATTATAGATTACTCTAGCTAACACTTTGCAACATGTGCAGACGGCTCTCTAAAACACAAATTCTGTCTTCCTCAAGCAAACCCAACCACGACAACATCCCAGAGAGGGAGTCAAAGCATTTTCACAACCAGACAAAACACATAATCAGCTACTCATAATCAAACGCTTACTCTAAGTTGATTTTAAATACTCAATTTCACAAAATAGAGCTAACTTCAATAAAAATCAGATTTGGGACTTTAGGGTTTATGAATCAATTTGGGGAAAACTCATTTTAACTAAAGAATGATGAAATTGGTTTAGGGAAATGCTAATTCACAGTCCCAATTGCATAAAACAAGTGTTAATTTCACACTTTGAAACTGAAATCAAAATCTTAGGGTTAGGGTTTCAAAATCAATTTGGGGATTTTTCAACTAGAAGAGATTATGGGTAAAACACTTACCCAAGGTGAAGAGGAAAGGATACAACGACCAAATCGAGGGGCGCCGGCATCACGGCGGCGACGCGACTCCGACGAGCAGCTCTGAATGATGGCCGGAACTGTGGGCTAAACGAACACCATTGCGTGTGTGGTTGTACGTGGTTGGACGACGACAGATGGAGCTCCTGGGGGTGGTGAAGGAGGAGGTAGATGAAGATGGGTTCTGTGTAGAAAAAGGAAAGAATTTTTGGGTGGGGGTGGGGGTGGGGGTGGGGGTGGGGGGATCGTGCTATCCATAAGAGAGGGAGAGAAAAAATCATTTTTTTTCCTTTTTCTTTTATCTAAAATAGATACCAACTAAAACGAGTGGTTGATATTGAGTCTAGAAAAGTAAATAATATTGATTCTTGAATCTTAAAATAATGAGTGACAAATATATACTTTCAAAATTCAAAATAAAGTAAAGGTTGATAGTTGAATTGATCAACTAAAAAAATCAGTGATCCAAAAATTGACCTCAAATTAATGCCAAAACAAATTATTTTTCAAAACTAAAATCACATAGAGTAAAATATATAATAAACTTCTTTCAATCATATCATTTGAAATGTTTTTCTAAACAAATACTAATAGGGACAATAACATAATATTGTTATCTAGTAAGCGTGCATACACTGAAATAAGACAGTGCTAACGCACTCTCAATAAAATAATTTTAAAAGAGTAAATAAAATTACTCAAGATTAAGCGTCATAAAATAATTCAAAAAAAATTTATTTCCTAATAATTACCATTCCAATAAAAATAATATAAATAGATATATTTTATCAATATTGAAAAACCGTAAAAATTGGGGTGTTACACCTAGCGCTACCGTGCCTAGTGCCTTCAAAGACGCCATCCGTAGTGGCGATGCTGCAGGGCAGGATGACAATTTTTTCTTTTTTAATGATAGGTGCCAGTCACAGTGGCACCTTTGAAGGAGCCACTCTAACTGACGCCTTTGACTCGTAAGAGAAAAAATAAAAATAAAAAATATCACGTGTGCAAAATGTCATACCATTAATAAATAGTTTCAGAATAATCGTAATATGATAAATAATTTTTAAAAGAAACCCATTTTAATTTTAAAAAAAAAGCCTCATTCCCACGGCTATATCGGTTGGCTAATATAAAAGGGTGTTGCTTTTGCACAATAAATTTTTCTAATACACAATTATTTTTTAAAAAATTTAATGTCCCCAGAATACCCTTTTCAACTAAGAAAATATATTTCCGGTACCCCTACGCAGCACCGTCCCAGGCCATAGAAATCCCTTTTCTTCTTCTGCGCATCTCTCGCCACTTCCACTTATTCCCATTCCAAATCATTCAAAAAAACACTTCCTTCAACGCCACACAATCAACACTCTTCACACCAGAAAACAAGAAGAAGAAGCCACCAACATCTCCTATATCTCCTTCGGCATCGCCGGCTCCGCCAAGACATGACCCAAACGTCGCCCCTATAACGACCTTTGGCGGCGACCAAACTTCACTAGAGGATTCGGAATTATTCCGGTAAAATGGGTAATGTATACAGGAAACAAATTACATATCGGAACCTAATGGACAAGGGTATTTTGGGATATTTAATTTATTTTACAAAAGTTGTGGTGAATTAGAAAATTTTGTGGTGTAAAAAGCAACACCCAATATAAAATGGGTGACGCGTTGGCTGATATCTAGCCCTTAGAAAGAGAGCCCAAAATCAGATTAATTTATTTTATTTTTGATTTTTTTATTTAAAATTTGAACTTTGACACCATAGTCGATTTTGATTCTATAGGTGCTATAACATGTGAGATAGAGTTTTGCATATATCCTTCTACTAATTTTTAAATAAAGAAAGTTTTAACTAAAAAGTAAACAAATCCAATGTTTTAGGAATATTAACGATTGTTTAGTAAAAAACAAAGGAATGTAAAAAAATATTGAATATGAGCACCAAAAAAAAAAAATTGAACATTTTCTTTTATAGCAAGTGGGAGGATTGGTGCGATGATTTTGCAGGAGGATTTAGAATTATTCTATCAAATCTAACAGGAAGATGACCTTTTTGACGCTTGTTTTTGAATTCTATTCTTTTACAATTTATTGACCGTGATTTTATTTGTTTTTACATGGGTGGGAATATGTTAGATCGAGTTAGATCCTGATAAATCCGAGTCTAACTTGTATTTCAGTCTCGAGACCTGAGCTTAACTTATTAGCTTGATATAGGTCATTTTTTAAAATATGGGTTCGCCTACTTTAAAGCAAGATCTGATCTTAAAACCTATTTAAAAACCTACTGATCAACAGGACTTTTAAGTATGCCTCTACCTGCGAATTGGTCGCCTTCACTTGTAAATAGGCACTAGGTCTCTAATGATAAAGAGGTCGGTAGATCTATACTGATAAATAAGCCAATGGCCTTTATAAATAAATAGGCAAGTAGGTCACTATATTTAAACGGGTCAATAGACCTTTATTTTCAAATATTATAAATAATATATCATAGTATTAATATTATATGTGTGTGTATGTTAAATAGGCCGGCCTGATAGGTCTAGTAGACTCTAATAAAGTCTTAGGTCCGACCTCTTTAACTATAAAGAATTTTTAAAAAGTCTTGATCTGACTTTTTTTTTATTAAATAGGATAGGTCGAACTAGACCTTAAATAAACTAGGCTAAAGACCCCCTACGTGCGGTTACACCTATTCCCATCCTAATTGCACATGTTTCCAACCTTTTTTCATTGCTCCTTTCTTTATTTTATTATTCTATTTTTTAAGATTTTTTTTATTTGATTTGGCTAAGATGATATATAGACAATGTGGGCTTCTAACATTTTTGATGTTATCTTTCTTTTTTAATTTACAATTGTTAAGAGAACCATTTTTTCACTTAAATGAACAAGCCTAAGTGTTCATAAGTAGGGGTGATAATAAGTTGCATGATCAACTGTGAGTCTGTGACCTAACCTATTTTTGACTTATTTATGTTCGATATATATAATTAACAAATAAGTCAGATTTAGACTTTCTGAAAGACTTATTTAACTATGCAGGCTGAGGCTTTAGAACTTATCAAGCCACTCTATTTCCTTAATACTTATTTATATAATTATGAAATTATAATATTTAGATAATTTACTAATTATATATTGGTATAATATATTTATTTTATGTAGGATGTAATATTTTTTAAGGTTACTTAATTAAAATTTATATAGTTTTTTTTACCTATATGAAGGCCTTTTTGTATGTAAAATTTGATTTTAACTGGGTTTTCAAGTCAGATTGAAATTTTATCTTTTTATAAAGAGGTCAAATTGAGCCTTAAAAAAGTATATGACAAAAAACACGTCGAGCTTAGGTTGATATGTTACTGAGAATCGATTAAAAAAAACTGAAAACCAAACAAAACTAATATTTGTTGGATTTTTTTTACCTTGTTTTTTGAAAATTAATCGGATTGAATTATATTTTGGATTCTTTATTTGAAACTGAACTAATCCAAACCAAACCATATATATAAAATTTAATGTATCTTTATTTTACTTTTTGTATCATTGATTTTTTATTTGTTGGTTTTTTCCATTTTAATACTTATTAATTTGATATAACGTAATTTTCTACTTTTTTTCATGTTTCAAACATAAAATTGATACTTGCTAGCTCATAAAATTTTAATTTTTAGTATGTTATATGATATATGTTATATCATTTAATGTTATTTGGACTTATTTTTTATTTTTATGTTGGAAAAATCGAACCATCCAATCTAATTCAAATCGCATTTAATCGAATCGGATCAGATTCTTTTAAGAAAGCAATTTAAACCGAACCAAACCGTATGTTGTTTTAATATTTGGATTGAATGCCTTTTTGGCTTATAACTGGTCCAAATCGGTCCCCGAACACCCCTAATCGAACCCATGTTTTATTCACAAGTGTTACAAAGAATGGTAATTCCATTTTTAATTATTTTCTTAACAGAATTTACAATACTATCCTTGTTCTTGTTCTTAGAAGGAAAAAAACTAATTAGGAATCCACTCACATTAAGAGCATGTTAGCCAAGGAATCAACTATAAAAGTGTGACAAGCAAATGGAGTCCATGGTCCAATTACATAGAAAGCACATGATATACAATGTTGTAAAAAGTGAGAATGAGAATTGTACTACAATATAATTTTGTTTTTCATTCCTCAATCGCGCTTTCAAATATGTCTCTATAATATTCCATGAGTTATGCATGAAGTTCATAATTGACATAATAGCGTAAATGTGTAGAATCGTTGCTTTAGCTTCTCATGCCTTTGGCTTGTCGCGCTTTCGCGCACGCGATTGAGGGTTATCCTCTCTTTCATTAGTAGGCTTCCTCCCATGCTGTTTGATCCTTCTCTCATTGGTCACATATGATTAATTTCACAACAACAAAAAGATCTTTAATGGCTTTTTTCATGACCTTTAATGTTTTTAAGCCCTATCTATTCCCTTGTTATTAAAGCTTCTGACCTAAGACAATACTTCTAAAGCACTGTCTTAAGTGACTTAAGACACCCTAAGATAACGCTTTCTTGTAGAAAGCATTGTCTTATGTCACTTAAGAGTTGTCTTGTGCTACAGAAATAAACTAATCATAAGACAACGCTTATTCAAAGAAGCATTGTCTTAGGTGACATAAAACAACGCTTCTTCAACGCTTATTATTATTATTTTTAATAATTACATTGTTGGAGTTAATTATGATGGCCATGGTGGTGATGATGCTTCTAAGTTCATCAACCGCCATCTCTTTGAGCAATTAACAATCATAATGTCTTTTTCTATTAAAAAGCTTCTTGGTAAAAATCTTCTTAGTTGCTGCCCGTCAAAGAAGAACGATGGCGACATTTCGGCCCGCCAAATAACAATGATGGCGACAGTTGTGGCCCGCCAAACAACAATCTAAACTCCCCCTACATTAAGCAAAAACCAGTACCATACACTACAACAGAAGAGAACCCAGCACAATATACTTACTCATAAAACAACCTAGCACATGAATAACCACCATAAACATATATATTGAACAATCTATTACAAATATCAAGTTTAACATTGTGCAGTCATATATCAAGTTTGTTTATACAATCAGCTAGTTTCGCTAACAAACTAACTATCTACTAACAATAAGTAGCCCAACCAGCTTAGTACAATATTATGGTCTAAAGTTAAAATTACCGGAAGACTTTGTTGGACCTTCATCTTTGGTTGTTTCTTCTAGATTGATGGTTTGAAAATCAGCTGCTAGATTATTGTATCTTAATCCATCATGAGAAATTGAACCAGAATTAGCCTGAAGCTGAGCAGAGGGCAGCCATTTCCTCTACCCATTATGCCTCCTCAATTTGTCACCGTGCAACAAAGTTGAGGGAGAGAAATCCACCCAAAGTATATATCTTGTTAACAAAAGTGTCATTAATATGAAACTCACCGCTTTACTACTTACCTTTGCACAGAATTAAGATGTGTACGGAAAGTGTGCAAAGTGCATGACATGAGAGATTGACAGATGGAAAATACTATTAAGTGAGAACTTACCTGGACTTCCACAACTGTGGAAGCTCTCAATGAGTCCAGGATCAACTGAATGTTGGTTGTCAAACTTAACATACAAAATGATATTCCATAAAGCAAAAATAAACTCAAAGTGTGTAGTATTTATGAAAATTGAAGTCATATCATAAAAATAATAGTCATTCATTCAGAGTACTATAGTTTGTGTAAAAGGGAAGAAAGGAAAGCCTTGGAGGAGACTACTTTCCTTTTCCCATTCAATTCAGTCTTGAACAATAAAATTCATTATTTTCCTTTCTCAAACTCTCTCAACTTCTCAATGTTGTTCTCGGGTTCGTAACACATTTGCTCAAGGACACAAATAGACTCATAAGATGTCATTCAAACATACAACTGTTTGTTAGCACATTGGAATATTGGTAGGAATACAAAAGGGTCTGGGTGGGAGCAAACTCAACATTTTTCATGTTCCAACTGCTTCAAATCCATGCCATATGGAAGAAGAATAACTATGCATTTCATTTCTATCAAAAAAGAATATGAAACGGGTCTTCAATCTTTCATTGTCATGCATTCATGATCATTCCAGTTAGGCTTCTAACTATTTAAAGGGGCAGACTAGTTTTATGTCTCCGTAATCACATTTTGTACTCTTTCTCTCTTACATGTCTCTTACAAAAGATATCAAATGCACATATACAAACAAGTTCAGACAAAAACTAAGAATAATGAACAATATAAAAGAGAGATAAGTGATCAAAAATTGTATTTACCGGACTTAGAAAATTACAAGACTTGAAGTAGAACATAACAATAGACATAAAATTTCTCAGAAATTCCAGTTTCATCACTACCCCCTTGATGGCACACTATATAGCTGTTAATAAATTTAAAATTATTTTCGTAGGGGAAGTATTTCAACCATAAGTTTTGGGTTAAAGAATCAACAACAGTTCAATAACTGGAAAACTCACTAATTTCCATTATTTATATACCGTGTCCACAATTTAATGAAGCAAAATCCCTGACTGATTATTTTAGAACATACGAAGGAAGAAGGGATCAAGTTACACCAACATCACATCTAACTCCCAGTCACTTATCTCTACTGATAATCATTAAGAAAACTTTTCATTCTTTAATATGTACATGGCATTTGTCTCATTTGTGCCCTACTTTGCTTGTTCACACCCTAAAAAAAAATTTCCTCTGTTTTTCTTGACAATATAATAAACCAACATCTAAACTCTTATAAAATTAATGTTGTGTCTGTACATACATACTTACATAGTTACTAACAACACCTACTATATCACAATAGTCATCATCTGTCATGACTCGAATTTCGTAACATGACCGACCGAAAGGAAAAGCCTCATATTTCCCCTTTGCATCTTCATAAGATTACACAAATTCGTCTCATCCAAAGTAAACATTACATTCATTTATTTACATAAGAAATACAATACTCAAGTGACTAACAACATAAAATATTACAAAGTCATTCTTAAATAAATAATAAAAGAATACTAAGGGTACAACCCCTAAAGCTTTCTACATGACATCCAAGGCTTCTTACGGCTTTGCAAATACCTGCAACTGAAATATTAAACGTAGGGTGAGTCCACTGACGTAGTGAGCGAGTTCCCTCCCAAACACATGCAATCACAAAAAATTAAGTGTGAAAATACACTATTACAACCATGCAAGTTATAGCTCAAGAGAACACATAATCATTTAAAGATACACATCACATCCATTTATTCATATGAAAATGATTCCATAAACAAATAAAATTATGTGGACATCTTGTCCCTGTGGAAGAGTATTTATGGAATGACTTGCACTAACCCTCTTTACATATAACTTATATCCCCTCATAAGGGGATACATATCATATAAATATATATAAATGAGTCTTTGGGTCCTACCAATGTTCCCCGCCGGACGATTTTAATTTGTACCCCGGATACCCGTTGACCTCACAACGTGATGCCAGATAAAGTTCATTGACAACCACCTATTACCGAAGCATATTAAAACTCTTCATTTTCTCCTAACCTATCATAATTACACAATTTCCCAAATATCAAGAACAAATGCAACACAGGCGAGCGTACAACCCAAAAGGTAAAAATTAAGACACCCACCCATCTCATCACTCCAAAACACAACCACATGGTAAGTAAAACACATCAAAATTGTCCGAGGAAAATTCACTGTCGAACTTGATTAATTGCCCGAGTACACATGTATAGTAAAAAAGAACAATTCAATATTTGAGTCATTTATAGATGAGTTGTTGCACACAAATTTAATGTGTAGCTTGAAGCCAAACTCAATGTATTCTAAAAAGGGAACCCGACTAGAAGGAAAATATAAATAAGATGGAGACAACAAAGCCTGGGAGATGAGAGAATGCACCATTAGAGACGAAGAATGGATCCCAATCCTCTAATTTTTTTGTGCAAAAAGTCATCCGACTTTCTATCTATCTCTCTCTTATAATACATTATCTCATCTTATTTATCATTTTTCTCTCACCTCTTTCTCTCCCAAAATACACTAAAGTCACCTACCTTTTCCCTCAACAAAGTTAGTGGATCCGAATACACCAAGAATGGATCACGATTTTCGATGTAAAGATATTCTTATTTGGTTTTTTATGATTTGATTTATTTGAATATAATCTTTTTCCTATGATTCTTGCATCATGACATAAATTTTATTGCATTCAATGAACGTGAGTGATGGTTCTCCTATGAGGCCCCTGGGTCCCAAACTCGCGATAGAATCCGCTAGATTGTTAAGTAAATGTGCCTTTCTTGAGTTGATTTTACCCCCAATTGCAAGAAGTTGCCCTTGTTTTATTCTCATTTTAGTTAGTCGAGTCTTTGTTGGTTGTTGTGAGTGTTTTATTATTTTTTAGTTATTCTGCTTCCATTTATTGTAATGAGTAGTGATAGGTGAACACCCAAATGGGACACCCATTTGGGACACTTGGTTAGTCATGTATAAATATTTGGTTAATTCAGTTCATTATATGGTTAATCAGTTAATGGACTTATTTACCATAACCATGTAAATATTTGGTTAATCATATGCAAATATCTGGTTAATTCAGTTCTTTATATGATTAATGGGTCATCATGAATTAACCAAATATTTTCACGTGATTAACCATATAATGAACTGAATTAACCAAATATTTATACATGATTAACCAGGTGTCCCAAATGGGTGTCCCATTTGGGTGTTCACCTATCATTACTCTATTGCAATCTAATTTAGGTTTATTTTCTCATCATTTTAGGATTCAATAAAGGTGGAAAAGCTTGATGATAAAAGTGGAATTTATCAAGAAGATTGGAGCTCAAGTGAGGAAGAATGAGCTTGAAAAGAGAACATTTTGAAGACTTGTCTCAGCTAAGCTTGCGTTGGACACAAGAAGACCAGCGCTCAACACTTACACGTCGTGTATAATCTGGTTTATGTGCAGCTGGAGCTCAGCGCCAGAAAGCCTGCATGCAGCGCTGACTCGTTTTCTGACAGGATATTTAAACCCTTATTTTCTATTTTGGGATACACCCATCAACAACTACACGACTGGATTGACCTAAAAGGAGAAAAAAGGCTCTCTTTCAGCTGGAACACCATTTTTAATGGAGTTTACTTCATTTTTCTTGTTTGTTTCATTTTTTTTGTTGTTTCTTCTACCATGTCTAGCTAAACCCCTTGTTGGGATTATATATTTACTTTTCTGAACTTTATTGTATAACAACTTGGTTTTAATGCAAGTTCCTCTTTCTTTATGAGTATTCTTAATGCTTTTCTTGGCTTGATCACCTATGGAATGATTTGTTGCTTTGGTAGACAATTGGAAAATTGATGCTAATGCATGCTCATGAATCAAATACCTAGTAATTCATGAACCAAGGAGTAGGTCTTGGAGTGCTCGCAATCTTTGAAGCCATGGCTCTTTATGCAAAATCTCATGTTAATCCATATAAGAAATTAGGGTTTAATTTGGGTTTTTAGGCTCAACCCACCTAAGTAATTAGGGTTTGAGTATTCTAAAAGGCTTGATTGTCATAATTGAACTAGGACTTTTGTTAGTAATCTCACTGCTGACATCCATTCCCTTACATCTAAGTTTCTCAAAATTAGGAACTCTCCTTGGGTGAATCTTTTTCATTTCAGCCACAAAAAGGTTGGCTTGCTCAGTGAGGGTTTCAAGAACACTTTTGGGTGCCATCTTTAATGAAGAAGAAGAACTTAGGATTTTTGAAAAGAGGGGTTTTGAGAACGAAGACGAAGTGGATTATGGGAAAAAGAGGGCAGTTTTTCAGAGGTTGAAGAAGTGTTTCTATAACGCTTATGTTTTACTTTAAAGAGAAGAAAAAGTGGCAATGATGACAAAAAGAGAGTACAGTGCACATTTGGAACAAGGAGAGATGATTTTGTCATAAAAGCAATAAATTTGAAATGACAGTTGTGAAAAGACAAAACATTTTCAGGAAAGGAGGGAAACTTTGCAATATACCCGTTTCTCGATCAGGGTAAGCACTTATGAGTGCTCTGAGCCACGTCCTGAGACACTTGGCTCACTAGACATGTCAAGCATCAATTAAGACATAGACATATAAAAATGTAGACATATCAGTTCAAACAAGTGGTAGACTTATAAAGTCTCATACAATATATCATATAATTATTCAATAACATTTTGCATATTCAATTTTCTTCTAATGAAAACAAATCTACCTTCACTTAGGAATTTTGTAAAAATGTCAGCCCACTAATATTCACTGTTGACAAACTCAATTTCAAAACTCCTGTTGTGTAAAAAGTGCAATGTGCAAGTATATACAATCATAACAAGTGATAAAGAGTGAGTAAAGTTTGTTCCCACGAGGATTAGAATGGACTATAATCACAATTTTCCCAATCAATATTCTATTTACCAAAAATCTTAAGAAATCAACTATAATCACAATTTGGTCCAGGCCGGAAGTAGAGTCCAAGGTTCCCTTTTTGGCCATGGCAATCTCCTCGGATTGCACTTGAAGGCTCATATTCCCTGAATTACCTTCTCCTCCTCCTCTTCCCCCTAATGCTTCCCTTGATCCTAAATCACTGATTCAACCCAAATCCTTTGCGCAAGCATTGACTAATTCTTGTGATGTCCCTTCAAGCTAACTCTCGAAACCTTGCCTCAAAGCGGATGAAGTATCAATCAAAATACCTATGAATGAATATCAAGCCGGGTTAGAAAGTTTTAAGAATCACTTGCATGGTCGTTTGATGCTGACCAAAGGGACTGCCCCCCTAAAAGTTGCTGACTTACGATGCAAGTTACAGTCAATGTGGAACAAGATTGACCCCTGGCAGTTGATCTCTTTGGGAAGGGGGTTCTATGAATTTACTTTTTCTTCTTTGGAAGATCAGAGAAGTGTTTTGGCGGTGGGGCTTTGGAATCTTGATCCTGGAAGCCTAAGGCTGTTCTCATGGACAAAGGACTTCAACCCTTATTCTCTTAAGCAAAGTACAACTCAAATATGGGTCAGATTTTATGAAATTCCACAAGAGTATTGGGGCCCGAAAATTCTTTTGGCAATTGCTAGTGGAATTGGTGTGCCAATCTATCTAGATGAAGCTACTAATAGTAAATCTTTTGGCCACTTTGCAAGATTGTTGGTGGATCTTGACCTAAATGCCTAGTTGAGATCAAAGATCCTGGTGGAAAGAGAGGATTTCACGTTCTTTGACTTATTTAGAGTATGAAAAATTGCCGAAATTCTACACCTCTTGTCAACTTATTAGTCACTCTATGTCAACCTGTTTTAAATCTAAAAGGATGGAGGAGCAGAAAGACATCAATGATCCAGAAGCAAGGAAAAGGTGGGATCCAGAAGCCAGGCAAAGGAAGGTTTATGTCCCTAAGCAGCCTAATCCGATCAATAAGGGTACTCAGTTAAATAATGGTGCTGCTATGAAACTTAAGAATCTTGTCAATGATATGGTTCAACATCTGCCTCAAAATAATCTTTTGTTGCAGAAGACCTCAGATAAAGGGAAAGAAGTTGTTCTTGATTGTCAACCTCCTAGGCAGATTAAAGATCCAGGATGTTCTAAGAATGTTATAAATCTGGAATCAGTCCCTAGTCAACAAAGAATGGATCCTGTGGATGGTCTTGACTTGGTGATTGAAGTCGATCCAAATTCTAGAGCAGGAAAGAGAACATATCTTGCAGATGATGATTCTGTCTCTATGGAAACCATATGTGATGAGTCTATGGCTAATTTGGCTAATATTCATGAAATTGGAGATGTAGAGGTCCCTGAAACCCCTCTGGAAGCTTTGGCGGAATCTAATCATGCTGAGGCTACTGATGATATTGCTGACACTATTTCTGGAAATAAGGTTCAACCCCCTGCACTGTCATCTCAAGTTCAAAAAGAGATTGCCATTGTTGGAAAGTTTTGTATTCCTAATTGGAGAATATAGAAGACAATGATGAAGAGAATCAAATTCATCCCGATCTTCCTGCTGATGATGGCTACACCAAACTGTTCCAAATCCCAAATCAATAAACAAAGGAAAAAACAGAATAAAGTAAATCCAGCTGCTCCCAGAACAACAAGGTCCAAAGCAGGGCTCTCCATTGTTTCCAAGTGAGAGTTATCTTCTGGAATGCCAGAGGTATAGCTAACCAAGACACAAGGTTAGTTTTAAAAAACATGATCCTTAACAATAAGCCTGATATAGTTTTAGTTGCTGAACCCTGGATAGACTTATGTAAGTTTCCTGTTACCTTTTGGTCTAAGTTAAAGTTGAAGGTTTTTGCTGTTAATAATAGAGATAGTCTTGCTCCTAACCTTTGGTGCATCCGTTCTTGCTCCATGAGTCCTACTGTGATCTCTGCTTCAGCTCAGCAAGTATCCTTTTTCTGTCCAATGGGAAAATCAGGTGGTATTTCTGACAGCCGTGTATGCTGCTACAATTCATACAGCTAGAAGGTCCCTTTGGCAGGAGTTAACTCAGTTAAGTCAATCTTTCAATGGTCCTTGGGGATACATTGGTGATTTCAATGCAGTTGTTAGTGATCATGAGCCCAAAGGAAGAGGATCTCCCTCCAGAATTTCCTGTGTTGAATTCTTTACTTGGTCTAATGCAAACCAGCTGTTTCACTTGCCTACAATTGGAGCTGAGTTTACTTGGACTAACAGAAGAAGAGGTGCTGCTCTTATTCAAAGAAGGTTAGATAGAGAAATCTGCAATGAGGCCTGGATGTCATTCTGAAATAGCTCTTCTTGCTGTACTCTTCTTAGAAGCAGCTCAGATCACTTCCCTATATTGCTCAATCTTCAAAAAGACATTGAAACCTTCAGTTCCTCCTTCAAGTTCCTCAGAATGTGTGCTACATATAAGGATTGCTATTCTGTCATTGCTGACAGTTGGAAACAAGAGGTTGCTGGATGCCCTTTGTTTGTTCTATCACAAAAAATGAAGAATTTGAAGTCAGTCCTAAAGGTTTGGAACAAAGAAAAGTTTGGTGATGTTGACAAACAAGTTGAATCTGCATTGCAAAATCTAAAGTCCATTCAGGATGAAATTGCTTCTACTGGCTGCTCTGATGATCTTCTAGTTCAGGAGGATGCTGCCCAGCTAGAATATAGCAAGTCCCATCATGTTCAGGAATTGTTTTGGAAAGAAAATGCAAGGGTGGACTGATGGTGTGGTCGAATCCGCAAGCGAACGGCTTTGTCGTCAAGTAATAAAAAGATCGAACCCAAATAGACCGTGATCTTAAATAACTATCAATTTTTAAATCAATTAAACTGGACTAGGAAAAAAAAAAGATTTGAAAAATATTTGGTTTTTAAAAGATTAACTAACTAATCAAATATCTAAAATGCAATCAAACAAAAAATGGGATTTTTCAATATCAAAAGAGATTTCCAGGAATTGGGTTACTAACAAGACTGCTCATGTTACTAAATTGACTAACGCTCTTGTTAATTATCGAAATTTGCTTTGAAGGTGAATTTATCCTAAATAAGTTAATGTTCCCTCTCAGGATACAAGAACCGTGCCCAATTAAACCAACCCTTACTCTCGTGGTAATTGAATTTAAATCGAACCCTTTAAGCTTTGTGACAACTCAGTAAACCCTCGAAGGACCGCTTCAAACTCTCATGATTTAAGTCCTAAGTTTGATTCCTATAGATCCGATACCTAAGTTCACCGCTAGGTTTCTCCTTAGAGTATCTATGACATGCAAATAAGTGCGCACCAAATTCACAAGTAATTCATGCAATATGAATTAAATCGAAAGCGAATTGAAATTAACAAGAAGTAAAACGTCAATTGACAACATAAAACAAATCTTGGGCATAACCCCAATTCCTAGAAATAAAAACAACTACTCAAGCATTGCCATGTTCATAGCAAGCTTGATTAACAAAAGCATAAAAGAAAACCTAAGAGAAGAGAAGAAATTGAGAAGAAGAGAAACCCTAGTTTTTGCCTAAGGTAGCATCCCAAGGGATCCCTATTTTTGAGCCTCTAAGTCCTATTTATAATGTAGGGTAACTTGGGATTAAAGTTGTTACAAAATCAGATCAAATCAGCAATTAAAATTCCACATATTGCGCGTCAAGGCCGTGATGCCTGTCACGGCCAGGCCGTGACAGATTCTATCTTGGAAAAATTGGCATTGATGACCTGTCACGGCCGTGATGGCCATCACGGCCTTGTAACACCCTGTATTTCGTTGTTTTAAATAACAGTAATACATATAAATATGTTTATAAATTTATTTGAGTTTTAGAAAATTATTTTAATTAAACGGAGTTTACTACTCAATCCTACTTGAATGTAGGAAGCTACGATTAAAATTTAGGTTGGAAAGTCAGGCGAAACCCGGCATGCGAATTCCATTGACAGTATAATTATACTGCTCAAAAGACCTAATTTTATTTCGTGAACGAAAGACTTAAGATTATTATTTTATTTCCTACAATTCTGTATTTTTAGAATTATTTTGGAAAAAAAATAAAATAAATTATGTTTTTCGGGCGAAACACGTAATCGGGTAGACGACGTAAGAGATTTCGGAGTTTCTCAGAACCGATAGAGGGTTTCTCTTAGGATTTTGAGATGATTCAAGGGGATGAATCATATTTTTAAGTCTAGAAGGTTTTTCGAGATTAAATAGAAAATTTATGAATTTTACGCTTAAGCCCCTGAACTTTCTGTTAATTACCCTTTTGTCCCTAAATTAGTTTCTAAGTTTTTTTCAAGTGAATTGGGATAGAATTCTTGTTTCCAATCTCAATTGGACGTGGCTTTGAAGCCCAAAATTTTCTAGTTTATGGTTTGATTCCATAAAGCCTATTTGAAACTATACAAGTTTCCTATCTTAAGCTTAATGCTTAAATCTTCAAGTGGGCCCCACAAAAATGAAACCAAGCCCAAATTGAGCAAGACCATGCGCAAACCCATGAGGGAGAAGGGGCTGCCCTCATAATTCTTAGATGAGCCAAGAAAATTCTAGAATGATCTACATTCTTCCACTTTGTTCTTCAAGCTTCAACAATCTTCTTCAACAATCTTCTTCAACAAATCTTCTTCAACAAGCTAGGTTTTCTCTAAAATATTTAATGCCAAAAATCAGCCAACTTTGGTCAAGATAAGCTTGCATTAAATGTGGCAAAATCATCATCATGACACTTTATTGACAATTTGCAAACTAGTCCTTCAACTTTTGGAATCTTTGCAAATTGGTCCTTAGAACTTAATTGCATTTGAATCCTTTAGAAAGACAACTCATCATCATCTAGATCCTTCCTAAGATGGCGCCACTACCTCTATAAATACCCTACTCTCACTTTTCACTTAGTTTCTTTTACCATTTGTTTCCAAAACCCTAAGTTCATAAGTTCTTAAGTGAGTGATTTGTGAAGCAAGTATCTTGGATTTATTTTGTCATTGATTTTCAAGAGGTAAATCCTAATCTTCTTCCTTAATCATACCTATGTTCTTTAACAAGTTTCTTGATTCAAGGCTTATATCATAGTTGTTCATCATTTTCAAGTTTCTAACCCTAGAACTTTGAAAAGTCATAATAAATTCTAGAAAAATCGAATGATGATGAAACTACTTTCTATCTTCTTGATATCATGTCTACTATCTAAATCCAAGAGCATGATGTAATCAAAAAATTTCTTTCCTAAAAATCTAGCCTTGGCCGAATCTATCACATTAGGGTTGGTAGAGTTTTGTTCATGTGTTGTCATGTATGATCATGTATTCTATATGGCATGTATGACTACACACTCTAATCCATGTTAGTCTCTTAAAATGAATATTTTACTCAAAAAACTTTGTGTTGGCCGAAACCCTAGGTGGGTTAGATTTGTTGAGTTTTGTTCAAAGTTTTCCTTAATGATCTTGTTAATCAAGCTATTAGTATGTATGCTTAATAAATCCAAGTTGGTTTATTAAACTAAGAACCCTAGCCCTATGAACCTATTGCGGCCGAATCCTTGTATAAAAGAGATAGGAAGTTTTGAGTTTCAACTTTAGTTGTTTAGTCACTAATCCATGATTTAGGTTAATCAAGGATCATTAATCTATGACTTAATCATGATTAGGAATTTTAAGGATTTTGAACCCTAAAAGTCAGCCCTTGACCGAAACCCTAACCCTAAAGGTTAGAGGATTTTGTTTCAAATTTTAGTTTTGTAATAAGTAATCTATGATAGTTAAGACTCTAGTAATTAGGATCCAAAAGATGACATTAAGAAGATAATCCTAAACCTATTTCTAAGTCTTGGCCGAACCTAGCCCTAAAGTGTCATAGGTGGGTGTTAGTTGATTAATTATAATTATGTTGTTTGGTTGAAGGTGGTTGTGTTAACTCGTGGCGGGATAACGAGGATCGTTGTGTACGTGTTCCCGGTGCAAACTCAGGTGGGAGAAAGAATCATTCCATCGTCGGAACCGATAAGTAGTATATAATTTATAATAATGGTGTAGGGCGACCAAAACCCTACTAGTGGTCGAGTAATCGACAATACCAAAATCGTATTGGAAACTTTTCCGTAAAACCAATGACGATTTGGGAATTGTTGGTTTATAGCCTTAGGTTGATTATTCATATTTGAGGATGTTTGAATTATTTACTTTTGACTGTTTGTGATACGCTGGTTGAGGTATTCCATCTGCATGTGACGTATTGTTTTGGTGTTTGAATATATGATATTGAGATGTTTGAATATTCTGTTGATTAAAGTGTTATGCATGATCTGCCTGGGTTTATTACTATGTTTAGATGATTTTAAGGAAAGATATATACATTGCTCAGAGGTATTTTGTTTGGGTGAGAGTTTTGAATATGAATTAGAAGTGCCTCGCTATTATTTTATAGAAGTGATGTGCTATAGAGTGTAAGTGGAGGTTATGAGGAAAAGCTTGAGGTACTAGGTTGTTATTGATAAAGTCAGTGAGAATCATGTGTTGCATTGTTGTTCATAACCGTGTATTTGAGATACACGAGGTCCGAAGTTCTTGTAGACCGTTCCAAATTAGAATTTAAGTTGTGCAACTATAGTGTCATTGCTTTGCATGAGCACCCTTGATAGAGTTGAGAGAGAGAGACCGGGGGTGTGCACCGTGATGCATGTGCAGCTATAGTGTCATTGCTTTGCATGAGCATTCCTACCATGGATGAGAATGTGCACCGGCGTGGGGAACGTGTCACTTGGACGACTGACTGGCATCCTTAACGAGGGATGTGTGACAGGAGTAGTAGTGGCCACGTCAGCATAAAGGTCTAGTTGCATGAGTTGAAGGGTAGAGGATGATGTTATAAAGTATGGATGATTGTAACTTGTGAGTGATGCATGTTTGTGACCGTTATTGTATTATATGCTATGAATCTTTTCCACTTATGATGATAGAACTGTTTCTTATCTCCCTATTTCTGTATTTTTGGTGTATGTCTACTTTATTACGTTAGAAGACCATATGGACGACTATGTTACGGAGGAGGTGGATGGAACCCCATACGAGACGGAGATTGTTGAAGAGTTGAACGACGTTCCGTATGAAGTTGACGCTAAAGAACAACCTACTGATACTAATAATGTGGCGTAGTTAGTTTAAGGCCAGTGAGTCACATAAGATGTTTTGTTTCAGTTAGTTATAAGCAGGTTGTGTAAAATAAAGGATACTCATGTGTGTATTTATGTAAAATAGTTTGGTGTGTTTATATCTGCATAAGTTATATAATTATTAATTAAGTTTTAATTTTTACGTATTTTCAACGTTAAGCGTGCGATTAAGTAAATAAATAATTAAGGATTTAATGTAATAATACAATGGGGCACAACGGGGTGTCTCATTTGGTGGTATCAGAGCAGTTCGATTCTAATCGGACTGTGAGGTCTAGGAAGTTGTTACTGGCCGTGTCTAGTTGAATCCACATCGGATTGCAACTATGCTTAGAAGATGGGTAGTGTGTCCGAATCCGATGCGTTAATTAACATTAGTGTGGCATATGATATTTATATACCGGTCTATGTGGTATTATATGTCATACTGACAGAACTCCTGAAAGAATTGTGGGAGCTAACAATGTGGAAAATAATTATACCGGAAGTGGAGGAGAGTCATCTGAGACTCAAGATACCATGAAAAACATAGTTACTGCTCTGTTGTTACAAACACAGCAAAATGCTGAGATGCTACAGATGAACAAAGAACAGCAGGAACAACAGAATCAAAGGAGAGCTGCTGCAGCTGAAGATGCCGGAATGGCTACTTTCCAATACGATTTTGGTATTGTCGATTACTCGACCACTAGTAGGGTTTAGGTCGCCCTACATCATTATTATAAATTATATACTACTTATCGGTTCCGACGATGGAATGGTTCTTTCTCCCACCTGAGTTTGCACCGGGAACACGTACACAACGATCCTCGTTATCCCGCCACGAGTTAACACAACCACCTTCAACCAAACAACATAATTATAATTAATCAACTAACACCCACCTATGACACTTTAGGGCTAGGTTCGGCCAAGACTTAGAAATAGGTTTAGGATTATCTTCTTAATGTCATCTTTTGGATCCTAATTACTAGAGTCTTAACTATCATAGATTACTTATTACAAAACTAAAATTTGAAACAAAATCCTCTAACCTTTAGGGTTAGGGTTTCGGTCAAGGGCTGACTTTTAGGGTTCAAAATCCTTAAAATTCCTAATCATGATTAAGTCATAGATTAATGATCCTTGATTAACCTAAATCATGGATTAGTGACTAAACAACTAAAGTTGAAACTCAAAACTTCCTATCTCTTTTATACAAGGATTCGGCCTCAATAGGTTCATAGGGCTAGGGTTATTAGTTTAATAAACCAACTTGGATTTATTAAGCATACATACTAATAGCTTGATTAACAAGATCATTAAGGAAAACTTTGAACAAAACTCAACAAATCTAACCCACCTAGGGTTTCGGCCAACACAAAGATTTTTGAGTAAAATATTCATTTTAAGAGACTAACATGGATTAGAGTGTGTAGTCATACATGCCATATAGAATACATGATCATACATGACAACACATGAACAAAACTCTACCAACCCTAATGTGATAGATTCGGCCAAGGCTAGATTTTTAGGAAAGAAATTTTTTGATTACATCATGCTCTTGGATTTAGATAGTAGACATGATATCAAGAAGATAGAAATTAGTTTCATCATCATTAGATTTTTCTAGAATTTATTATGACTTTTCAAAGTTCTAGGGTTAGAAACTTGAAAATGATGAACAACTATGATATAAGCCTTGAATCAAGAAACTTGTTAAAGAACATAGGTATGATTAAGGAAGAAGATTAGGATTTACCTCTTGAAAATCAATGACAAAAGAAATCCAAGATACTTGCTTCACAAATCACTCAATTAAGAACTTCTGAACTTAGGGTTTTGGAAACAAATGGTAAAAGAAACTAAGTGAAAAGTGAGAGTAGGGTATTTATAGAGGTAGTGGCGCCATCTTAGGAAGGATCTAGATGATGATGAGTTGTCTTGCTAAAGGATTCAAATGCAATTAAGTTCTAAGGACCAATTTGCAAAGATTCCAAAAGTTGAAGGACTAGTTTGCAAATTGTCAATAAAGTGTCATGATGATGATTTTGCCACATTTAATGAAAGCTTATCTTGACCAAAGTTGGCTGATTTTTGGCATTAGATATTTTAGATAAAACCTAGCTTGTTGAAGAAGATTGTTGAAGAAGATTGTTGAAGCTTGAAGAACAAAGTGGAAGAATGTAGATCATTATAGAATTTTCTTGGCTCATCTTAGAATTATGAGGGCAGCCCCTTCTCCCTCATGGGCTTGCGCATGGGCTTGCTCAATTTGGGCTTGGTTTCATTTTTGTGGGGCCCACTTGAAGATTTAAGCATTAAGCTTAAGATAGGAAACTCGTATAGTTTCAAATAGGCTTTATGGAATCAAACCATAAACTAGAAAATTTTGGGCTTCAAAGCCACGTCCAATTGAGATTGGAAACAAGAATTCTAGCCCAATTCACTTGAAAAAAACTTAGAAACTAATTTAGGGACAAAAGGGTAATTAACAGAAAGTTCAGGGGCTTAAGCGTAAAATTCATAAATTTTCTATTTAATCTCGAAAAACCTTCTAGACTTAAAAATATGATTCATCCCCTTGAATCATCTCAAAATCCTAAGAGAAACCCTCTATCGGTTCTGAGAAACTCCGAAATCTCTTACGTCGTCTACCCGATTACGTGTTTCGCACGAAAAACATAATTTATTTTATTTTTTTTCAAAAATAATTCTAAAAATACAGAATTGTAGGAAATAAAATAATAATCTTAAGTCTTTCATTCACGAATTAAAATTAGGACTTTTGAGCAGTATAATTATCTCATCAATGGAATTCAGCAGTAGGGTTTCGCCTGACTTTCCAACCTAAATTTTAATCGTAGCTTCCTACATTCAAGTAGGATTGAGTAGTAAACTCCGTTTAATTAAAATAATTTTCTAAAACTCAAATAAATTTATAAACATATTTATATGTATTATTGTTATTTAAAACAACGAAATACAGGCTGTTACATTACTACCCCACTTAAAAAAAATTTCGTCCTCGAAATTTACATACTTCAGAAAAGATGTGGATATCGTTGTTGCATATCTGCTTCACGTTCCCAAGTAGCATCTCCAGTATTTTCATCCTATATGACCTTAACCAAAGGAATTTGTCTATCACGAAGCTCCTTAATCTCTTTATCTGCTATCCTTACAGGTAGAGCCTCATACTCTAGATTCTCTCGCAGTTGTATAGACTCAGACTCAATAACATGTGAAGGATTAGGATAATATTTTCTCAACTGAGACACGTGAAAGACGTCATGAAGGTTAGCAAGGTTAGGTGGTAAAGCAATATGATAAGCTACTGGACCAATCCTTCGAATAAACTGGAAAGGTCCGATGAATCTAGGAGTAAGTTTTCTAGTTTTGATAGCCCTGCCAATTCTGGTCTTCGGAGTGACTCTCAAAAACACGTGATCGCCCTCCTGGAATTCTAAAGGTCTCATTCTCTTGTTACTGTAGCTCCTTTGCCTATCCTGTGCCTCCTTCATCTTTTCCCTTATCTTCCAAACTTGTTCCGTAGTCTGTTGCACCACATCTGGATCCAAGACTTGATTTTCACCAATCTCATACCAACATAACGGTGTCCTACACTTCCTACCATACAAAGCCTCATATGGTGCCATCCCTATACTACCGTGAAAACTATTGTTGTAAGTAAATTCAATCAATGGCAAGAACTCATCCCAACTGCCAGTGTGTTCCAAAACACAAGCTCTTAAAAGGTCCTCCAATGATTGAATCGTCCTTTCTGACTATCCATCCGTTTGGGGATGATAAGCAGAACTCATCCTCAACTTGGTCCCTAAAGCATGATGCAACTGTTTCCAAAATCTAGATGTAAATCTAGGATCTCGGTCTGAAACAATGCTCGATGGCACACCATGCAACCTAACAATTTCTTTGATGTAGATTTGGGTCAACTTCTCCAAACTATAGCTTTCACCCATAGGTAAGAAGTGAGCACACTTCGTCAACTTGTCAATGATAACCCAAATCGCATCATGTTTCTTAGGAGTTCGTGGTAGTCCAACCACAAAATCCATAGCTATGCTATCCCATTTCCATTATGGGATATCTAATGATTGCAATAAACCAGCTGGTTTTTGATGCTCTATCTTAGCCTTCTGACACACCAGGCAAGATAAAACATACTCTGCTACCTCTTTCTTCATCCTTGTCCACCAAAACAATTTCTTTAGATCCTGATACATTTTAGTGGATCCAGGATGAATACTCAACTTACTCTTATGTGCTTCTTATAATATCAACTTCCTAAGTTCTAAATCCTCAGGCACACATATTCTATCCCTAAACCTTAGTACACCATTTGTTCCTCTACTAAACTCAGAATTTTTACCTTCGTCTATACCTCTATTTATCTCCTGTAAATATGGATCCTGAGCCTGTTTATCCTTAAGATCCCTCATAAAATCACTACTAATAGTGATCATACCTAAGAAAATTTTATCCTCAACCAACTCCATTCCTAAGTTCAAATCTCTGAACTGTTCCAGTAATTCCAACTCTTTAACCATCATTGCAGACACATGCAATGATTTCCTACTCAAGGCATCCGCTACTACATTCGCCTTCCCAGGATGGTATAGTAAATCAAACTCATAATCTTTGATAAATTCCATCCATCTTCGTTGTCTCATATTCAACTCCTTTTGGTCGAACAGATACTTTAGACTTTTATGGTCACTGTAAACATTAAATTTTGCCCCATAGAGAAAGTGTCGCCATATTTTGTGATGGCCATCACGGCCTGGCCGTGACAGGTTCTGACTTTTGTGCACTTTTCTTTTCAGCCTTGCTTGATCATGGCCGTGATGGCTGTCACGGCTAGGCCGTGATGGGCTCTGTTTGGCTCAGTTTTCTTGCTTTTCAAGCTCCATCTTCATGCAAGCTCCATCATGGTTGATCCTGAACATTTTAATCTTCAATTCGTGCACATAAACACCACAAAACCACCTTACCCGTTCCAAGGTAAAAACTAACAAAAATCAAATTAAAAATGCCTAAACTACATGAAAATGCATGCAATATGATAAAGAAATATGAGGTGCAATGACACTCATCAAACTACCCCAAGCTTAAGATTTTGCTTGTCCTCAATCAATAACCAAGGCCAGACAAGATAAACAATCAGAGCATGGGCAGTGAACCAAGAACCCGAGTAATAAATCCAAGTAACAGGCTTATCCGAATAAGTAACCAAGAGACAATCAATTTCAAGTCCAATTAGAGGCTTAGGTTCCCTAAATTCATACCTCTCACTAATTCAGGCACTCTTCTCACCTCACTCAAGTGTTTAGGGACATTTGACAATTCACTCAATTTCCTCAAGGAAGGTATTCTACCATAAGCTTGACTATTAACCAAATCTCTACTTTATTAACGAAAACACATAAGAATCAAGAGGTATTTTATTTTGGTTGTAATGAGGCCTTGGGATTAATCGTTAGGTGGGGAAACCAAGAAAAGGAAAATTCAAGAAGGCTAAACAAAATATCAAACAATGCAAAACATGACAACCTTCTAAAATACCTTTTTGGGCTTTAGTTCACTTTTCCACCTTTCTTTCCTTTTTTATTTTATTTCTCACTTCCTTTTTCTCACCCCCTTCTCCATTTTTTTACTTTATTTTATTTTATTTATTTTATTTATTTGGAGAAGGGGAGATTTTCAACTTAAGAGAAATATTTTTCTAACTTTTTCGTCCCACAATTTATTTTTTTCATACCACCTTTTTGCCCTTTTTGCAATACTTTAAAAGGTGCCATACCAAGCATCATTCATCAAAATAAATCAAGGTACCAAGAAAAGCATTTCATTCTATTAGGCTCAAAATTGGGCAACTAAGGGGTATCATTTAATCAGTCAAAGCTCAGACGGCCAGAAAAATACCTAGTGCCTCCGTCATTTTCAAATATGTTTTCAAAAATTTTTAATTTTCAAAACGGTTTCAAGTCAATTTCTAGAGAACACAATCCAAGAGGAATAAAAACTCAATCACAAAGAATGGGGTAGTTTTAGTGAGTACCCCTTTTAGGCTCAAAAAAACCTCACATTTATTAGTTTAAAATCAATGAGAAACACAAATCTAAGGAACCACATGCTAATTATCAACTATCAGAAGATCATCTCAAGCATTTTTATTTTTAGCCTATCACAAGAATACGAAAATTGGGTTCAAAAGTTTACTGTCTCAATTCATTTGGCACAAAGTTCTCACAATTGGATGCATACTCTAAGCAAGGGGCAATCTAATCATGTGATTATGAAAAACTATGCCTATATGAATGCAACATGAAAAATACAAAAATGTAAAAAAAAAAGAAAAAAAATACCGCTACCCCAAGCTTAAAAACTTACATTGTCCCCAATGTAAATAATCAAGTCGGAGAGAGGAGAAAAATGGAACAACTCACCGAGGTGGTGGAGGTGTTAGCTGGAAGCGACCATAGAGCTGTTGGAAGACGTGTCACGACCGTGACGTTCATCACGGCTAGGCCGTGATCAATTACATTCTGTTGGGCTCCTTCGCTTCATGCCCGTGATGGCTATCACGACTGGGCCATGATAAATACTGACTTCCTCCTTTTTCACATCACGCTCGTGATGGCTATCACGGCCTGGGCATGATGCCTTCTGGTTTCCAGCTTCTGGCCCATCACGGCCGTGATCATTGTCACGGCTAGGCCGTGATCTCTTCTGACTATATTTTTCCATGCCATTTTGCTCTTTCTGCCTTCATAACCTGAAAATACTTGGCAAAACCATCAATTAGTGATCTTTCTTCTCTTAATCTTCTCAAATTATTCAAAGACAAAATTCAAAAACAAATTGTAAAGGGAAAGAAAACTTGGGTTGCCTCTCAAGAAGCGCTTATTTACGATCTTAAGCTTGACCATACTCCCTTTAATCAACCGGGATCAGCTGGGCTTTGAAGTGAAAGAACACCTCTCTTCCATGGAAGTCATTCAAAGAGCCTATTTTGTTCATATGGCCAATTGCGCTTTCGCTTTGCCCTTTTCACTCTGAGCTTCATGTCCTTACTTCCTCCCGGTGGAAGTTTTAACTCCACATGTTGAGCAACTCCAATTTCATTATTATTTGGTGCATCATTCGTTATGCAAAGTTTGGGAGTTGCTTCCATATTAAGCTCTTTCTTCACCTCTGGAGGCTTTATCTCAACCTTGCACACATGACTCTCAAAAGGAGGGTTGTTATATGAGTTAGTCAAATCAAAATCCACCCTACCTTCCTCTACATTCAAGGAGATCTTACCATTTTTTACATCTATTATTGCTCCAGCTGTGGCCAAGAATGGCCTTCCAAGAATGATAGGGAATTTAGAATTCCCATTCATATCCAACACCATGAAATTGGTAGGAATGAAAAATTTTCCTACCTTTATGGGAGCATTCTCTAGTATGCCTAGAGGAGTTTTAGTTGAGCCATCCGCAAATTGTAAAGAGAACTTGGATGGACTCAATTCCTTGGTTCCTAACCTCTCAAAGATGGTATATGGCATCAAACTCGTACTAGCCCCTAAGTCACATAAGGCTTGGTCTATTTTCACTTCTCCAATTGAGCAAGCAATAGAGAAACTTCCTGGATCTTTTAGTTTAGGAGGCATATTAATTTTTATCATGGCATCATGCTCCTCAATTAAGCTCTTAGTTTCCTTTTCTACTTGCTTTTTCTTGACCAACCTTTGTGGGAAAGGTATTGGGGGTTGGTAAGGTGGTGGAGGGACATACTTTGGCTCTACCTCTTCATGTTCACTCATGTCCTCCTCACATTCTTCATCCTTTTCAACTACCCCAAGCTTATCATCCCTTAAGTATATAGCATTACAGTGCTCATTGGGATTAACTTCGGGTTGTCCTGGAAACGTACCCTTAGTTCTAGAATATGTACTAGCTTGTTGGGCAATGAGTTTCTAACATCTTATTATGGATGGCTAAGTTGTCTACCTTATATGTTAACTCTTTTATTTCCTCATTGACTGCCCTACCTTATTGCCTAAACTCTTCATTTTGCTTTGTTTGAGTTTCAACAAAATTTTCCAAAAGAGACTCAAGTTTAGACTTTTGTACCCGAGGATACCCCGATGCGAGTTTCCTATTACCTTGGCCTTCCTGGAATTCGTGGTTCAACGTGTTGTTGTAGTTCCCGTAGGAGAGAAAAGGATTATTCTTCCTCACTTGGTTGTAAGGATTTGGGGGAACATAATTTGGCAACTTCGGGTTCGCGTCATAGAAATTGTGACAAGAGTTCACTTGTTCCCACGAAGCACCGGATCCAGGAGCAATACCATGTGGGCACTCTATTATGTCATGTCCCTGCATTCCATAAATCTCACAAACAACATTAGCAGCACCTACTGAACTCACATTAGCCTTTTCAAGCTTATCAAAGCGTTTATTCAATGAGTCAAATTTAGACATAATTAGATCAATGCTATTCATTTCAAACTTACCCCCCGAAAGCTTTTTCGGGTTATTACCTCTTTCCGAACCCCATTGGTGATAGTTGGTGGCTACGTTTTCAATGATATTGAACGCTTCAGTCAGTGGTCTATTCATAAAGGCTCCACCAGCTGCGGAGTCAAGTGACACCTTCGAAGAGTAATCCAATCCGTTGTAGAAGGTATGCACTAACAACCACCTCTCGAGCCCATGATGTGGGCAAGACTCTAGCAATCCTTTGTAACGATCCCAAGCTTCGGATAAGAATTCTTCGTCCTTTTGGAAGAAGCCGGTGATCTGAGTTCGTAGGTAAGCAGTCTTGGATGGAGGGAAGAATTTCTCCAATAATGCCTGCTCCAGTTGGTCCCAAGTTGACAAAGTATTAGCGGGCACTTGCTTCAACCAAGCTTTTGCCTTTCCAGTCAGAGAGGAGGGGAATAACCTTAAGCGAATAGCATCAATCGGGGCACCATGAATTCTTATTGCATCGGTAAACTCCAAGAATGTCTCCACATGATCAGTCGGGTCCTCTGAGGGTAATCCTCCAAATTGATTTTTCCTAATCATGCCAATTAACAGAGGCGGTATAGTGTAGTTCTCCGCCTCAATTTCTGACCTAGCAATCCCAGTTCGCAAACCCCTAGCATTTGGGGCTGCGTAGTCCTTCAGTGGTTTGGTATCCGGTAGATTCGCCATGAGTGGAATGGGAATCAACCTTTCTCTCGCTCTTTGTCTTTGTAGTCTCCCACGTCTATGAAAGGTCATTTCGATCTCGGGATCAACTTCAACAAGATTTCCAAGACTTTTGGATCTTCGCATAAGAGAGAAAAATTCCTGCAAAGAGAGAGGTAGATACACTTGAAAAAGAAAAAGAAATTAAATAATAAAAAAAATGTCCAGAAAAATCAATTTAAAAATTAAATTGAAATTCAAGAAAGCATAGTCCCCGGCAACGGCGCCAAAAACTTGATGGTGTGCTCGAATCCTCAAGTGAACGGCTTCATCGTCAAGTAATAAAAAGATCGAACCCACAGAGATCGTGATATTAAATAACTATCAATTTGTAAATCAATTAAACTGGACTAGAAAAAAAAAGATTTGGAAAATATTTGGTTTTTAAAAGATTAACTAACTAATCAAATATCTAAAATGCAATCAAACAAAATATGGGATTTTTCAATATCAAAAGAGATTTCCAGGAATTGGGTTACTAACAAGACTGCTCATGTTACTAAATTGACTACCACTCTTGTTAATTATCGAAATTTGCTTTGAAGGTGAATTTATCCTAAATAAGTTAATGTTCCCTCTCAGGATACAAGAACCGTGCCCGATTAAACCAACCCCTACTCTCGTGGTAATTGAATTTAAATCGAACCCTTTAAGCTTTGTGACAACTCAGTGAACCCTCGAAGGACCGCTTCTAACTCTCGTGATTTAAGTCCTAAGTTTGATTCCTATAGATCCGATACCTAAGTTCACCGCTAGGTTTTTCCTCAGAGTATCTATGACATGCGAATAAGTGCGCACCAAATTCACAAGTAATTCATGCAATAGGAATTAAATCGAAAGCGAATTGAAATTAACAAGAAGTAAAACGTCAATTCATAACATAAAACAAATCTTGGGCATAGCCCCAATTCCTAGAAATAAAAACAACTACTCAAGCATTGCCATGTTCATAGCAAGCTTGATTAACAAAAGCATAAAAGAAAACCTAAGAGAAGAAAAGAAATTGAGAAGAAGAGAAACCCTAGTTTTTGCCTAAGGTAGCAGCCCAAGGGATCCCTATTTTCGAGCCTCTAAGTCCTATTTATAATGTAGGGTAACTTGGGATTAAAGTTGTTACAAAATCAGATCAAATCAGCAATTAAAATTCCAGATATTGCGTGTCGCGATAGTGATGTCTGTCACGTCCAGGCCGTGACAGATTCTGTCTTGGAAAACTTGGCATTGATGGCCTGTCACGGCCGTGATGGCCATCACGGCCTGGCCATGACAGGTTCTGATTTTGGTGCACTTTTCTTTTCAGCCTTGCTTGATCATAGCCGTGATGGCTGTCACGGCTAGGCCATGATGGGCTCTGTTTGGCTCAGTTTTCTTGCTTTTCAAGCTCCGTCTTCATGCAAGCTCCATCATGGTTGATCCTGAACATTTTAATCTTCAATTCCTGCACATAAACACCACAAAACCACCTTACCCGTTCCAAGGTAAAAACTAACAAAAATCAAATAAAAAATGCCTAAACTACATGAAAATGCATGCAATATGATAAAGAAATATGAGGTGTAATGACACTCATCAAACTACCCCAAGCTTAAGATTTTGCTTGTCCTCAAGCAATAACTAAGGCCAGACAAGATAAACAATCAGAGCATGGGCAGTGAACCAAGAAACCAAGTAATAAATCCGAGTAACAGGCTTATCCGAATAAGTAACCAATAGACAATCAATTTCAAGTCCAATTAGAGGCTTAGGTTCCCTAAATTCATACCACTCACTAATTCAGGCACTCTTCTCACCTCACTCAAGTGTTTAGGGACATTTGACAATTCACTCAATTTCCTCAAGGAAGGTATTCTACCATAAGCTTGACTATTAACCAAATCTCTACTTTATTAATGAAAACACATAAGAATCAAGAGGTCTTTTATTTTGGTTGTAATGGGGCCATGGAATTAATCGTTAGGTGGGGAAACCAAGAAAAGGAAAATTCAAGAAGGCTAAACAAAATATCAAACAATGCAAAGCATGACAACCTTCTAAAATACCTTTTTGGGCTTTAGTTCACTTTTCCACCTTTCTTTTCTTTTTTATTTTATTTCTCACTTCCTTTTTCTCATCCCCTTCTCCATTTTTTTACTTTATTTTATTTTTTTATTTTATTTATATGGAGAAGGGGAGATTCTCAACTTAAGAGAAATATTTTTCTAACTTTTTCATCCCACAATTTATTTTTTTCAAACCACCTTTTTGCCCTTTTTGCAATACTTTAAAAGGTGCCATACCAAGCATCATTCATCAAAATAAATCATGGTACCAAGAAAAGCATTTCATTCTATTAGGCTCAAAATTGGGCAACTAAGGGGTATCATTTAATCAGTCAAAGCTCAAACGGCCAGAAAAATACCTAGTGTCTCAGTAATTTTCAAATATGTTTTGGGGGCAATGTTGCATTAAAAATTGACATAAAAAGAGCTTTTGACACCTTAGATTGGAGTTTCCTCCTCAGGTCCCTAAATGCTTTTTGTAACGTCCCCTTGGCGTTACACGTTGAAACAAAAGGAATGAAAATAATTACGCTGGTTGCTTTCAGAAAAAATATAATTTTCTCTATTTCTTAACTTACTTGAAATTAGTTGTAAAAATTTTTCCTTTCCTCGAACGATACAAACTAAACATTGATAACTAACAATATATATATATATATATATATATATATATATATATATATATATATATATATATATATATATATATATATATATATATATATATATATATATATATATATATATATATATATATATATATATGCAACATCACTTTTTACATAAGGACCTTTATACTTACATGTCCTTTACCTAAGTCATAACATAAAATAAAAATCAGAAAAACTATAAGTAGCAGTAGTCTGGAACCACGACTTAAAAAGATTGCTCTCAGTGGCTAAAATATACAGACTACCAACATACCACTACTCCCCAAAATGTAAACCCAAAACACGTCCTACTGCTAGTCGCACCTAAAGAAAGCCATTGGGAAGGCCATCATGGTCCTCCCCGACCGCAGGAGGGTCGGGCGAAGACACATCCGCCTTAACTCCAACCTCTGAAACTACGCCGTATATGCCGTCGGTGAGGGGATGATACTCGGGTACCTCCTCCTCGTCCTCAATGGGATCCTTCTCAATCCCCCTCGTTAATTCCAGGACTAGGATGATCGACGCTGGAGGTGACGCTGGCGCTGCCTCGTGCAAGGGCATAATCAATGACTGCTGATGTACTAAGTCTCCGGCCTCCACCAAGGTCCCTAACAGTAGCCACATCAGGGGAAGTGGTACTTCGACTATCTCAAAGCTGTGATTATGGGTTTGTGGCCCCGTCGCTAATGTACCCGTTGTGGTACATACCGGCACGGTGTACGTAGGGCTGCAGGCGCCCGGGTTAATCGCCCACATGCTCCCATCATCAGTATCGTCAAAGTGCATGGAACGTATCCCGAATACGATTTCGGACTCGTGTGGTTCATCTGTACTCGAATATATATATAAGCACAGTAGAAACCCAACATGAAATAAATAAAGCAAGGGTGAGATACCAATATTAAGATTCATTATGATAACTATATGCACGACACCCAAACATAACATCATATAAACATTCAGTAAATATTTCCAACCGGTGGGATTCATACCCGACAATGACATCATGATTTTTCAAAAATGCATGGCACTTCAATATCCATCCTATGGCACTTCGAGCAATGATTAGGCTGCGATACCCCTTATCACAATTGTCTCATGAGATCGACCTCTAAATTTAGGTCCGACTTCAATTGTTCAAGGATACCACGATGGTGTACCTAAAATAATATTAGAATAGTTCCCCATTGAGTACATTTATTCCGGGTAACCGAATTCCACGACCCAAGGTTGCAAATCCCCAAGCATTCACTGGATTTTCGAAGCCCGAATGTCCCTAAGACCCAAAAACCCTAGAATTTATCTTTGGTCCGTAACTAACAAATTTACCCAATTCACCCTTTGTGAAATTGTAGCTCGATACACAAGGCACGTCTGCCCAAAATGGCACATCTGCCAGACTATGCATGTAAAACCCGTTATTATTGTAATTGTTCTTTTTCGTTCGTTTTTCCTTTGTCGAGGCTTAAAGCTCCCGACTGCCCTTTCTCAGGTATTACAATTCCTTCCACCTCCAAAGTACATTTTCCTCTTAGGAACACTAGCTCGACGTCTCGACAATCTAGGTCCAAATCCTTTCCTTTATTTCCTCCAACAGGAACACTAGCCCGATGTCTCGGTAGTTTAGGTCCTTATCCTTTCCTTTATTTTCCCAAAAGAGTTTCGTTCGGTGAAACACAAATACCCAAAACAAAAACTCCAAAAACTTATCCAAGTTTGTCGGAAAAATTCCGCTGTTCTTAAATTCTTTTCCAAAAACCCTTTTTCAGATGAAATTCGTTTTAAAACGTAACAAAAATCATTTTTCCTCAAATTCCTTTATTTTTATTTCTAAAAATCCATTAACTCTTTGAAAATAATTCCTGACCCATATATTTATTTTTCTCATGTAAAACGATCGTTTTTCCTCATACTGCCTTAGGGCAAGCAAAAACCCTTATTTCTCGAAAAATTTCATATCATCAACCTTAAAACAATTTTTAAAATCCATTTTCTTAAAATTAATATTTATTTCCATTTTCCCCATCGTTTTCAAAAAAATGCAAAAGTGAAATTTTTTACGGTTACGTCCTCACTGACACTAGTTAACTTATTCTTTCGTTAAAACCCATTAAAATCTTATTATTTTTACCATAAGAATCAAATCCCTTCATTTTCAAGAACATAAATTTTTCCTTAAAATTTCTTGACATTTTATCCTTAATTTCCAATGAGCACCGACCGATGTCAGGCTTCCAGTCAATAACACAATCAACATACATTTCATACAACACAATTTATCACATGCTTTCACAACTAACAGGAAATTCATACATCGAAATTTATAGCATGCTTTCACAGATAAATCATGCATCATAGAATATTACTCAATAATTTAAAAAAAACACCACAATCTACCATAAATCATTACAGACACACCAATCAATTTATACACATAGTTATCGAAGCTCCTCAGGTAAACTCCCCTTACCTTAACGTGTGGATTTTTTCTTCCGAAAACGATATCGAAATTCTCAGTTTCCTTCACAAGACTCCAAACACAATTACCAACACAATCCTTCATAAAACAACACATAAACACGTTAAACTTTGAAAAAAATCTATTAGTTCCTATGGGTATGGATTCTGCCCAAGCTAGAAAAATAGGCTAGAGGTTTCCAAATTTCATATACTCTTAGATCCATGACCTTAGAGTAGTGTAGCGCTAGGGAAAATTGTCATAAGTTAAAAATGAAGCAAAATTATCTAACCCATTTTATGGGTAGGATTCGGCCAACAATAGATAAATAGGTTAGGGGTTTCAAAATTTTACATACTCTTGGATCCATGATCCTAGAGTAGTAGAGAGGTATAGAAAATTGTTAGAACTAAAAAATAAGCATCCTATCATTTTCTACAATTTTGTGAAGACATACATGAAAGTTGAAGAAAATGGGTTTTGGACATGATTCAATGGAAAAATTGAAATAGGATAGCTTATGATCATAGAGGAAGAGATGTTACCTCTTGAAGATGGAGAACGATGAAGAGATTGATCCAATTTGAAAAGAAATCACTGAAGAACTTAGGTTTTTCTTTGGTTTTCTTTAATTGTAGTTGATGAAAATTTTGTGTAAGTGTGAGTGTGTGGGGTGGGGCTGCCGTGACAAGAAGAGAGTGAGGGGGCAAGGTGAGTGAGTCATGAGGGTTAATTTGGGGTTTCTAATTACACTTTTGGGCATTTTAGTCTTTTCCTATACAAAAAATCTAAGATATTTAGAAGACTAATCATGACTAGTGGTGAGTCATTGGTGGTGACTCACCATGCTCACCACAACCTTGTGACACTTGTCCCTCCCTGGCCCAGTATCCGGTTCAGTCTCCGTTGTTTCGATTCCGACTCCGTTATTCTCTCGATTTAGGTTTTCCGCAACCGATTTAATTAGAAACTTCACCTGAATAAAATCTAATATTTTATTTTAGACCTAAAATTTTGAAATGGCCCATATCACTTAAAAAGTGATAAGAAAAAATATCGTTTCGTTATCGGGTCAAAATTAGGTTTTTTGACCAGTAAAATCTTACTGTCAGTGAAAACGCAGAACGGGTTTCGTCTGAATTTCCAACCCAAAATTTAACCGTAGACTTTTCTCCATGAATTCGAGTCTAAATATGATTTTGTTTTAACCAAAATCATTTTCTAGGTCTCGAACAAAAATATAAACAGATATTTATTTATCGTTAAAGAAAACAGCAGAAATCGGGGTGCTACACTTTTGGCTTCAATTCTATTTTTTGTGACTGGATCAAGGCCATTCTCCATTCTACAAAGGTATCCATTTCAGTAACTGGCCATGCTGTTGGCTTTTTTCCTTGTAAAAGAGAGGTGAGGCAAGGAGACCCCTCTCTCCTCTCCTTTTTTGTATAGCTGAAGATGTCTTGAGTAGAGCAATCTCTCATATGGTTTAGATTGGAAAATTAACTCCTATGGCTAGTCCAAGAGGCTATGCTGTTCCAACTCATGTTATGTATGCTGATGACTTGCTGATTTTTTGCAAGGGCGGCAAAAGAAACTTGCAGTCCCTTATGGAAGTTTTCAATAAATACATAGAAGCTTCTAGTCAATACATTAGCAATGAAAAATAAAAGATATACAATGGTTCTGTCCCTGCAAATAGAATCATCATGATTGCTAACATTCTGGGATTTGGTTTTGAAATAACCAAAGTTAACACAAGAAGGGGGGTTGAATTGTGTTTACCTACTTTTTGGGTTACTTAAAAAGATTTTCGCAGGCACAACAAGCAGAACTTAGATTTAAAGAAAATCAAATGAGTGTCGCATCTAATATTCAGACAGAGCATGCAAGCAAACAGAGAAGAGTAAAATAGAGTTTGATATTCACAATATTAACTCCCAAGTTAAAAGCTTAAACATAATAATACATAATTAAAATAAAGAGATAAGGGAAGAGGAATATCACTAAGAGTTTTATACTGGTTCACCCAAAAATCTACAGGGCTACGTCCAGTTTCTTGCAGCACCAAGTTTCCACTATAACTGAGTAAATTACAGTACAAATATTCTTTGCACACCTAGCCTCTTCAGGCTCAACACTCAAACAAGTATTCTTTGCTCACCTAGCTTCTTCAGGCTCAACACAGTAAGGAATGAAAAGGTTTTGTGTAATTAATACAACTTGCAAGTCTTTCAGATCACACTCAAAGAGTGGAATAAATATGAAGTATGAAAGACTGCGAATTAATGTCAAATGATTGAGAGTGTATTCAATGAAAGAATGATTAAGTTAATGAAGAGAGTAAATGCTTCTGCGCAGTGTTCTTAATGATATTCAACTTGTTGTCTTCATCTTCATTGTTTGATCTATTTAAAGACTTCAATCAAGAGATCCGTTTAGACACAGCTTCAGAAAGTGTGTTCTTCTGATTTGAGCTTCTCAGACACCATTAATGCCAAAGAGTCGTTCTGTATAAACATTAAATGCTTTGGAATGTTGAGCTTTGACAAGGTTGTCCAAGAGTACACTTTAATATGAGTGGCTGTTGTATCAGAGTATGTAGCAGCAGACTTCTTATACTTGTAGCAGGGAGCTTTCCTCTTTCAGTGCAATAGTCAGTTCACTTTCCAGAAAGCACTTTTTACTTTGTACTAAAACAACAAAAAGTTATTCTTTGTGGTACGTGAGATTGCGTGTTTATTCCTTAAAAACTTGAAACAAACGTTCTTTATTCTTTGTCCTTTGAGCTATTGTCCAGAAGTCTTCGAGATCCTTAAGGAAGGCATCTAATTTGAATAAAGTGACTTGGACTTCATTTCTGACAGACTGACATTATAGCAGTGTTAGAAATTTAGATGGGTGAAGGACGATCCAAAAAGTAGACGGATGATCATGCAGTCCAAAACTAGACGGGTGATCATGCAGTCCAAAAATAGACGGGTGATCCGCTGAGTCTGCTTCAGACAGATGCTTCTTGCCACGTCATCAAGTAAATTCAGATCTTGATTGAGCGTTGACTTGGTCTTTGACAGAATTTCAGACGAGTGGTTTTCAGGCAAGTCTAAAAACCGAGCTCTACTGAAAAGTAGACGAGTCATAAAAATAGACGAGTGACATTAAGTCTGTTTTCCTACACACTTATAAGATATGTCAGTAATTTTTCATGGTTCAATATTACCTTACTTAATCTATTTGGAAACATCAAAACTTAGAGAATCTACACATGGAATGTGTCTCAGACTTATGAGGTCTCAGCATCCTCCCCCTTTTTGATGATGACAAATAACTTTTCTGATTTTATTGAACATAAAAAAAATAAGAGAAAATTTCCAAACAGATATATTTGTTCACAGTATGTTATGCTCCCCCTTAGTTTATGTATCAGATAACAGTTTAGTTAGAGCAAAAACAAGGTACCATAGCAGATAAATATATTTAATCAAATTATATCAGAGCAAACATCACTTTTGGAACAGAAAGGCACAAAGTCAGAAATAATTTTCTTATTTTTCTATTATATTTACTCCCCCTTTTGGCATCAATCAAAAAGTAAATAAAACAGATATATTAAGACAGATAGCCAAAAGAAATACCAAAATAATAATTCATTTCATATAACTAGAGTCAAAAGTGTTACAAGTGATAGACATCATTGACTAGTACATTGCATGAATCAAGAAGGAAATGAAAAAGACTAAGTTCTAAGATCTAAGAACTAGGGCCTCCTTGACTTTTGAAGAAAGCTTCCATCATCTTTTGCATTGCTTGCTGCTGAGCTAACATCTGAGCTTGAAATGCAGCTTGCTGAGCAATTGCTTCATCCTGTCTTTGAATGATACTCTGCAAACTTGAAGACATTTCATCCAGCCTCTGATGAGCAGCAGGATCATAAGCAACTACTGGAGCAGTAGAATCTGTTGTGGCCATTGTAGCTGCAGATGCGGATGGAGGAGGTGGACTAGGAGGAGGAGTAGGAGGTAACTCTTCAACAATAATGTGGTCCTCAGGCCGAAGGACTATAAAAACATTGGTTGAGAGAGTCGTGACAAAATCATTATTTGGATATAATTCCTCTAGAAAACTATGAATTTGTTCATGATGAAGAGGAGAATCTACTACAGAAAGAAGAAATTCATAAGATCTCCTGATGAGATTTATGTGAGTAAGAGGAGTAGATTCAGGGAAGTTTAACAAAAATAAAGGGAAAACCATGAAGAAGGGATGGATTGTGTAAATGGAAGGTGAAAAAGGGTAAAGGGGTAAAGAGAATAGGCTTGGCTACCTCTGGTTGGAATGGAGACTTTTTATTCTTCTTTCAATCTTGAGCTTGAACCACATCTCCAGTAAATGTCTCTGACTTTCAGAAACTGATGATGGGTCTCAGTGGTCAGAAGCTTCTTCCTGAACTTGCATTTTTTGTCATTGATCTTGATGAGACAAAATTGTTGATCTCCAGTCAAGTCAATGATCTTCTGCTTTCCTTTCAAAGTCATGGAGTCAGGCATTACTTTGATGTCAGTTGAAGGCTTCGTGAAGATATGTGGTTGAAAAGCCATTTTCCAACAGGCTTATATTTTCTATCCAGTTTTACAAGTTACCTTTCATATTCAAGTGAGGCAATCACATCTAAGTCTTTGCCATTTTGGTAGTTGGAGCAAGATTCATCTGTCACAGAGAATGGAGTGGTTCTGGAAGATAGTTTATAGGGAGGTATAGAGGTTAAAGGCAGAGGGTTGTGTCTGGTTTCAGAGAATAAATCTGGAAAGACTATTCTCAGAGGGACTCAGCACTGGTTTCTGATATAATCAGGGGTTAGTGTTTTAGGTGAAGGTAGAGGAGGAGTGGGATTGTCAAAATATGCGAAGTCATTGACATCCTCAGTGAGAAGATTATCAATATGGTGAGATGTTTGTGGTGTGGAAGGTTTTGATGAGTGAGTTTCAAACATGTGAGTTTATGAGATGATATGGTTGGGTTCATAAATGTGATGGATAGGGTCAGAAACAAAAGTTTGATGGATAGGTGATGTGTGTAAAGGAGTTGGAATTTTTGGTGAGGTAGGTGGAGTGGGGATTTTTTTGTTGTGATTGAGATGATGATGTTCTTTGTAGTGGTGGTGTTGGTGCTTTTTGTGGTGACACAACATGTAATGGTGATGAAGGTTGTCGAATGGAAGTTGTTGTGGCTGTTTGTTGAGGTTGGGAAGATGGTTCTCTTTGAGGTGAGGGTGATGGTGAGGGAGTATGAAGTAAGACAGTCTTCCTCTTTATCACATTAGTCCTCTTTTTCTTAGGGATCACAGTCTCTTCTGGTTGAGACTCCCCCTCATCTTGCACAACTCTCTTTGTCTTGAAGACTTTTGTTATACTATGTACCATAGGAACAGAGGCAGCAGCTTGATCAGCAGATTCAGCAACAGGTTCAACAACCTGAGCAGGATTTTCAACAGCATCTTGAAACATAGAATCTTTAGCAGTTGACTGAGTAACTTTTCTCTTCTTCCTCTGAAGTTGAGACCTTTCTTCTTCAACTGGTTCCTCAAATGGTTCAGCCTTAACAACTGGAACACTAAGCCTTTCACTATTAGGTGCAACAGATGATGATGCTTCAGCAGTAGAAGGTTCAACTATTGGTTAAAGTTGTACCTTCATCAAAGACAGTGTCTTTGAAGTTATCTCTGTGCAGAGATAAGCATGGAAGGCTTTTGACATGTTTTTCAAAGAATTAGCCTTGAAGACTCTTGTCATAAGCATGCCATAGGGATATCCACCCTTGCATTTTCCTTTCACAGTCTTATCCATGTGTCTAAAAATTAAATCTATGATATCTTTTTTGATTCTTTGGACTAAGTGATAGATAGCAAAATTTTCTATCTTACTCACATGATCCCTAGAGCCAATTTTAGGTATCACATAGTTAATTAAAATTACATGAAGAAATCTTGCCTTAGGTGTTAGGTACTTTGAATCAAAGTCCTTTGGCTTAGGAACTCCATACAGAATGAGATTTACAGCCATTTCTCCACCTTGATTTTTCATCCAGCTCTTGTCATACCCAGCTCCTTCTCTAGGGCACTTAATCACTTCAGCGAGTGACTTGTGAGTAATCAAGACATGGTCCTCATCTACATCTCCAGAAATCATGAAGGTTGTCCTGTCCTTGGTGACTATAGAGTTTTTCAAGAAATCCTTAACCAAGGAAGGAAAGACATCTTCCATAATATAGAAGAATGGTAGCCACCCAGCATGAGTAATTTCAGGCTTAACATCCAATCCTTTGATCTTCAGCTCAGTGAAATTTGGGACCCTTCTAGGGTGCACTTTCTTCAGCTCTATTAGAGAAAGCCCATATTTTTCAGCAACTTCTTCAAGAAAGCTTTTGGGTGCCATCGTTTCAGAAGAGAAGATTTTTAGGGTTTGGAAACGAACGATTTCGAGAGAATGAAGACGAAGAGAATTCAGAGAGAGATTGTGAGCGAGAAATTATGAGTGGGTAGTTTTGAAATGACACTAGTTGCATTTGTTAAAACGCTCGGGTGCCTTTTGCGTTGGGAACAAGGAGAGAAAGAGAGAGAGTTGCCATAAATAGCAATTAATCAATTTGAAAAGACAATTGTTAATATAATGAAACGTTTTTCAGAAAAGGAGGGAAAATGCAATGTACACGTGTCTCAGTCAGGGTTTAACACCAAGTGCTTTTAGCTATGTCATTAGATGCTTGACTAAAGTCGACGAGTGAAGCATAGAGAAAATAGACGAGTCAAGCAGATATAAAATTTAGACAAGAAAATTTTCAGACATATCAGCAAACAATCATTCAGACACATTATGCATATTAAGATTCCTTCTAATAAAAACAAATCAATCTTCACTTAGAGGTTTAGTAAAGATGTCTGCCCACTGATAATCAGTTTTTATAAACTTAATTTCAAAAACACCTTTATGAACATAATATCTAATAAAATGATGCTTTATTTCTATATGCTTTGCTCTAGAATGCTGTATGGGATTCTTAGACAGATTAATAACACTAGTATTATCACACCAAACAGGTATATTATGTTCAAATATTGAATAATCTTCAAGTTGATATTTTACCTAAAGCAGTTGTGAACAACAACTAGCTGCAGATATATATTTAGCTTCAGCAGTTGATAGAGCAATGGTACTTTGCCTTTTGCTTGACCAGGAGATCATATTTTCTCCAATGAAGTGACATCCTCCACTGATGCTTTTTCTATCAATTCTATCTCCATCAAAATCAGCATCATAAAATCCAGCTAACCTGAAATCTTCACTTTTCTTATATAATAAGCCAAGGTTAGCGATTCCAATCAAATATCTGAAAATTCTTTTAACAGCCTTATGATGAGATTCTTTAGGATCTGATTGAAATCTAGCACAAAGACAAACACTGAATTGAATATCAGGTCTGCTAGCAGTTAAGTATAGAAGAGATCCAATCATACCTCGATAGACAGTTTGATCTACCTTTTAACCTTCCTCATCCTTGTTTAGATTAGATGTTGGATGCATAGGAGTACTCATAGGCTTTGAATTTTCCATTTTATACTTTCAGAAGCTCCTTAGTGTACTTCTGTTGATGGATATAGATTCCATCACTATACTGTTTTATTTGAAGACCAAGGAAGAACTTCAATTCTCCCATCATGCTCATCTCAAATTCATTATGCATCAATTCAGAGAACTCTTTGCAGAGTTTTTCATTAGTAGCACCAAATATAATTTCAACATAAACCTGTACTACTATGAAGTCTTTCTTTAAGCATTTCTTGAAAAGTGTAGTGTATACTTTTCCTCTAATGAAATTATTTTCCATTAGATATGTGCTCAGCCTATCATACCAAGCTCTAGGATCTTGTTTGAGTCCATATAAAGCTTTTTTAAGCTTATAGACATGGTGAGGATTTTCAGAATCCTCATACCCAGGAGGTTACTTGACATAAACTTATTCCTCAATTATCCCATTTAGAAATGCACTTTTAACATCCATTTGATAAAGAGTTATATCATGTTGTGCAACATATGACATGAGAATTCTAATTGCTTCTAATATAGCTACAGGTGCAAAGGTTTCAGTGAAATCAATACCTTCCTGTTGATTATACCCTTGAGCAACTAGCCTTGCTTTTTTTCTTACCACTTTTCCATCTTCATCCAGTTTGTTTCTAAACACCCATCTGGTTCCAATAACAGTTTTCTATTTGGGTTTAGAAACTAGAGTCCAAACATCATTTCTCTTGAAGTGATTTAGTTCCTCTTGCATGGCTAGAATCCGACTTTCATCTTTCAAGGCTTCTTCAATCTTTTTGGGTTCCAAATCTGATATGAAGGCCATGTTGTTGTTTTCATTGAAAGCAGATCTGGTTCTAACTCCTTGTGATGGACTTCAATGATAAGATCTTCTGGATGATAGGTCTTGAATTTCCAATCTTTCTTCAAATTCTAAGTTTCAGACGCATCAGAACTTGTCTAAATTTGAGATACGTCTACTTTTGACTTGTCTAAAGATTCTTTCACTGCAGGATTAAGTTCAATACATGCAACATCATCTTCTAGATCTGATAGTTCCCTATCAGTCTTCAAACCATCATTAAACTTTACATGAATTGATTCTTCTACAACAAAAGTTCTAGAATTAAAAATTCTAAAAGCTTTAGACATTTCAGAATATCCAATAAATATGCCTTTATCTACTTTAGAGTCAAATTTACCAAGATGATTTTTTGTATTAAGAATATTACATTCACATCCAAATGCATGAAAATATGATATGTTGGGTTTTCTACCTTTCCACAATTCATAAGGAGTCTTATTTAGGATAGGTCTAATTAGTATTCTGTTTTGCATATAACAAGCAGTGTTAATGGCATCCGCCTGGAAGTACTTTGGAAGATTATTTTCATTAAGCATTGTTCTTCCCATCTCTCGAAGATATCTGTTCTTTCTCTCAACCACTTCATTTTGTTGTGGAGTTCTAGGTCCAGAGAAATTGTGAGAAGTACCATTTTCCTCACAGAATAGTTTGAACTGCTCATTTTCAAATTCTCCCCCATGGTCTCTTCTGATAGCAGAGATACAGAAACCCTGCTCATTTTGTACTATGTTACTAAATACTATAAAGATCTTATAAGACTCATCCTTGTGGGTTAAGAAGAGTACCCATGTAAATCTAGAATAGTCATCAACAATGACAAAACAATATTTATTTCCACCTAGGCTAGCTACACTGACTGGTCCAAACAGATCCATGTGTAACAATTGCAAATGTCTAGAGGAGGTGACTTCTTTCTTGGATTTGAAACTTGATTTTACTTGTTTACCTCTCTGACATGCATCACACAAAATATCTTTCTTAAATGAAATATCAGGAAATCCTCTCACAAGGTTATGCCTTTTCAATTTAGAAATTTGTTTCATACTAACATGTCCTAGTTTCTTTTGCCATAGCCACTTTTCATCATCTTTAGACATAAAGCATGTTACACTTTGATCTGAAAGTTCAGACAGGTCAATCTTATACAGATTGTTTTGCCTTTTGGCAGAAAAAAGGTATTTCCACTATTGTCATTGACTATGCATGCATTCCTAGAAAAGGATACAGAACATCCACTATCACACAATTGACTTATGTTAAGCAGATTATGTTTCAGCCCTTTCACATGTAAGACATCACAGATAATAGGTAAGGGAGGTTTACCACAAATTTTAACTACACTAACCACTTTTCCTTTCTGGTTGCCACCAAAAGTTACATATCCACCTTTCTTAGGTTGGAGGTCTAGGAACAGAGACCTTTCTCCTGTCATATGTCGCGAGCATCCACTGTCCAGGTACCATGACAGGTGTTTCTTTTGTCCTGTTAAGTAAGTCTGCAACAGGAATGATCATGGACTTAGGTACCCATATTTTCTTGGGTCCTTTTCTGTTAGTATAAGGAGTCTGTGAAGACTTCTTTCTCTTTTTGTGGATACACTTAGACATGATATGTCTAGTTTTTCCACAGTATGTGCATATAAGTTTATTTGAACTAACTGACATAGATTTGACAATTATTTTTGAAAATTTTGTTGATCCTTTATGATGTTCTTGACTGGAATAACCTATACCTTCTTTGTTAAGGGAGTGCCTCTGACTTCCCAAAAGTTTAGTCAGATTATCTCTACCATTAACAAACTTGGCAAGATCTAAGGCGATCTCTTCTACTTTTTGTTGAAGTTTACTAACTTCTTCATAAGATAGAGTTTCAACTGAGATATCAGCTTTAGACTTTTCAATCTTAAGCATACTATTTTCTTCAGCTAACTTCTCACACTCTTGAGATTTCTGTGTATACTCATTTGAGAGTTTAACATACTGTCTCTTGAGGGTTTTGAAAGCTTTAGACATATAGTTGGATTCTTCCAATAGTTCATCATAGGCATCATTCAATTTCTCAAGTTCAGAATGTACCTCAGATTCTGATTCAGAATCAGTGTCTGCCATAAGGCAGAGATTTGCTTTCAGCTCCTCTCCTTCACTTTCAGTGGAGCTTTCATCAAGATCTTCCCAAGTGGCCATCATTCCCTTCTTATTTTTGTCGAAGAACTTCTTGGGAAGTTGCTTCTTGAGTTGAGGACATTCTGCTTTAATGTGACCAGGCTTCTTGCATTCATAGCATACAATGGCATTTCTGTCATTAGATCCACCATATTTGCTGTATTTTTCTTTGTTAAAACATCTGAAAGGTTTGTCCTTTCTGAAGTTTCTTTTCTTCCAAAGCTTTTTCATCTTTCTGGTGAAAAGAGAAAGTTCATCATCTTCATCATCAGTGTCATCCTCATTTGATTCCTTAGATTCCTCTGAAGATTCATCAACTTCGAGAGCTTTTGAAGTTGTTCCTCTAGATGACTTCTTGTCAGCTTTAAGGGCAATGAATTTGTTTTTCTTTCCATTTTTTTCTTCAATCAGTTATTGTTCATGGATCTGAAGAGTACCAAGAAGCTCATCTAGCTTCATTGTTGTTAAGTCCTTGGCCTAGGATACAGTAGTTACAAGTGGTCTCCATTGTTTTGGAAGACTTCTGAGAATCTTTTGAATGTGTTCCTCAGTCCGGTAAACTTTTCCCAGAGATTTCAATCCATTGGTTATGGTTTGAAATCTTCCATACATTTGGCCAATAGTCTCTCCTTCTTCCATTTTGAACAATTCATATTTCCTGACCAACATGCTGACTTTGGTCTCTTTGACATTGCTGGTTCCTTCATGAGCAACTGCTAGTGAATCCCACATTTCTTTTGTTGATTCACAAGCACACACCTTTTCAAATTCTTCTCTGCTCAAAGCACACATTATTGCATATCTAGCTTTGGCGTTTGACCGCCACTTTGTTTTTTTCTCAGTGGTCATGTTAGCTTTAGGAATCTCAGCTCCTTTGTCATCTTTAGGAATATAAGGTCCTTTTACAATGAGATCCCAAAGATCAGAGTTAGTGGATTTTAAAAACCACTTCATCTTTTCTTTCCAATAGATGTAGTCCTCTCCATTGAAGTAAGGAGGTCTCGACATTGAGGATCCTTCTCCAGCATGGTTCTTGCTTGTACTAGCTTCTCCTGCCATCTCCAAGATCATTTCCTCTACACTATTAAGTGTTCAACCCAGAGACTGAGCTTTGATACCAACTAATATAACCAAAGTTATCATAAGAAGGGGGTTTGAATTGGGTTTACAAACTTTTTGGGTTACTTAAAAAGATTTTCGCAGGCATAACAAGCAGAACTTAGATTAAAAGAAAATCAGACGAGTGATGCGTCTAATATTAAGACAGAGCACGCAAGCAAACAGAGAAGATTAAAATAGAGTTTGATATTCACAATATTAACTCCCAAGTTAAAAGCTTAAACAAAATAATACTTAAGTAAAATAAAGAGATAAGGGAAGAGGAATATCACTCAAGAGTTTTATACTGGTTCACCCCAAAATCCACAGGGCTACGTCCAGTTTCTTGGCAGCACCAAGTTTCCACTATAACTGAGTAAATTACAGTGCAAGTATTCTTTGCACACTTAGCCTCTTCAGGCTCAACACTCAAACAAGTAATCTTTGCTCACCTAGTCTCTTCAGGCTCAACACAGTAAGGAATGAAAAAGGTTTTGTGTAATTAATACAACTTGCAAGTCTTTCAGATCACACTCAAAGAGTGGAATAAATATGAAGTATGAAAGACTGGGAATTAATATCAAATGATTGAGAGTGTATTCAATGAAAGAATGAAGAATTTAATGAAAAGATTAAATACTTCTGCCTAGTGTTCTTAATGATATTCAACTTGTTGTCTTCATCTTCATTGTTTGATCTATTTAAAGACTTCAATCAAGAGATCCGTTTAGACCTAGCTTCAGAAAGCGTGTTCTTATGATTTGAGCTTGAGACACCATTAATAACAAAGAGTTGTTCTGTATAAACATTAAATACTTAGGAACGTTGAGCTTTGACAAGGTTGTCCAAGAGTACACTTTAATCTGAGTGGCTGTTGAATCAGAGTATGCAGCAGTAGACTTCTTGTACTTGTAGCAGGGAGCTTTCCTTTTTTAGTGCAACAGTCAGTTCACTTTCCAGAAAGCACTTTTTACTTTGTACTAGAACAGCTAAAAAGTTACTGCTGTGGTACAGAGATTGCGTGTTTATTCCTTAAAACCTTGAAACAAACGTTCTTTATTCTTTGTCCTTTAAGCTATTGTCCAGAGGTCTTCGAGATCCTTAAGGAAGGCATCTAATTTGAATAAAGTGACTTGGATTTCATTTCTGACAGACTGACATCATAGCAGTGTTGGAAATTTAGACGGGTGAAAGGCTATCCAAAAAGTAGATAGATGATCATGCAGTCCAAAACTAGACGGGTGATCCACTGAGTCTGTTTCAGACAAATGCTTCTTGCCACGTCATCAAGTAAACTCAGATCTTGACTGAGCGTTGACTTCGTATTTGACTGAATTTCAGACGAGTGGTTTTCAGACAAGTCTAAAAAATGAGCTCTACTAAAAAGTAGACGAGTCATAAAAATAGACGAGTGATCTTAAGTCTATTTTCCCGTACACTTATCAGATCTGTCAGTAATTTCGCATGGTTCAATATTACCATACTTAATCTATTTGGAATCATCAAAACTTATAGAATCTACAAATGGAATGTGTCTCAGACTTATGATGTCTCAACAGGTTTTGCACAGCTTCCCTTTGTCTACCTTGGTGTTCCTTTGTTTAAAGGCAAACCAAGAAAAATGCATTTGCTCCCTATTGTAGATAGAATAAAACAGAAGCTAGCCTCTTGGAAAGGTGCTTTACTCTCAATAATGAGGAGAGTTAAACTTGTCCAATCTGTCTTTCATAGTATGCTTTTACACTCCTTTCATGTTTATGTTTGGCTTTCATCACCCATCAAGATGGTGGAGAGATGGCTTAGGAATTTCATATGGTTTGGAGATGTCTTGATCAAGAAAGTGGCTACTGCTTCATAGTCGAAAGTCTGTTCTGCTAAGGAGGCCGGGGGTTTAGGCCTTAAATTTCTGGTCAATATCAACAGATTTGCTTTATTGAAATTATGCTATAAACTGGTCTCATCCTATAATCAGTGGGCTTTGCTTTTAAAGGCCATAGTTTTTGTGAAGAACAAGTTCTCCAAGCTGCATATTACCTCTTCTATTTGGTAAGGTCTGAATATCTTTATTGATACTGTATTGGACAACTGTAAATGGATTATTGGAGATGGTCAGTCCACTAATTTCTGGTTAGATCCTTGGCTAAGTAAACCTGTGGTTGACCTTCTTGAAATTGATAGCAATCTCCATCATTTGCTTCATTGCAAGGTAAATGAATTTATAGATAATAGTAAATTGATAATTCCTGATATACTTCTTCAGAAATCTAGTATGTTTGCTGCTGAGATTGCTAATTATGCTATTCCTAACTGTCCCATTGTTGATGAACTGATTTGGGTTGGGTCTAACTCGTGTGGTTTGTCTATAAAAGATGCATCTCTGATGCTCTAGCCCCGGCCCTCTGGTATCTTGGGGGAAATATTTATGGTGTTCTGCTGTTCCTCCATCTAGATCACTACTAATATGGAGAATCATCAACAATTGTCTTCCAACAGATGACAATCTCTGGAAAAAGGCTGCTGTGTGGTCTCATTTTTTTTGTTTATGCTATAAGGATTTTGAGATTACAAATCATTTATTTTTCAAGTGTAGCCTTGCAAAGCAAATGTGGAGTTGGTTAAGTTCTTGCCTCTCCACCTCTATTGCTCTGGATTTAGTGTTCTCAGTGCTATCACTCCTTCAGTAGCACCTGAATTCTCAAATTAAGGATGTCTTCATTTCTGGTATTGCTAACTCAGTTTGGTATATCTGGCATAGCAGGAATCTTTCCCGATTTGAAGATTAATTTCTTCCTCTGCAAGGTGCTATCAGACTAGCAAACTCTGCTGTTTGCTTGGCAGGTTCATTGTCTAAGGGCTGCTCCTTCAATCATGCCTCTGACATCATGATTCTTCAAAAGTTCTCTATTGTTCCATATTTGCCAAAAGCTCCAACTGCTATAAAAGTCATTTGGAAAGCCCCTAGTTACAATTGGATAAATCGTAACACTGATGGATCTGCTTTAGGTGCCCTGGGAAAGGCAGCCCCGGGAGTGGCAGCTTGTGGGGGTATCTTCAGAGACAAGTCTGCTGCAATTGTTGGATGTTTCTCTCTTATCATTGGAGTCTCCTTTGCTTTGAATGCTGAGTTCATGGGAGCTATTTTTGCTATTGAAACTGCCTATGCTAGAGGGTGGCATCATTTATGGGTTGAGTGTGACTCATCTTTAGTCATTCTTGCCTTCTCGGTTACTTCTATTGTTCCATGGAGCTTAAGGAACCATTGGTTGAACTCTTTATCTTTAGTTAGGAAAATGAATTTTGTTTACTCTCATGTATTTAGAGAGGGCAACACTTGTGCTGATTTGTTAGCATGCCATGGTACTTCTATTAGTGGTCTCTCCTGGTGGAATTCTATTCCCTCTTTTCTACAAATAGATTTCTTTAGGAATAGAATTGGTTTACCCAACTATAGATTTAGATAATTTTAGCATGGGTTAGGTTAATGCCCCCCCCCCCCCCCCCCCCAATGATTTTGTATTCTTTATTGTTTTTTCTTTCTTTAATAATATTTTTTGTATGCTGCAAATGATAGATAATGCCGTAATGCCGGAGGTGCAAACCTAGTTGGGATGTCTTGCATTATAGTGATGCCTTTGCATACCACTTTTGCTTTAAAGAACAATGGTCCAGGAAAGATTTGCTTTCCAGCAGTAAAATACTGAGTTTCATTAAATGTTCCTTATTCCTAAGCTCAAATTAATTCCACTCAGCTTTAGGTCAAGCACGTCTAGTTAACCTAAGGACTGGAAAGAATATTCTCATTGAAACCAACTTCAATTAGTTTTCTAATTAACCAAATTAACCCTTATCTATTTCTACTTGCTAAACTTTTCCAAGCTCAACAAGCTTGTATTCCAGCAAAGGTGGCCAAGCTCAACTAGAAATAAAATGAAGAACAACTTAATAGAAAATACTAAGAAAACATTTACATAAATCAACCCATAAATCTGTTATAAGTTCATAGTACCCTAGCTTAAGAAATTTAGTTCATAGTGAGCTTACAAACAACAAAAGAAAATGAAATAAAAAAAAAGGCATTAAAGCTAAAACAAGAAAAAGAACTACAATGGGGGGAATGGTAAAAAGAAGAAGAAGAAGAAAATGAGGTAGAAGAAGATGAATGAGAGGTGGAAGATGATGATTGTGGGAGGTGATGGCTGTGTTGTTTTATGACCTAATTCATAGGGCTGAGTTGTCCCCTCTCTCCCCTCTAATGGGCTCAAATTTGTCCTTTTTTTTCATTAAACATAAGGGCCCAACTCAACAAAAAGGAATACACTTAATTACTAATAATGTTGTAATTAATTGAGATTTCAAAAATCTTCAAAATTGAAATTCGAAATTGTAATTAAACACATATTAATAATACTCAATTATTATTATTATTAATATTGTCATTAACAGGTTGATACAAAACATTCAAATATATTTGATTTTTGAAATCATAATAATAAAACCATTTTATTATCATTAATATTGTTTTAATGCCGCATTTAATTATCACTACAAAGGTAACACGAGGGCTTCGGGTACCAACACTTGGACCTTCATAGTTGCGAGAACATGAACTCTTCATGTTTCATAAAATACTTAACATTGCCATGATAAAACTAAAACCAATCATGTATATATCATATACATACGAAAACAAAATTGCATAAACTTGTTTTCCAAAAACAAAAGCATACGAATTTTTTGAAAACAATTTTACGAAAATAAATTCGCATATAAGCATGTTATCACATATAACAGGTAAACCATACAAACAAAACCATAGTTTCGCAAGCGGCTCTGATACCACTGTTGGGAATTTGTACAACAAACAAGCACAACAGAATAATTCCCACCAAGAATCCTTGTGAATGGTCATGGTTCATATTTCAAAAACTTACCTCTTGTAGTGCAGACCTTTGATTCGAGTCGTTGCAAATCACGAGCACTGCACGAACCAGCAATGCCTCTACATAGTACACACGAGCAGATAAACACGTCTCACGTGTTAATCAGAGTGCACCTCTAAGAACTACTAGGTGCGAGAAGAAACGCGGCGGTGTTTTTGTTTTCACGCAGACATAGTACTGATTGCGGCCAGCGGTTTGTAGTACGTCTCAGCATTATGACTCTACCATATATAGGCAGGCGCCCCACTCATGTAAAAGGATTTAACCTAGCTCTCTTGGGCTCATCTGTCATGAGCATGGCCCAATAGAAATTTTGGGTCTAACCTAATTTCTTTTAGTTCCGGTTAATCTGCTCTAAGTGTGTGACCCTATAGGTTCCCACAACGTTGGAAATAATATTAAATCATATTTAATATTATAAATGACCGGTGTCTAGCAACACATCATTGCTACCCAAGTGATAAGAAAGTCAGTGATTTGACGTAACCTTTCCGTGATCAATGTTCATGTGTATTATTATCCCTTTGTCCTTATATACACATTGAACACAAGGCATAGAACGTGTCGCCCTTTTATAGTTCAATATTATGTTCACTGATACCTGATTAGACTTAATATTAAATGAGGTCAATATCTCATATTGACTCATTTCAGCACTGCCATCATTTTATAGTCTCACTGTATCAAGGGCCCCACAGATATTACTCTTGTTATGTAGGAAGGACAAATCCCATTTAGATCAGTCACATCCTTTTGCATGACTCGTGGTGTACCCAATGACCGACTTTATAGTCACCGTGTTACAGATAGCGTTTGACGGTATTAAAGCACACAAATCCTCATGTAGGGATCATAGTGATTTCAGGTCAAAGGATTGCATGCATACACCATTGTCACTATGAGAACTACTTATGACACTTACATAATGTTCCATGTAGTGTTCTCATGGCGGGTCAATCCAGTACATCATTACTCTAATGTGTACCTATGTGTGTGACTTAATATCTCATATCCATGACCTGTGAGAAGTGGCCATCAGTCCATACACACATAATAGTCTCGATGTATTATTATTGTCCTTATTAATAATAATACTTGACTATGGATATTTAACAATAAAGTTCTCTTGATTAATAACATCTCATTATCAAGTCGTATACTTGATATTCTATTAAATAGAACTTTCTATTCTAAGGATTTTATTACATTTAACCAAACAACTTAATAAACTGAAATGCTTCATATCGTAAATAATAGCAAGATACAAATGTAAGTCCAAAGGAAAAAAAAATGGCCTCTAGGGCTCACACCAACATCTATCTCCAGCAAAATCAGCATCACAGAACCCAGCTAACCTAAAATCTTTAGATTTCTTATACAATAGACCAAGGTTAGGAGTTCCAATAAGATATCTAAAAAATCTCTTAACAACCTTATTATGAGACTCTCGAGGATCTGATTGAAATGTAGCACAAAGACAAACACTGAATTAAATATCTGGTCTACTAGCAACTAGGTACAATAGAGATCCAATCATGCCTCGGTAGACAATTTGATCTACCTTTTTACATTCCTCATCTTTGTTTAGAACTACAGATGGATGCATATGAGTGCTCATTGACTTTGAATTCTCCATCTTATATTTCTTTAGAAGTTCTTTGGTGCATTTTTGTCGATGAATGTAGATTCCATCACTCGTCTATTTTATTTACAGACCAAGGAAGAGCTTCAATTCTCCCATCATGCTCATCTCAAACTCATTCTGCATCAACTTGGAGAACTCTTTACAGAGCTTTTCATTAGTAGCACAAAAAATGATATCAACAACATAAATTTGTACTACTATGAAATCTTTCTTAGAGCATTTGTTTAAAAGTATGGTGCCTACTTTTCCTCTAATGAAGTTATTCTCCACCAGAAAAGTGCTTAATCTATCATACCAAGCTCTAGGAGCTTGTTTCAGTCCATATAAAGCTTTCTTGAGCTTATAGACATGGTGATGATTATCTAGATCCTCAAACCTAGGAGGTTGCTTTACATAAACTTCCTCCTCAATTATCCCCATTAAGGAAGGCACTTTTAACATCCATTTGATAAAGAATTATGTCATGTTGTGCAGCATAAGACATAAGAATTCTAATTGCTTCTAATCTAGCTACAGGTGCAAAGGTTTCGGTGAAATCAATACCTTCTAGCTGATTGTAGCCTTGAGCTACTAACCTTGCATTTTCTTACCGATTTTCCCTCTTTATACAACTTGTTTCTTAACACCCATCTAGTTCCAATAACAGATTTATATTTGGGTTTAGAAACCAGAGTCCACACATCATTTCTTTTGAACTCATTAAGTTCCTCTTGCATGGTTAGGATCCAACTTTCATCCTTGAGAGCTTCTTCAATGCGTTTTTGTTCAAAATATGATATGAAAGCCATGTTGTTGTTCTCTTTGAATGCAGATCTTGTTCTAACTCCTTGAGATAGCCTTCCAATGATGAGATCTTCTGGATGATATATTTTGAATTACTAGTCTCTTCTCTGACTTGCTTCCACAAACGTTTAAGGACTAGTCTGATTAGCTGGTTCATCATACACTTCTACATTTAACATGTATGACTTCTTTTTTTCAGATGGATTCAAGTCAATACCTGCAATATCATCTTCTAGATCTGAGATAATTCCTTATCAGTCCTTAGCCCATCATTAAATTTTACCTAGATTGATTCTTCTACAACAGATGTTCTAGATTTAAACACTCTAAAAGCTTTATACGATTCAGTTAAATTTTACCTAGATTGATTCTTCTACAACAGATGTTCTAGATTTAAACACTCTAAAAGCTTTAGACGATTCAGTTAATCCAATGAATATGCCTTTATCTACTTTAGAGTTAAATTTGCCCAAATGATTCTTTGTATTTGGAATGTAACATTCATATCCAAATGCATGAAAGAATGATATGTTGAGTTTTATACCTTTCCATAATTCATAAGGAGTCTTATTGAGGATAGGTCTAACCAATCTTTTATTATGTACATGACAAGCAGTGTTAATGGCATCTGCCCAGAAGTACTTAGGGAGATTACTCTAATTGAGTATTGTTCTACCCATCTCTTGAAGAGACATGTTCTTCCTCTCAACTACATCGTTTTGCTGTGGAGTTCTACGTGTAGAGAAATTTTGAGAAATACCATTTTACTCACAGAACAATTTAAATTGCTCATTTTCGAATTCACCCCCTTGTCACTTCTGATTGTAGAAATATAAAAACCTTGCTCATTCTATACTTTCTTACAAAATATTGCAAAGACCTTATAAGACTCATCCTTGTGTGCTAGGAAGAGTAACCTGTGTATCTAGAATAGTCATCAACTATGACAAAGCCATATTTCTTTCAACCCAGGCTAGCTACAGTGACTGGTCTAAAAAGATCCATGTGTAACATTTACAATGGTCTAGAGGAGGTGACTTCATTTTTAGGTTTGAAACTTGATTTTACTTGTTTACCTCTTTGACATGCATCACACAAAACATCTTTATTAAAAGAAATACCTGGCAATCCTCTCACAAGGTTATGCCTTTTCAATTTAGAAATTTGTTTAATACTGACATGTCCTAATTTCTTATGTCATAACCATTTTTCACCCTACTTGGACACAAAGCATGTTACAAGTTGATCTGAGAGTTCAGACAGGCCAATCTTATAAAGATTGTGTTGCCTTTTAGCAGAAAAAAGGGGCTTGCCACTCTTGTCATTGACTATGCATGCACCTTAGTAAAAGAAGTAGAGAACCAACTATCACATAATTGACTTATGCTAAAGAGATTATTTTTCAACCCTTTTACTAACAGAACATCATAAATGATAGGTAAGAGAGGTTTACTACCAATTTTACCTACTCCAAAAACCTTTCCTTTCTAGTTGCCACCAAAAGTCACATGTCCACCTTGCTTAGGTTGGAGGTCTAGGAACATAGACCTTTTATGTCATATGTCGTGAGCATCCACTATCCAGGTACAGTGATAGGTGTTTGCTTTGTCCTATTAAGGATATCTGCAACAAGAATTATCATGGACTTAGGTACCGTATTTTCTTTGGTCCTTTTTTGTTAGTGTAAGATTTCTGTGAAAACTTCTTACTCTTTTTGTGAATACACTTAGACATGATATGTCCAGCTTTTCCACAGTAGGTACAAATAGACCTATTTGAGGTAATAGAAGCATATTTTGTTATGTGTAACAGCCTGATTTTAATTATGTTGTTCAACCGGTTAAAATATAATTAATTATATTTTAATTTGAGAGTTAGAAAGTGTTTTTTTATTAAAATAAAATCATATTCATAGTCTACTTTATGGTAGAGGGTTACGGTAAAATTTTCGGTTGAAAATTCAGACGAAAGCCGGTTTGCGTTTTCACTGCCAGTACAAGTTTACTGTGCAGAAAACCTAATTTTGACCCGTGAACAAGACGGTTAGTGTTTTTAATATGTTTCCTTCAACTTTGGTTATTTTGAAAATTTTCGTTCAAAAATAGAATATAATATTTTATTCGGGTGAAATTGTCGAAAGAATTACGATCGAAAAATACAATCGGGTACGAAATGGAGTGATTAGGGATCACAAAAGAAGTGAAGTGACTTGATGGGACTTGATGGAAATGGGTTATGACACACTCCAAAAGTGTAATAATCACACTTTTCAAATTATAACATATTATATTCTAAACACCTATTTTTCTCTCTCTTCTCAAACCAAACAAGGCACAAGGTCAAAACTTGCTCTCCAAGCTCATTCCTCTCTCCTCAATTTCGTGCCACTCTCTTCGTTCTCTATATATACACCTCTCATTTTTACTTCATCATCTTCCTTCTTCAAACTCCATTAAACCTTCATCTTCTTCCTTTCTTCTAAAAGTTCAAGCTCTTAAAGCTTTAGTTTTTATTCATCTTTTCTACTTAAGTTCTTCATTAAAGTTCTTCCTTACACTAAGGGTAATTCTCTCATATGAATCTTTTTGCAAGTTTCATCTTCTATTTCTTAGTTTACTTTATGTGTTCTTTATATGCTTTAAACTTCTAAAATCTCTCTAAAATGGTAGAAAACTCCTTTTGAGTTGAAACCACTTTCTATAGTCTTGTATTAACTTATATTTTCACATACTAAGAGGTTGTGTAAAACAAAAATCTCTACCTATCTCTTCCAATGAAGGCCGAATGCTTGCATTTGTGACCTAGGAAGTTTTTGTTTCAACTTTTGGAATATGATCATGTGTTTGAGTTTCTAACTATTCATTGATCTTAAATCTATAAATCTTGGAAGTTTTGATAGCTCGTTCCTATGATGGCTAAAAATATGAATAAGTAAGCCTAGGATACTTTGTTTCAACTTTCCAAGTATGATCATGGATTTAGAACTCTTAATACCTTGTGATTCTAAACCTAAGAGTTATTGTTAAACAAAGAGTATTTTCCTCATCATCCTATGATGGCAGAAACTTAGTGTTTAGGTGCTAGGATGTTTGAGTTTTTATTTTTCCAAAATGATCATGGACTTAAGCTCCATAAGATATTTGGATGCTAAGTCTAAGAGATTGGAAAGTTTAAGGATTTCTAACTTGTTTATTCTATGTTATTAAAGCTAGGATGTATTACTTTCATTTTTCCAAGATGATCATGGACTTGAGCTCCATATGATATTTCGATGCTAAGTCTAAGAGATTGGAATGTTTAAGTTCCATTGTTTTCCAAAATGATCATGAACTTGAGCTCCATAAGATATTTGGATGCTAAGTCTAAGAGATTGGAAAGTTTAAAGATTTCTAACCTATAAATCCTATGAAGGCCGAACATAGAAGGTTATGGACCTAGGATACTTTGTTCTTATTTTTACAAATTGATCATGGTTTTGAGCTCCTTAATACATTTGGATGCTAAACCTAAGAGATTGGAAAGTTTAGTGAATGCTAGCCTATTTTACTAGCCTTGACCGAATACCCTAAGTTTATAACTTAGTGGGATTTTAATTCAACTTTGTTAAATGATCATTGTTTATGAACTCCTAACACTTAAGGATCATAAATCCACGAGTTGTATAATTTTCAGGAATCTCTAACCCTAAGAACTAGTCTTGGCCAAACCTATACCTTGTGGTTTAGTGTTCTTGTTCAATTATAAATTGTGATTTTGTGTTCATAACCTTAGACTTCCATCGCGGAGGAAACGAGGACGTTCGTGGTATACCTCATCGAGCATCTAATCTCCTTACCTTCACAGAAGGTGGAGTTAGTACTTTGTGGTGTGCAACGAGGAGCTTCGAGTTCGGGAGTTCGGTGATAACCCAGGTGGGGAAAGAACCAACCTATCGTCGGAATGGATAAGTAGTAGATTATACAATAATTGTGTAGGGCGACCTAAACCCTACTAGTAGTCGAGTAATCGACAAGACCAAAATCATATTGGAAACCTTTTCTGAAAAACCAATGGCGATTCGGGGATTGTAGGTTTATCGATATTAGGTTGATTTTATATTGTTGATGGTTGATTTGATTTTATTACCTTTATTGAATTGATTTTGTGCTATGTTGGTGATATGAGAATATTTTGATTGCTATTGTGTTATGCATGATCTACCTGGTTTGTATTATTATGCTTCGTGGTTTTTAAGCAAAGATATATATGTTGTCTAAGAGATGATTGTTTTGGGTTTGAGGATAATAATGATCTAGAAGTTCCTAACCTAGATGATGTATGTTAAAGAGGTGTTACGGCATAGAATATGTGTCAAGTTCTAATGGAAAGTTAAGGCACTAGGATGTTGTTAAAACGGGTTGGTGAGATTCAAGTATAGGTGTTGTTGTCCACAATCGTGTATTGGTAAAATAATACACAAGGACAAAAGTGTATTGGTAATATAATACACAAAGACAAAAGTGTATTGGTAATATAATACGCAAGGTCATCTGTGTATTGGTAATATAATACACCATGTATTGGTAATATAATATACCGTGTATTGGTAATATAATACACGTAAAACACTTCTGTGTATGTAATATAATACACGTAAAACACTTCTGTGTATTGGTAATATAATACACCGTGTATTGGTAATATAATACACGTAAAATCAAGAGTTCTCGCGAGACCACTTCCACCTTAGGAAATAGGTGTGTAGCTATGGTGTCTTTGAGTAGCATGAGATTGGGGGGTAGAGGATGATATATTTTAACTTGAGGATGATCTATTAGTTATGTGTGTTGTTTGTCTGTGACAATTGCTGTATAATTTACTATGAATCTTTTCTGCTTTTTGATGATAGAACCGCTTCTTATCACCTATATTTTTGTATTTTTGTGGGGTAACTTTGGTTTACGTTAGAAGACCCGATGGAGGGTTATGTTGCTGAGGAGATGGAAGGAACTCTGTATGAAACGGAGATTGCTGAGGAGTTGGATGGAACTCCTTACGAACCAGACGCTGGGGGTTGAGATGTGGTCCATGGTGATTATAGTCTAGACATTATGGCCAGTGTGTCTAAGGAGTATTTTTATATTTCCGCTAAGTACGTCTGTTATTAATTTTATGCCTGTGAGGGATCCTATTGAGAGGATACCCTCAACAGTGTTTTGGTATTGTAATGAACAATTAGGTGTGTATTTACATATGTTAAAGTTGTTGTGTTTTTTTAAAGTTGCAGAAGTTATATGATAATTAAATAAGTTTTAATTTTTACGTATTTTCACGATAAGCGCACGATTAAGAATTGATTTAAGAAGGAAATTAATCTAATAAAAGACTGGGGCACAACTGGGTGTCTCATTTTGTAGAAATGAGAGGATAATGCTTTGGGAAACTCAGAAAACACAGATTACTCACACATACACAAGAACACAGCAATTTACGTGGGTGGTTCACCAACTTGGCTACATCCACCCACAGGAAGAAGGAGAAAACTGATTCACTATGATCTTGAGAATTACAGACTGAACAAGTGGTTGTCTCTACTCAGCTAGCATACCCTCCATCTCTATCTCAGGAATCCCCCTTTTATTTATAGGAACCCTGATGCACTAAAAATTGGTATGAGCGCAACTAAGTTAGTTACATACTTGCCATAAATACCATAACAGAAAATGGTTTAACAGAATACAAGACCAAACTGAAAATAACTTCCTGTACTAGACTTTAGACTAAGAGAGCTTAAGCCAATTTCTACAGTTCTCCACCTTGGATTGAAGCTCCTCTTTACTGATGATGTCTAGTACAAGTGTCTCATTTTATACTGCCATTTAACTGTTGTTATTTCCAGCAATCAACATTAAGCAAGTCCAAATAGTGGATAAACTTGCTCCTAGGGACAGGCTTTGTAAACATATCAATAGGGTTATCTTTTGTGTTGATTTTCTAAATTTTGACCCTCTTCTCTATGCGAATGAAGTGATACCTTACATCTATATGTTTGGTTCTTTCATGATGTACTTGATCTTTGGCCAAACATATTGCACTTAAGATGTCACAAAATGATAGCTTGATTTTGTGAGAAGCCTAGATCACTGATTAACCCTTTTAGTCAGATACCTTCCTTTCCTGCCTCTGTCAAAGCCATATATTCAGATTCAGTTGTAGAAAGAGAAACTGTTGGTTGAAGAGTTGCTTTCCAGCTAACCATAGAGTTGCCAACTGTGAAAGCATATCCTGTTACTGATCTTCTTGTTTCCACATTTGCAACATAGTCTGCATCTGAATATCCAACGAGTGTGTTGGTTGAATCACCTCTATATATGAGTCCTATATCAGCTGTCCCCCTTAGATATCTGAAGATGTCTTTTACTGCTTGCCAATGCTCTTTCTTAGGCTGACTCATATACCTGCTCACCACACTAACTACTTGTGCTAAGTCTGGCCTTGTGCATACCATAGCATACATGAGGCTTCCAACTGCACTTGCATAAGGAACTCTAGACATGTGTTCCTTTTCTAATTCAGATTGAATTGAATGAACTTAAGAGATTAGAGTGCTTGTTGTCACTGGTGTGCTTACTGACTTGACTGTTAGCATACCAAATCTACTTAGGATCTTATGAATGTAGTCCTTTTGACATAAGAACAACTTCTTCTGATTTCTATCCCTTTAGATCTCCATTCCTAAGATCTTTGCAGCAGCCCCCATGTCTTTCATTTCAAATTCAGAACTGAGGAGAGCCTTTAACTTGTGAATTTCTGTTTTATTTCTGGATGCTATAAGCATATCATCCACATAGAGTAGCATATAGATATATGAGCTTTTCTCCACCTTGCTATGATAAACACAAGAATCATAAGGACTCCTATTGTATCCATGAGAGATCATGAATTGATCAAATCTCTTATACCATTGTCTTGGAGATTGTTTCAATCCATAGAGAGATATTCTTAACTTGCAGACTACTTCTTCTTTCCCTTGTTCCTCAAATCCTTCTGGTTGTTTCATAAAAATGTTTTCTTCCAACTCTCCATGCAAAAAGGCTGTTTTAACATCAAGTTGTTCTAATTCCATATCTAGATTTGCCACAAGATCTAGAAGAACTCTGATTGAAGTCTAACTCACTACTGGTGACAATATCTCATTGTAGTCAACACCCTCCCTTTGGCTAAAACCTTTAGCCACAAGTCTTGCCTTGTATCTAATGGCCTCATATGATAAAAGTCCAGGTTTTTTCTTGAATATCTATTTGCATCCAACCACTCTTCTATTTTTAGGTAGTTTGACCAACTGCCATGTATTATTCTTCTGTAGAACCTTCATCTCTTCATTCATAGCAGTGATCCACTGAGTTGATTCTGAACATGAGACTGCTTGCATATAGGTGCCTGGCTCCTGTATGTCAATGTCTTCTGCTACTTGTAGAGCATAAGAAACCATGTCCTCAAAACCATACATGTCAGGTGGCTTGATCTGTCTTTCTGATTTCCTGGTTGCAAAAATTTCAGGTTGTCTCAAAGGCATTCAAACAATTTTAGGTAATTCTGTTGGTTGTTGGTCACTCACATCTCTGGTTGTATAGTTATCACACTCCTTCTGTTTTGAAGCTTCTCTGGTCTTGCTTGGACTTCTGTTTCTGGCTTGGACTGCAAGGTAGATAATTCATCAAATGTAACATCTCTACTTAGAATAACCTTTCTTCTGATGGAGACCAAATTCTGTAACCCATTACTCCATCTCCATAGCCTGCAAAAACACCCTTTTTAGCTCTAGGCTCTAGCTTGCCTTCATTTACATGATAGTAAGCTGGACACCAAAGACTTTCAGTATTGAGTAATCAGCTGGTCTATTGGACCAAATCTCAATGGAAGTTTTGAAGTCTATGGCAGTAGATGGAGAACGGTTCACTAAGTAGCATGTTGTACTTACTACTTCTGCCCAAAAACTTCTGTTTAATCCAGCATTTGACAGCAAACATCTAGCTTTTTCTAGTAATGTTCTATTCATTCTTTCAGCTATCCCATTTTGTTGAGGAGTGTTCCTAATAGTGTGTTGTCTAGCAATGCCTTCATTTTTACAGATTTCATTGTATTCTTCTAAACAAAACTCCAAGCCATTGTCTGTTCTAAGGTTTAACCTTTTTTCCTGTTTGATTCTCCACAAGAATATTCCAATGCTTGAAAAATTTGAATGCTTCATACTTTTGTTTCATTATGAATACCCATGTCATCCTTAAGTAGTCATCTATGATAGACAGAAAATACCTTGCTCCCCCTAGAGATGGAACCTTAGAGGGTCCCCAACAATCAGAGTGAATGCTATCCAGGGTAGCTTTGGTAGTGTGAATAGCCTTAGGAAACTTTAGCCCGTGTTGCTTCCCATATATGCAATGTTCACAAAACTTCAGGGGTTGCATCTTATGACTTCCAAGAAGTCCCTACTTGCAGAGAATTTCCATTCCCTTTTCACTCATGTGGCCAAGGCACAAATGCCACAGAGAATTAGTCTACAGTTTGATTTTCAGAGTTTGATGCTACTGAAACTGAGCCTGACACAGCAGCACCTTGCAGCACATACAGATTTCCATGTTTTATTCCTTGCATTACAAAAGATTTTCCTTTCTTAATTTGCATTACTCCACCTTCAACAGCACAGGTGAAACCTTTTGAATCCATGACTCCCACAGAAATCAGGTTTCTTTTCAGCTTTGGAACATGCCTTACATTGCACTGAACCAATACCAACAGTCTTTCAGGGATTGTTGTTTCCCATTAAGACATTTCCTCCAACCCTTTCTTCATAGGTCATGAACAAACTTTTGTGTGGACACATGATAGGAATAACCTGAATCTAGAACCCACTGATCACTTTGTTGCTGATGCTGTTCAACCACTGATAGCACTAACTCAATTTCTGACAATGAATCTTCTTGGACTGTTGCTGCAACTGATTCCTTCTTTCTTTTCTTTGGACAATCCTTTTTCCAATGACCATGTTCCTTGCAGTAATTGAAAATATCTTTTGGATCAACCTTGAATCTTTTCTTGCCTTTTCCCTTTTTCTTGTTCTGACCTCTAGTAGCATTTGATACTACCAATCTAGCAGCTCCACTGTCCTCACCATTAATTGATGCCTTGAGTCTAAGCTCTCTAGAATATAGGTTGGATTTTACATCTTCTAGAGTTATAGAATCTTTACCAACAGTAAAAGAACTGGCAAAATTTTCATATGAAGGAGGTAAAGAGGCTAACAAAATCATGGCAATATCCTCATCTTCCATCTTAACATCAATATCTCTAAGTTCTAATAAAATAGAATTTAGTTCATCAAGATGATCTTTAAGATGTGTATCTTCCTTCATTCGAAGACCAAATAGTCGCCTTTTGAGCAGCAGCTTATTGCATAGGGACTTTGTCATGAATAGCTTTTCCAATTTCAACCATAATCCAACAGCTTTGGTTTCTTCAGAGACTTCATAAAGCATTTCATCGAGAGAAAGAAGGATCAGAGAATGAGCCTTTTCTTCTTGTTCCAGAGTAGAAGCTTTGACAGCCTTGCCACCTTCACCCGAAAGAGGAGCCCATGCCCCTTGTTCCTTCAACAGAGCATGTATTTTAATGCGCTAGAGATTGAAGCTGTTTCACCCATTAAACTTTTCAATCTTGATGGTGCTAGCCATCTTCTTGCTTGAATCTTGATAACCAGACTCCAGCTATTACAGATTCATAATTTTATATGCGGAACAGATTGATCTAATCTAGCTATAAATACCAGTTTGTTATGTAGAAATGAGAGGATAATGCTTTGGGAAACTCAGAAAACACAGATTACTCACACACACACAAGAACAATTTACGTGGGTGGTTCACCAACTTGGCTACATCCACCCACGGACAGAAGGAGAAAAATGATTCACTATGATCTTGAGAATTACAGACTGAACAAGTTGTTGTCTTGATTCAGCTAGCATACCATCCATCTCTATCTCAGGAATCCCCATTTTATTTATAGGAACCCCGATGCACTAAAAATTGGTATGAGCGAAACTGAGTTAGTTACATACTTGCCATAACTACCATAAGTAAAAAATGGTTTAATAGAATGCAAGACCAAACTGAAAATAACTTCCTGTACTAGACTTTAGACTAAGAGAGCTCAAGCCAATTTCTACATAATAAATAGTTATTTTTGAGAACAATGTTGATCCATTATGATTTGTCTGATTGGTATATCCTAAACCTTCTTTGTTAAGGGAGTGTCTCTCACTGCCCAAATGTTTAGTCAGATTATCTCTACCATTAATAAATTTGGCAAGATCAGAGGTGAGATCTTCTAATTTCTATTGAATTTTAATCACTACTTTAGAATTTAGAGTTTCAACTGAGATTTTAGCTTCAAACTTTTCAGTCCTTAGCCTATTGTTTTCCTCAGCTAACTTTTCACACTCTTGAGATTTCTGTGTATACTCATTTGAGAGCTTAACATACTGCCTCTTGAGAGATTTGAAAGCTTTAGTTAAGCAGTTGGATTCTTTGAACATTTCCTCACTTCATCATATGCATCACTCAATTTCTCAAGTTCAGATTGTACCTCAGAGTTAGAATCTGAATCCGTATTAGTCATAAGACATATGTTTGCTTGCTTGCTCCTCCTCTTCACTCTTGGTGGAACTATCATCCAAGTCTTCCCATGTGGCCATCATTCCTTTCTTCTTTTTGTTGAAGAACTTATTCGAAGCTTGTTTCTTGAGTTGAGGGCACTCGACTTTTATATGTCCTGGCTTTTTGCATTCATAGCACACAATGACATTTCTGTCTTAGGATGCAGCATCCTTGATGTACTTCTCTTTGTTGAAACGCCTAAAAGGGTTTGTCCTTCTTGAAGTTTTTTTCATCCAGAGCTTTTTCATCTTTCTTGTGAGAAGAGAGAGTTCATCATCATTATCATCAGAATCATCCTCATTTGTTTCATCTGATTCATCTGCAGATTCATCAAATTTGAGTGCTTTGGATATTGTTCCTTTGGATGACTTTTGATCAACCTTGAGAGCAATGGATTTATTTTTCTTTCCATCGTTCTCCTTAAGTAGTTCTTGTTCATGAATCTGAAGAGTTCCAAGAAGCTCATCCAGTTTCATGGTTGATAGATCTTTGGCCTGAGATACAGCAGTAACTAGGGGTCTTCGTTGTTTTGGAAAACTCCTGAGAATATTTTGAATATGCTATTCAGTTTTGTATGTTTTTCCCAGAGACTTAAACACATTTGTTATAGTTTAAAATCTCTCATACATTTTACCAATGGTTTCTCCTTCTTCCATCTTGAAGAGTTCATACTTTCTGACAACATGCTGACTTTAGTCTCCTTTACCTTGCTGGTTCCTTCATGAGCAATAGCTAGTGAATCCCACATTTCTTTTGTGGATTCACAAGCATGGACATTTTTTAAACTCCTCTCTACTTAGAGCACACATGACAACATATCTATCTTTGGCATTGAGTTGCCATTAAGTCTTTTGTTCAGCTGTCATGCTTGCTTTTGGGACTTCTGCTCCTTTGTAATCTTTAGGTACAAAGGGACCTTCTTCAATGATATCCCAAAGATCAGAGTTATTGGATTGAATAAACCACTTCATTTTTTCTTTCCAATAGATGTAACCCTCTCCATTGAAGTATGGAGGCCATGACATGGAGGCTCATTCTCAAGCATGGTTTTTGCTTGTGCTTGCTTCTCCTACCATTTCCAAGATCTTTTCCTCTACATTGTTAGGTGTTCAACCCAGAGGCTGAGCTCTAATATCAACTGAAATAACCAAAGTAAACACAAAAAAGGTGGTTGAATTGTATTTACAAACTTTTTCTGAAACTTATAAAATTGTTTTCGTGGGCACAACACAATGACAAGAGAAAAACAAATTATCAAATGAGTGAATCGTCTAATATTCAAACAGCACACACACAAGCACTTAAAGACTTCAAATATTTTGATATTCACATATTTAACCCCAGGTTAGACAAGCAAGTTAAATAAACTCTTAAATGAATTATAGAGATAAGGGTAAGGAATATCACTCAAGGGATTTATCCTGATTCACCCCAAAATTCATAGGGCTACGTCCAGTCCTTGGCAGCACAGTTTTCTCCATTATAACTGATCAGATTACAGTACAAGTATTCTTTTCACACCTAACTTCTCCAGGCTCACTCTTTTACTAGTATTATTTACTCACCTAACCGCTTAAGGCTCAATAACTAAGAGAGCAGGGAATGTTTGTGTATTTAATACAAATTTGGTAGTCTTTCTGGTAAACACTCATAGTGGAATAGATGTGAGGGAAGAAAGACTGTGTATTGATTTCAAATGATTAATGAAATAAAGCCTGAAAGAATGAAGGAGTAAATGCACAGAGTAAATACTTCTTTGAATATTTGTACAGTCTTGTTCTTCATCTTCATAGTCTTCTCTATTTAAAGCCTTCAATCAATTTGATCCGTTAGAAACAAACTTCAGAAAGTGATTTCTTTTTATTTGAAGTACTTGGACGCCATTAATGCCAAAGAGTTGTTCTGGGCAGAATTGAATGCTTGAGGATGTTGACTTTTGACATGGCAGACCAAAAGTTCACTTTTATTCTGAAACACCGTTGTATCAGATGTGCAATAAAGGTGTTTTTGTACTTGCAGCAGAAGGCTTTCCCATTCCAGTGCAACACTCTGTTTATCTTTTAAAATTTACTTTTGGTTTGTACTTAAAAGTGTAAAAAGCATGTCTGTTTTGTACAGAGAGTAGCGTGTTAATTCTTTAAAAGCTTGAACGAATAATTTCTTTATTCTTCTTGCTTGGTTCTTTTTCCAAAGGTTCTTAATTAGTTCTTGAAGTCTTCGAATAAAACTTCTTAAATTGAATATGTTGACTTGGACTTTTGTTCTGACATATGCACAATTGACGGGTGTAGTAATTGTTTTCAGACGGGCGCACTTTGCAGCTTCAGATGGGTGTGCTTTGATGATTCTTCGCAAGACTTGGTATCAGAAGTGCCATGTCATCTTTATAGTAGACGAGTGCTTATGATGATCTGACTTTGCTTCATGATGAATTGTCTTCATGTAGACGAGTGATTTCCAGACGAGTCACTAAAACTTCCGTTAGAGTGATAGATTTGCTTCTTTACACAAAGTAGATGGGTAGTGAATAGATGCATGATCCTTACCTTATTTTTCTGCACACTTGAAGAGACTCATTAGTAATTTCACATGGTTCAATACAACCATACTTAATATTTTGGAATCATTAAAACTTATAGAATTAACACATGAGATGTGTTTTAGAAGTTTGAGGTTCTAACAATGTGTTATCTCTAACAAAATTATATTGAGAGGCCATTTTACAGTGTACATGGAACTGGAGGTAATTTTCGAAACACTGAGGACTTAATCATGAACAACCAATATATAGGTAGTTGGTAACAAAAAAGCATTGACAAAATTGATAGTCTAGTGTTTTGAATATTTTACACGTTTAACACTCTCTTTTTCGTTCGCCACATTCAATTTGATTGAAACAACATTTGGAATGTAAAGTAAAGCAATGAAAATCTCTTCCTTATTTGAACGTGACATCGTTCTGTTGCCAATTTGATTTGAGTACCACTTTTTTTTTTTAAAAAATCGTTGTTAATGACCAATAAAAATTGTTCAAAATTGTTTTTAATAACCAATATATATTTTCGTTTTTAACAACTTAAAGAAATCTTCCCAATTTGAACATGATATCAGTCTTAATCGTATGAGGGGAATCAAACTCAATGAAAACTAATGCAATTAATGATTTTTATTTGAATAGAACTTTCTTAAAATATTTTAGTTTTGAAATTGATGTAATAATATTTTCTATTTTGTTGTTTTAAAAAATGTTTAAAATCTATTTATCTGATAAGGTCACGTGGCAAATTATACGTGACAATTTTTCCTTGCATTAAGGACTAATTTGAGTATGTTTGTGAAAAATTAAAATTTTCCCTTTCAGCTGTTTTTACACTTAAAAGTTTTTTGTGAATAAATTTTTTTATTTGGGTTTACAGGCTAATCTGATAAAAAGCATTTTTCAACAATTTTAAGTTGTTTTTAACCACTGTATCATCGGACAGTTTTGATGAAATTTTTTTATTATACTTAAAGATGTCTAGGCTTTCTCGTAACACCCATACCCACCCCAACAATCAAAGGCTTTCACTCAACGCCAAGCACAAGAAGATACTCTACCCAACGATTTATTATAAATAAGTTATCAAACAATAAAAAAATGTTAAATGTTAAACTGATTATATATTTCAAATATTCAAATATAAAAAAAAGTTAAACAAAAAATAATAATGTTAAAAGTGAATAAATCTGATTATAAAAAAATCAAATATTACTCATTTTTCCTATCAAATATTATAAACAAATAACTTCATACAATTTTTTCCATAATTTACTATTTAAAATTGATTTTTTTTAATCACCCAAATGAAATAGATTATCTTAAAATCACTTTTCAGCAAACAGACCCAAATAAAAACAGATTCTGATTATAATCGATTGTCACAATAATCAATTATATGAAAATCGATTATTAGCATAATCTTTTTTTTCAACTTTCCCAAAAACACTATTTGTCTTCCGATAGACTTGTGTGCGGCATAGGTAAAAACACAAATATCACCACCACAGCTATTTCCCAATTATTACAAGAATTGAGATTTAAGACTTTTCTGATGGACACTTTCAAACAAATTACAATTAATTGTGATCTAGAAAAATTATAAATATTTGATAATTAATTCAGTTAAATTTTACCATTAAATTTAAAGAAAAAAAAATTTAAAGTTAAAGTCAAACGTGTCCGCAATCCTGATCATTATGTCAAAGATCTCATTTATCATTGAGAAAAGTTAAATGAAAACAAAAACCCGACACTTTGGCATCGACATCATATACCAAGGTCATAAAAGGACAAAAGCAAAAAAGACAAAAATTAATAATATAATAATAAAACAATAAAATAATAGGTTTATACGAAAAAATGTCAATAAAATTCAAAGGCATAGAAAAAATAATGAAAGAAACTAATAAAAATATTATCAACCTAATAGAAAATACCAATAAAGTTGCAAACTATACTTATAATAGAATACAAAAAGGACAAAATGAAATAAATAATATAAGGGATATACTAAATAATATAAGTAAAGGTAAGGAAATAAATGAAAATAAAGATATTGAAACAATTAGAAAAGTTCTTGAACAATTAGACAGTCTTTTAGAAGATGAAGAAAAGAATAAACGCATAACAATAAAAGAATTAGAAGAATTAATAAAATCAAAAGAATTAGAAAAAATAATAGTAAAACAAGAACCAAGTCTAGAACCATCAAAATTATCCCTACCAATAACTTCATGGAGATGATAAAAGATGAATATATAGAAACAATAAAGAAATCAAATGATTTAGAATAAATTTAACAATTATTAGAACAGTTAAAAATAATCGAAGAAGAACATGGCCAAGTACAAAAATAGATCCGATAGACCAGATAACTAAAGAAAATGATGAAAATGAAGAAATAGTATTAAATTACAGCTCGTCCTCAGAGTCTGAAGAAAATATACACATGAAAAAAGGAGAATATAGTGGAACAAAGCCCAAAAGAGAATGCGAAGAATATAAATACACTCCTAATGGAGCATAGGACAAATATGAAGAAGAAACTACGACTCATAGGCAGTGGCTTGGTTAAGGGAAACCACCGGAGCCGTAGCGAAAGCGAGTCTTCATAGGGCAATTGTCACTGCTTATGGACCCGAACCTGGGTGATCTATCCATGACCAGGATGAAGCTTGGGTGAAACTAAGTGGAGGTCCGAACCGACTGATGTTGAAGAATCAAAAATAATAAATGGACAAAACTTCAGGAAGAATTTAGACCTCATCATGAGTCAATAAGACTAGAAAATATATTAAATATTGATTGTGCAAGAAACAAAGAAGAAATATTATTATAATGGACTAATGAAATAATACTATTAATAGCAGCTGATGAAAAATTTAATACGCTAAATATGATGGATGTAAAAAACTTTCTATTATTTAAAACAACAGGAAATGTACGAAGATTTTTACATAGTATTCAAAATGAAACTTGGCAACAACATTCACGATTAGTTAATAATAATCAAGATTTTGCCAAATAGTTATGACTTTAATCTATCAAGAATTTATAGGATATAATATGTTTGAACAACAAGAAAAAACAAGTAAATTCTTACATGAAAAATCTAAAACTCATTTAAATAAGATGCAAATATGTGATATGTGTCAGATAGAAAGCTTTATTTGTGAATACCAAAAATATTATTATCAATTAGATGAAGAAACAAAAGAAATATATAAGTATATTTTTATAGACAAATTACCATATCCCTTAATTCTAAGATAAAGAGATTATGTGTAACACCTCGCATGGCATTACATGGTTTTCTTCTTTATTACAACTTAACACGGAAAAGAAAACTCTTATCGCTGGTTTCTTTCGGAAAATATTATCAATCTGAGTTATATATGAAAACTCAAAAACATATGAACACACACACACACACACACACACACACACACACACACACATATATATATATATATATATAAAATTATGCATCAACTACACCAAGACCCGTATAATCAGGGGTCATCATATCAGAGTTCTACAGTAGGTTAGGAAATATATACAGACATAAGTCATTCATACATATGATATACAAAATCAGGGTTCAGTAGAGAAGACCACTAATACAGAAACTGGGCTCTCATCAGCCAGATATACAAAACCCTGTGGAGTTAGCACTACCCAAAAGAAACTACACTATCTGCAGCCTACTAACCCTCTAGAGATGACCATAAGGGAGACCTCCGTGGTCATCCCCATGATCCGATGGGTCGGGTGACACTACCCCGCACGACCTCATCCACCACGGGCTCCATCTCCTCATCAAAGGGCTGGTACTCAGGTACCTCAGCCTCAGGCTCCTCAGGCTCTTCCTCCACCGGATCCTCCTCAATGGGATCCACCTCAGGAAGCTCTTCGGTGACCATGATGTCCTCATCATCTTCTTCCCCTGCATAGATGATAATAGGAGCAAGTGGTGGCGACGCGGGTACTCCTCCAGGTGCAGCCTGTTGTGGTGGTGGCTGGTGGTATGTGTTACCCGACTCGACCAGGTGACGCAGATAGGTCCAGATAGGAGGTAGTGGAACCTCCACGGTCTTCACCCATTGGGTACACGATGTGATGCCCTCCTCTATCCCCTTGGTGGACAGTAATGGCCCCGTGTAAGACACGCTACGGGCTCCGGGGTGGATAACCCATGTGCCGGCCTCGTCGCGGTACTTAAAGTTGTGGGCCAGAAAGCCCGAATGAATCATATGATGGAGAGGGTCCATCTATACACGTAATATAAGATACCACAACATAAAAAAAAACAGAACCAGGAAAAACAATGCAAAGGTGAGTTACTAATATATGAGTATAAACATAGCAATCATATACTTAACATTTCGATAACATTAAAAAGAAAAAAAATATAATAATTCATATAGCAATAGTTATATTTATCTCAAGCAAAAGATGCTAAATCAAATATTGTCGCAATAAAGAATTAGAACCAAAAAGAATGTTCGGAATATTAAGTTTTAACACTTCAATATCCATTTTCTAATCATAAATCTCCAGAGATCCTAACTTCCCTTCCTCGAGCATGATAGACCGTGATAATTCCTATATCACAATTGTTTTGCGTTGGGTGACCTCTCTACTGGGTCCTTTCCCCAATTGTTCTAGGATTTCGCGTATCACCTAAATAGGATTTGATAGTCCCCTATTGAGTACATCTCGTGCAGGGTAACCGAGTTCCACGACAAGAGGTTGAAAAGCCCCAAGCATTCTGTGGAGTTTGAGCCCGAATGTCCGTAAAGACCCAAAAGCCCAAGAATACGCCTTCGGTTCGTAACTATCAAATTTGTCAGTTCACCCTATATGAAACTGTAGCTCACTAAACAACAACACGTCTGCTAGATCCTTTTCAGATATTAATTAGAATTTTAATATCAATTAGGAATTTTAAACATCTTTAAATATTTTCAAAAATCTCTTCTCAACAAATTCTAGTCCAATGTCTCGGAACGCTACGTTCTTAACAGTGGGAATGCTAGTCCGGCTTCACCGTAATCAGAATCCAGTCTGAAACATTAGCACGGAAATCTAGTCCATTCCATTCTGTTTCCATGCACTTTCCGAAGAAAGCCGATATCACTTTTCTGTGTTCATATGTTTTCAGTGATATGTTTGTTTAGTCTAATTAGGATTAATAGGTTTTTTTAAGGTAATATAATAATATATTAAAGTGTAGTCTTGAGATAAAAGTTATGATGTGACAAATTTACATAAGTCCCAACAATTACTTTTATTATCTCAGTTTCACAATATCTCTGCACAACGGCTCGTTCTGTCGATTACCCGACTCAGGTTTCCTCTGCGCGTCTTCAATAAATATTTCGCCCAAAGCCCGAATAAAATAAAATATTTTATTTTCGAGTGAAAATTTTCAAATGACTTCTATCTCTTAAGACAAGGTTAAAAGTCATTGATTTTTCATTCACGAGTCAAAATTATGTTTTCTGATTAGTAAACTCTTACTGACAGTGAGAACACAGACCGGGTTTCGTCTGAGTTTCAAACCTAAAATTTAACTGGGACCTTATTCTATATAATAGAATTCAGAAATTATTTTGTTTTAGCAAAAATCATTTTCTAGGTTTTGGATAAAAATATATACATTTAAATTATAAAATAGAAATTAAGAAAGCGTTAAAAATCGGGGTGTTACATTATGGGAATCTAGGCAAGATGAAACGGGTAACACCTTAGGAGGAATTATTCAAATCCTATACCAAGAATTAAGAGAAAATGTTTAACTAGAGAAACAATACGACAATTAAATAGAGGAAGTGATGCAATCTGTTGTGATATTCCAGAAATGGAAAAACCTAGAAATTATGGCTGTGATAAGCCAGTAAGAAAAAGAAAATATTATAAAAAACCAACATTAAAAAGAACGTTTCCAAAGAGGAAAACACATTATAAAAATAATAAGAAAAAAAATATTTTATAAAAAATAAATTAGCACAAAGAAAATACCGTCTGAAAGGAAAAAAGAAATGCGTATGTTGGATATCCAATGTCAAAGGCCATTATGCAAATGAATGTCCTCAAAGAAAAGAAAAAGACTTTAAAGAAAAATCAAAACTAACAAAGCAAGTATATCAGATATATCAACTTGAACCATTAGAAGAAGAATTAACTGATACTGAAGGAGGTATATATGAGTATCTAGAAGATGAACCATCTTTAGAAGAAACAAAATCCGAATAATACCTATATAAAAATAATAGTGGAAAAAAGTAATAGAGAAACTAAAGCTTGTATAGATACTGGAGCAAGTATTTGTTTAGCAACAAAAGCATTGTTTGATAAATGGGAAAAACTGGAAAAGCCAATAAAAGTACAAATCGCATATGGATCTATACATCCACTGTTTTGGGTAGCAAAACGAATTACTTTAATAATACATGAAAAATTATTTATAGTACCTACAATATATCAGCAAGATACAAGCCTAGATATGATTCTAGGAAATAATTTCTTACGATATATGCATCATTTTGTCAATATTTTTTTTTAATAAAAGGCTAGGCATGCAAAGGCATCATAATAGGACAAGGCATCCCAACTAGGTTGGCACCCCAGGCCCTACCAATCATCTGCAGCACGCCTACAAAATATTATTAATATAAAGAAGAGAATACAAAGAGAAAGCATGAGGGGACTATGCCAAGACCCATGGATAGCTATCTAAATCTGAACTGAGGGAAACCCAGTTTATCATGAAAGAAATCCGCCCTTACAAAGTCCGGTAAATTATCCCACCAAGAAAAACTAGAACCAGAAACACCAAAGGAAGCTAACTTATCAGCACATTTGTTGCCCTCCCCGAAAATATGAGTAAAAATTGAATTAAACTGAGCACCAATCAGCATGCAATTTCTCCATCTAACTCTGAATTTCCAAGGGACTAAAGAGTGATATTTAGTTGAAGCAACGACCAAGGTAGAGTCACACTCAAACCAGATGTTTTTCCAACCTTTTGTGGAGGCTAGTTCAATGGCAATCATGACAGCACTGAGCCCAGCATGGAAAGCAGATGTAATACCGACATAGGAGGAGAAACAACCAAAGGAATCTCCAAGGGAGTTTCTGAAAATTCCTCCAGCACCAGCATGGCCAGGGCATCCCTTAGCAGCCCCATCAGTGTTGCACTTTAACCAACCAAAGGAAGGAGGAAACCAATTTACTTGTTTAATAGTCGGAGCTTTAGGAGCATGAGTTGTTACAGCAAAGCCTTTTAGCACCTGAAACTCCATAATAGAACTGAACATATGGCCTTTTGATAGCGAACCAGCTAAGGAGGTTTGAGCCAGGATCATAGAGCAGGCTGTTTTCCAACTAATAGTGACATTACTAAATCTACATTGGTTCCTGCAAAACCATATGGACCAAATTGTGTTAAGAACCGCATCAAGGTACACGTCCTTCATTTGCGGGCTGCACTTAGCATCACAAACATGCAGAACATCCAAGACTGAGGCGTAGTTAATTGAACAGTTTAGCTTACTTTGCAGCCACAACCATGTTTGGACAACGAATTGGCATTCAAAGAAAAGATGCTGGGAGGATTCATCGTGAGTGCCACATAGGCAGCACATAGAAATAGACACACAGCCTTTAGTGCGCAGGTTCTCATCTGTTGGAAGCTTTCCATGTATCAACCTCCACATTAGGAAGGACCTAGAGGGAGGGACTGATCCTGACCAAATCAATTTGCCCCAATGCTTGCATTGACCGTGATGGTGAAGGAAATCATAAGCCTCCTTGAAAGACATCAAACTAGAATCACTACCACACCAAACAGGTTGGTCGCAGTCCACATAAAGGGGTAACTGAATGTTTCTGAGAATGTGTGGGAGGTTCGGGACAATATCCAGAAGAGCTTGAGGGAAGCTCCAGTGACCACAGATGATGAAATCACCGATGTGAGCCCTGCAGGGATTTAGCAACTGAGTCAGGAATGTGAAGGATATTAGCCAAAGTTTTGTCCAACCACTTATCGTTCCAGAAATTGATGCTTTTGCCATCTCCCAGAATCCAGCTTGTATTATCTTTGATAGCAGATAAGTGATATTTTACAGCAGGGATAATGGAAGATCTGATATGGTAGGTCACTGGGACATTGTTCCTAATAAATCTGGACCTCAAAAAGGATGACCATTGATAGTCCTTGTACAAAATATCCCAACTGAGTTTCAAAATCGCAACCTTGTTAATAGAAGCAACTGATTTAAGGCTAAGACCCCCATCACAAGTAGGAGAGCAAACAGTATTCCAAGCCACAGTAACAATTTTCCTTGTGTCAACATCACCCGACCACACAAAGTTTCGAATCCAGCCATCAACTATTTTGAGTAGGGCTGCAGGCCACTGATAGACATGGAAGCTATAGGATAACATACCTGTGATGACAGAGTTGACTAGTTGGACCCTGCCCATAATAGATAGAAGAGAACCCTTCCAAGCAGATAACTTTGCTCTTATTCTATCTGCAATAGGCTTCAGGTACGCCATTCTTGGCTTACCCTTAAAGATCGGGATCCCAAGGCAGGTGAAAGGGAAATACCCAGGACCAAACCCAAGAATTTCAAAGATTGCAACTGATCTACTAGGGAACAAAGTACTACTGTAGAATTTATATTTGTCCAACCCAAGCAATTGACCAGATATGTCCCCATACTCCTTAAAGAAACTCATGAGCGTTCTAAGATTCCTTTTAGTTCCCTTGCAGAAAACAAGGATGTCATCAGTGTACAATAAATGGCTAGGAGTTTGGAAACCCCTAGGGCCAGCCATAGGAGCTAAAAAATTATGATTGACAAGATAGGAAATGCCTCTACTCAAAACATCCTCAGCAAAACAGAATAAGAGAGGAGAAAGCGGGTCACCTTGCCTCACCCCTCTTTTACAAGAAAAGTAACCCACAGGCTTCCCGTTCACAGCAAAAGACAACTTAGCAGATTCCAAGATAACCTTTACCCAATCACAACTTACTGTCAAAACCAAAGGCAGCAAGATCATTTAGCAGAAAACCCCATAGAGAAATAATCAATGTTCCAATTATTCATTTCTCTGAATGCAGTTATAGTAAGCAATCAGAGCTTAGCAAGCTGAAATGTGGTGAGTCAGTAAGAAAAATATGTATGAAAATTCGCCATTTATTAATAAATTTAGAACCAAATAGAATAATTCCATCTCATATAGAAGAACTTTTAGAAAAAGTATGTAGTGAAAATCCTTTAGATCCAAATATTAATAAAAAATAATGAATTAACTATATTAAAGTTAAAAGATCCAACAAATGAAGTTAAATGTAAACCTATGATTTACATAAAGCAAGATAGAGATGAATTTACAAAAGACATTGAAGAAATTTGTAAGAAAGGATTAATTAGGCCCTAAAAAAGTAAGCACTTAGCACCAACGTTTTATGTAGAAAATCACAATGAAATAAAAAGAGGTAAAAGAAGAATGGTGATTAATTATAAACAAATAAATGATGCAATGGAAGGTGATGCTTATTTTCTTCCAATAAAGGATTTAATTATTGAACAAATTAGAAATATGAATTGGTTTAGTACTTTTGATTGTAAATCAGGATTTTATCAAATTAAATTATCTGAAGAATCAAAAGCATTAACAACATTTAGTAGTCCTCAGGGTCAATATGAATGGAATGTACTTCCAATGGGAATGAAGCAATCACCAGGAATCTTTCAACGAAGAATGGATTCTATACTTAAAGAATTTAAAGATTTTTGTCTGATATATATTGATGATATCTTAGTCTAATAAGGATTTAAATGATCATTTTAACAAAGTAGCATTAGTACTTAATAAATTTTTAGAACATGGAGTAGTTTTAAGTAAGAAAAAAGTAGTATTAGCTCAAAATAAGATTAATTATTTAGGATTGGAAATTGAAAAGGGAAAAATAATAATGCAAAAACACGTGTTAGAAAAATTATGAAATTTTTCAACCAAATTAAAAGATAAAAAGGAATTACAAAGACTTCTTGGATTACTAACATATATTTCAAGTGAAGGTTTCATAAAGGATCTTGCAGTTGAAAGGAAGACACTTCAACAAAAACTAAAGAAGGATGCTCTTTGGTCATGGACCAATGAATACGAAGCAATTATTGAAAAAATGAAATTAATATGTCAGGATCTTCCTGAGCTATATCATCCATCGGATGATGATCTAATTATTATAGAAACCGATGCATCTAATCAGAGTTGGGGAGGAGTTATGAAAGAAAAGCCTCTAGGGCAAAAGAAAGAGTTACTATGACGATACACATCTGTAATTTTTTTATATAGAGAAATTAATTATCCAACACATGAAAAAGAAACTCTAGCACTAATCCGAATGTTGGAAAAACATCGGATTTATGTACTAGATAAAGAATTCAATGTTAGAACTGATTCTACTTATGTTGCAGGTTTTAATAATATTAATCATAAAGGAACTTATAAGCATGGAAGATTAATCAGATGGAAAATGAAATTGTCCGAATATAATTATTCAATTTCTCATATTAAAGGAGAAAAGAATGTACTTGCAAATATTTTATCCAAAGAATGGAGAGTGGCACATCAGAATTACTAAGAAGTCAATACCAACTTAAGAAGACCTTGGAAAACCAGAAATTAAAAGAAATAGAAAGAGATAAAGCAGAGGTAGAATTAATCAAATCAGATTTAAAGGTACTAGAACTTCAGAAGCAAGCAGATGGTCTTTTAAAAGAAATAATTCCAAATACAGTCAAAGAAGAAGCTCGAAAAGAAACAAGAAAATGGTATGCCATCTTTAATGGACCAATTCTTGGGATATATGATGAGTAGTATAAAGCAGCTCCTTCAACACCCCCCTAACCCCCCCCCCTTTTTCACCCACTCTCATTTTTATTTTCTGCTTCACAAACTTTAAACTTAAGAGCTAAGTTACTAGAGAAATTTCATCTAGGATCTTCATCAAGCTTTCATCTTCTTCTTCAATCTTTCACTTGAGGTAAAATCCCTTGTTCTTGATCATGCTTTCCTATTGAGTTTATCTTCTTCTTAATGATCATATTGATTTGAAACCCATTTCTATGTCTTCATGAACTTGAACCATGAACTCTTATATGATTGAAGTTTAATTTATTCTATCATCTTCATGAGACCCTAGTTAGTTGTATTGTGATTGTTGTTGAAAGAAAAAATAAAACCCCAAACCCTTAAAAAACCCCTGCTGGCCGAAATTTAGAAGAGAAAAGGGTTGATGTTTTGTGTTTTTTTTTTTTGAAAATATAGTACTTGTTTTAAGCTCTCTAGGACCTATATGATCAAACTCTAAGAGCTTAAGTTCAACAAAATTCCCTAGCCTGTTTTCCTAAGAGAGGCCGAAAATCACTTTTTTGTGAGCTAGGAGGAATTTTTCAAAACTTAACTTGTATTATGATAATTTGTGAAGGAAACATGGTATAAGTATATTGTCTGGATTCATGGGAGGAAACTGGAGCTTGGACAATCATTTGCAGGCAAAGATTTCACTGTTTGAGGTAAAGGGAGTTTACCTGAGGAGCTCATTTTAGTCATGTACCTTATTATGTGATGTTAGATATTGTGTTGTGATGATTATAGATAGTTATATATGTTGATGATGCATGATTTGAATGAATGTATATATATGTATATTGGATGATATTACTGTGTTGTTTGATTTTGATTGACTGATGGAATGACATTGGTCATTGCTTGTAAATAAAGATTATGACATTAAAATACTTTAATTCAGAAAGATTGAGAAAGTGATGTTTTGTTTTCTTTGGAAAGTGAAAAGATAATTCTAAGAAAGAAAGTGTGAGATAGGCTAAAGTTTAGAATAGAAAGAAGATGGAAAATTTTAAAAGTTTTGGAAAATGTTTTAAAAAATTTTAATGGAGAAGTCTTTTGAAAAACAAAGATTTTTTTTAAGCTTTACAAAAGTCTTTTTTTTTTTAAATGGAAGTATTTAAACAGAAATGATCCTCTTGGATAAATCTCTTTATAAGAGTTTTTGAATTTGATTCAAAGTTGAGAAAAGATTTTAGTGGTTTTTCTAATTTTACGGAAAAATGGATTTTTGAAAGAAAAAGTTTTGGTGAAAAATGTATTTCTAAGAATGAAAACGTATTCATGGCACAAAGTTGATAAGACTTTGATATTTTGTTTTTAGAATTAGTTTTCACTGAGCGAAAAAGAAAATCATGTGGAAAGAAATGAAAGTGGAAATGACCTAGATTTTCGAAATTACAGGCTAGGATTCCTGTTTTGAGTTTTGAGGAAAGGATAGGACCTAGTTTTACCGATGATGAGATTCGGGCTAGATCTTGTTTACCGAAGTATCGAGATTGATTTAGATTTCCGAGAAGTCGGGCTAGTATTCCAATTGAGAAGAACCTAGATTTCCGAGACGTTGGGCTAGTGTTCGATTGTGAAGGAGATTTTGAAACATGGATTTTGTTAAAAATCTAAGTTGGTATTAAAATTTATTTAATACCTGAATAAAATTAGTCGAGTGCCTTAAGCCTTGACAAGAAAAGAATGATGCAAAAAAGAAAATAAAACGAAAACCCTTGTTTTACATGCATCGTCTGGCTTTAATGCCGTTGTGGCAGACGTGCCGTTGTGTATCGAGCTATAGTTTCACAAAGGGTGAACTGGCAAACTGAATAGTTATGGACCAGAGACCTATTCCTTAGTTTTTGGGTCTTCAGGGACATTCGGGTTCGAAATCCACGAAATGCTCGGGGCTGCAATCTTGGGTCATGGAACTCGGTTACCCTGCTCGATATGTACTCAATCGAGAACTATTATGTATTATTTAGGTGAGATGCGATACCCTAGAACAATTGGGGATTCAAACCCACGAGAGGCTAATCCAATGCGAAACAATTGTGTTATAGGCATTATCGCGATCCTATCATGCTCGATGAAGGGAAGTTAGGATCTCCATAGAATTATGAGTTAGATAGTGAGTATTGAAGTGACATGACAAGTTTTTACAAAATGCATTTTATTATTGGGAATGAATCCCTGTGTTTATAGTTATAATATATTGTGAATTATTTATTGTGATATATTGTATGTTATTGTGTGAGAGTCGTGTATGTGACTACTGTGATGACTCATATATTGGTATCTCACCTTTGCATTATTTCTGTTTGTTTTATTTTGTGGTATTTTGGGTTTGAGGGTATCGATGTTACTAAGGAGTTCTCTGCCCCACTCGGAGGGATTGGTCCCAACTTGTGAAGAAAGTTGATTTACTGGAATAAACATGAGGTCTTTTCCAGTAAGAGTCTCATAGTTCGACCAGCTTAGTCTATCGAGTCCAGTTTAGTATTGGAGAAGTTTTATGATTATTTGTATTATGACTCGGAGAGTGTCTTCTTTGATTTCGGTTATGATTATTAATTTTATTTACGGATGTTTTAAACTATGATCCGATGTGGATTAGTCCTTTTGGTGTAAGAATTTTTAAGGTCTTTTCGAAGAAAATCATCATGGTCTGTTATGACTTTTTTGAAAACCGGTATGCCTTGGCGAGAAAAACCTTTTAAGAATTTTGTGGAGATTTTATTTATGATGTATGAAATATGATTTTATTTTTCCTTCCTCGATGTCTCTGAGCAGTTGTTACCAAAGAAAAATTTTAGACCCACATTTTTGGCAATACAAGTATATACCTAAATTTATTTTTCCGAAAGCAAACCAATAAATTTTTTTTCCGAAAGGAGTTAGATATGTAATTCCCAAGAGGGGTGTTACATTAGTGGTATCAGAGCTAGTCGAGTCTTTCGGAAACCTTGGGAAATAGGTCTGTTATGTTTTTCTTGTGTGATCTCTGGTTGATTACTGTTTGAATTGTTTCCTTGTTGAAACAATGTGTATTGACACACAAATATGTGTGTTTTATTGGTTTCTAATTGACTTGAGATTTTGTAATAACTCATGGTTAGTAAATGGTAATTGTGTTTTGGTCCACGTGTGACACATTCGATTATCCTTTTTGGATTGTGTAAGACATTTGAATAATATGCCTGTTAAGGTAGATTTTCTAGGAATGTTCGTTGAGAATGTTCCAGGATTATCGTTTGAGAAAGGATTTTCCGGGAATATCCCCTGGAAATGTTTAGTTTTGCTGCTAGCAAAGGATATTGATTTTCAATCGATCTAGTTACTAGGTTTGGTCCGATTTCTATCTTATTACGTAGGATGTCACCTACAAAGTTAATCGAGTTAGATGACTCGATTCAACTGAAAGATTTGCGGTCTAAACAATTTGTTAGACCGAGTGTGTTCTTATAGGAAACACCAATGCTGTACGGAGGTTCGATACTCCATGTGGATTTCGAACAACTCAACAAAAGGATGATCAAGAATGAGTACTCTTTGTCACGTATAGTTGATCAGATAGAACAATTGCGAGGAGCTGTCGCCTTCTCAAAAATTGATTTGAGGACGGGTTGTCACTGGAATAGAATGAGGACCTATCAAAGATTTTTGCGTCGTTGACTCGGCTTATGAGAAAAGATCAACTCTTCACATGTCTGAGGGACTGACTAAGTTGTCTGTGAGCGTGCCCGATTCAAAGTGACCATACTAAGCATGTTTGGAAAGACCTGTGTGCTTGTTGGAACCAAGGCAAGACGATTTGAATCGTCAACCTTGGGTGAGTGTCTCATGATTAAGAAAATTCGTATCTGTATTGTTCATTCCTTTATGAACTTGTAAATTGACAATTGTTCCTCAAATTCCTATGGTTGTATTAGACAATCACTGTGGTCAATTTTGTACATGTAAAACTGATTTTCTAATCTTGATTTAAAGTCTATCATGATTTAGCAATTAGTCATACTAGTCAGTAATTTTAATTTACCCTAATGGATTTTCTGGTATGTGAGAATTTGTACTCACATTTCCGAATAACCCTCAGAGTATTAGACGTTCGAGTGGATTGATTTGGTAATATTCATTGGCCTGGATATTTTCACATTTCGTTGAAAGAATTTGTTATGACTATTTCTTGAGTTGTAGCACAGATGACTTCGTGGTAATAGAAGTTTCTTGATGAAACTTAGTTTAGTCACATTTAATTTTGGTAGATGTAATCCAGTCTGATTTTTTGCCAGACTGTTTTATTTTTTAAATCATCGTTTTGTAAATTCCATGTGCTAAGAATGAATACTCTTGGGGTTAGGGACTGTTCATCTTTTGATCTCGTAATCCGCTGGAAGTTTTTGTGAAAGAAGGAACTTTAGTGGAGTCATGTTTGTAAGAATGTACCGACCATTTTTACACTCACGATCCCATTGAAGAATCTTTTTACATATTGGACACTCATGTATCTTTCAAATTGATAAAATTCTTCTCTATGCTTTCTTGTGAAAGTGAGACCAAGAAAATTTCTTTCTTGAGAATTTCTTTTCGTAATCATTTTAAGGCCAAGTCTTGTAGTTCGATAGAACTTGTTCCTTTTGGATCAATTTTAACCTAAATCTTTTCCAAGAGTCATTGACGTGTGACCCATCTCATAAGTTATGAGGATGATTACTAGATTCACATCATGATATCAGAGTTAGTTGAGTACAGTAAGAATGTAATTGACATTTGAGACAATCCTAGTTAAGATGTTAGCATCGCAATCAATGTTGTCGTGGGTTTACAGAATACCTTCAAGAGTTTTAATTCATTTCAAGTGATCGTGGACAGGTTGATGAAGTCAACACTCTTCTTAGCTGTTAAGATCAACCATGAAATAGTGAAGCTAAACCGAAGTATGTATCAGACGACTGATCAAATTTCACGAAGTATCATCAAGTATCGTTTCAGAAGAAGATCCGAAGTTTACTTCACAATTTTCAGTGATGTATACTTTAAGTATTGAGGACCAAGTTGAGGCTAAGTCCAACTGATCACCTTCAACTTGATTGGTAATTAAGAAACGATCTATCCTTAGAAGGTTAGCTAAGAGTAAGTGTAGTACTTAAGTATGATCATCCCTATAGTAGGATATACAAGAGTTGATAGGAATTTTGTTGAGGTGTAGATGTGACTGGCAGGGTGAGAACCCCTAAGCTCAACATCATTAAGTAAGTTGATTTCAATAGATTTTAACATGATCGAGGTAGAATATCGTTAAGGAAAATCTAAGGTAATGATCAGAGGTTTGTAGTTAAGATGGAATGTACGAGTTTAGTTGTAAAAGGAAAGTGTCTATAGTAATTTCTCCTAAGTTGATTCGAATCGAAAGAGATAAACTCTTGCATTATCTAAATTTGTTAGGAAAATTCAAAGTTGATAAGTTAGATAATCATACCTGGCATGCTGTATTTTGATTTGAGTTGACCTTAAGAAGTTTTATGGTGTTTAGATTGGAGACTTGCAATATGTGATGTTGATATAATCTGGAATAGTAGACTATGTTCAGAAGGTCTAAGACTACAATTAGATACCCGGAGTAGGAAATTGATGTTTGTTGCGGTAAAGTTAGTTTTGTCCTTAGTAATGACTATGAGAGTTAGATGTGTGGAAAGGAGTTTTTCTAGTAGACCAGTAATTGAGAATAGAAGTGATTAAGTTTTGATTTTGCTCTTCATGTAGGAGGAACTAAGATAAAATGTCATGGATAGTGGATATATGTGGTGGTAGATAATTTCGAGGATGAAAGAGAACGACGTAAGAATTGATTATGTTATGGAATTAGCAATAAGAGAAATGAAGCGATTGGGAATGCAACATAGAATCATGGACAGGAATTGATATGTGAAAGATTAATGTAAGATTGTTAAGGATAAGAAGTATGGATTGAGGATAAGTGAATTAAATTTTGAGGATCAGTATCGTGATGAGTAAGTATGAAATGTGTTATTAAGTTAGAAAAGTCATCTAAGGGAAAGTGAATACGGGAAGTAAAATATAGGATCTTGGGATTAAGATGTAATTACAAGATCTTGTCTAGTTTCGAGTCACGAAATTTCGAGGACGAAATAATTTTAAGTGGGGTAGTAATGTAACACCCTGATTTTCAACGCTTTCCAATATCTGTAAAGATATTGATATGTTTATATTTTTATCCGAAACCTAGAAAATGATTTTGAATAAAAAAAATCATATCTAGATCATAGTATATAGTAAAAAGTTCCAGTAAAATTTTGGGTTGAAAATTCAGACGAAACCTGGTTCGCGTCTTCACTGACGGTATAAATTTACTAATCAGAAAACCTAATTTTGTACAATGAACGAAAGATCAACGATTTTTATCTCTTTTTAAGAGATATGGGTCATTTCCAAAATTTTTGCTCTAAAATAAATATTATATTTTATTCTGACAAAATAATCAAATGAAACACGCATAAAAACCTCAAGACGGGTAAACGATGGAATGGGATGTGATGCAGAGATAAGGAGGAACATAGATGATAAGAGTGATTGATGGGACTTATGAAAAATTGTCACATCATAACTTTTGAGAGCATGATTACACTTTAATATATTATTATATTACCTAAAACCTATTAACTTTATCCTAATGATCCAAACATGTCCCTATGTCACAAAATATCTCTCGTATAAATCTACCCCTTGAACCCGCGTCCCCCCCCCCCCCCCCCCTCATTTTATTTTTCTACTTCACAGACTCTAAACTTAAGAGCTAAGTTACTAGAGAAGTTTCATGTAGGATCATCATCAAGCTTTCATCTTCTTCTTCAATCTTTCAATTGAGGTAAAATCCCTTGTTCTTGATCTTGCTTTCCTATTGAGTTTATCTTCTTCTTCATGATCATATTGATTTGAAACCCATTTCTATGTCTTCATGAACTTGAACCATGAACTCTTATATGATTGAAGTTTAATTTATTCTATCATCTTCATGAGACCCTATTTAGTTGTATTGTGATTGTTGTTGAAAGAAAAAATAAAACCCCAAACCCTTAAAAAAAAACCCGCTGACTGAAATTTAGAAGAGAATAGGGTTTGATGTTTTGTGTTTTTTTTGAAAATCTAGTACTTGTTTTAAGCTCTCTAGGACCTATATGATCAAACTTTAAGAGCTTAAGTTCAACAAAATTCTCTAGCCTATTTTCCTAAGAGAGGCCGAAAATCACTTTTTAGTGAGCTTGGAGGAATTTTTCAAAACTTAACTTGTTTTATGATAATTTGTGAAGGAAACGTGGTATAAGTATATTGTCTAGATTCGTGGGAGGAAACTGGAGCTTGGACAATCATTTGCAGGCAAAGATTTCACTGTTTGAGGTAAAAGGAGTTTACCTGAGGAGCTCATTTTAGTCATGTACCTTATTGTGTGATGTTAGATATTGTGTTGTAATGATTATAGATAGTTATATATGTTGATGATGCATGATATGAATGAATGTATATATATGTATATTGGACGATTGGATGATATTACTGTGTTGTTTGTTTTTGATTGGCTGATGGCATGACACTGGTCATTGCTTGTTAATAAAGATTAAGACATTAAAATACTTTAATTCATAAAGATTGAGAAAGTGATGTTTTGTTTTCTTTGGAAAATGAAAAGAGAATTTTAAGAAAGAAAGTGTGAGATAGGATAAAGTTTAGAATAGAAAGAAGATGGAAAATTTTAAAAGTTTGTAAAAATGTTTTAAATTTTTTAAATGGAGAAGTCTTTTGAAAAACAGATTTTTTTTAAGCTTTACAAAAGTGTTTTCTTTTTTAAAAAAATGGATGTATTTAAACAGAAATGATCCTCTTGGATAAATTTCTTTATAAGAGTTTTTAAATTTGATTAAAAGTTAAGAAAAGATTTTAGTGGTTTTTCTAAGTTAACGGAAAATGGATTTATAAAAGAAAAACTTTTGGTGAAAAATGTATTTCTAAGAATGAAAACGTATTCATGACACAAAGTTAAGAAGACTTTGATTTTTTTTTTTGATTTAGTTTTCACTGAGCGAAAAAGAAAATCATGTGGAAAGAAGTGATAGTGGAAATGACCTAGATTTCCGAAATTACGGGCTAGGATTCTTGTTTTGAGTTTTAAGGAAAGGATAGGAGCTAGTTTTACCGATGCTGATATTTGGGCTAGATCTGGTTTGTCGAAGTATCGGGCTAGATTTAGATTTCTGAGAAGCCGGGTTAGTGTTCCGATTTAGAAGAACCTAGATTTCCGAGACGTTGGGCTAGTGTTCGATTGTGAAGGAGATTTTGAAACACGGATTTTGTTAAAAATCCTAAGTTGGTATTAAAATTTATTTAACACCTAATTAAAAGTAGTCGAGAGCCTTAAGCCTTGACGAGGAAAGAATGATGCGAAAAATAAAATAAAACGAAAACCCTTGTTTTACATGCATAGTCTGGCTAATATGCCGTTGCGGCAGACGTGCCATTGTGTATCGAGCTACAATTTCACAAAGGGTGAACTGACAAACTGAATAGTTACGTACCAGAGACCTATTCCTTAGTTTTTGGGTCTTCAGGAACATTCGGGTTCGAAATCCACGAAATGCTCGGGGCTGCAATCTTGGGTCGTGGAACTCGGTTACCCTGCTTGCGACACCCCTTCTAGGGCCATCACATTGTTACCCAAAAGCGGAAAATTAAATTATTAATCGAAGGTTACTTTCGGAAAATATACTTTAAAGTAAACATCTCATTACGAAAATAGTGCTGAATATTTTTTTTAAAACATCGAACTATCGTGAATGTAAACAAATGTATATATATAAATCTATATCTATACATCATCATTTAAATATACACTATATCTAATAGGAGATCACAAAAGAGCCCTCATAATTATAAGCTATTCTCCATCAAACTAAGCAAAGTCCATAACAACAAAGAACCTTAGTACCCCGACGTCTCGGTTACTAAGTTCAACACCACTTTCAACACGGTTGAATTAATTTTACTTTCGGAAACTCTTCTCAAATGGAAAATTCTTCAATAAAATCTTTAAATAATAAAACTTAGTTTTCACAAAGGTGAGTCATTTGAGGTTTTAAACTTACTTAAAATGCATACTCCCGTTTCAAAATACTTGCTGTCGATACTTTTCCAAATTTGCAGTGAATTATCACTTTTAAAGCCTTTTAAGTCAAAACTTAGCTTTTTCCACTTAAATAATTTTCTAAAATCATAATTAACTAATTTTCAACAATTAATTTCATAAAATAACTTTTTTTAATATTACGGAATTTCTTACGTAAAAATTAGCAGTACAAAAATAATTTCACGGTTTCGCTCTCATTGTGACTCATAATTCACTCTTATCGTAATAAATCATTAAGATAATGATATTTTCCAACTTTCCTTATTTTTCCCAAATAAAAATTTCCATTAATATTATATACCAATATTTTACCGTTAAAACATTGAATATAATTTATGAAGCTTCTTAAAGATTTTATCCAATTAATTTAATTGGGCACTGACCACTACCAGGCTTCTCAAACAACAACCAACGATAATATCACAGAGATATTCCCAGGAAGATCATGCATCACAACATCATAATATAATTGCAGATAAACAATTAAACACAATTAAACCAACACAGATACAAATACTATAACTTAAACAACTTACATAAATACTAACAGACAAATAATTACATACAAACACAGGATAGCATATAGCCATCGAATATATCCCTCAGGTAATCCCCTCTTACCTCTTGAAGAATTTTCTGTGAATTAAATGAATTTCGTCGAAAGTCCGGATGTCACGTGCATGTTGACGAATCTGGGCAAGTATACCCAGTCGTACAAGTAATACGGTGGTGAGACGGATATCGTTCCCACGAGGATTGGATGTCAATTACCAATTCACAAATTCAGCAACTATCTAGACTATGAAGAGAATTCGAAACAAACAAAACAAAAGAATAAAAATCTTTTTGTATTTTTGTCGAGCACTTGGGATGCAAAAAGGATATGTTGGGATCAGATTTCACCAAACCTCTGTCTCATGTACTACCAGGACTAGATACCTCCCATTCATGCTTCAAATGTTAAAATCAATCCACTAAATTACTCAAGCCCCGAATCCTCGGATGGCAAGAGCCTAAATCCACCAATAGACCCTAATTCCTTAGGTGGCCTAGATTAATGAATTTGCATTAAGATTAGGGATTACGCGATTACTAGTAAACCAAACTCCATTCCTAGATGAAAGGGTTACTAGGTGATTAAATTCAGTTCGGGTTCTAATACGAATTTCCCAATTGCATACCAAAACACTAATCGAGTCATGGGGGTGCTAGCCACAACAAGCATTAAGCATGGAAAATCAATCACTAATAGAGAAACATAAACACAGATTAATCAGTCAAGGCAATTACATGTTATTTCAGTTTGGCTACATCTAATCCCAACAAACGGGATTTAGCTACTCATAAAAGAGAAAGCAAAAACCAGAGAAATAGGAGAAGAGGACAGAAGAAACTCCATAGGAGCTTTCCACTATCGTCACAACAGCCCCTCTCAGCAGCTCCGTTCTAGGGTTACAATCCTTCCTCAGCCGCAGCCTCCAAGGTCTCTATTTTTAGGTCTGGAAAGTCTGTGTCAGAGACCCCCAGAATCCTCTCTGAATCCTCAATCCAGATCCAGATTCCCTCTCTGAATCCTCAATCCAGATCAGAACTCAGAATCCTCTTTTTGTGTCTTCTGCGCTCATATTTATAGAGAGGCCACGCGTCACGGCCGTGATGGCCATCACGGCCAGGCCGTGACGTGTTCTTGAGTGGGAGCGCTTTCAAATTTGGAGCATGACGGCCGTGAGCCTCATCACGGCTAGGCCGTGATCAGTTCTGCTTGGCCTGTCACGGCCGTGATGGTTATCACGTCTAGGCCGTGACAACTTCTGACTTTTGCCTTCAATCTTCTCAGTTTTCTTGATCATGGCCGTGATGGTCATCACGGCCAGGCCGTGATGGGCTCTGCTTGGCTCATTTTCTTCACTTTTCAAGCTCTATTTCATCCAATCTCCATCAAGGCTAATTCTGAGCATTTTTCCTTAAATTCCTGCAAAACAACACCAAGAAACCGCTTCACCCGTTCCAAGGGGAAAACTAACTAAAATCAAATAAAGAATGCCTAATCTATATGAAAAATGCATGCAAAAGTGTGCAGGAAACATGATGTAAGATCACACTATCAAATCACCCCAAGCTTATTCAATTGTTTGTCCTCAAGCAATCACTAAGGCCGGAAGAGATAAATAATCAAATCGTGGATAGTGAACGAATAACCCGAGTAAATGATCCAAGTAACAGGCATTTCAAATAATTCAGCAAGAGACAATCAATTCAAGTCCAATTAGAAGCTTAGGTTTCCTAGACTCATATTCTCACTGATTCGGGCACTCTTTCTCACCTGAAAATCACCCCAAGCTTGTTCATTTACTTGGCTCTCCTTCTCACCTCACTCAAGTATTTAGGGATATATGACAATTCGCTCCATTTTCCTCAAGGAAAGAATTCTACCATAGGCTTGACTATCAACCAAATCTCTACTTTATTAATGAAAACAATTAAGAATCAAGAGGTCTTTCACTTTGGTTGTAACGGGGCCATGGGATTAATCGTTAGGTGGGGAAATCAAGAAAAGGAAATTTCAAAAGGCTACACAAAAACATTAAGCATTGCAAATCATGACACCTTCTAAAATACCCTTTTGGGTTTCGATTCCTTTTTCCACCTTTCTTTCTTTCTTTTCATTTCATTTCTCATTTCTTTTGTCATCCCCTTCTCTATATATTTTTCTTTTTCTTTGTTTTTCTTTTATTTGGAGAAGGGGAGATTTTTCCACTCAAGAGAAATATTTTTCTGATTCTTTCATCCCATACTTTTTTCAACTACCTTTTTACCCTTTTGTAATACTTTAGAAGGTCCTATAAAGCATCATTCAACAAAGTAATTCAAGGTACCAAGAAAAGTATTTTTATTCTTTTAGGCTCAAAATTGGGCAACTAAGGGGTAGCATTTAGTCATTCAAAGCTCAGAAGGCCAGAAAAATACCTAGTGCCTCAATCATTTTCAAAAGTGTTTTCAAAAATTTCAAAATGGTTTCAAGTCAAGTTCTATAGAAATACCATCCAAGAGGAATAACACTCTAACACAAGGAATGGGGTAAATTATTTGATTACCCCTTTTGGCTCAAAATATCACATTTTGTAGTTCAAAAATCAATGAGAAACGTAAATCTATAGAACCATATGCTAATTATCAACTATCACAGATCATCTCAAGAATTTTTATTTGTAGCCTTATCACAAGAATGAAAAAAAAAAAAATTGGGTTCAAGAATTTACTTTCACAATTTATTTGGCACTTAATTCTCACAATCGGATGCAAAATCTAAGCAAGGGCAATCGAATCATGTGATCATGCAAAATTATCATGCAAATCTATATGAATGCAACATGAAAAATGCAAATGCAAACTACCCCTACCCCAAGCTTAAGAATTTACATTGTCCCCAATGTAAATAATCAAGTCGCAGAGAGGAGAAAAATGGAACAACTTACCGAGGAGGTAGCGGGTGTTGGCCCACATTCCAGTCAGAAACTTGTTGGGAAATGCATCACGGCTGTGAGCCTCATCACGGGCAGGCCGTGATCAATTCTGATCCATGGGTGTTGGCCTGTCACGGCCGTGACCTCCGTCACGGCTAGGTCGTGATGCTCTCTGCTCTTCAGGGTCTTCTCATCATGCCCGTGATGTGGATCACGGCTGGGACATGATCCTTTCTGGTCTTCATGATTAGCTTATCACGGTCATGACCAGTGTCATGGCCTGGGCGTGATGGTTGCTGCCTTTGCTCTTTTCCTTGTCTTCTTGCTCTCCCTTCCTTCTTTCCCTGAAATCACTTGGCAAATCTCAATTTATTATTTTTCCTCTTAATCTTCTCAAATTATTCAAGAGTTAATTTCAAAAACAAAAACTAACTAAAGAGATGGGTTAAGAAAACCTGGGTTGCCTCCCAGTAAGCGCTTCTTTAACGTCACTAGCTTGACTTATTAAGAAGCATCCACCTGGGTCCCATAGCTTGTGGTATAAGGGCCAAGGTGTGCTCAAGATGCAAGATCCTCCACCCGGATCCCATGGTTTATGGAGTGGCAATTGCAGAAGCAATACGGCTCTATCCACAATTCCACCTAACCAGTGTGTGTGATGAGTGTGATTTCACCTCATTTTTCATGTACATTTCTGCATGCATTTACATATAGTTTAGGCATTTTTAGTTTGATTTTGTTTAGTTTTTCCTTTGTTACGGATAAGGTGGTGTCGTGGTGTTGTTTTGCAGGAATTCATGATTAAATGCCCTAGGTTTGGCCATGATGAAGCTTGGATGAATTAGAGCCTTAAAAGTGAAGAAAATGAGCTAAACAGAGCTCATCACGGCCTAGCCGTGATGCCCATCACGGCCATGATCGGGTAAAAACTGAAAAGGCAGAAAAGCTGAAAACAGAGTCTGTCACGGCCTAGCCGTGATGTACATCACGGCCGTGACCCAAAACCACCACAAGTCAGAGACCATCACGGATTGGCCGTGATGGAGATCACGGCCATGAAATGGAGGCTCGCGACGCGAGCAAGGTCTCGCCACGCGAGAGACTTAAAATGCCAGAAGTTCCAGAAACAGAATCCGTCACGGCCTGGCCGTGATGGCCATCACGGCCGTGACGCGCGATGGATCTATAAATAAGAGCACAGCAGACAGAACAAGGGGACTTTTTGGCAGAGGCTTGGAACCCTAAAGAGGGCTGATGGCTGGGGGAAGGCTAGGACCTTAAAGATGACATCTTCTCTGCTCTTGGATTGGAAGAAGATTGAAGGATTCGTCATGGAGTTTTCTTCCTCTCTTCTCTCTTTCTATTTTGTAGACAGTATCATATGTAGCTAATTCCCCCATTGTTGGGTTTAGATGTAGCTTTTCTGAACTTGATTGTTAATTGATTTGATTTCAATACAAGTTTCTATTTATTTATGAGTATGTGATTCTGTGTTTAATGCTTTCCTTGGCTTAGCTACCCATAGGAATGATATGTTGCTTTGATAGATAACTGAAAGGTTGGTGTTAAGGCATGCTCATGAATCATATGCAAAGTAGTTCAAGAATCTAGACATAGGTGTTGGCTGCTTGCAATCTTATAAGTCTTGACTTAATGCAAAATCTCAGGTTATTCCACCTAAGACATTAGGGCTTAATTTGGGATTTTAGGCTCAATGCGCCTAAGACATTAGGCTTGAGTATTTTAGAAAAGGCTTGATTGTCATTATTGAATTAGGACTTGTGTTAGAAGCCATTTCATTGCAATCAAGGGAGGATTAGTGTAGTCTAAACTTGACAATCTCATCCATTTGTAAATTCTGCACTCCAAGTGTTTGATAAAAGTCCAAAAAGACAAAAAATATTGTATTGCTTTGTTTTCTGTTTTAATCTCTCATACTTTAGTTTAGTCTAGATAGTTGTTGAGTTTGCAAATTGGTAATTGACAACCGATCCCTGTGGATACGATAACCGGTCTCACCACCGTATTACTTGATTGCGACGAGGTGCACTTGCCTTTATATATCTAAAAATCACGCATCAGTCTGAAAACTCCATTGACCTCTGCAATTATGGACTCACTTCCTCTCGGGTCAAATGGTGTTTTCACGAGGAAGTGTGCCAGATAAATGGGAGGGACTAACTTAGCAGTGTCCACACATGCATGTAAGCCAACATATTTGTCCAATGCAGAAAATTCAGATTGCTCAGCAAGCATGGTAGAGTCCACTACCACTTCATCTACATGTTGAACTATCCCCAAAATCAGATTTTGCTCAAGTTGTGCTTCATGTGACTCTTGTACTAACTGTTTGCAAATCTCCTCAACTTGCGTTTTGAAATTCTGCATCACAGCTTCGATACTGTCACAGTTGGTTCTGATTTTGGTCTCAGAGATGGATAGTTCTTGAGAATATTGTTCTAGAGCAGCCTTCAGAGGTGGTTGCTCATTCCATTCCCTTTCCTCAATTTCCCAAGGATTTGTGGAAGGTAATTCCTCTTCTTGTGACTCTTCCACCATCACCACTTCATCTTCAATTTGATCCGTTCCCACAACCATATTCTGCTCAAATTCTGCTTCATGTGACTCTATGGGAATCATACATGGTGGTGGAGGTGGCAAATACGAGCAAAATGTTTCCCAATCCTCCTTGGAGTATATATATAAGCTCGCCAGTCACACAATCAACTCGTGATGGAATATTATGAGATAAAGAAAACTCCATAAAGAATTTTCCCAAATCGAAATCGTCTTCCCAACACAAGTTGTCCTCCTAAGTGTGACTTGCGGCTTCCTCATCAGGTGGATAATAATAATTGTCCATGAATTTCGTCCACCTACCACAAACAAAACTCAAAACAAAAAGATCAAATATATACAAAAAAAAAAAGAAAAATAAAAAAAATGTCTAGATTAGTTGTCTCTTTCGTTACTAATGATATTGACAAAACCAATCCCCGGCAACGGCGCCAAAAACTTGTTGACGAATCTGGGCAAGTATACCCAGTCGTACAAGTAATACGGTGGTGAGACGGATATCGTTCCCACGAGGATTGGATGTCAATTACCAATTCACAAATTCAGCAACTATCTAGACTATGAAGAGAATTCGAAACAAACAAAACAAAAGAATAAAAATCTTTTTGTATTTTTGTCGAGCACTTGGGATGCGAAAAGGATATGTTGGGATCAGATTTCACCAAACCTGTCTCATGTACTACCAGGACTAGATACCTCCCATTTATGCTTCAAATGTTAAAATCAATCCACTAAATTACTCAAGCCCCGATTCCTCGGATGGCAAGAGCCTAAATCCACCAATAGACCCTAATTCCTTAGGTGGCCTAGATTAATGAATTTGCATTAAGATTAGGGATTACGCGATTACTAGTAAACCAAACTCCATTCCTAGATGAAAGCAAGGCAATTACATGTTATTTCAGTTTGGCTACATCTAATCCCAACAAACGGGATTTAGCTACTCATAAAAGAGAAAGCAAAAACCAGAGAAATAGGAGAAGAGGAGAGAATAAACTCCATAGGAGCTTTCCACTGTCGTCACAGCAGCCCCTCTCAGCAGCTCCGTTCTAGGGTTACAATCCTTCGTCAGCCGCAGCCTCCAAGGTCTCTATTTTTAGGTCTGGAAAGTCTGTGTCAGAGACCCCCAGAATCCTCTCTGAATCCTCAATCCAGATCCAGATTCCCTCTCTGAATCCTCAATCCAGATCAGAACTCAGAATCCTCTTTTTGTGTCTTTTGCGCTCATATTTATAGAGAGGCCACGTGTCACGACCGTGACGTGTTCTGGAGTGGACGCGCTTTCAAATTTGGAGCATGACTGCCGTGAGCCACATCACGGCTAGGCCGTGATCGGTTCTGCTTGGCCTGTCACGGCCGTGACAGCTTCTGACTTTTGCCTTCAATCTTCTCAGTTTTCTTGATCATGGCCGTGATGGTCATCACGGCCAGGCCGTGATGGGCTCTGCTTGGCTCATTTTCTTCACTTTTCAAGCTCTATTTCATCCAAGCTCCATCAAGGCTAATTCTAAGCATTTTTCCTTAAATTCCTGCAAAACAACACCAAGAAATCGCTTCACCCGTTCCAAGGGAAAAACTAACTAAATCAAATAAAGAATGCCTAATCTATATGAAAAATGCATGCAAAAGTGTGCAGGAAACATGATGTAAAATCACACTATCAGTGCACAATCACAAACCACTATCCTTCAATAAATCACAAGTCAACCAATCAAAATCAAGCAAATAAATCACCTAATCCTCCATTAGGTTTAGTGGCTAAAATTTCTAAATTTGCTTAAGTTATTGGATTAATGATCCTAAGAACTTAAGTCTTTAAAACACATGATTAAGAACAAATATTAGAACAATAACTTCCAATCCCTCAAATGCCTATTTTCGACCATGGTGAGTGCATGAGGTTAGGGATTTTTGTTTGACAAAACAACTTGGATTCAACAAGCATATATACTAACAAGATAATATACATGATAATTGATGAAAAACATGAACAAAAACTTTCCTCCCAACATCCCTATAGGTTCGGCCCTAACAAGATAAAGGGGGAGGAAATTTTGGTTTTCAGTATCCTCTTGGATTATGATAGAAGAGATAATAATAGGAACATAGAAATTGATTTCACATTTTTAGGATTTTTCTATGATTTATCAAAGTTAAGAACAACTAAGATGAACATAAAAAATAAAGCTTTTAATCATGAAATGAATTGAATAAACACTAGCTTAGAGATGACGAGGATGAAGAATCACCTCTTGGAAATGAAAGATGATGAAGAAATCTTCAAGTTCCTTCACAAACCAAGCTTCTTTGTTGTGAGAGAAAACAAGAACAAGCTATAACTTTGGAGAAGATGAAGAAGTTGATAGTAAGATCAAGAATATGGTGGAAGGATCTAGTGGCATCATAAATTTATGAGCAAGCCATGGCAAGCATGGGCCTTGCGCCATTTTTGGGCCAAGAAAGCCCAAGTCCAAATGACTTTGTACATGAAAATAGCTTATGGTATAAAATCATGACACAGGAAACTTAGGTAATTAAAATGGCATCATGAAAATTAATCTTTGGTTATGACATTTGGGGTCTAGGCCGCAGCCCTTAATGGGTTTGGATGACAAGAATTTGGCCCATTTCACTTAGTGTATCATGAAAATTAGTTTAGGGACCAAAATGTAATTAATAGAAAGTTTAGGGGTCAAAATGAAATTATCCAAAATTGCTAACATAACCCTAATCCACATTAAACCTCTCACATGGATGACTTATCCCTAAGAGAATATAGGGTTTATCCACTTATCGAGTCCCGGAACTCCCGTAATCAGCTCCGTCGTTCACCCGATTGAGTATAACGTCCGTAAAACGTATATTATTTCACTTTTTATGAAATAATTTTAAAAATACACTATTGTAGGAAATAAAATAAAAATCTTAAGTTTTTCGCGCACGAATTAAATTAGGTCTTTTGAGCAGTATAATTATACTGTCAATGGAATTAACAGGCCGGGTTTCGCCTGACTTTCCAACCTAAATTTTAATCGTAACTTTCTACATTCAAGTAGAATTGAGTGGTAAACTTCGTTTATTTAAAATAATTTTCTAAAACTCAAATAATTATATAAACATATTTCTGTTAATTAAAACTGTGAAAAACAGGGTGTTACATTACTACCCCACTAAAAAAAAATTTCATCCTTGAAATTACGTACATGTAAACAAATCAGGACACTGTAACTTCATTTTGTCTTCCACTTCCCACATTGCTTCTCCAGTCACGTCATCCCAAATAACCTTGACCAATGAGATTTGTTTACCTGAGCTGCTTTGTCATCTTATCCGCGATTCGTACAGGTAAAGTCTCATAAGATAAGCTTTCTTTTAGTTGTACTAAATCAGGTTCAATTACGTGAGATGGATCAGGAATATAATTCCTTAATTGTGAAACATGAAAAACATAATGAAGATTAGATAGAAAAGGTGGTAAAGAAATTTTATAGGCTACTGGACCTACTCGACGAAGAATTTGGTAAGGTCCAATGAATTTAGGAATGAGTTTCCTGGATTTAATTACCCTGCCAACCCCAGTCGTTGGCGTGACTCTCAAAAACACATGCTCACCTTCCACAAACTCAAGAGGTCGTTGTCTCTTGTCAGCATAACTTTTCTGTCGACTCTGAGTTGTCCGTATTTTCTCTTAAATTATTTTCACCTTTTCCATCGTTTGTTGCACGATATCTGGTCCTATCATTAAACTTGCACCATCCTGGTACCAACATAAAGGCGTTCTGCACCGTTGACCATACAAAGCTTCATAGGGTGCCATTCCTATGCTCTAGTGAAAACTGTTATTGTAAGTGAATTCTATCAATGATAGATATTCATCCCAATTCCCAGCATTTTCTAGCACACAGGCTCTCAAAAAATCTTCAAGAGACTGAATAGTCCTCTCCGATTGTCCATTCGTTTGACGATGATACGCAGAACTTAATCTGAGTTTCATTCCCAACGAATCTTTCAGACTTTGCCAAAATCTTGACGTAAATCTCGGATCACGATCTGAGATAATTCTAGAAGGTACTCCATGTAATCTAACAATTTCATCGATGTATAATTGGGTGAGTCTTTCCAGTGGGTATTTCATATTAAATGGTAAAAGTGAGCTAACTTAGTCAGTCGATCAACTATTACCCATATAGAGTCACACCCTTTCCGAGTCTTTGGCAAACCTGACACGAAATCCATCGCAATACCATCCCATTTCCATTCTGGAATGTCTAAGGATTGTAGCATTCCTGCCGGTCTTTGATGTTCTACTTTAACCTTTTGACAAGTTAAACATGCAGATACAAACTCCATTACATCTTTCTTCATGCCATACCACCAATACAATTTCTCGAGATCTTGATACATCTTAGTAGCTCCCGAATGTAAACTTAACTTACTCCCGTGAGCTTCTTCAAGAATTAACTTTCTCAGCTCAGCATCGTTCAGTATGCAAATACTTTCACCAAACCTTAAGATTCCACCGTTTCCTTCTTTAAAGTCCAATACAGCTCCCTGTCGATATAATTCTCTTTCTCCTTGTAGGTACTGATCATTTTCTTGCTTTTCTTTAATTTGTTCCATCAGTCCATTTGAAACAGTAATCATACCTAAACACAATTTTCCTGGCAATGTCTTAATCGTCAATCGCATATGTCGAAATTGTTCCAATAACTATTGCTCTTTAACCATCATTACCGATATATGCATTGATTTCCTGCTCAAAGCATCTGCTACTACGTTTGCTTTTCCAGGGTGATATGTAATTGGAAATCGTAATCCTTTAGAAATTCCAACCAATGCCTCTGCCTCATGTTAAGCTCCTTTTGATCAAATAGGTATTTCAAACTTTTATGGTCGCTGAAAACATTAAAAGTCGCTCCATACAAATAATGTCTCAAGATTTTTAAAGCAAATACCACTGCTGCTAGCTCCAAGTCATGTGTAGGATAATTCCTTTCATGAATCTTCAACTGTCTTGAAGCATAAGCCACGACTTTTTGGTCTTGCATCGATACACATCCCAACCCTTGATGTGAAGCATCACAATAAACCTCAAAAGGTTCATAAGGATCAGGTAGTATCAACATAGGTGAAGTAGTCAACCTCCATTTTAACTCTTGAAAACTTCCTTCACATGCTTCAGTCCATATAAACGCTTGATCCTTTCGAGTTAATTGGGTAAGGGGTCCTACTATTTGGAAAATACTTCAATGAATCTTCTATAGTATCCCGCTAAATCCACAAAACTACGAATCTGATTCCAGTCTTAGGCCTTTCCCATTGTAAAACAGTCTCAACTTTCGACGGATCAACAACAATTCCTTCACTTGAGATTATGTGTCCTAAAAATTGAACTTGGTCTAACCAAAATTCACACTTTTCAGGTTTCGTGTAAAGCGGTTTCTCCTTTAAAATTTGGAGAACCACACTGAGATGTTCAACATGTTTTTCTTTACTGGGCGAATAGATTAGAAAATCATCTATAAAAACAACGACTAATTGATCTAAGTAAGGACGAAAAATCCTATTCATGTAATCCATGAATATAGCTGGAGCATTCGTAACTCCGAATGGCATCACAAGGTACTCGTAATGCCCGTAACGTGTTCGAAACGCCGTTTTAAGAACATCCTCCGCCTTCACGTGAACTTGATGATAGACCGAACGTAAATCTATCTTTGTGAAACCGGCTTCTCTACGTAACTGATCCAATAAGTCACATATTCTTGGAAGCGGATACTTATTCTTAATCGTCACTTTATTCAACTGACGAAAATCTACGCATAAACGAGAAGTTTCGTCTTTCTTTTTCACTAATAAAACTGGAGCTCCCCAAGGAGATACACTGGGTCTAATGAATTCCTTTCTCATCAGTTCCACTAGTTGTCCTTTTAAATCCTCAATTTCTGATGGCGACATTCGATATGGTGCTATGGATATTGGTCCAGTGCCTGGAACCATATCAATCACGAACTCAATCTCCCGAACAGGTGGTAATTCAGGTACATCTTCAGGAAAAACTTCCAGAAACTTGGTTACAACGGGTATACACTGCAAGTCTAACTCGCTCTTAACGTCTAAGGAAAATAATAGCATGTATCATTGCGCTCCCTCTTTTAAAGAAGCGTTTACTTGATTAGCAGTTAAAAATCCAGAAATCTCATCCATAGGAAAAACTAGAGTTTTATGAGCACAGTCAATCAAGATATGGTTAGAAGACAACCAATCCATGCCCAAAATTACATCTAACTGTATTAAAGGCAAACAGATCAGGTTAATAAGAAAATTTTTATCCTGAATAATGATAGGACAATTCAAGTAAATAGAAGTACTAAAACTGTCTTAGCAGTAGGAGTTGAAACAATAAGATCACACGATAAAGAAGAAATAGGCAATTTTAGCAGTTTCACACAATCCATCGAGAAAAAAGAATGCGTCGCACCCGAATCAAAAAGTACAGTTAAAATATTACCTTTTATGTCACAGTTACCCCGTATGAGATCGTCAGAGTTTGAAGCCTCATCTCCACTCATCGTATAAACTCTCCCTTTGGTTGTCGGTTTATTTGTTGTGTTGTTATTAACAGCCAGTCCAGACTTTGGTGCATTGCAGTCCTTCACCATGTGTCCCACTTGATCACAATTAAAACATTTTACTCCCCACATTGGGGAAGAATCCAACAATTGTCTGGTATCTTCGCAATTAAAGCATCTCCTAATCCGGCCTTGATTCTAATTCCTTTACCCTTCATTCTCTGATGCAACAAAATTCGAACGGTATTGTTGTCGATTATGGTTATTTCCCTGTGGATGGAAATAAGGTTTCTTTTGATTCAGTTTCCCTTTCCAGTTCTGAGTCTGGTTCTTGAAATGAGAGGGTCCACCAACACTCCCTTTATTATCCTTTCCTTTCCTTTCCTCATTTGGTCGATCTTACGACTCATTTCCACTAGAGCTTGAAAATTACGAAGTTGTAGAGGTAAAACAGGCTCCTTAATCTCAAATCGTAGTCCTGCTTCAAACCTCTCACACTTCCAGATTTCATTCGATTGAGCTTGAAAGAAACGGAAGTATTTGGCAAGCGATTCAAACTTCGCTGCATACTCCCCTACAGATAACTCTCGCTGTTATAACCCCAGAAATTGTTGCTCTTTCTCGATCCTTATGCTCTCCGGAAAATATTTGTCCATGAATGCAGTCCTAAAAACGTTCCAAGTAATGTCTTCATGATCAGCTTCTAACAGTAGTCTGGCACCTCTCCACCAGTACTCCGCATCTCCTACCAGTAGGAAAGCAGCATAAGTAACCCTAACTTCTGCCGGCATCACCACTAACTCAAAGATTGTCTCCAGCTGTTGGATCCACAAATAAGCCTTCTCATGATCAGCACTCAGACCAAACTGTGAAGGATTTTGACTTCGAAACACAATCAAAGCCTTGCCTTCCACAGCTTGCAGTTTCTGGGCATTCATAGATGCAGTTTTATTTGCAATCGCTGCTGCCACATTTTCCATTGCTTGAGTCGCATATTCCACTCCTTCTTCATACTCTTCATTCATGTTACCACGACCTCTTCCACGACCGCGTCCACGTCCACGTCCATCTTCTGGTTCAACAACTGGTTCCATAACTGACCTGCAAATCACAATCAGTTAAACCAAAACCAGAAACTGAAACGTAAACTACCTCATTACCACACATTACTTATAAGAAGTAATTAAAACAAGTCTAAGTTAGAGATCACACAACATAGACTTAACAGACATATTTCCCAACATTCCCGAAAGACTCGACCAGCTCTGATACCACAAATGCGACACCCCTTCTAGGGTCATCACATAGTTACCTAAAAGCGTAAAATTAAATTATTAATCGCTGGTTACTTTCGGAAAATATACTATAATGTAAACGTCTCAATACGAAAATAGTGCTGAAATTTTTTTTAAAACATCGAACCATCGTGAACGTAAACAAACGTGTGTGTGTATATATATATATATATACATCATCATTTAAATACACACTATATCTAATAGAAGATCACAAAAGAACCCTCATAAGTATAGGCAATTCTCCATCAAACTAAGCAAAGAAAATAAAGACATATACATATAAGTAACGAGCAGTCCAGAACCATTCCAAAAACTTATGGCTCTCAGTAGCCAGATCAAAAGTTGACAAGACTCTCTACCCCAGAACTATACCTATAGCTGGTCAAGCTAATGGAAACCATTGGGGAGATCATGATGATCAACCCCACCTACAGCAGATGTATCTGAAGAAGATACCTCCTCTCCCGCTCCCTCGTCGGAAGAATCATCATCATCAACAGCAGGAGGGTGGAACTCAAGATCGTCATCAAAGTACTCATCTGGGTCCTCCTCGACCTCATCCAAAACTACCTCAACAGGAGGTACTGTCGGTCCTGCTATCTGAAGCAGAATCAGCTGAGGTGGCAAATCAAGTAACACGTGCTTAGCCAAGTATTGTAAGTATAGCCATACTGGAGGTAGAGATACCTCAACAGTCTCCACAACATGCGTCCTTCGCTGCGGTCCTGCCTCTAATGTGCCAACAACCTCTCTACTAGGACCATTTTAGGTGGTACTGAGTGCCCCAGGGTTTATCTCCCGGGCACCACCAAAATGAGCGCGATCAAACATTATCAACCGAAGCCTCGAATGTGGCAGAGGCATATCCGGGTCCATCTAATCTCAGACGTAAAGATATATGCACAAGTAGAGAAACCACAAATAAAACATGCAAGAGTGAGAAACCAATATATGGATTTTACTCGACAACTACATGCTAGACACCACATAAAACACATACACATATATCAACACAAGCATTCATAAGCAAATAGTTTATCAATGGGTTTAACACCCCAACCGTCATCATGTGAAAAACTATGCATGAACACTTCATATTCTTCATCTAAATTCGTACCTAATCTCATGAGATATCCCAACACATGGTGAGTTGATCAGGCTCAATTGCCATCCCATGGCATAAAGGTACGCAGCCATAACCCATTGCACACTGTCCACACCCAAGGCATCAGTGATAAAACCATAAATGGGGTTTCATTGTCCAACCCGGGCACAATGAAGAAAATCATAGCATGAAATACCTGACGCCGCAAGGTAATCACACATAGAACCGTGGGCACGTCTGCCAAATGCATGCAAAACACTTTGCTCATAACACTTTTCTTTGTGTTCAATCTTCCTTTGCCGAAGCTCAAAATGGCTTACGACTCACATAGTTTTAACATCTTTAAAACTTTAATTAAAACACAGGACCTCACAGTCCGAGTGCTCAATCATGACACCTCTCGACCGATGCACCAGTCATAGGTTCGTGGTAATAGAAAACACCTTAAATGTTCAAACACAGTATACACCACATATACAGTAGACGCCAAGTCTACAGGACCTCAAAGTCCAAAGGACCCCAAGTCCATAACAACAAAGAACCTTAGTACCTCGACGTCTCGGTTACTAAGTTCAACACCATTTTCAACACGGTTGAATTAATTTTGCTTTCGGAAAATCTTTTCAAATGGGAAATTCTTCAATAAAATCTTTAAATAATAAAACTTAGTTTTCAAAAAAGGTGAGTCACTTGAGGTTTTAAACTTAAAATACGTACTGCCGTTTCAAAATACTTGCCGTCGAAACTTTTCCAAATTTTTCGTCAATTATCACTTTTAAAGCCTTTTAAGCCAAAACTTAGCTTTTTCCACTTAAATAATTTTATAAAATTGTAATTAACTTATTTTCAACAATTAATTTCATAAAATAACTTTTTATAATATTATGAAATTTCTTACGTAAAAATTAGTAGTACAAAAATAATCTCACGGTTTCGCTCTCATTGTGACTCAATATTCACTCTTACAGTAATAAATCATTAAAATAATGATATTTTCCAACATTCCTTATTTTTCCCAAATAAAAATTTCTATTAATATTATATACCTATATTTTACAGTTAAAACATTGAATATAATTTATGAAGCTTCTTAAAGCTTTTATCCAATTAATTTAATTGGGCACTAACCACTGTCAGTCTTCCCAAACAACAACCAACAATAATATCACAGATATTCCCAGGCAGATCATGCATCACAACAGCATAATATAATTGCAGATAAACAATTAAACGCAATTAAACCAACACAGATACAAATACCATAACTTAAACAACTTAAATAAATACTAAGAGTCAAATAATTGCCGACAAACACAGGATATCATATAGCCATCAAATATATCCCTCGGGTAATCCCTTCTTACCTCTTGAAGAATTTTCTGTGAATTAAATGAATTTCGTCGAAAGTCCGGATGTCATGTGCACAATCACAAACCACTATCCTTCAATAAATCACAAGTCAACCAATCAAAATCAAGCAAATAAATCACCTAATCCTCTATGATAGGTCACTGCCTCCATTAGGTTTAGTGGCTAAAATTTCTAAATTTGCTTAAGTTATTGGATTAATGATCCTAAGCACTTAAGTCTTTAAAACACATGATTAACAACAAAGATTAGAATAAAAACTTCCAATCCCTCAAATGCCTATTTTCAGCCATGGTGAGTGCATGAGGTTAGGGATTTTAGTTTGAAAAAACAACTTGGATTCAACAAGCATATATACTAACAAGACAATATACATGATCACTGATGAAAAACATGAACAAAAACTTTCCTCCCAACATCCCTATAGGTTCGGCCCTAACAAGATAAAGGGGGAGGAAATTTTGGTTTTCAATATCCTCTTGGATTATGATAGAAGAGATAATAAAAGGAACATATAAATTAGTTTCACATTTTTAGGATTTTTCTATGATTTTCTATGATTTATCAAAGTTTAGAACAACTAAGATGAACATGAAAAATAAAGCTTTGAATCATGAAATGATTTGAAGAAACACTATTTTAGAGATGATAAGGATGAAGAATCACCTCTTGGAAATGAAAGATGATCAAGAAATATTCAAGTTCCTTCACAAACCAAGCTTCTTTGATGTGAGAGAAAACAAGAACAAGCTAGAACTTTGGAGAAGATGAATAAGTTGATAGTAAGATCAAGAATATGGTGGAAGGATCCAGTGGCATCATAAATTTATGAGCAAGCCATGGCAAGCATGGGCCTTGCGCCATTTTTGGGCCAAGAAAGCCCAAGTCCACATGACTTTGTACATGAAAATAGCTTATGGCATAAAATCATAACATAGGAAACTTAGATAATTAAAATGGCATCATGAAAAATAATCTTTGGTCATGACATTTGGGATCTAGGCCGCAGCCCTTAATGGGTTTGGATGATAGTAATTTGACCCATTTCACTTAGTGTATCATGAAAATTAGTTTAGGGACCCTAATCCACATTAAACCTCTCACATGGATGACTTATCCCTAAGATAATATAGGGTTTATCCACTTATCGAGTCCCGAAACTCCCGTAATCAGCTCCGTCGTTCGCCCGATTGAGTATAACGTCCGTAAAACATGTTATTTCACTTTTTATGAAATAATTCTAAAATTACACTGTCGTAGGAAATAAAATAAAAATATTAACACTAGTGCAGAAAAGGGATTTTACATCGGAGTTTACACATCGGTTTTTAAGAAACCGATGTGTAAAACGAGGCGGTGGCATTTTTGAAATTAAAACCAAATTATTACACATCGGTTTAAAAATAACCGATGTATAAAAGTACAAAGAAAAAAAAAGAAAAGAAAATCTTACTTTTACACATCGGTTTCTATATAACCGATGTAGAAAAGTATAAAGGAAAAAAAAAAGAAAATAAAATCTTACTTTTACACATCAGTTTCTAAATAACCGATGTAGAAATAAAAAAAAAGAAAATAAAATCTTACTTTTACACATCGGTTCCTAATAACCGATGTAGAAAATTATACAGAAAAAAAAAGAAAATAAATATTACTTTTACACATCGGTTTTAAGTAACCGATGTATAAAATTTAAAAGAAAAAAATCAGAATTTAAAAGTTTAATGTTTACACATCGGTTTCTTAATAACCGATGTGTATAAGATGTTTAACACATCGGTTTTAGGTATAACCGATGTGTAATAGTCCCAATTTTTCCTTTTCCCTCCTTCGCATCCGCGCATTATCCCATTCTTTCAAAAACCCCATTCTTTCCTCCTCCGCGACCTAGTTCCCCTCCTCCCCCAAACATCAACTCACCACTACCGCCGCGAGCACCACCACCACTACCGTGTGTGCCTCTCTCATACCTTCATCGTCGCGACCATCATCTCTGGTGAGTCTCTTCTCTTTCTACTCTGATCTTCTCTCATCTATCTACTCTATCTTTGAAGCTTCAATGTCATTCTCTCCTTTCTCATTGAAGCTATCTGTCTCATTGAAGCTTTCTACCGCCACTACTCTGTTTTGATATGAAATTAAGAGCTGGTTGTTGAAGCATTGCTTTTCTAATCTCTATCTATGTTGCATGTGATCTATATTGTAGAATGCTAAGTCCACAGGTATGAATATATTGTGTTTGGCTATTGTGATTCATACCTGAGGTTAAGAAGAATCTTTTTCTTTTTTAGCTTTTTTCTACTTAGCAATTTATTTTTCAGTTTTGGGAGAGGGAATAGAATCATAGAATAAAGTTTGTTCTCACAAAAAGCTTCACAAATCAGAACCACATGATTATTTGTGCATTAATATTGAGTCTCATAGTGTCAAGCTTGAATAAGGAATAGATTTTTTGTGTGGTCTCTACCAGGTTTGAGTTGTTAGTCTAATGTAGTGTTCTCTTGGAAACAATTCATAGAGCTTTAATGTTAATGTTTGTGCTGAACATATTCTCTGTTATGACCATGTTGCAAACTTAATTTGGATATTATTGCAAGTTAATAAAATATGAAAAGACTTTGTGGATCTGAGCTTAGTGTGCAGAGAATGGGTGGGTCTGATGATAGTAATGTTCCTGGTGGATCTGCACAAATCAATCTACTCAGATTCATTCTCTAAGAGGAGGAAAAGCCTTGGTAGGTCCAATTCAATTAGGAAAAGTTCAGCATCTGTGGTAGCAGAAATGGATGAGTTGAAATGTGGTGGCATTGTTGATAATAATACTAATAATGCTAATAAGGTGAATCATGCTAAAATGGGTGGTTTTGTTGATGGAGATTTGAGGGATGCTAAAGTAGGTCGAACCAGGCGCAATCTATTGCAAGAAGTGTGCCTAGATTGTATTAACATTGAAGGTCCATAAAATGTTTTTTCTTTTCTTTTTTTGGCTTCTGTATGTTGTTAATGTTGCTGCACTTGTTGAGTTAACCACACTGCCGAATGTATTCATGATCATTGGTTGGATAAAGTACCCTGCATTTTTCTTTTACAGTGAGTTAACCTCAGTTTTAGAATTTACAGACATTTGAGTGGTGTTTCTAGCTATCTTCTCTGTTAAGCAGGATGGATTAACTTGAGAACTGAAAAAATCCAGAGAGAATTGAATTTACAGCACAGTTTTGTTTAATTCCCTTTGTTGTGTAACTGACTGAACTGTCTATTGGAGATACATTTGTGGATATTGGAGATACATTTGTGGATTTTGGAGTTAAAAAAAGTTGTGGCGGTATTGATTTGATAATTACCATTGAGCTACAACAATTGAACTGGAATGCGTGTGAATCTTCTTAGCAATTCACATGGCTTATTAAGCGTACATGACTGATTGGGAGGTTTTGGTGATGGATATCTTTGTTGTTTTGGTGTTCATGAAAGATACAATCGGTACCACATGGCTTGCATTGGTTTTTTTTACCTTGATTTATTCCTTTAGCCTCTTCACACTAGTTTAAACATGAACTCGGACCAGATGCTGCTGGTTTTGTCTGTTTGTTAATGTGCATTGTTTGGTTCATTATCTAAGCTATACAACTCGGAATAGTTAAGTTCTTGACTCAAAGGAAAGCTAACATACAAGGCTTTCAATCATGAAAATATCAGCTTTTTTTCCTTTCCATCTAAATCCAGTTTTATTGGAAATTTGATGTTGCATGTGATCTTTGTCAGTGCTTGTCCCTTTATTCCCTACCCTTAAGTGTGAACCTTAACAGAGAGTAGTTTTGGCATTAGGTCTTCCCAATTCCCTACCCTTAAGTGTAGTAGTTCAGTTTGGTTTATGTTTTCAATGTTCTTGTTATTCAGCTCAGTCATATTGTTTTTAATCTGTTTCTTTTTATTTTTCTTTTAACAATTCTAACTTGTATTCTTGTTTCCTACCTTTATGAATCCCGGAAATCTTCTTTGCTTCAGACCTGAGCTTCTTCAGAAGAAACTTCTACTTCTGTAGATGCTAACGAGTTGTTCACAGATTTGAAGAAAAAGGCAAGTCCAATTTAATTTTTTCCTGAACTTCTTTTTGGCAAATCCACAATCTTGCGATTCCAATATTCTCTTTGACAGCCTTTCTTTTAACCAAGTGAAATAAAATCTATGTTGTTTAGGGGATCGACAAAGGGGCACCTGGCCATGGTGATGTTTTCAAAGATCTTGCTATACAGGTTGTCACCATGGAGGATGATGCAGCATTGGTAACGTTGGAACATGATGCCAGCCCTGGTGAACTGTATATACCAAAGAAAGAACTTATGGAGATGGCACTCAATAAAGAAATGGCCAGTTCTGCACACATATCGTTTTGGTGCACGTAAGTACATTTTATTTATAAGTTAAGTACGTAATTAATTTTTAAATACAATGATAATTAACATGTTTTTCCAATATATTAGGTATCTGCATCGTATGTTAGTCGATCAGGGTAACCTCGCCCTTTATGGGTTCATTGACCCCATGTTCATTCAGGGTGATGTTCTCGTAGCATCGGAAGACCCGGTCACTACCATACGTGATATACTTGCCCGAGACGATCATCAATTCTATCTTGCGCCTTATCTCAATAAGTAAGTACAGGTTAATAATTTAAGTATAACTATATATGACTTATAGTCACTAATTGTTCCGCAAATACAGCAAGCGTTGGCAATTGTTGCTCTTGTACCCAAGAATGAACGTCGTGGTCTTCTTCGCTCATTGGGACATAAGTTTGCGTGAATCAATCAAGACGATCATCGAAACGTAAGCGTTAAAATACTTTATAATCAGTGAATGCAGTTGTTTTAATTATCTGAAATCTATTATATATACTTTAATTAATGTTTTTGTCATGATAGGTCTATTAATGCATCCCACATGCAGCGTGGTGAAAGGCGTACTCGGGCTATCAGATGGATTATTCCCAGCGTAAGATATTTATTAGTTCAAATGCATCAAATGCAGTGGCTACAATAATTGATTTCTATTTTATTTAATTCCTCATATTCTAATTGGGTTTCATTTGTACGTAGTCACGTATACAACGTGGGTCATGGGAATGTGGCTACTATGTGATGCAGTGGATGTTGGAAATTATCTCCTCCGGGATCACTGAAAGATGGAATGAGGTAAATGTTAATTGACACAATTAGAAGTAATAGTATAGATTCGTTATATGTTTTATGTTAGTTTATTACTTAAAAGATATAATCTTTTGTCCAATTAAACTTGCAGATATTCAACAATCCATCTCCATTGTCTGATTCTGATGTCAACATCATAAAGAGGCGTTGGGCAACTTTCTTTCTTGAAGTGTACCACCCATAGTTTGTATATATGTAGTTAGTTTAAAAACTTATCATATACTAGCTATAGTGTACGTACCTTTTACTGATGATATGTATTAGTGCTCGTGTCCGGTTCAATTCTTCTTCTCTCGTGTTTTGATGTAGCTTTGATAAAGTGTTGTTTTCATTCATTCGAAATTAATTAGGCCTGATGCCCTCTGTTTTCAGATTCTGTGCTCACTAGTCATTTGATGAAATGTCAGTATTTTTAACCATATGTGTAAGAGCTAATTGGCTGTGCTAAGAAAATTGAATGAAGTATGTTTTGCTTTTGAATTATTGTGTCAAACTGGTTTGGTGTTCTGTTGTTGTTTCTTGTTTGATCAGTGGTACTGCTGGTTTGTTTATTGATCTGCATTAGTGAAACAGAATGATTGAAATGTAAATAATAGATTAAAAAAAAAAAGAGATTTTACACATCGGTTCTCAATAACCGATGTGTATATATTTTCTTTACATCGGTCTTGCTTAAAACCGATGTGTAAATTTCACTTTACACATCGGTTCTTTAGAAAACCGATGTAGAAAGTCAATTTTACACATCGGTTTTAAGCAAAACCGATGTAGAAAGTTAAATTTCCAACTGCTTATCAATTGCTAAATTAATTTTACACATCGGTTAGTATAAAACCGATGTTTAAAATATACTTTACACATCGGTTTTAAAACCGATGTGTAAAGTGGCAATAAACCACATCGGTCGTTTCCACATCAGTTTCAAAACCGATGTGGAAAGCCAAAAATAACCGACGTGGAATCCCTTTTGTGCACTAGTGTAAGTTTTTGTTCACGAATTAAAATTAGGTCTTTTGAGCAGTATAATTATACTGTCAATGGAATTCACGAGCCGTGTTTCTCCCGATTTTCCAACCTGAATTTTAATCGTAGCTTTCTACATTCAAGTAGAATTGAGTGGTAAACTCCGTTTATTTAAAATAATTTTCTAAAACTTAAATAATCATATAAACATATTTCTGTTATTTAAAACAGTGAAAAACATGGTGTTACACTACTCGAAATTTACTCAATCAGGAACTATTATGTATTATTTAGGTGAAATGTGATACCCTAGAACAATTGAGGATTCAGACCCACGAGAGGCCAATCCAACGCGAAACAATTGTGTTATAGGCATTATCGCGATCCTATCATGATCGATGAAGGGAAGTTAGGATCTCCGGAAAATTATGAGTTAGATAGTGAGTATTGAAGTGACATGACAAGTTTTTACAAAATGCATTTGATTGTCGGGAATGAATCTCTTTGTTTATAGTTATAATATATTGTGAAGTATTTATTGTGATATATTGTGTGAGAGTCGTGTATGTGACTACTATGATGACTCATATATTGGTATCTCACCTTTGCATTATTTCTGTTTGTTTTCTTTTGTGGTATTTTGGGTTTGAGGGTACAGGTGTTGCAGAGGAGTTCTCTGCCCCACTCGGAGGGATTGGTACCAACTTGTGAAGAAAGTTGATTTATTGGAATAAACATGAGGTCTTTTCCAGTAAGAGTCTCATAGTTCGACCAGCTTAGTCTATCGAGTCCAGTTTAGTTTTGGAGAAGTTTTATGATTATTTGTATTATGACTCTGAGAGTCTCTTCTTTGATTTCGGTTATGATTATTATTTTATTTACGGATGTTTTAAACTATGATTAGATGTGGAGTAGTCTTTTTGGTGTAAGAATTTTTAGGGTCTTTTCTCAGAAAATCATCATGGTCTGTTATGACTATTTTGAAAACTTGTATGCCTTGGCGAGAAAAACCTTCTAAGAGTTTTGTGGAGATTTTATTTAGGATGTATGAATTATGATTTTATTTTTCCTTCCTCGATGTCTGTGAGCAGTTGTTTCGAAAGAAAAATTTTAGACCCACATTTTTGGCAATACAAGTATATACCTAAATTTATTTTTCCGAAAGCAAACCAGTAACTTTTTTTTATTTTTTTTATTTCGAAAGGAGTTAGATATGTAACGCCCAAGGGGGGTGTTACACATCGCAATTTATAAAAATATGCATGACACTTCAACATCATCATCTAACTTTGATATTTATTCTCCGGAGATCCTAACTTCTTTTCGTTTGTGCATGATTAGACTGCAATACCCTTTACCACAATTGTCTCATGAGGTCGTGACCTCTCAATTTAGGTTTGACTCCAATTGTTCAAGTGTATCACACTCAAGCACCTAAAATAATATTGAGTAGTCCCTGATTGAGTACATCCATGTTTTGCATCGTTACGTCCACGACTAGAGGTCGCGAGGACTCAGCCTTTGTGGCTCACGAACCCGGATGTCCCTAATAGACCCACTTTGGTCTTGACTTCCTCAACTTGTTAATCCACCCTTTAAGGATTGTTGCTCGATGGAACATTTGGCTAAACAACACAAGACACATTGGCCAGCACACAGGACACAATGGTCAACAACACATGGCACACTGGCCAACAAGGGACGTCTGCCCACAAAGCATGTAAAACATTTGTTCTCGTCATTTTTCTTTTTCATTCATTCTTTCTTTGTCGACAAAGGATCACGACCATGCTTAATTAAATATTAAGAGTTTACAACTTCAACACAACACAGGGCACACAGTCCGAATGCTCAATCACGAAACCCTAAACCGATGCACCAGTATTAGGTTCGCGGATATGGGATACAACATTCACCACATCAATTATAGGACACGAAGTCCACAACAACTTTTATAGGACACAAAGTCCACAACAACTAACACGAATCCATGATCCACGTGTTAACAGGATACTAGAATCACGACGTCTTGGTTACTAGGTTCACTTTTCTTCTTTAACAACATTTTCGTTATTTGAAATAAAAATACAAAACAAAACTTCCGAAACTTATCCAAGTTTGTCGGAATTATCTTCGCTAAGTAAAAACTCCTTTACAGAAAATCTTTTCCGTTAAAAATCGTTTATAAAACGTTAAACCATAGAGAAATTAATTTTTCTCCAATTCCCTCATTCTTGAAAATCTCTTTTCCGAAAACATCAACTTTTGAAAAGTCATTCCCACCTCATTTTCTTTTCAAAGAAGTAAAACCGTTTTCATAATTTCGCCATAAAATTCTTTATAACCCAAATTGACTTTTCTATTGCAAATAGTTTTTCCAACATCAATATTACATTATTTTTGAAACTTAACTACTTGAAATAAATTTTTATTTTATTTTTGAATTTATTTAGGAAAAACTAACGACAGTGAAAATTTTCACGGTTTCGCCCTTACTGTCACTCTTTGGCTCATCTTTCATCGAAACATCATTAAAATATTATTTTTCACTTTTTATTCAAATTTCTAAAATTAAATCCTTTTGATTTAATCATCAAGCTTATCAAGCTTTTTTTCTTAATTTACATTGAGCTCTGACCACTACTAGGCTTCTCAGTCAAACACCCATCAGTAAAAAATCCATAAAACATAGTTATATCATGCTTCACTGTTATAGCATGCATCACAGTTATAACATTAAAACACAGTTATAACAAATCAACCACATCAAACCACATAACCAAATACCCAATAAACAATTAAAACACTACAGAAACCACAACAAATAATTTACAGACAACACTAAGATAACATATGGCTATCTAAAACACCTCAGGTAAACTCTACTTACCTCTTGAAGTTACAGATTCCGCTTTGAAGTTTGTTGTTGGAATTCTGTTTTCTCCATGAAATTCAATACCACAACCAACAAAAAATTATCCTTCACAACAAAATCACAATAAGTTAATCATTGAAGAAATTTCCTCCAATCCCTAAGAGAGTATTCGGCCAACATAGGAAAAATTGGCTAGGTTTTTCAAAAATTCTCAAGCTTATGGATCAATGATCCTTAGGCACTAGAAAGACAAGATCAATGGCTATAACTCAAAAATTGAAAAAAAAATCATCTAACTTATCAAGAGTTAGGTTTCAGCCTTGAAGACTAAAATAGGCTAGAAAATTTATTTGATTTCAATCTCTTGGATTTGGTAAGTATAGGTATTAGAGAGATGAAATCAAATGTTACATAACAAAAATTGAAACAAACTCATCTAGTCTATCTAGGACATGGATTCTGACAACAATAGAAGAATAGGAAATAAAATTTCTTTTGCTTCATGCTATTGGATAATGAATATAGAGATCATAGAGAGTTAATAGAAATTGGTTTCACATCAAAATGATTTTTCTATGATTTTCTAGAAATTTTTGAATAAAAACGCTAGAATTGGAAACATGATGTTCTTAACAAGATTCAAATGAAATAAATGGGGATAAGAGATTTCATGATCATGGTTGATGAGAGGCTACCTCTTGATGATTATTTCTTGGGGAATAACACATGGAACACCTTGATGAACTAGAATAAAGGAGAGAAGAAAGGGTTGAATCAAAATGAAGATGATGAGTACAAAGGGAGAGGGTTTTGGTGCCAAAATAGAATAAAAAGGAGGAAGAAGCCTTGATTACTTTGTATTTAGTCGTAGGTTCTTGATGATTAAAGATCATGAAGAGAAAAAATAACATGATGTGGTCAAGTCATGTGAAATTAGCGCACATGAGAGAGACTGAACAAGAGAAATTTTGTGATAATTGAAGTCAAAAGATGGTGTGTGGTAGAGGGGGAGCCGTGTAGCATTGTTAGAAAATTGGTGGTCCAAAATTGTAAGGAGAAAGAGGAAGAGAATTTGAGTTTTACACTCCACTTCAATGTGCGATATTTGCGACACCCTAAACTCGGGTCATCACATGGTTACCCGTTTGCGGAAATAAAACTTAATTTGCTGGTTAATTTCGGAAAATCATATTTTCTCAACGTTTATCTTTTCAAAATATGGTGATAAATTTTTTTGTTTTCCTCCTTCTTTTAACCTCATAACCACAACAACATATTCAAATCACACTTAACTACGTAATGTATATAAGTCCTCCAACTATACTGCCTCATATTTTTCTCACATAAATCATAATCAACTTTATTCTTAAAACATAACATTACCTAAGCTGGTCGTAACTAACGAACACTACAGCCGATAAAAACAGCACATCATGCCTCGAACTAGACAGCCTTCATCTTCTTGTAAGGATCATACCCCTCGTACAACTCTGATATGGTTGTAAGGGTGAGACGCCAATATATGGATTCATCACCATAACTAAATGCACAACACAAAAGATTGCACATACACATATACATGTCTATAACAACGTACTCATTCATATTATATCACATCGTTTATCAATGGGTTTCACACCCAACGTACTAATTCATCTCATATCACATCGTTTATCAATGGGTTTCACACCCCAAACATCAACGTTGGAAAACTATGCATGAACACTTCAATACATCATCTAAACATTCATACCTAATCTCATGAGATATCTCCAACCTCGTAAACCTCGTGATGAGTTGATCAGACTCAATTGCCACAGGCATACAGCCTACTGTGCACGTCCATCGCACACTGTCCAACATCGTGGCACAGTGATAACAATCTGAGATGGGGCCTCATTGTCCAAACCCTGGGCACAATGAGAACATCTTTGTATGATCTACCCTGACGCCGCAAGGTAATCCCTTGTTTAATCATGGCACGTCTGCCAAATGCATGCAAGAAAACATTTTGTTCTCAACACTTTTCTTTGTGCTATATCTTTATTTGTCAAAGCTCTCAAAAGCTTACAACCCATCATCGTTTTAAACATCTAATGCTCTCAAAAGCATCATCGTTAAAACATGGAAGCTCTCAAAAGCTTATGACTTAACATCGTTTAAAACATCTTTACATCTTTTATTAACAACACAGGACCTCAAAGTCCGAGTGCTCAATCACGAATCCCCTAGACCTTGCAATCAGTCTTAGGTTCGTGGTAGTAGAAAACAACTTAAAACGTTTTAATTTCTTTAAATAGATACCCAGTTTACAACATAACGAACCTTAATACCCCGACGTCTCGGTTATTAAGTTCTATATCTTTGTACATCTTTTTACATCGTTTTACATCTTTTACATCGTTTTACATCCTTTTACATCTTTTACATCGTAATACATCTTTTACATCTTTTACATCGTTTTACATCCTTTTACATCGTATTACATCTTTTACGTCATTAAGAAAAACTCACAGCAAATCCTTTCTACTTGAAATTCGTTGGTAAAACGTCAAATCATAGAAAATCCACTTTTCCTTTGGAAACTCATTTTTCCAAAATAACGTCAAATCATCAACAACTTCTTTTTATTGAAACTTCAACTCTAATAAATCAATTCAAATTAAATCTCTTCTCAACATAAGTACTGCTGTTTTTAAACTCTCACCGTAAATAATTTCGAAACTTGCCGTCGTTTAGCATTTTCAAAGAAAACGTCTTTAAGTCAAACTTTGACATTTCTTCTAAAATAATTTTCTTACATAATAAATAAAGTCTTTTCGAATATTAATATCATAAAATCACTTTTTATAATATCTCGGAATTTCTTGTGTAAAAATTAACAGTACTAAAAAAATTTCACGGTTACGCTCTCACCGTGACTCGTAAATTTCTTTTACACTAATAAGTCCTCAAAATAATTATATTTCCCAAAACTCATTATTTTTCCAAAAATCATATTTTCCTCTACTATTATATTCCAACATTCCCCATAAAACGTTGAATATAACTTTCACAGCTTATTAAATCTTTTATCTCATTAATCGGTTGTGCACTGACCACTGTCAGGCCTCTCAAACAACATTCAACATTCAACAACATCATCATAATTATATCCCCAGGCAGATCATGCATCATAACAACATAATATACTACTGCAGATAATTAAAAGCAGATCAATCATCAATACACAGATAAACAACACATCGTAAACAACGTAAACAATTAATCACAAACCACATATAAATCATATAAGCCACACTAAAAGCAAATAGTTATAGAGAAAATCCCTCAGGTAAGCTCCCTTACCTCTTGAAGACTCAAACTAACATTTTCAAACAACCTCCCGATTTAATCCGATTTCCTCCGTCGGCTTTAGGTCAAACCAACCCGATTGATTCCTTCAAACAAATTGCAATCAAATCAAACCACAACATACTTAACTCATGAGGGTTAGGTTTCGGCCAAGGGCTGACTTTTAGTGTTCAAAATCCTTAAAATTTCTAATCATGATTAAGTCATGGATTAATGATCCTTGATTAACCTAAATCATAGATTAATGACTAAACAACTAAGTTTCAAACTCAAAACTTCATAACTCTTTTATACAAGGATTCGGCCTTGACATGATCATAGGGCTAGGGTTCTTAATTTAATAAACCAACTTGGATTTATTAAGCATACATACTAATAGCTTGATTACTAAGATCATTAATGAAAACTTTGAACAAACTCATCTAGTTCCAACAACTAGGGTTTTGGCCAAGTCCATAAATTAGGGAAAGAAATTTCTCATGATCTTATGCTTCTAGATGATGAAAATAGAGATGATTATAAGATCATAGCAATTGGTTTCATGTCAAAAGGATTTTTCTAGAATTAGTTATGAATTTTCAAAGTTCTAGATCTAGAAACTTAAAAGTGATGAACAACTATGAAATAAACTTTGAATCAAGAAATTGATTGAAGAACATAGACATGATTAGAGAAGAAGAATAGGATTCACCTCTTTAAGATCAAAAACAAGTGAAGATCCAAGAACTTTCTTCACAAACTTGACATTCAAAGACTTATGAACTTTAGGTTTTTGAACAAAAGGCAATAGAAACTAAGTGAAAGGTGAGGAAGGGTATTTATAGACATGTGGGATGCGCCACTTTTGAGGACCAAGTAGAAAGGAGGTGGCTTTTCAAAGGATTAAAGTGCAAATAACTCATAGGGACCATTTTGCAAAGATTCCAAAAGTTTAAGGACTAGTTTGCAAATTGTCAATAGTTTGACATGATGGCCATGTGCCACATTAAATGTGGTCTTATCACTACAACAGATTAGACTTTAGATAGCGTTTCCGTATGCCTTTTAATAGCGTTTGTAACCGCTATCTATTCTACCGCTATTAAAACTCGTTAGCAAAGATATCATTTAGGAACTGCTATTAATAGGTGACTTTAGATAGCGTTTGTACACGGAAACGCTATCTAAAGTCTGACTTTAGATAGCGTTTCCTTATACAAACGCTATCTAAAGTCTGACTTTAGATAGCGTTTCCTTATACAAACGCTATCTAAAGTCTGACTTTAGATAGCGTTTGTACAAGGAAACGCTATCTAAAGCCCCTTTTTTTTTAATTTTATTTCTTAACTTTTACATCCATTATTCCTGCATATTTACACAAAAAAACCACAATTGTTGCAGTCAACACAATTGTTCAAAATGTGTTCAAAATATAAGTGTTCAATGCAAGACTTGCATGTGTCTCAGGCAAAGAAACCAAGAACTATACAATCAAAGTGCAACACTATACAAAGCAACTATATATATATATATATAACCAGATATAAGTACACCACTGTTTCTAAAGTATTCAAATTCACACGAGTAAGACAAAATCAAAGTGCAGCAACTATACCGGATCTCAATCCTTAAGAAACCAAAATCGAAAAACCAACATACATCTACAATTAATCTACATTTACAGACTTCTGTTTGTTTTTCATGAGACCAAGACAACACCAAAGTAATGTGTCGAAATGTGATCCAAAGACTACGTAGCATACATACTGCATTTCCACCACAAAGACTAACTTTGTTACATTGGGATACAAGCAGACTAATTAGGTAAATACTAATCGTAGCAAGAAACAGAATTCAAATCAAGCATTAACAAAGTGTAACAAAAATAATAAGTTTGAACTTATTTTCTCCTAGCAATGCAGCACATCAACTCGAAGGCATGTACCAAGGAAAAACAAATACATAGATAGTTTGGGGTTGATAAATATAAAGCATTATTCACATACCAATGAGTATTGCTGCAACCATCGTGATCAATTTGACATAATCAAACGAACTTTTCAACAATATAGCGACACCACTCTTCCTTGACTTGAGATAGTTGAGCAGTGGAGTATGTGGAGCATTTGAAGTCGGGAAGCACTGCGACATAAAAATTAAATAAAGTAAGTTACAATTGCTAAAACATTTGAACAATCTGGTTAAAAGCTAAGTAAACAACATACCGCCATTGGTATTTTAACTTGGTTCTCGCAAGATAGTCTCCTTCATGAAACGCATGACATAGTACCCACAATCTGTATTGTTGGGTTGTCTTGGGCACTATAAAAAATAAAATAGTAAATCAATATAGTTTTTTTTATCTAATTGCGCATTAAGTTTTTGCAAATATACCGTATCTGAATCCATTTAATGTTGGTTGCCTTTAAACGCGGCACCTTAGCTCCGATATTTGCGCGATAAACTTGCAAACCACTAATCACAAAATCAAACAGACTTCATTAAGAAACATATTTTCAATCATCACAAACACACGCATGCTCACGACGTAACGTAATCATAGAAAATCGAAATATAAAAACATGCTTACGTATCGAACGGATTCTTTAATTCTCGGGCTATCCCTAGGATCAACATACAAGGGATCCGGATAGTAAATAATCTCTTCAACAATATTTATCGCAAGACAAAGACCCAATGATTCCTACAAAAATGTTGAGATAACAAATCCTAAGCACCTCAACTTTTATGTAATTCATTATTTTGAATTAAGTCCTATAGGATAAGCGACTCACCCAACATTGCATGGCGCTAAAAACAAGGGCTGATATTCTCTTTCTTTAGTTGCAAACCGGTCAGCTAGATACGTTGTCCGTGAATCCCTCCCCAAGTAGCCGTATGTATTTGTTTGGTGTGGGGACAAGAACAGAAACCTCCTCGTTATTTCCTTTGGAAGCAACAATTCTTCATACAAATACCTTCAATTAAAATATAAAAATGGATTACACCAATGACATACATCAATATTTAAATGGAAAGACTAAAAAATATTGTACACTTTAAACCTGATTTATTACCCGATATATGCGGAAATAACGGAGGCAGATACCCATTCATGATTTACAACTTCTCTCCGATATTTTCAGTATTGAGCATCTCAATGAAATGGTTGCCAAAAATATTTTGTTCCATCTCTACGTACAATTGGTCAAAGCATTTTTCATATTCTTTCGTTCATGTATTTTAAGGAAATTCAAATATTCCGGAGAAGTTGTAGTTGAACCAAATTGTAGGTGGGTTGGCCTCGTGAGTTGCCTCCTTTATTTTCCCGGGGTTGTAATTGACTCCTTTGTATATCCGGACACTCGCCCTTGCCTTTAGCTTTTGCGGGTGCCTGGAAATTTTGCATTTCAATATGCCGTTAGTGATCAACTAATGTAATCCATATATGCCGTATATGAAAAGGTGGAAAAATGCAATTACATACCATATTAATTACAACCACGAGATCAATTGGCCATGCCACATAAGTACCTATTGCATCTCCCTCATCATCACATCATCTGCATCAACGATAGGTACCGGCAATGGCGCATCCCCCTCGGTTGCAACATCAACTCCAACTTTCACATGGTTAAGGGGTACTGGTCCAAAGTGTGCAGGTGTAACACCCGGCTCATTGTATACTTTACCCATAGCAACCATACGATAGTTTGGGGTCGATAAATATAGCTGACATGAGTTGATGCCCTAATCCAATGATAGATTAATAAGTGTGAATTAAGGCATCCAATTGAATGTATTTAATCGCGAATGCAATACTAGTAAAAAAAAAAGGCATGCATTACCTCTCGAAGCCTTGCCGCGATGGTAGAGTGCAACTATCTTTGACGCTTGCTTGGCTGTGAAATTAGCCCCGCCTCTCCTCATCATCCTTTTGTTTCAGCCTTTTCTTCCAAAATGTTCAATCTATCGGAGAGTTGAGACACCAATGTCTCCCACTTTTTCGCTTCCGAGTTATTTCTTGCACGACCTTCGGGTGGGAAGTAATCTTTTGTGAGACGCCGAAACCCACACCCCTAACACGCCCAGGGTTCTCTCGGCACACCTATGGCTTTGGCAAGAATATCCTGGCGACCAAAGTCTTCTATCTCTCCCTCTACCGCAGACTGTGACAGTTCCTCCTGACACATAGTTATTGGTGAAATGCAAATGTTAAAATTATTATATATTATCATATGAAAATAACAATTGATAATGTAATCGTTAGTCTACTAACACATTTATTCCACACGGTCTGCGTATTTTTGTTGTCAATTACACCCGCCTTGTTCTCGCGGGCTTTCCTCCACACAATATGGCGTTTAATTTTCTTAACTTCTGGCCCCGCCTCCTGTATCTGTATATTGAGATAATATAAATTAACCAAACAGTTTAAAAGTCATATTTACCACAAATGCAGTTAAATATATATATATATATATACATACCAATTCATCCTCAATGTCAGCATACCCCTTACGTGATGCTTTGTAAGGGCATGCAGGATCTAACGCCCTGTTGCGATTTTCATTGCTTAATTTCTATTCAGACACATATAAGTAATATTAATACATGGTTAATGCCATATGTACGTATTGCTATAAAATTATAAGGACTAACGTGATATTAAACATACCAGGAATTGAGCATCTCCCCGTGCGTATTGCTATGAAATCGTCCACTCATCCCTTGATATGTGTGGATATTTTGATGGAGGCTCCTCATTGATATTCCCGTTGGCATCTCTTAGAAATTTTTGGTCAATCTAGTTCTGAATGCCCTATGTAGGTTACCAGCTTCCTGAAGTACAAATTTTTTCCGAGATTCATCAACATTAAAAGACATCTGCAAAACAATATAAACAACGTGTCAAAGTAAGTATGTTTACATAGTTTACAATATAATTTATAAATTTTAACAATTACCTGTACATCAGCCCATATGCTCTCTTTGAAACCATCCAAAGCTTCATCCTTCCAATTAGAACAAATAATTGGGACCGTTTGCCGAACAACGGCCCCAATGTAACTCTTCAATATTTTACCATTAGCACGAATAGGTTGGTCCAAAGAATTCCATTCAACCTAATAAAAATAATAAAGTAATTAAATCTAGATATCAAACAACATTATGAAATCCTTAGATTAGTAAGTAAATTACATCAAATTTTTGTCCTTTACACCGTGCGCGGATGGCCGCCTTCATAACTGTTGGCCCACGTCTCGCCGCTTTGGCATCACTAGAATTACTTGAAGATGCCATTTACCTACAAAAATATTAGATACAAGTAAAACATCAATGGACATTAATATAACATTAATTGATGCAAAATATAAAACAACTATGAATAACAAAATCAACACTAGCATTACCGGAAGATGCTAACTATAATATAAAAGGATCAGAAAGTTCATTTAAACACAAACACTACATACATGTTTAAGTCAACCTTTTTCTTTTCTTCATTTGATTGAGATTTGTTTGTCCTTTATTAGTACGAAATGGTGGATTGACCAAAAGCCCCTCATCATGATCATCTCTCATATACATACCATCATCCCTAGTTGGATCAATCTCAAGTGATTGTAATGTCCCGACGAAAGGATCATCTTCAATATCAACATCTCGATGGTCTTGATCATCAACATTAGTAATTATTTTGTTAGTCAAAAGAACAATGGACCTTTTCATATCAGCTGGATCAGTGACATAGAACACTTGTTGAGCTTGAGATGCTAATATAAAAGGCTCATCTTTATACCCCACCCTATTAAGATCCACCTGCATGAACCCTGACTCATCAATCTGAACACCGTTATTATTGTCAACCCACTTGCAACCAAACACACCAACCTTAAACTTTGTGTAATCCAACTCCCATATGTATTCAATGACGCCGAAGTATGACATATTTGCATATATCGGGTTTCTGTCTTTGGCACTTGAGATATGCATCGACTGAGCTACTAGAGTCACACCACTGTTTTGCATTGTACTCCGACCATCTTGTTCTTTTGTATAGAATGTGTACCCATTAATTTGATAACCGTGGTAAGAGAACACATGCAAACTTGGACCTTTGGCTAACCATCTCAATCTATTTGAAATCAAGTATCATTTTCAGTCAACTCTGCATAAATGTGATCTCTTAGCCACGTTATAAAACAACGATTGTGTTCTCTAGTTAGCCAATTTTGATTCTTATTTGGATACAAACTCTTAAGCATGTCCTTGTGTTTTTCAACATATGGCTCAACCTCAGCGGCATTGTGCGGAACATATAAGTGTGCTTGCTCCCATTCTCGTCCTTGTTATAGTCACTATTTCATTTCCAGTAATTCCTTGCCCCATCATTCTCCATGTGTGACGAGACTTTGGCAGCCCTCTAGATTAAGCATTTGATAGATCTTCGGTACAGAATTCAACAGATACTTCGACAATAAACCGTTCAACAATACAACCTACTGTTCGAGATCGTATTTTCACATACCCTTTTAATATCTTCATATAACGCTCAATCGGGTACATCCATCTCATATAAGCTGGCCCACACAGTTGTGTCTCTCTAACAAGGTGAATGGTTAGATGAACCATTATGTCAAAGAATGAAGGTGGAAAGTACATCTCAAGCTCGCATAAAGTCACAACAATTTCTCTTTGCAATGATGGCAACTTCCCAGGGTCAATCACTTTGCTGCAAATTGCCTTGAAGAAGAAACAGAGTTTAGTTAAGGCCCTCCGCACTTTGTTAGGTAAAATAGACCGTATACCAATGGGTATCAACTGCTCCATGAGAACATGACAATTGTGGGACTTTAGACCTTTTAACTTGAGATCTTTCATCGATACGAGGTTCCTAATGTTTGAAGAGTACCCTTCCGGAACCTTAACTCCTTCAAGAAACTTACAAAAAACAGTTTTTTCTTTTCTAGATAGAGTGTAAGCAGCCGGAGGAAGATATGTACTTTTACCCTTCTTCGTCGGTCCCAATTCTCTTCTTATTCCCATACTAACCAAGTCCAACCTTGCATTGATGCCATCTTTAGTCTTCCCTGGCACATTGAGTAACGTACCAATGACACTATCACAGATATTTTTTTCAACGTGCATCACATCGAGGAAATGTCTTACATATAATGATTTCCAATATGGCAACTCAAAGAAAATCAAACTTTTCTTCCACCCTCTTGTGACAATATCTCTCGCAAAAGGTTTACCGAATTGGATATTCAAATCCTTTACCTTTTCAAAAAGTTGATCACCCGTCAAAGGTGAAGGCACTCTACCTTCTTCCGAGTTCCCATTGAACGCCTTTCTCCACCACCGGTAATGATGACTTGGATGCAAAAATCTACGATGCCCAAGAAAGACATTCTTCTTACAATGTTCTAACCGCATCCAATCCGTACCCTCTTCACATATAGGGCATGCACACTGATCCTTGATGCTATATCCTGACAGATTACCGTAGGCTGGAAAATCATTAATTGTCCCAAACAACATAGCTCTCAAATTGAAACTTTCTTCCTTATACCCATCATACACCTCCACACCTGTCTCCCACAGTTGTTTCAAGTCTTCAATCAAAGGAGTCAAATAGACGTCTATATCATTTCCTGGTTGTTTGGGGCCGTAAATTAACATAGATAACATCATAAATTTGCGCTTCATGCATAGCCATGGGGATAGGTTGTAAATCACCAAAATCACAGGCGGCATCTTGTGAGAGCTACTTTGAACACCATGCGGGTTAAATCCGTCAAGAGTAGCCAATGCAAGTCGTAGGTTTCTTGAATCGTGCCCAAAATCGGGATAATCATGATCAAATTTCTTCCATTGCGGAGAATCTGCCGGTGCCGCAGCTTGCCATCTTTGATCCTTTTATCCTCATGCCATGTCAAGTGCTTTGAATCTTCGAACTACGGTACATGCGCCTAAATCTGGGTATTATGGGAAAATACCACACAACCTTCTCTGGATCTGATTCTTTCTTCTTATATCGTGAGGCATTACATTTAGGACACATCTGTAACGATGCATATTCATTCGAAATAAAATGCAATCGTTAGGACAAGCATGTATCCTCTCGTAGCTCATGCCAATAGAGCGTAACATTTGTTTAGCCTCGTATGTCCGACTAGGAAGCACATTATCATCCGGCAACATGTCTTTCAATAGTGTGAGTAAGTCCGTAAAGCTCTTATCAGTCCATCCGTTGCCCGATTTCAAGTTATACAACTTTAACATCGCCGACAATCTTGTGAATTTAGTACATCCATCATACAATGGTTGCTCCGCATCACTTACCAACCTCCCAAACATTTGTGGACAATCCCGAAGATCCTCTTCAACAAAGCATTTGCAATGTCTTCAAAACGATCGCCCTCATAAGTATTTGTGTCGGTATCGTATGATGAATATCTCACACGATTCCTCATTTCACTAGACTCAGCTCTTGTCTCACCATGTTTTGTCCAACATGTATAACTTTGATCGATTCCATTACACACTAAATGTTCTTCCAAATCGGCTGCACTAACTCGCCTTTGCATAACAACAATCTAAACAAGGACATATGATTGTATTAGGGTTTTTCGCATGCCGAACTGCAAAACTAATGAACTCTTTCACCCCATCCTCATACTCCTTCGTTAAACGATTGGCGGACATCCATTTCCGATCCATGCTTTTCCGATCTACAAAAATATTTATTAAACATATTTACTTTGAGTTTAGAGTGGTTGAGGTCTACATGCAATGTATACTGATTAAAGGAATGAAAGGCTGCAAACAAAACACATTGTCGCCGAGTATTCTTCAAGGAACCAAGTGTCGACTTGTTGATGAGTGTGATTCCACATCATCTTTGTCTATCATTTTGCATGCATTTTCATGTAGTTTAGGCATATTTTTATTAGATTTTAGGTTAATTTTCCTTTGGAACGGGTAAGGCGGTTTTCGTGTGTTGTTTTTGGATATCAAGGGTAAAATGCTCAAGATCAACCATGATGAAGTTTGGATAAAGATAGGGCTTTAAAAGTGCAGAAAATGAGCCAAACAGAGCCCATCACGGCCTAGCCGTGATGCCCATCACGGCCATGATCGAGCAAAACTGAAAAAGAAGAAAGGCTGAAGTCAGAGTCTGTCACGACCTGGCCGTGATATCCATCACGGCCGTGACCCAAAACCACCACAAGTCAGAGCACATCACGGCCCAGCCGTGAAATTCTTCACGGCCATAACAGAGGGCTCGCGACGCGAGCATAGGCTCGCCTCGCGAGAGAATGGAATTTCGCAGAGCAACCAGAAGCAGAGACCGTCACGGCCTGGCCGTGATATCCATCACGACCGTGACCCAAAACCACCAAAATCTGAGCACAGAACATTAAATTAAATGATATTAAAAAGCAATGATTCCATCCCCACAGCAAGTATCTTTATAGCATGCTCCTGGATGTGCTACAACAGCCATTGTGGCCTTGCTGCTTTTTCTAATAAAGCCTAAATCTAATACCATGGGAGATTTAGGTGTAGGAACTTTTTTTAGCACATCAATTTACATGATTACTGAGCTGTTATTACTTACTACCTAACTGTAATTATACCCATCAAATAAATTCCTTTCATGTAAGTCAACCTACTACCAAACCATATCTTCAATAGGATGAAAAAGTCATGTCACACCAAGTCCTCTCCTCCTCTATCTGGAATTTTTTTTCCTAACACTAATGTTACCTAGGTGAATATTTATATCTATACCATCTCATATCTGCAATAATTCCATCTCCATATTATATTTGAACTCATTTTTTTTTTTCGTATATTTATATTATTCTAAATCGGACAAGTAATCCTTCCGATAATCACTAATGCCAAGTAGCCCCACCAACAATGCCACACTTGCTAAATGCAGTAAAAGGTAGTCTATAGCTTTTCTTTCCAACTTTATCTTCAGTGTTATATATGTAGCATGAGTCAATTTCACTTATTTCGGGCTTGAGACGGAAAAACTGAACAAGCTTTGATATGACATTATTCATGCAACTAATTATTAATGATATATAGTCGAATTATTCATTTTATGCTTCTTACAGCAAATGTAAATTATCACTGCATATAAAAAGACCATTTATATGCTAATAAGGGAAGTGTAACTTGAAAAAGTTATACTAGCATCTTTAACATAGTCTTATCAAGCATAACAAATTGGAAGATATAGAACAAGTTATCAAAAAGGAGCTAAGAACTAAACCTGGCTCCCAATGTCAATGCAGTTCAATTGATGTCCTTTTGTTGTGTTCCAGAAGCGAATGCACCTATCGGCCAGTTCCACCTCCCGATGCAAGGAGGCCACTCGGGTGAGGTGACCAAGCAATGGCCTTCCAAAATCCACATGCATCGGGAAAACAAATGAAGAAAGCATTGAAATTGACTGACCTTGTTGCGGACTTGGATGGATTGTGAGTAGAGAAAAGAGATTGAGATAGGAAGAAGCTTGGAAAGCAATGGATCAAGCTTGGAATCGCCGCATAGAGTCAAACGAGTATGGCCACCTCTACGCAGATGGTGGCTCCGACGTGTTGGGGCAGCGGAGGCGTCTATTGCACGATCTTAGAGAGAAGAAATTGAAGCTTGGAATAGTGTTACCTGAACCCAACAAGAAAGCCAAGAGAAGACCTAAGAAAATGAAAATGAGGAAGAAACAGAGAGGGAAACCGAGCGCGCGTCTAGTTTTAGTGGGAAGACCTAAGATAGCGTTTCCTACAGGAAACGCTATCTTAGGTGATACCTAAGATAGCGTTTCCTGAAGGAAACGCTATCTTAGGTATCACCTAAGATAGCGTTTCCGTGTGGAACCGCTATCTTTTCCTAAGTGACACTTTTAATAGCGGTTCCACACGGAAACGCTATCTTAGGTTATACCTAAGATAGCGTTTCCCTTAGGGAAACGCTATTAAAAGTCCCCCATCACTTTTAATAGCATTTCCACACGGAAATGCTATTAAAGGTACGTTATTAAAAGTCTATTTTGTTGTAGTGTATCTTTACTCATCTTGGCTGATTTTTCTTCAAACTTTTTGGAAAAACCTAGAAGGATGGAGAAAACTTGAGAACTTAGTAGAATGTTGTAGAATCTTGGAGAATATGGTGGAATTGTGTGGAAATTTCAAGAATCATCTTGATTCTTCCAAACTAAGGCAGACCCCACTCCATATTGGGCCTGCGCATGGGCTTCATAAATTTGGGCTTGAATTCATCTTTGTGGGGCCCACTTTAGATTTAAGCATTAAGCTTAAGATAGGAAACTTATATGGCTTCAAATGGGCTTTATGAAACTTAAGTCATGGGTAAGGATTTTGGGCCTCAAAGACACGGTCCTATATGGATTTGGAACAAGGATTCTAGCCCAATTCACTTGAAAAAACTTAGAAACTAACTCAGGGACAAAAGGGTAATTAACAGAAAGTTCAGGGACTAAAGCGTAAAATCCATAAATTTTAACTTTAACCCTGAAAAACCTTCTAGACTTAAAAATATGATTCATCCACTTTAATCATCTCAAAATCCTAAAATAAACTCTTTATCGGCTCTTAGAAACTCCAAAATCTCTTCCGTCGTCTACCCGATTACGTATTCCGCCCGTAAAACGTAAATTATTTTATTTTTTCTGAAAAAATTCTAAAAATACACACTTGTAGGAAATAAAATAAAAATCTTAAGTCTTTTGTTCCCGAATTAAAATTAGGTTTTCTGAGCAGTAAACTTTTACTGTCAGTGAAAACACAGAAAACGGCAGACCGGTTTCCGTCTGAATTTTCAACCCACAAACTTCCCCGTAACTTATTAAAATAAGTATAACATGGAAATGACCTTGGTTTGTCCAAAATAATTTTATAAGTCTCGGATAAAAATATATATTTATATATTTCTTACCGATATTACGAAGCAACGAAAATCGGGGTGTTACAAGATTAAATGACTCATCATGCAATTAAATGGTTTTTGCACTATGTGTCATACTTTGATAAGAAGAGAAAAATGAATGGATTGGGAAATGGGTAGGGGCTGTCGAACTTGAGCAAGGAGCAAGAGAAGCAGAGAAATTGAACTTTGCCTATGACTCACTCTTTGACATAAATGCAAATAAGGTGATTCATCCATTTGACATAAATGTTCATTTACATTATGTGTCAACTTTTGGTGAGAATAAAAGAAAGAATGGATGTGGTTAATTGGGGTTGCCGTGAGGGTGCTCAAGAGAGGAAAGATTGGATTGAATTTGGGACAACTTGTAATTATAACGAAAGGTTAAGGATAAGTTGGTCTTTTCGTGTGTAAAATATCATGATATTTTTAATTTGTCATCATTACAAATGAGTGGACATGGATGAAGAAGAGAATTATGTGGTGGAGATGGTGTTTAGGAGGTGTGACTGAGTTGTGCACTGTAACACCCTAACCTGGGTCATTACATGATTACCTCGTTGCGGAAAATAAAACTTTATTTCGCTAGTTGCTTTCAGAAAATTTATTTATTTGAGGTAAAAAAAAAAACTCGGGTGTAAAAATTTTCTTCCGCGAATAACTTTAGAACACCTTAATACATACAATAAGTTGTGAAGTCATGTTCTTAAAGAAGTCACCACAACAAACCGTTTTTTATTTTCCAAAGGTCTCAATTTTCAAAAAGAGAAGCTTAAAACAAAGATAATATTACAGCATCACGATCTTACCGACGTTTTCAACATAAAACCCAAAACAAGACTCCTAAGCCGGTCGCTCTACAAGACATTATTGGAAAGACCCCCGTGGTCTTTCCCACGAACAGATATTTCTTTAAGCATCTAAAATCTAAGTCTGCAAGTGACTTAGAGAACTCCTCCGCTTCATCTGTACTAGTACCCCAAGATACAATGGCAATTACTAGAAGAACCTGATATATTTGTAACGGTGAGAAACCAATATATGGATTAAACTCGGTAACTACATGCGCGACTCAAAGGAAAGCATATAAACATATATATTTTCATACAACATCAGTTCTTAAATAAACAAGTAGTCATCATTGGGTTTCATACCCGATCATCATTATTGAAAATCATGCATGTATGCTTCAATAATCGTCGTCTAACTTTTACCTAATCTCTGGAGATCCCAAAACCATGTAAATGAGCTGATCAAGCTCGATAGCCAGGTATATTAAGCACTTCGTGGCATGGAATACTTTATTCATCAAAGAACCATACAAACTTCGTAGCATGGAATACCTTATTCACCAAGGCACCGTACATAAGTTCATAGCACGGAATACCTTATTCACCAAGGCACCGTACATAAGTTCGTAGCACGGAACACCTTATTCACCAAGGCACCATACATAAAACGTGGGCACGTCTGCCAATGAATGCATGTAAAACATTTTATTCTCGTCATTTTTTTCTTGTATAATCTTTCCTTTGCCAAAGCTCAAAAGCTTACGACCAACGTAGTTTCCAATATCTTAAAATATTTTATTATCAACACAGGACACGCAGTCCGAGTGCTTAGTCGCGAAACCCTAGACCGATGCACCAGTCATAGGTTCATGGTAATAGAAAACATCTTAAATGTTTAAATAGTATACACCACGTCTACAGTAGACACCAAGAGGGTTAGGGCGCAACCAAAATAAATCAAAATCAAACAACAACACACTTAACTCAACATGGTTAAGGTTCGGCCTCTTATAAAATTCCAAGTTAGGAAAGGTAAAAATTTTCTAACTTAGGGATTTATGATCCTTAAGCAACTTAAGGCATAGAATCAATGATTTGCAACAAAGAATTGAAACCAAATATTTCAATCCTTCCCATAATCAAATTCGGTCAAGGCACAAAATAGAGCAAGAGATTTTAGTTTGATACAAGGACTTGGATTCAACACAGATACATTGTATATAGATGAGATACAAGATTACTTTCAAGAAAAATGAACAAAACCATCCTACACCCACATGGCATAGGTTCGGCCTTGACACGATACATGGTGAGGAAAAATTTGTTTCCAACAATTTCTTGGATTATGATTATAGGGATGATAATAGGAACATAGAAATTGGTTTCACATTTTTAGGATTTTTCTATGATTTTCAAGATAATTCCAAAGTTTCTAGATCTAGGAATTTGAAGAAATGAACATGGATGAAAAAGGCATGAAACTTGTGACACCCTAACCTGGGTCATCACATGGTTACCCGTTAATCTCATAGCGGAAATAAAACTTAATTTGCTGGTTGCTTTCGGAAAATAATGTTTTCTCAACGTTTCTCTTTTCAAAATATGGTGATAAAATTTTTTCTTCTTTTTAACCTCATAACAACAACAACGAAATAAAACCACACTTAAATACATAATGTATATAAGTCATACAACTATACTGCCTCATATGTTTTCACACCTAGATCATTATCATTTTAGTTTATTCTCAAAACTTAATATAACACAATAGGACCTAAGTTGGTCGTACCTAACAAAGGCTACAACCGATGGAAGCAGCAACAACATGCCCCGAACTAGACAGCCTTCTTGTCGAGATCATACCCCTTGTGCGGCTCTAATATGTTTGTAAGGGTGAGACGCCAATATATGGATTTAACACAATAACCGCATGCGCGACTCAAAGGAAAGCATATAAACATATATATATTTTCATACAACATCAGTTCTTAAATAAATAAGTAGTCATCATTGGGTTTCATACCTGAAACAACATTGTTTGAAAAACTTTGCATGTAAACTTCAATAATCGTCATCTAAATTTTTCCTAATCTTCGGAGATCACAACACCGCGTAAATGAGCTAATCAAGCTCGATAGCCAGGTATATTAGGCACTTCGTGGCATGGAATACTTTATTCATCAAAGCACCATACATACTTCGTAGCACGGAATACCTTATTTATCAAGGCACCGTACATAACTTCATAGCATGGAATACCTTATTCATCAAGGCACCATACATAACTTCGTAGCCCAAATACCCTATCATTAAGGTATTGGACATAGGACGTGGGCACGTCTGCCAATGCATGCATATAAAACATTTTGTTCTCGTCGTTCTCTTCGTGTATAATATTTCCTTTGCCAAAGCTCAAAAGCTTACGACCAACATAGTTTTCAATGTCTTAAAGTCTTTTATTAACAACACATGACACGTAGTCCGAGTGCTTAGTCACGAAACCCTAAACCGATGCACCAGTCTTAGGCTCGCGGATATGGAACTCATGTTTTCCACATCAACTTAGGACACTCAGTCCAATGACACAAATCCCTGATCTACGTGTCCACAGAACACTAGAACCCCGACGTCTCGGTTCCTAGGTTCCTTTATCTGCTTGTAAAATATTTCGCTCAATGAAAAACAAATACAAAACAAAAACTCTGAAAACTTATCCAAGTTTAACGGAATAATTTTACTGAATAAAAGATCCCCTACAGAAATCGTTTTCTGTTAAAACGTTGATAAAACCTGAAAATCATTGATAAATTCTTTTATTTTCCAATTATTTCATTTCTGAAAATAATTCTCAATAAAAGTCAACTTCCAAAAAGTATTTACTAATTCAACTCATAAATTCATAATAATAAAATAATTAATTTTCTCAAAATAAATCAATAAAATTCTGTTTATCACTTAAATAATTTCATTGTCAGGTGTAATTGTTCTAAATGCTATATAATGTTATTTTCGGAACTTAATCACTTTAAATAACATTTTATAATAAAATTGAATTTATTTTGTAAAAATTAGAGCCTGTGAAAAATTTCACAGTTCCGCCCTTACTGTGACTCATAAATTGCTTTTACACTAATAAATCATTAAAAAAATAATATTTTCAATTAATCCTTGTTTTCTCAAACAATTATTTTAAATCATAATATCTTCCAATATCTCTCAATTAAACCCTGAATATTCTTCATATATCTTCTTAAAGCTTTTACCTCGTTTAATTAATTAAGCACCGACCAATGTCAGGCTTCTCAAACAACAATCAACCACAATATCACAAAAATATTTCCAGTTAGATCATGCATCAAACCACATTATAATATGATTGGAGATAAACATTTTAAAGCAAATCAACCATCACAGGTAAAAATAACATAACTTAAACAACTTGAACCAAATTAAACAAGCACCACAACCACAGATAAATAATATAGACCACACACTAATCACATACAGTTATTGGGAAAAATCCCTCAGGTAAGCTCCCCTTACCTCTTGGAGACTCGAACTAACGGTTTCAAACAATCTCCCGATTTGATCCGGTTTCCTCCGTCGGCTTTAGGTCAAACCAACCCGATCGATTCCTTCATAACGAATTGCAACCATAATAAATCAAAATCAAACAACAACACACTTAAATAAAGAGGGTTAGGGTTCGGCCTCTTCTAAAATTCTAGGTTAGGAAAGTTAAAAATTTTCTAACTTAGGGATTTATGATCCTTAAGCAACTTAAACATGATTAAGCACTTAATCCAAAATCATGAATTAAGAACTTTGAATGAAACTCATCTAGCTCCAAGAACTAGGGTTTTCGGTTCTCACAATACCAAAAGGCTAGGGATTTTGAAGTCTTCTCAACTCTTGGATTCAACAAACATACATAACATAAAGTTGGATTTAAGTGTCACAAGACAACTTTGAATAAAAAAATTCATCCAACAACAAAAATTAGGGTTTCAGCCCTTTTGAAACAAATAAGCTAAGGTTTGATTTTTCTTTCTCAAATCACTTGTATACAATAGCTATCATGATATCAAGAGATTAAATCATGAATCATGCCTTAAAGTTGAAACAAAATCCAAGAACACCTATTTGACATATGTTCGACCTGGCTTAGAAAAATAGGGAAAAAATTTCTCATGATCACCTGCTTCTAGATGATAAATATAGAGATGATTATGAGATCATAGCAATTGGTTTCATGTCAAAAGGATTTTTCTAGAATTAGTTATGGATTTTTGAAGTTAGCTTCATGAACTTTGAAACAAAATGAAGAACATGACGAACACAAGCATAAATCCATAAAAGTTGTGAAGAGAAAGGCTTTAAATGACAAGATGAAGAGTTGTTACATCTTGATGATCAAAGAAAATGATGATTTGGATGGTGTTCTTCACAAAATCACCTTGATGTTCTAAGTGTTCATGAGAAGTTTAGAGAGAAAGATGAAGATGATGAGGATTTAGAGCAGTTTCGATAATTTGGACATATCTCTCAATATAATTGTCCGTTTTTGATGATCTTTATGTCGTTGGAAAGAAGAGAGAAATAGGAACAACTTTCATGTAGAAAATTTCCGAGTTTCATAACTGAAAATGGTCAGAATCGCTATTCAAAATCTGGCGAGTATGAACACCTATGGTTGTTCTTGGAGTTCTTAAGAGAAAAGCTTGAACTTTGGAGAGAAATGGCATAAAATGAAATGAAGAAGTTGCCTAAGTGTGTTATGACAAAGGAACCATGGGTTTTGGGGGGTAATTTGGTCAAAAATTACAATGGCATGGCTTGCAAAATTCATGGAAAGCTAGGGGTAAAATCGTCCTTTCCATGCAAAAATATCCTATTGTCATAAATGCGCCATTATGGCCATTATGACTTGGATAAGATCATCATAAATGCTCATCACATCAGTCACATCAGTCATTTCAGCTCCGTTGCTGACTCCCTGATTCATCTGACTTAGGTTTTCCTAGAGATACCTCGACGTTTTCGCCCGCAGCAAATATAATATTATATTTTTATGCTAAATTTTTCAAAACTTCCAGTATCGTAGAAAATACGATAAAAACATTATTCATCTCGTTCATGAATTAAAATTAGGTTTCCGGAGTAGTAAACTTTTACTGTCAATAAAAATGCAGAAAACGGCAGACCGATTTCCGTCTGAATTTTCAACCAAAAACTTTCTCGTAACCCTATGAAAATTAATATAACATGGAAATGACCTTGGTTTATCCAAAATCATTTTCTAAGTCTCGGATAAAAATATATATGTTTATATATTTATTACCGATATTAGAAAGCAGCGAAAAATCGGGGTGTTACAGACTACCCCTCTTAAAAAAATTTCGTCCTCGAAATTTCGTGACACGAAGCTAGATAGGATTAAAAGATCCTGAAGCCTTACTTTCACAAGAAAGCATATATATAGAAAAAATTTTATCGATCTGATAAGATTATAAGAATATATTGTGCATGATAGATTCTCTAATAGGTTCATGGATGTAAAAATGCATGATCGGTACACATTTACAAACTTGAATATAATAAAGCTCCTTCTTTCACAAGAATTTTATTAACAATTATTTAAAAAGAACAACAGTCCGATCAGAATTCAGACTGGATCACTTCCGCCAAAAGTAAAAGTGACTAAATTAAGTCTCATCAATAAACTCTTTTTATCAAGAAAGTGTCTATCCTGAACAGCAACAGGCCAGTTCAAGCAAATAGAATTGACAGTAACTGACTTAGCAATAGGGGTTGGAAAAATCAGAACATACGAAAATGAAGAAACAAGAAATTTCAAGATATTCACACACAATTCATCGAAATAAAAGTATGAATTGCACCCGAATTCAAAAAAGTAAATTTAAGAGATTATCATCGTAGTTTGAAGTCTTAGCTCCCCACACATTATAAACTCTACCCTCAGTCTTTGGCTTATCAGTTCTGGTGTTATTGACAGCAAGTCCACGTTTTGGTGCATTGTAATCCCTCGACAGATGTCCCACTTGATCACAATATCACAATTAAAGCACTTGATTCCCCTCATTGGACATTTATCAGCCATATGGCTTATATTCCCACAATTGTAACACCTCCTGACATGGCCTAGGTTTTGATTCTTCTGACCTCCATTTCCCGGTGCAGAATTATTAGGGCGATATTGGTGCTGATTTTGGTTAATTCTCGGTGGTCGGAAGTATGGTTTTCTTTGGATTTTCTGCTCCTCCTTATTCTGATTTTGAAACTGGTCCTTGAAATGGGAGGATCCTCCAACAGTTCCTCCATTGTCTCTTTCTTTCCTCATTAGCTCCACCTTCCTACACTTCTCGACTAAGGCTTGGAAATTTCGGATTTCCAATGGTAGTACTGATTCCTTAATCTCAAAACGCAATCCTTTTTCAAAACGCTCGCACTTCCAATCTTCGCATGGGTTGTTCTGGAAAAAGCGAAAATACTTAGCAAGTGATTCAAACATCGCCGCATACTCTCCAAAAGTTAAATTACTCTGTTGAGGTTGCAGCAATTCTTGCTCCTTCTCAGCTCATGCACTTTGAGGAAAATACTTGTTTAAGAAGCTGGTTCGGAATACTTCGCAAGTAATCTCCTGATTCTCGGCTTCCAATAGTTGTTTGGTGCCCTTCCACCAATACTCAGCATCGCCCACCAACAGAAAAGTGGCATAAGATACCTTCACTCCCTCAGGACTATGAATCAGCTTAAAAATTTTCTCTAACTCCGGAATCCATAAGTCAGCTTTCACAAGATCCACATCTCCATGAAACTGTGATGGATCTTGACGCCTAAAAGCAGTTAAATTCTTGCCTTCAACAGCTGTTGCTCACTCGAACTGTGCTGTTGGTTTCGGGGCATTCATGGATGCAGTCTAATTAGCAATCGCAGCTGCTACATTTTCCATCACCTGAGCCGCATAATCCGCTCTTGCTTCATAAGCTTCATTCATGTTACCACGACCGCCAACACGACCACCTCTACGGCCTCTTCCACAGTCGCGTCCACGTCCAGCTTCTGGTTCAACAACTGGTTCCATAACTGACCTATAAACCACAATCAGTTAAACCAAAAACAAGAAACTGAAACATAAACATAGTCATTACCACACATTACTTCTAAGAAGTAATTCCAAACATATCTTAATCAGAGAACACACAACAGACCTATTTCCCAACATTCCCGAAAGACTCGACCAACTCTGATACCACTAATGTGACACCCTAACCTGGGTCATCACATGGTTACCCGTCAATCTCATAGCGGAAATAAAACTTAATTTGCTGGTTGCTTTCGGAAAATAATGTTTTCTCAACGTTTCTTTTTTCAAAATATGGTGATAAAATTTTTTTTCTTCTTTTTAACCTCATAACAACAACAACGAAATCAAACCACACTTAAATACATAATGTATATAAGTCATACAACTATACTGCCTCATATGTTTTCACACCTAGATCATTATCAGTTTAGTTTATTCTCAAAACTTAATATAACACAATAGGACCTAAGCTGGTCCTAGCTAACAGAGGCTACAACCGATGGAAGCAGCAATAGCATGCCCCGAACTAGACAACCTTCTTGTCGAGATCATACCCCTTGTGTGACTCTAATATGTTTGTAAGGGTGAGACGCCAATATATGGATTTAACACAATAACCGCATGCGCGACTCAAAGGAAAGCATATAAACATATATATATATATATATATATATATATATATATTTTCATACAACATCAGTTCTTAAATAAACAAGTAGTCATCATTGGGTTTCATACCCGAAACATCATCGTTTGAAAAACTATGCATGTACACTTCAATAATCGTCATCTAACTTTTTCCTAATCTCCAAAGATCACAACACCGCGTAAATGAGCTGATCAAGCTCGATAGCCAGGTATATTAGGCACTTCGTGGCATGGAATACTTTATTCATCAAAGCACCATACATACTTCGTAGCACGGAATACCTTATTTATCAAGGCACCGTACATAACTTCGTAGCACGGAATACCTTATTTATCAAGGCACCGTACATAACTTCGTAGCATGGAATACCTTATTCATCAAGGCACCATACATAACTTCGTAGCCCAAATACCCTATCATTAAGGTATCCGACATAGGACATAGCATGAATACCCTATCATTAAGGCATCATACATAACTTCGTAGCCCAAATACCCTATCATTAAGGTATCCGACATAGGACGTGGGCACATATGCCAATGCATGCATATAAAACATTTTGTTCTTGTCGTTTTCTTCGTGTATAATATTTCCTTTGCCAAAGCTCAAAAGCTTACGACCAACGTAGTTTTCAATGTCTTAAAGTCTTTTATTAACAACACAGGACACGCAGTCCAAGTGCTTAGTCACGAAACCCTAAACCGATGCACCAGTCTTAGGCTCGCGGATATGGAACTCATGTTTTCCACATCAACTTAGGACACAAAGTCCACAAAAATCATTGCAGGACACTCAGTCCAATGACACAGATCCCTGATCTACGTGTCCACAGAACACTAGAACCCCGACGTCTCGGTTCCTAGGTTCGTTTATCTGCGTGTAAAACATTTCGCTCAGTGAAAAACAAATACAAAACAAAAGCTCTGAAAACTTATCCAAGTTTAACGGAATAATTTTACTGAATAAAAGTTCTCCTACAGAAATCCTTTTCTGTTAAAACGTTGATAAAACCTGAAAATCATTGATAAATTCTTTTATTTTCCGATTATTTCATTTCTGAAAATAACTCTCAATAAAAGTCAACGTCCAAAAAGTATTTACTAATTCAACTCATAAATTCATAATAATAAAATAATTAATTTTCTCAAAATAAATCAATAAAATTCTGTTTATTACTTAAATAATTTCTGTCAGATGTAATTGTTCTGAATGCTATATAATGTTATTTTCGGAACTTAATCACTTTAAATAACATTTTATAATAAAATTGATTTTATTTTGTAAAAATTAGAGCCTGTGTAAAATTTCACAGTTTCGCCCTTACTGTGACTCATAAATTGCTTTTACACTAATAAATCATGAAAATAATAATATTTTCAATTAATCCTTATTTTCTCAAACAATTATTTTAAATCATAATATCTTCCAATATCTCTCAATTAAACATTGAATATACTTCGTATATCTTAAAGCTTTTACCTCGTTTAATTAATTAAGCACCGACCAATGTCAGGCTTCTCAAACAACAATCAACCACAATATCACAAAAATATTTCCAGGCAGATCATGCATCACAACACATTATAATATGATTGCAGATAAGCATTTTAAAGCAAATCAACCATCACAGGTAAAAATAACACAACTTAAACAACTTGAACCAAATTAAACAAGCACCACAACCACAGATAAATAATATAGACCACACGCTAATCACATACAGTTATTGGGAAAAATCCCTCAGATAAGCTCCCCTTACCTCTTGGAGACTCGAACTAACGGTTTCAAACAATCTCCCGATTTGATCCGGTTTACTCCGTCGGCTTTAGGTCAAACCAACACGATTGATTCCTTCATAACGAATTGCAACCATAATAAATCAAAATCAAACAACAACACACTTAAATCAAGAGGGTTAGGGTTCGGCCTCTTCTAAAATTCTATGTTAGGAAAGTTAAAAATTTTCTAACTTAGGGATTTATGATCCTTAAGCAACTTAAACATGATTAAGCACTTAATCCAAAATCATGAACTAAGAACTTTGAATGAAACTCATCTAGTTCCAAGAACTAGGGTTTTCGGTTCTCACAATACCAAAAGGCTAGGGATTTTGAAGTCTTCTCAACTCTTGGATTCAACAAACATAAATAACATAAAGTTGGATTTAAGTGTCACAAGACAACTTTGAATAAAAAAATTCATCCAACAACAAAAATTAGGGTTTCGGCCCTTTTGAAACAAATAATATAGGGTTTAATTTTTGCTTCTCAAATCACCTGTATACAATAGCTATCATGATATCAAGAGATTGGCTTAAAGTTGAAACAAAATCCAAGAACACCTATTTGACATAGGTTCGGCCTAGCTTAGAAAAATAGGCAAGAAATTTCTCATGATCACCTGCTTATAGATGATGAATATAGAGATGATTATTAGATCATAGCAATTGGTTTCATGTCAAAAGGATTTTTTCTAGAATTAGTTATGGATTTTTGAAGTTAGCTTCATGAACTTTGAAACAAAATGAAGAACATGATGAACACAAGCATAAATCCATAAAAGTTGTGAAGAGAAAGTCTTTAAATGGCAATATGAAGAGTTGTTACCTCTTTATGATCAAATAAAATGATGATTTGGATGGTGTTCTTCACAAAAGTGTTCATGAGAAGTGTAGAGAGAAAAATGAAGATGATGAGGATTTAGAGCAGTTTCGGTAATTTGGACATATCTCTCAATATAATTGTCCGTTTTTGATTATCTTTATGTCTTTGGAAAGAAGAGAGAAATAGGAACAACTTTAATGTAGAAAGTTTTCCGAGATTCATAACTGAAAATGGTCAGAATCGCTATGCAAAAGCTGGCGAGTATGAATACCTATGGTTGTTCTTGGAGTTCTTAAGAGAAAAGCTTGAACTTTGGAGAGAAATGGCATAAAATGAAATGAAGAAGTTGCCTAAGTGTGTTATGATGAAGGAGCCGTGGGTTTTGGGGGGTAATTTGGTCAAAAATTACAATGGCATGGCTTGTAAAATTTATGGAAAGCTAGGGGTAAAATCGTCATTTCCATGCAAATATCCTATTGTCATAAATGCGCCATTATGGCCATTATGAATCGGATAAGATCGTCATAAATGCTCATCACATCAGTCATATCAGTCATCTCAGCTCCGTTGCTGACTCCCTGATTCATCTGACTCAGGTTTTCCTAGAGATACCTCGACGTTTTCGCCCGCAGCAAATATAATATTATATTTTTACGCTAAATTTTTCAAAACTTCCAGTATCATAGCAAATACGATAAAAACATTATTCATCTCGTTCATGAATTAAAATTAGGTTTTCTGAGCAGTAAACTTTTACTGTCAGTGAAAACGCAGAAAACGGCAGACCGGTTTCTGTCTGAATTTTCAACCAAAAACTTTCCCGTAATCCTATGAAAATTAATATAACATGGAATTTACCTTGGGTTATCCAAAATCATTTTATAAGTCTCAGATAAAAATATATATGTTTATATATTTATTACCGATATTAGAAAGCAGCGAAAAGTCGGGGTGTTACAGAACTCATGAATTTAATGAAGAAGAAGACATAGATAATCATGGATTAAGAGTTTACCTCTATAAGATCAAAGGAAAACAAGTGAAATGATGAATCCAGGCAAAGATCAAAGATGGAAGCTTTTGTTCTTATGACTTTGTGAAGCAAAGTGAAATAGGAACAAAATGAAACATGAAATGGTGTTTTATAGGGAGTGGGCTGCGCACAAAGCAAGGGAGTAAAAGGAAAGGAGGTGGCTTCTTGAAGGATCAAATTGCAATTATTTTGAAGGACTAGTTTGCAAGATTTCAAAAGTATAAGTACCTAAATGCAATTTCCACATAGTTTGTCGTCATTATGCCATGTGCACCATTAATGCTTTCACATGGGTGACTCATGTATGGCTCAATGGTATTATCCATTAACGGCTCCCGGAAATCCCGTAATTTGCTCTATTGCTTCCCCGATTCAATATGACACCCGAATAAAATATAATATTTCACTTGTTAGTGAAATATTTCAAAATAACCAAAATCATAGTAAATTAAATAAAAGCCTTAAGTTTTTCGTTCACGAGTCAAAATTAGGTCTTCTGATCAGTATATATATACTGTCAGTGAAATTCACAGGTCGGGTTTTGCCTGACTTTTCAACCTAAATTTTAATCGTAGCTTTCTACAATCAAGTAGAGTATGAATAAGGTACTGGTTTAATTAAAAGAATTTTCTAAGTCTCAGATAAATATATAAACATAATTATATAAATTTATGATATTAGAAAAAGGAAAAACTCGGGGTGTTACATGCACCACAAGAAGGAATGAGAAGCTAATTTGACGATGTCTTGGTCTTGACCATGGTTGTCATTTAACCAGGATAGGTTAGGTTAGTACATAAATATATAGATATTTTATTCTAGCATTTATGAAGAAGGTGAGTCACCTTTCTCATCACATGGGTGGGTCCCACATGTGATATTAACCTCCCAGACCCTCTGCATATATCTGCGAATCCATTTTCGGCTCTAACGCTTTACCCGATTAGGTTTTCCACCCGTTTTTCGCTAAAATTTCACCCGATAGAATAAAAAAAAAATTTTGGTGGAAATTCTTGAAATATAATTGTCCCCAACAATTGCCAACATTTTGAAATTTTTTGTTTTCGAGCCGAAAATTAAGGTTTTTCTTACGCGATTTTCTTCGATACTTCGCTCGAATAAAATATAATATTTTATTTTTGAGTGAAAGTTTTGAAATAGATTCATATCCCTTGAAAGGTGATAAAAATCTATAACGTTTTAAAATCCTACTGTCAGTAAAAAGGCAGATCGGGTCCGTTTGAATTTTCAACCCAAAATTTATCCGTAGCCTTCTACTATCAAGTAGAGTCTAAATATGATTTTGGTTTATCCAAAATCATTTTCTAGATCTCGATATATATATATATATATATATATATATATATATATATATATATATATATATATATATATATATATATATATATATATATATATATATATACCGATACTGAGTAACAATAAAAATCAGGGTGTTACGGCTCCTCATTGTCAAAAGATATCACGAGTCCAACATCAATCATTTCCAACCAAGGAAGAAGCAGAAAAGGCTCTGAAGAATTTCCAAGAAGGAGAAAAGGCAAGAATAGGTAAAGAAGTTTATCTTGGTCCAAGAACTTACTCGGAAACAACAAAATTAATAAAAACCGAAACAAAAACATCAATAAAGAGTCTAGGAAGAATCCCTTCTTCTTTAGACAATTACCCAATAATTACCAGAAATGATCATGAATTAATAGTTCAATTTTCCGAAGAAAAATTCAATGAAAACTTCAGAAGATTAACTAATTGGAACGAAAAAGAAAAGATTAACTGCTTTCACATGGTTGATAGAAGAATCTATGGAATTAAAGCAATAGTTACTCCAGGAGCAACCCCTGCTCTGGCATTCAATATGTTCCAATTTGGACTAATTGAGTGTCTTTACTTAAGCAAGAATCTCGAAGAAATTAATTTGTTCCTATGACACCCTCTACCCCGCATATTAATATAAAACATTTAGTTAAAGAGGTAATATAAAAACATGCATTTATTTCATTAAAAATAAAAACTGGATAAAAGGTACCATATTGTAACAACTCAACGCGAAAAGAACATAGTTTTAAAAAGATAAAAAAATAAACATAACAGAAACAGAAACACAACCTAACCCCAATGTCATATACAGAGCTGGTATAACCGTTCTGGAATAAATTCTCGGAATGCAACTGAAACTATAACAACTATAACTACTGAAACAACTAAACAAACTAAGCATCCTAACAAGAGTCGCGGCTCCTCAGAGTCACTCCTCCACTGGCTACTCACCGTCCTCTGCATAAAGATACAAGCCAACAACAGGAAAAGAGAAACGGGAAGTAAGAAATCATGTAAACACAACGACATGGAATTAGTTAAGCAAGATGAACATACATCATACTATGGCATAGCAATATACAACATAACATCAACATAATATAATCATATCAACATGTCATCTTAACCAACATATGCTATGCGGTGCAACACTACTCCGCTAACGTTATGCATGTGGATCCAAACTATCTCAGGAAGCAACTTCGGAGTTACATATCCACAATGGGCAAAAAGCACCTACGCCGGTAGTCCACCAAACCATGGGTGAACCCCTTGGATAGTCAACGCATCATAACGAGGATGCGCCACCGCGGGGGTGCATGATTCACCAAACCTTGGGTAAACCACCCGAGACTTGGCCAGATCGTCGAGCTCTAGGACGACCACCCCTATGTTGAAATTTCCCCACTAACAACTTCAACGTATGAATGCATGAGCATAACAGCAAACAAGGCAACCACCTCCTTTGCTTGGGCCAATAAGCACCCAAGACTTATCACATACATCAACATCAACATCAACACCTTAACCCATAGGGGTCAATGCCCCTTGGCCAAAAAGCACCAAGGTTCAACTCATCAACAACTCAACTAAAAAGCATTGAGGTCACTTTGGCCAAAAAGCACCAAAGCATATCAACGTGCGGCAACCTAATGGGCTCCGACTTAACCAACTTATTATCCTTTGTCACATTAATTAATCTTTTAATTAAGTTATCTAACTCTTCTTCATTAAATTGGTGAGTTATTACATTATTGGGGATATTTGGGGTAAAACACCCCTTAATTCCTTTAATCTCAGATTCTGATCGATTAGGGGATCACGGGTGTGCTCACCCCAGCACGGTCGTGCTCACTGTCCTTCACGGCCGTACTCAATGAGCGGCCATCTTCCAGACTTCAACTGGGAGCACGGGCGTGGTCCTAGTTCAGCACGACCGTGCTCTTGGGCCAGTTTCCTAGTATGAATATTCTACAACAAAAAGCTAAACGACAACCAATGAGTTCCCCTTGAGCGGCTTAGTCAGTTTCCTAGCCTTGGTCAAACATGAACATTAACCAATTAGTTCCCAAATCTCAATAATAGAGAGGAAACCAAAAGATGAGAAACCGTTACCTATACCGATTTGGCACAGATGAACTAGACGTTCCCACAAGTCTCAACAACTCTAACAACGCAATGGGTTTAGAGAAAATAAGGAGGAAAGGGTTTGCTGCTGCATGATGAATGTGCAATATATGTTAGTTTGTGAATCCAACTAGAAATAAGTCGTAAATAATCTTAGGAATTGTTGGAAAAGTGATAAGAAAATGTACACATTCATTCGATTAAAGTTTTGATATTTAGAATCTTAATTTGTGAGAAAAGTACACACAAAATATGTTGAAAATGTATAGGAAAGAAGGTCCAGCGCTCAGCTCTCAAAACGGGCGCCCAGCTCTGGAAAAATATAGAAAACATGAAGGTGTAGCAGCTGGCCAGCGCTCAACGCAGAACCAGGGCGCTCAACGCCAACAGAAGTAGTAGCTATCAGTGCCCAGCTCTGGTATTGGGGCGCTCAGCATCAGGATCAAACAGAAGCTGCATTTTCACGTAGCAGTGGGGCTCCCAGCGCTAGCCAGGGGCGCTCAGCGCTGGCAGAAACTCAGAAGCCTATAAATATGAGTTTGGACAGATTGGAGAGAGTCTTTGGCTCATTTTTAGTGCGATTTCTCTCTGATTCACCTCATTCTCTTTGTATCCTTTGGAGATTCAAGCTTGGGAATAAGATTTGGAGCTTCCATGACTTCCTCCACTCATTCCTACTCAAGTTCTTCCATCTCTTCCCTTTCTACTATGAGTTTCTAGATCTCTTAGGTTAGGTTAGGTTATGATGATTTCAATTGGATCTTGATGTAATGATGTTTGACCTATGATTTCAATTCAATTTCATGCAATTTGATTAATCTCTTCTATGCTTAATGATTTTCTTGGATTGATCAACCTTGATTCGATTTGAGATTCAATTCTACAATTGGAAAATTGGTTATTGGTTTGGAATCTGGATTGCAATACATTCTTGTGAGTCTCATGCATAATGCTTCTGCTAATTTTGCATCACCAAAGGAATTAGGGTTCTTAATTGGTAACAAAAGGATTATCACCTAAGGAATTAGGAATAAATATAGATTAGTGACTTGAATGTCAATTGAATGAATTGGATTGAAGTTAGGGTTGAATAAAGTTATATTAGGTGAAATTGAGGGATTCCGATACCTAACCGCTTTTGCCTATATTGAATTCATTCTTACTTGTACTTTATTCATTAACTCTTGTGACAACTCTTCATCAAAAATTCAAAAAATCTCTTGGAACTATGACATTCATTCGTTCAAATATTGATTTCCTAGGATACGTTGATACTTGATCACAATCCTAGTTGGGAACAATACTTTACTTTCACTTTATTACTTGTACGATTTGGTACACTTGCCAATCGATCAACATGTTTTTTGCGCCATTGCCGGGGATTGTTGATTTCAATATCAACAAGGCTAAAGCATTGTTAATTTGAACATTTTTTATTTGTTGTTTTTCTGTTTTTGTTTGAACAGGTGATATGTTGGATATTCTCATCTTGTTTTGAGATTCTTGTGTAGTGTATGCGAGGTGAAGCAACAAGGGGGCTTTTATTTGATCCCTAAATTGAAAAGACAACAACGAAGAATCGAAAAGAATCAAAATAAAGGAAAAAGCGAAGCAAAAAAGAAAAGAAAATTCTTCTACATCACAAGTTCAACAAGAAGAAATCATGTCTGAAAATGTGCAAGGAAACCGAAGGACATTGGGAGAGTATTCTAATGGTCCGGTCAACCGGAATCATTCAAGTATTATTAGACCACCGGTAGCTGCGAATAACTTTGAAATCAAACTGGAATTACTGCATAGTATGCAACAAAATCAATTTGGAGGAGGTGATGTTGAAGATCCAAATAGTCATGTCTCGAATTTCGTAGAGATATGTGAGACTCTCAAGATTAATGGAGCTACAGATGATGCGATAAGGTTGCGGTTATTCCCTTTTTCATTGCGAGATAGAGCCAAGGCTTGGCTCTAATCTCAACCAAGAGGAAGCATCACTACTTGGGATGACTTGGAATAAAAGTTCTTAGCAAGGTATTTTCCACCGTCAAAGTTTGTGAAGATAAGAGGAGATATTTCAAGCTTTATACAACGTGATGGTGAGACTTTATATAATGCTTGGGAACGCTTCAAAGAGCTCCTAAGAAAGTGTCCGAATCATGGGATTGATGATCTTCAACAAAAGCAAATCTTTTGTAATGGATTGAGACCTCGGACAAAGCTCATGTTAGATGCATCGGCGGGAGGTTCTATGAATTCAAAAACTACGGATGAAGCTTTGAGGTTGGTTGAAGCTATGGCTTCCAATGATTATCTCATGAATCAGGATAGAGGAAGTCCATCAACAAAGGGGATGTTGGAGCTTAATTCTCAAAATGCACTTTTGGCTCAAAACAAACTCATCACTCATCAATGGCAATCACAAAGCAACTAAATGCCATGAGTTTAGGGCCAATGCAAGCACAACAAGCAATGAGTTGTGATTTTTGTGGTGGAGAGCATGAGAATGGAAAACGTGAAGCATCCATAGGCTCTCAAGAGGAAGCAAAATACATGGGTTATTTTCCAAGACAATGGCAGAATTCTTATTCAAATTCATACAATTAAAATTGGAAGAAGCACCCTAACCTTCCTTGGACACAAGAAGCTCTACAAGACAACACATCTTCACAACAACCACTACTCCAAAATCAACCACATCGTGATACCGATGAGAGAATGAATAAGTTGGAGAGCGCTCTTACACAATTCATTCAAGTCACACAATCTAACTTCAAGAATGCCGATGCATCAATTAAGAATCTTGAAGTGCAGATTGGACATCTTTCTAAACAAGTTTCAAGTGCATTAAGTGCAGGATTTTCATGAAATACTACTAATAATCCAAAAAAGGAGTGAAAGGCCATCATGTTGCGAAGTGGAAAGTTAGTAGAGCCTTTTGTTGATCATTCCACAAGTCAAAATGCTGAAAATTCTGAATTGAGAAAGAAGATGGTTGAGAGTAGTGAGAAAGAAGAGAGTTCGAAGAGGACAGAAGAAGTGGAACCTCAAGATGATAGGAAGGAAAAGAAGCTAAAATTAGTTGATGAAGATTCTATCTTGAGAAAGACAAAGAGTCAACTATTGAAGGAAAGGAACAAGCCACAAGAAATCCCTTCTTATGTGAAAGTGCCATATCCGATTGAGAAGAAGAGGAAAGAGAAAGAAGAGCAGTTTGATCGTTTGTTGGATATCTTCAAACAACTGCAAATAAATATTCCATTTACCGAAGCATTAGAGAGCATGCCATCATATGCAAATTTCATAAAGGAATGGCTCATAAAGAAGAGAAAATTTGCACCAAGTGAGGTAGTGGCTTTGAGTGAAAATTGTAGTTCTATCCTCCAACAAAAGCTTCCACCTAAGTTGAAGGATCCAAGATCTTTTACTATACCATGTGTCATTGGAGAGGTAATAAATGTGAGAGCCCTATGTGACCTTGGAGAAAGTATCAATCTTATTTCATTATCCATGATGAAGAGACTTGGTATTTATGATGTAGAACCAACCATGATTTCCTTACAACTTGCGAATAGATCAATTAGGAGACCATATGGTTTGGTGGAGGACTTGCTAGTGAAAGTTGGAAAGTTCATATTTCCCATGGATTTCTTTGTCTTGGATATTGAGGAAGATGTGAACATTCCTTTGATTTTTCGGAGACCTTTCTTAGCTACAGCCAGTGCCTTAATTGATGCACCTTAAGGAGAGCTTATATTAAGGGTGAATGGAGAACAAATGGTTGTGAAGATGTTTGATAGGGAGCCTATGAACACTTCATCAATCATCCATGCTCAAGTTCATTATGTACAAAGTCAAGAGGTGCATAAAATTTCTAAGGATAAACTTTGGAAGAAAAAAAAGAGCAATGGAAAAAGAAGGAAAAAGAAGAAATCTCAATGGTCATATCAATTCCAACCACTTTGGCCAATATAGGATCATTCATCAAAGAAGGGTAATACACCATTGTTTGACATTGAGAACATTGTGAGGAGTGGTGGCAAGAAAAGCAACAACAACTCACTATTCTTCTCATCCTTCAATCCACCTTGAGCATCAAATAATCAGGCGTCAAGCTAGTGACGTTAAAGAAGAGCTACTTGGGAGGTAACCCAAGCATTTTCTTCTTGTAATTTTTCCCTTTTTCTTTATCATGAAAAATATAAATAGTCTATTGAGTTGTTGAGTGGTTCCTTGATGTGTAGGCTATGTAATGTGGTGTAATTGCTTTGAATTGTTATGCAGGCACATCTAAGGAAAAAGGCCCAAAGGAATGGGAGAAATGACACAAGAGAATGGTGAAAATGGCCCTCTGTAGGTGATGGGCGCTATTGTGAGTGTTGAGCGCAAAGAGAAGACAAAATCAGCAGAAAAACCTGTATAGTGAGCGCTGAGCGCAACTTTCTAGCACTGAGTGCTGGCCCATGTAAAATAAAAAATAAAAAAAGATTTTTTTTACACACTAGTGAAATAAGTGCTTTTTACGTCAGTTAAAATTGATTTTTTACGTCAGAATACTGACTGACGTAAATACAGCTGACGTTAAAAGTTTAACTTTTAACGTCAGTTCTCAACTGACGTTAAATATAACACTATTAACGTCGGTTCTTTAACACAACTGACGTTAATTTTGTCAAAATTAACGTCAGTTCTTTACCAAAACCGACGTAAATTTTCTTAAAACTAACGTCAATTGTTATCAAGAACTGACGTTAAAGGTCTTAATTTTAACGTCAGTTTTAATAAACAACTGACGTTAATAGTGTACTGTATATTTTTATAAAATACTTTTAACGTCAGTTGTATGATACAACTGACGTTAATAGTATTTTTTTTTAAAATTCAGTTTTAAAATATCACTCTCCTAAGCCATCCCTGCATTCAGTAAATATCCCAGTAACACAGAATATCACACACATTACAAAATTGCAAAGGAAAAATGGAACAATGATCCATATGTATGCCTGTTCAAAACAATATATATTTATTAACATAGGTTATAAATGTATACTAAGTTTAAACTACCTATATCAATATCCCTTCGTGATAATCATCACGAGTGACATGTACATCGTCCACCTGTGTCTCCTCGATTATAGTAGGCATGTTTGTTGAAAAAGAAGGAGTCTCAGGAATATCAAGATTTGAATCTTCATTTTCATCACTACCATTATACATGCTTTTTCCTTGGAGAACCACGGACAACCTTTTGTTAGAAGGATCAGTGATGTAGAACACTTGTTTTGCTTGGGAAGCCATTATGAAAGGCTCATTTATATGACCTAACTTGTTGAGGTCTACCAATGTGAACCCCAATTAGTCGGTTTGTACACCACCGTTACTATCAACCCACTTACATTTAAATACCGGCACCGTAAGCTTAGTGTAATCGAGCACCCAAATATCTTCAGTATATCCAAAGTAAGGTCTCGGTGCTATATAACGGGTTTTGTGTCCTTTGCACTAGAGAAGTGCATTGCTTCGGCCACGATCATAACCCCACTATTTTGCATGGTACTCTTGTTATCTTGTTCCTTTGTATAAAAGGAAAAGTTATTTATGTCGTATCCGCTCCAACATATGACGTTGAAGTTAGGCCCACGTGCTAGCCAATTTACGTCATCAGAAGCAGTACTACCATCCTTAAGCATTTCTTCCTTGAACCATGGTAAGAAAGTCTTGTTATGCTTGTTCAACAACCACCTTTCGCTCATTCGAGGGTTTTCTTGATTGACTTTTCTTTTATGTTCAAATAAGAAAGGCTGAACACGTTCGATGTTGTTCAATACATACAAATGTGCTTGAAGCACTTCCTCCCGATCCTTCCTATTAATTCTTAAGCGACGTGTACCCTTACCTTGACATCTGATCTCATCATGCCGAGGCTTAGGAACCCCTATAGGATCCGTGTTATGAAGGTAGTCCGAACAAAACTCAATAGCTTCTTCTGCAACATACCTTTGAACAATAGATGCTTCCGGACGATGAGGATTCTTCACGTACCCTTTCAAGATCTTCATGTAGCGCTCAACTGGGTACATCCATCTCAGAAAAACCGGCCCACATAATCTAATCTCCCTCACCAAATGAACAATTAAGTGAACCATTATGTAGAAAAAGGAAGGAGGAAAATACATCTCCAATTGGCACAAGATTGTAGCAGCCTCAACTTCCAAGTCATCCAACATACGGGGTCAACGACTTTGCAACATATAGAATTGAAGAATGAGCACAATCGAGTAATGGCATGTCTCACATTTTTGTAGCAATACCACGAATAGCAACACAGCAGAAGTTGTTGCATCAAGATGTGACAATCATGAGACTTCAAGCCAACCAATTTAAGATCACTAGAGACAAGCCTCTTCATATTTGAAGAGTAACCATGTGGAACTTTGATGCCCTGAAGACACCCGCAGAAACTTTGTCTCTTTTTTTTTGACAAAGTATGACATTTTGGCGGCAAATAAGTCCGCTTACCATCCTCAACAACTGGAGCTAACTGCTCTCGTATACCCATAGCAACGAGGTCGAGACGAGCATTCACACCATCCTTTGTCTTGCCCTGAATGTTGAGAAGCGTCCGGATCACACTATCACACACATTTTTCTCCACATGCATCACATCAATGCAGTGTCTGACATCAAGCTTGTGCCAGTATGGAAGATCAAAGAATATCGACCTCTTCTTCCATATGTTTTTCTCAACAACTTTACCTTTCTTTTTGGACTTGCCGAATATAACATCGATGTCCTTTACCCTCTGATAAACCTGCTCTCCAATTAAGGCCGCCGGCGCTTCTTCTGTCTCTTGGCATCCATTAAAAGCTTTTTTCATCTTACGATATGGGTGATCACGTCTAAGAAATCTCCGATGCCCAAGGTAAACCGTCTTCTTTCCATGATGCAACTGAGTGTAGCATGTGCCTTCTTCACATATAGGGCATGCTTTATGCCCCCTTGACACTGCATGCCGGACAAGTTACCGTATCTTTGGAAAGTCGTTGATGGTGCAAAATAACATGGCACGAAGCTTGAAAGTCTCATGAGAATACCCATCAACTACATCAACACCTTCCACCCACAACGTTTTCAAGTCTTCAATCAAGGGACCTAGATAAACATCTAAGTCATTTCCCAGTTGCTTTGGGCCCGAAATCATCATAGACAACATCATGTATTTGCGCTTCATGCACAACCAAGGGGGCATGTTGTAAATCACCAACAGAACAGGCCATGAACTATGAATACTACTCATGTTACCATAAGGATTCATTCCATCCGTAGCAAGTCCAAGCCTTAGGTTTCTTGGCTCATCTGCGAAATCCGGAAACATAGTATCAATATTCTTCCATTGAATAGAATCAGCAGGATGACGAACCTTTCCATCACGTTTCCTCTCATCATTATGCCATCTAAGATTCTTCGCATCTTTCGCATTGGCAAACAATCGTTTGAACCTTGGAATTATTGGAAGATACCACAACACCTTCGTAGGAGGACCCTTTTTTCTCACATCATCAACATCATCATCATCATCACCACCCTTCACTTTGTATCGTGATAACCCACATTTGGGGCAATCGTGTTTGTCTTCATGAACACCGGTGTACAATATGCAATCATTGGGGCATGCGTGTATCTTCTTATACTCCATACCCATAGGACACAATGCCTTCTTGGCCTCATAGTTACTGGCCGAGCAATGTGTTGTCCTCCGGAAGCAAGTCTTTCAACACTTCAAGCAATTCCGTGAAGCTTTTATCGCTCCAACCATTTCTCGCCTTCACACAAACCAATTTTAGCACCGCCGACAACCGTGTATGAGTAGTACACCCTGGATATAAAGGCATATCCGCATCACCGCACAACCTATCATTCACATGCGCTCGATGAAAAGATTCTTGTCCAATATCACGGATCATGTCCTCTACTCGATCATCCTCCATATCTACGTCAACGTCCTCACTTTGGGAGACACTCGCCGTATTACTACTCAACAACATATCACCATGCCATATCAATCTTGTATAACTCAAGAAAATCCCTTCACAAATCAAATGAGTACGTATATCCTTCACCGTACATTTCCTCGTATTCAAACACTTGACACAAGGACAACAGAACATTCCATTACTATTAGGAACATTCCTTTGAGAAAATTCAATAAATTCTCCCACCCCCTTCAAATACTCAGCACTAGTACGCTTACAAACCATCCAACTACGATCCATAACTAGATAGGTCCTGTAGATATACAAAACATATATATATCCAATATAAGGACAATACGGGAGATTGAAAACTATAGTTTTTAAAGATTAATTGCCAAGCACTGGTCATGGCCTGGCAGTGATGTCCATCACGGCCGTAACGTGCCAACTGAACAGACCATGCCATCACAGGCAGAACTGATCACGGCCGTGACAGATCAACTAGCAGAGCAACATGCACTCAAAACCAAAAACAGAGATGTACATTCGAAACAACTCAAACTCACGGTTTCAAGTTTCAACTACTGAGACTACAGTTTCAACATACACTCAAAACCAAAAATACAAAAATGTGCCCTAAATACTCACCAGAAATAGGTGCTCGCGTGGTGGTGGGGAGGGGAGCTCGAGTGGTGGCCAACGTTCGATGTGGTTACTGAGAGCAGAGGGACAAGGAGAGTTAGTGCGCGGGAAGGGGAAAGAGAGATGTACGTCAAGTTATTGCAAAGAATGAATGGAAAGACAGAGTTAGGGTTAATAGTGTACCTCACGGTGGTGGCGAAGAAGCCCTCGCGGTGGTTGCGGTGGAGATGAGCTCGCGATTAGGGTTCTGTGCTGGGTGAGAGTGAGAGTGAGGGTTGAGAGTGATTTAGGGTTGAGCGTGATGAAAAGAGAAAAGAGACGTACGTACATGCAGAGGGGCGTAAGGCGCGCGGGTGTAAACGTTATATAAAACAACATTTAACGTCAGTTGTATTAAACAACTGACGTTACAATTAATTTTTTAACGTCAGTTTTATTAACAAACTGACGTTAAATATTAATATTTAAAAAAAAAACACTTTTAACGTCCGTTGTTGAATACAACTGACGTTAAAAGTGTTGTGTCTCTGTATAAAGTAACATTCTTCTGTATCAGCCTGTAATACTGCCTCTTCTTTTCCTCTATATTTCTATTCCTTCACAAAATGGCTCTGAGACCTGTGTTAATTGAGTGACAACAGGGCATTTCAGATAGCTAGGGATATAGGATTATTTACGTCAGCTATTTATTTAACTGAAGTAAAAAATCACACTTTTAACGTCAATTGTATAAACAACAGACGTTAAAAATAAATATTTTTTATTTTAAAAACACTTTTAACTTCAGTTTTATTCAACAACTGACGTTAACAGACCTGTGTTAAGAGTGACAACAGGGCATTTCAGATAGGGATATAGGATTATTTACGTCAGCTGTTTATTTAACTGAAGTAAAAATCACACTTTTAACGTCAGTTGTATAAACAACTGACGTTAAAAAGTAAATATTTTTTATTTTAAAAACACTTTTAACGTCAGTTTTATTCAACAACTGACGTTAAAAGTGTATAAGTTTCTCCTTCGGGCGTTTCCTTTTCTGCACGTTTATAATATATGACTGCCAACTCCCAATGCGCCTTGGAACCTAATGCTCATAATGATCAATTTAATTTTTTAGCAACTTACGACGCCTAGTAACTTCATCCCCTACTCCTATAAATAGCTTGCTTCCGTCCTTTAATTTTTATGCTTCACAATATGGCTCTGCCATGGAGATTAACTTCATCACTCTTTCTTCCTATACCTAGACTTAAAGGTCTCTGTCTTAATGGTCAAACAACTTCTGAGGTTGTGTAAATCGCATTACATGGGTGATAAGGGTGTGTAAATCGCATTATGTGAATTGCACACACCATCATCCTTCTGGAGAATCAGCAGCTACAGTTCCAAAACCTCAGCTTTGGAACCAAGTGGCTGTTCCAAGAATATTGCTGAAACAGATCGAGTGCACCCTTCACTCTGCCACGGCTCCAAAGTGACTGTGGAATCAGATGGAGCATCAAGGACTTCAAATGAGGGAGGGGATGCATTCAATGTTGGACTTTCTGAGGACAGGACTGAGAAGAAAATGATGTTGAAGCAGAAACTTTTTTATATTTTAGTGCTATCTTGCGGAATTTTTTTATCTTTTAAACATGTAATTGTAACTTATGAATCGCTTCAATGAGATACGATTTGATTATACATATATAACTTGTTTTATGTTAAGTGTTTATTTATTTTAATTTGCACAAGAATTTGTTAATTTACTAATTCAAGCTAATTAATTAAGATTAAAAATAAACTTTTTTAAAAAAAAATATTAGAAATAAACTGCACTATATGGAGTGATGATCTGCGTTAAGAGTGACAACAGGGAGATGACAACGAAAGAAAGATAGGAATGATAGGAATGAGTTGATTATTTACGTCAGTTATTTATTTAACTGAAGTAAAAATCACACTTCTAACGTCAGTTTTATAAACAACTGACGTTAAAAGTGTTAATAATTTCTTGCAAAACACTTTTAACGTCAGTTCATTAAACAACTGACGCAAATAGTGATTTCATATTTACAAAACTGCCACCGCCTCATTTTTAACGTCAGTCCTTAAAACAACTGACGTTAACAATGAATTAATGAAGTCTGATATTTACAAAACTGCCACCGCCCCCTTTTTAACGTCTAGTTTTTGGTTAACTGACGTAAACCTTTACCGTCTAATGTATATTTTCCACTAGTGACACATGCCTCACCTATGCACAGAAGAAAGGGGGTGTTCTTAACTCATTACTTTTCTACCCTCTTTAATTTACAATTAACATTTTCATACATTGCACAAACTTGTGATTAGGAATGTGTTTTGTGTAGATTCTCTTGTGAGCAGAGCACTTGTGCTTGGCTGAAATTTCTAGCATCATGCATTATGTACTAGCTGAGCATATGATTTCATTGAAACCTTTGATCCTTGTGACTTGTTTGTTGATAATCCTTCATACTATGAATGTGCAATGTTGGATGTACGGATTTTCTCTTGCACATGATCATAAACTGTGAGCTTTTGAGCCTAAACTGATTACTTGTCTTTCATTTGTGATTATCCATCACTTGCATGTTCTCACTTTTTCTTGCCTTGATGCTTGTCACTATTGCATTGTTTTTGCATATGCATAAATGATTGAGGCAACATTTCTTTGTCTAAACTCAGTGCCATAATTGCTATCCTATCATTTGCCATTGTTATGCCCAATTGAGCATTGGCCTATTTTTCTTGTCACGATAGCACATTATAAGCCAAAAATCGAAAAAAATTTTTGTCCCACTACTTTGGCTTAGAGGAATGTTTGGACTTAAGTTTGGGGTTGTTCTCTTGCCTAGGGACAAGCAAGCAAATTAAGTTTAGGGTGTGAGTAGGCCACTAAAGATGCCTACTATGAATTTTTTTTTGAAAAAAACAACGTTTGAAAGAAAAAAAAAGAAAAAAAAAAGAAAAAGCCAAAGAGAAAACGGAACAAAGAAAGTTTACAAAAAAAATGAGAAAAAGGCAAAATAGAAGGGATAGAAAGGAAAGAGGAAAATAAAACAAGAAGAAAGAAAACAAAAGAAAAAGAGAAAAAAGAGAGTTGTAAATAAATAAAAGGGGAAATAGCATAAATTGTGTGCTTATGTTCTTGTTGCCTAGCTAAGCAATGGAAGTCCCAAGAGTCAACATTCCTTGAAGTCAAGGTAGTTTAGCCTATATCTTCGATTTTATCCACCCCCACCTTAGCCCCATTACATCCAAATAAAAGACTTCATGATATGTATTCAATTGACATTTGTGATGTGTGTTCTTAGCATCTTGTCGAGATTAGGATCGGGGAGTGCATAGTGATTGGAATTGAGAGAAAATAATACCCAAGTGAGGATGAGTGAAACACTTGATAGAGGATATTCTTGTGCATTCAATGGAGCTTATTTTTGTGGTATGTTTGATTGTCTTAAAACATGAAGCATGTGATCAATTGGAATTAATGCTTGATTATGTGATGCTTGTGCATTTTGCAAAAGTGTTAAAAAGTTGAAGTCTTGCATGAGTAATGTGCTTCACAAGAGAATTGAACATGAAAATCCATTTCTCAAACCATTTATGTGAATCTAATTGTTTGCTTGAGGACAAGCGAAATCTCTAAGTTTGGGGTTGTGAGGAATGTGCAATAAATGTTAGTTTGTGAATCTAAATAGAAATAAGTTGTAAATAATCTTAGGAATTGTAGGAAAAGTGATAAGAAAATGTACACATTCATTTGATTAAAGTTTTGATCATTAGAATCTTAATTTGTGAGAAAAGTACACTCAAAATATGTTGAAAATGTGTAGGAATGAAGGTCCAGTGCTCAACTCTCAAAACGGGTGCTCAGCACTGGCAAAATACAGAAAACAGGAAGGTTCAGCAGCTGGCCAGCGCTCAGCACCAACAAAAGCAGTAGCCAACAGCGCCCAGTGTTGGTATTGGGACGGTCAGTGCCAAGATCAAACAGAAGCTGTGTTTTTGCGCACCAGTGGGGCGCCCAGCACTGTCCAGGGGCGCTCAGTGCTGGTAAAAACCCAGAAGCCTAGAAATACGAGTTTGGACAGATTGGAGAGAGTCGTTGGCTCATTTTTAGTGAGATTTCACTCTGATTCACCTCATTCTCTCTACATCCTTTGGAGATTCAAGCTTGGGAACAAGTTTTGGAGCTTCCATGGCTTCCTCCACTCATTCCTACTCAAGTTCTTCCATCTCTTCCCTTTTTACTATGAGTTTCTAGATCTCTTAGGTTAGGTTAGGATGATTTCAATTGGATCTTGATGTAATGATGTTTGACCTATGATTTCAATTCAGTTTCATCCAATTTGATTAATCTCTTCTATGCTTAATGCTTTTCTTGGATTGATCCACCTTGATTTGATTTGAGATTCAATTCGACAATTGGAAAATTGGTTATTGGATTGGAATTGGAGTAGATTAATATTGTGATGCTAATTCTAGTAATAGAACTTCATTGCAATACATTCTTGTGAGTCTCATGCTTAATGATTGTGCTAATTTTGCATCACCTAAGGAATTATGGTTCTTAATTGGTAACAAAAAGATTATCACCTGAGGAATTAGCTCTCTTTTTAAAGGCACAGACCCGAGCATGGTTGTGCTCCTCGTTGAGCACAACCTTGCTCAACTTAGCCCCTACGAGGCGTGGTTTGACTTTGAGCACGAGCGTGCTCAATGATGAGCATGGGCGTGCTCAACTTAGCGTCAATGGGACACGCTAGCCCAACAAGCATGGTCGTGCTCTCTATTAAGCACGACTGTTCTTGTGACTCGGACAGTCACAAGACACAAGCCTAAGAAAGGGACTTTCCACCTAAAATTCCACTTAGTCCATTTCTAAACCTTCTTCACAAACTAGGTACATACATAAGCTCTTGATGAATAACAGGGTGTTACAACTCCACCCCCTTATAAAAATTTCGTCCTCGAAATTTCTACTTACCTTGATCGAAAAGGTGCGGATATGAATCCATCATATTGCTTTCCAGCTCCCACGTAGCACTTTTCCGCAGTAGCCCTACTCTAAACGACTTTAACCAAGGGGATTTCCTTGCCTCTTAGTTGCTTCACCCTCTTATTCTCGACTCGAAGGGGTAATACCTCAAAAGTCAAGTTCTATTTAACTCTATGGTATTGGGTGCTATCACGTGACTAGGGTCATGAATGTACTTTGAGTTGAGACACATGAAGGACACTATGAAGATTGGACAAGAACGGTGGTAAAGCTATTTGGTAGGCGACTTCGCCGACTCTTTTTAGAATTTGGTAAGGACCAATGAATCTAGGAGTAAGTTTCCTCACTTTCATCACTATACCAACGCCAATTGTCAGGGTAACTGTCAAGAACACATGGTCACCTTCCTGGAATTCGAGCGCCTTCCTCCTTTTGTCATGGTACCTCTTTTGCCTACTCTGTAATACTATCCCACTTCCATTCTGGGATACTTAATGGCTGCAACTTACCTGACGGCTTCTGGTGTTCTATCTTAGCCTTTTGGCACACTAAACAAGCGTACACAAACTTAGCCACATCTTTCATCATCCCAGGCCACCAAAACATGCGCTTAAGGTCATGATACATCTTGGTGGCACTTGGGTGCACACTCAGTCCACTCCCATGTCATTCTTCAAGGATCAACTTTCTAAGCTCAGGAACATCCGATATACAGACTATATCTTGAACCTCAACACTCCATCACCTCCGTCCTTAAAACTAGGGTTTCTACCCTAAGCGAGCAACTCTCATTGGTCTAAGAGAAACTGATCTACCTTTTGACCCTCTCTAACCTGATCCATCAAACTGTTGGTAACCTTCAAGGTTCCAAGCCAAATGCTCTTAGGGGTAACTTCCCAAGCTAAACTCAGGTCTCTAAACTCCTCAATCAGATCCATCTCCCTAACCATCAAGGCAGAGACGTGCAAGGTTTTCTTACTTAAGGCATCTGCCACCATATTGGCCTTTCCTAGGTGGTAGGTTAGATCAAACTCATAATCCTTTAAAAACTCCATCCACCTACACTGCCTCATATTCAACTCCTTTTCTTCAAAGAGATACTTCAAACTATTATGATCACTAAAGACCTTAAACTTTGCTCCATAAAGGTAATGCCTCCAGATCTTTAAGGCAAATACGACAGCTTCTAACTCTAGGTCTTGGGTAGGATAGTTCTTCTCATAGGTTTTCAACTGCCTAGAGGCATAAGCTACTACCTTACCATCTTGCATCAACACTCTACCTAAACCTTGCTTCGATGCATCACAGTAAACTACGAAAGGTTTAGGATCTGGCAAAACTAACACTGGTGCTGATGTTAACCTATCCTTAAGGGTTTGGAAACTTTCCTCACACTTAGAGTCTCATACAAAGAGTTGTTCCTCCTTGGTGAGACTGGTTAAGGGTAAAGCTATCTTAGGGAAACCTTCTATGAACCTCCTATAATACCCTGTTAAACCCAAGAAACTCCTAATCTCGATCACTGACTTTGGTGCTTCCCACTGGAGCACCGTCTTAACCTTAGTAGGATCTGCACTGTCCTAAGAAACTCACATCTTCTAACCCGAACTCACATTTAGACAACTTAGCATACAGCTGCTTTTCCTTAAGGGTCTGCAAGACAACCCTCAGGTGTTCCTCATGTTCCTCCTCGGTCATGGAGTACACTAAGATGTCATCTATGAAAACTACCACAAACTTATCCAAGTAAGGGTGAAAGGTCTTGTTCATGTAGTCCATGAACACATCAGGAGCATTGGTCACACTAAAGGGAATAACCAAGTACTCATAGTGAACATAACGCATCCTAAACGCTGTCTTCGGGATGTCCTCAGACTTAACCTGAATCTCATGGTACCCTGAACTCAAATCTATCTTCGAGAAAACACAAACTCCGATTACCTGATCCATAAGATCATCAATCCTAGGGAGGGGATACCGATTCTTAATGGTCACCTTGTTGAGTTGTCGGTAGTCGACACACAAGCTCATACTGCCATCCTTCTTCTTTACTAGCAACACTGGCGCACCCCAGGGCGATACGCTAGGCCTAATAAACTGCTTCTGGATAAGATCCTCTATCTGTTTCTTTAACTCGGCTTGCTCTAGAGGAGACATTCTATAGGGCACTATGGATATCGGTCCGGTAACAGGCACTAAATCTATGGTGAACTCAGCATCTCTCTTAGGGGGAAAGTTATTAGCATCCCCCGGGAACACTTCAGGAAATTCCCGCACAACAGGAACACTTCAAACATTAGGAGGGCTCTCTAATTCCAGGGAACACAACATCATGAACACTTGGGCTTCGTCTTTCATCGAAGCTTTAACTTGGTTGGTAGAGAGAAAGAATGGATCCTTAGACTCCACAGGAGTTCCAAAAACTTTGGTTTTATCAAAACAATTCAAAAGGACGTGGTTGGAAGATAACCAGTCCATGCCAAGAATGACGTCAAGGTCCTTCAAAGGTAAGCACACACAATTTACAGTAAAGGTTCTACCATTAATGGTGATATGACAGTTCTTGCATCCATGAGATGTAAGAACAAGTTTTTTTTGTAGGCGTAGAGACAACCAAATCATACTCGAGAAAGGTAACTGTTGACGAATCTGGGCAAGTATACCCAGTCGTGCAAGTAATACGGTGGTGAGACCGTTTTATCGTTCCCACGAGGACTGCGACAAGTACTAGCACGTACCACTATCTCAGCGATTCTTGGATTGAAGAGAGTTCTACACTACTTATCACGCCCACAAAAGTAAAAATAAACAGAATAAGAAAAACAAACTCTTTTTGTAATTTTCTCAAACACTTGGAAGGCAATAAAAGAAGGTTTTCAAATATGATAAAAGATGTTGGGATTAGGTTCACTAAACTTCAGCCTCATGCAATGAAACAACTAACAAACAATTTCTACTTTAATTATGACAATCAATCCACTAAATTACTCAAGTCCCGATCCCTCGGATGATAAGAGCCTAAATCCACTAATAGACCCTAATTCCTTAGGTGGCCTAGATTAGTGAATTCGCATTAAGATTAGGGATCATGCGATAGCTAATAAACCTAGTTCCATTCCTAGATACAAGGCTTACTAGGTGATTAATCTCAATTCCGGTTTTAACACGAATTTTCCAATTGCATATCAAAACACTAAACAAGTCATAGGGGTGCTAGCCACAACAAGCATTAAGTACAGAAATCAATCACTCAATAACAAAGCAGAAACTGTATTGCAAGATTAAATCAAATACATGAGAATTCAAAAATAGCTACCCTAACCCCAACAATGGAGGTTTAGCTACTCATAATAATAGCCACAACCAAAGAAACATAGATGAAGGAGAGAAGGGATTCCATGGGGGCAATCCTCCAGAAGCTGCCTCTGATTCCAAAGAGCCTTTTGGGTTTCCAAATTCGTAGCCTCCAATGTCTCCAAGGTGTCCCTTCCAATTCTCCCCTAATAAGCTTAAAACAGGGGTTCTAGGTTTCGCGCTCTCGCGGGGCGAGATGTATCTCGCGAGGCGAATATTAAACTTTTGGTCTTCAGTGATTGGATCTCTCGCTAGGCGAGACACTGTTCGCGTGGCGAGACAGAACAGGTTGCATTTTCCTGGCACAGTCATCTTTCAGGGTCGCGAGGCGAGGTGCGATTCGCGGGGCGAGACAGAAAGGATGACATTCTACTGTTTCTGGCTGTCTGCAGTCTCGCGGGGCGAGTAGCCTCTCGCGGGGCGAGCATTCCCAGAATTTCATTCTCCACTGTTTCTTCATTCCCTTGGCTCTAAGTTAACCAGATTTTTCAGTGATTCCTGCAAAACAACATCAAGAAACCGCTTCACCCATTCTAAGGGAAAAATCTAACAAAATCAAATAAATAATGCATAATCTATATGAAATATGCATGCAAAAGTGTACAGGAAACATCATGTAAAATCACACTATCAAATCACCCCAAGCTTATTCAATTGCTTGTCCTCAAGCAATCACCAAGGCCAGTAGAAGAAAACAGAACTTGGATAGTGAACTAAGAACCCGAGTAAATGATCCAAGTAATAGGCAATTCAAACAATTCAGCAAGAGACAATCAATTCAAGTCCAATTAGAGGCTTAGGTTCCTTAGACTCATGTTCTCACTGATTTGGGCACTCTTTCTCACCTGAAGCTCACCCCAAGCTTGTTCATTTGCATGGCTCTCTTTTCTCCCTCACTCAAGTGTTTAGGGGTATGTGACAATTCGCTCCATTTTCCTCAAGGAATGAATCCTATCATAGGCTTGACTATCAACCAAATCTCTACTTTATTAATGAAAACAATTAAGAATCAAGAGGTCTTTACTTTGGTTGTAACGTGGCCATGGGATTAATCGTTAGGTGGGGAAATCAAGAAAAGGACATTTCCAAAAGGGCTAACAAAATATTAACATTGCAAAGCATGCACCTTCTAAAATACCTTTTTGGGTTTTGGTTTATTTTTCCACCTTTCTTTTATTTCTTTTCCTTTTTATTTCTCATTTCTTTTTTTTTGTCATCCCTTTCTCTATTAATTTTTTCTTTTTCTTTTGTTTTTCTTTAATTTGGAGAATGGGAGATTTTTTTTTCACACTCAAGAGAAATATTTTTCTGATTCTTTTCCCAAACTTTCAACTACCTTTTTACCCTTTTGTAATACTTTAGAAGGTCCTATCAAACATCATTCAACAATATATTTCAAGGTACCAAGAAAAGTATTTCATTCTTTCAAGCTCAAAATTGGGCAACTAAGGGGTAGCATTTAGTCATTCAAAGCTCAGAAGGCCAGAAAAAATACCTGTTGCCTCAATCATTTTCAAAAACTGTTTTCAAAAAATTTTTAAGCTTCAAAATGGTTTCAAGGCAAGTTCTAGAGAAAATCATCCAAGAGGAATAACACTCTAACACAAAGAATGGGGTAGATTTAGTGAGTACCCTTTTGGCTCAAAATCTCACATTTTAGTAGTTCAAGAATCAATGAAAAACACAAATCTATAGAACCATACGCTAATTATCAACTATCCAAGATGGTCTCAAGCATTTTTATTTGCATCCATATCACAAGAATAAACAGAATTGGGTTCAAGAATTCACTATCACAATTTAATAGGCACTTGGTTTTCACAATCGGATGCAAATTCTAAGCAAGGGGCAATCTAATAATGTGAACATGCAAAGCTATCATGCAAAACTATATGAATGCAACATGAAAAATGCAAATGCAAAATACCCATACCCCAAGCTTAAGAATTTACATTGTCCCCGATGTAAACAATTAAGTTGGAGAGAGGAGAAAAATTGGAACGGCTTACTGAGGCGGTAGTGGATGCTGACTTTGCTTTTTCTTATCTTCTTGCTCTTCCCTCCTTCCTTCTTACCCTGCAAACACTTGGCAATTCTCAATTTATTATTTTTCCTCTTGATCTTCTCAAATTATTCAAGAGGTTAAAATCAGAAACAAAATTATTAAGAGAATGAAAACAACTAAAGAGAAGGGTTAAGAAAAGTTGGGTTGCCTCCCAATAAGCGCTTCTTTAACGTCACTAGCTTGACGGCCTTCTTTCAATTAACCGGGGTTGGTTGGGCATAGAAGTGCAAGAGCAGTTTTCTTCCATGGAACTCCTTTAAAGAGCTGATTTTGCTTATAAGGCCAACAATTATGCTTCTGCTTTGCCTTTTTCGCTTTGGGCCTCTTGCCCTTTTTCTTACTCCTTCACGGCGGAGGTTCTGTTTTCACAAGATGAGCAGATCCAACTTCATCACCAACTGATACATCATTTGTCTTGCAGAGCTTCATATTTGCTTTCATGTTGAGCTTTTCCTTCTTCTCAGGAGTAGAGGGACGGTGTTGATGTGCAACGACTTCTTTAGCTACTGTATCCACAATGTCCATGCGGAAACAATCTTCTTCATCACTCGGGCGATGCATAGCTTCAAATACATTGAAAGTGACTTCTTCGTCTTGCACTCTGAATCACAGCTGGCCTTTTTGTACGTCTATCAAAGCACGACCAATCGCTAGAAAAGGTCTCCCCAGTATGAGCGGGACTTCTGCATCCTCCTCCATGTCTAAAATCACAAAGTCCACTGGGAAGATAAACTTATCCACCTTTACTAGAACATCTTCCAAGATACCATAAGGACGCTTGATTGATCTATCATCTAGTTGCAATGCCATCCTTGTTGGTTTCACCTCCCCATCTCCAAGCTTATTCAAAATTGAAAGCGGTATCAAATTGATACTTGCTCCCAAGTCACATAAGGCTTTTCTGATAGCAACACTCCCAATAGTGCAAGGAATTGTAAAACTACCAGGATCTTTCAGCTTCGGAGGTAGTTTCTTCTGAAGTATTGCACTACACTCTTCAGTTAAGGCCATAGTTTCGCCTTCTTTAAACTTTCTTTTCTTCGTGAGCAGTTCCTTCATGAATTTTGCATAATTGGGCATCTGCTCAAGTGCTTCAGCAAATGGTATGTTGATTTGTAACCGCTTGAAGATATCAAGAAACTTGGCAAACTGTTCTTCTTTCTCCTTTTTCTTGCTCAAGTGAGGATAGGGCAACTTCACGTAAGAGGGGATCACTTGAGGCTTGTCTCCATCTTTCAAAATTTGACTTTTAGTCCTCCTCAGAATTGAATTTTCATCCACTAGCTTCTCCCTCTTGTCTTTTTCATTGTCTTTTTCCTCTTCCTCAACTACAACCTCCTTGCCTTCTTCCTCTTTTTCCTCAGCACTCACTTCTGTTTTTTCATCAACTCTCTGATTCTTTACCAAAGGTTCACCGCCCACATTCTCACGACTTTTACCACTCCTCAAAACAATAGCATTGCAGTGCTCCTTAGGATTAGTTTGAGTGTTACCTGAAAAACCGCTGCTAGATTGCTCCGCTAGGTGCTTTGCAATTTGGCCAACTTGAACCTCCAAATTTTTTATAGAAGCATCGGTATTTTTCTGGTTTGCCATGGTCAATTGCATGAGCTGATTGAGGGTGTTCTCCAAGATAGAAACCCGGTCTTGAAGCGGTTGTGTAGGAGGAGGCTTGCTTGTTTGTCCGGCATCTTGCTTCCAACCAAAATTTGGTTGATTCCTCCACCCTTGGTTGTAGTCGTTAGGGAATTGGTTGTTGCCTTTCCTCCCATAGTTCCCCATATAATTGGCTTCCTCATGGGAACTAGGTGGTGCCTCACATCTTCCATTCTCATGATCACCTCCACAAAAATCACATCTCATTACTTGTTGTGGTGGCATGGTCGTCCCTTGAACAGTTTGGAGTTGTTGTGGGAGTTGAGCTAGTTGCTTGGGAAGAGACTCCAGTTGTTGTGTCATGAGCTTGTTCTGAGCCAACAATGCAGTTTGTGAATCTAACTCCAACACTCCCCTTCTTTGTGTGGGACCTCGATCATGATGCATCAAGTAGTCATTAGAGGCCATAGCTTCTATCAAAACCAATTCTTCCTCTGCTGTCTTTGTATTCATGGAACCTCCAACTGAGGCATCCAACATGTACCAGGTTGACGGCCTCAATCCATTACAGAATGTTTGCATTTGGGTATGATTATCAAACCCATGATTTGGACATCTCCGAAGCAATTTCTTGAACCTTTCCCAGGCATCATGCAAAGTCTCACCTTCTTGTTGAGCAAAGCTTATGATGTCACCCCTTGCCTTTACAAATCTTGAGGTGGGGAAGAACCTTGCCAAAAATTTTGCCTCTAAGTTGTCCCATGTAGTGAAGCTCCCCCTTGGTTGTGATTGGAGCCAAGACTTGGCTCTATCTCTTAGAGAGAAAGGAAACAACCTCAGGCGAATTGAATCATCGGAGGCACCATTTATCTTCACTGTATCACACAACTCTAGGAAAGTGGAAACATGACTGTTAGGATCTTCCTTCTCCAACCCAGCAAACTGATTTTGTGAAACCATATTGATGAGATTTGGCTTGATTTCAAAATTGTTGGAGTTCACTGGAGGCCTCACTATGCTAGTGACATGCCGGTTGACATTTGTATTGGCATAGTCACCAAGTGTCCTCCGTGGTGGTGGAGCATCTTCACCATTTCCTGCCATCTTGAGTTCTTCTTGAAAAACTTGAGAGGTGGAAGTCTCTTGATCTTCTCCTTGTTGTCTTAACAAATTCTGCTGTCTTGCTTGCTTCCTATTCTTCCTAGATGTTCTTTCAATTTCTGGATCGTATAGGAGTTGGTCAGCTGGAATAGTACCTCGCATACACAAACAGTCTAGCAAACAAGAGTGTTAGCAGTAAAGGTTAGCACACAACAACAAATACACCAGAAAAATGACAGCAAAAACAAAACAGAAAAAAATGACAGCAAACCGTTTATAACAGAAATTTTTAATTTTGTTTTTATTTTTATTTTTGCTTAAATTAGTAACCGAAATAGATATGCTAATATTGAAACACAGTCCCCAGCAACGGCGCCAAAAACTTGTTGACGAATCTGGGCAAGTATACCCAGTCGTGCAAGTAATACGGTGGTGAGACCGTTTTATCGTTCCCACGAGGACTGCGACAAGTACTAGCACGTACCACTATCTAAGCGATTCTTGGATTGAAGAGAGTTCTACACTACTTATCACGCCCACAAAAGTAAAAATAAACATAATAAGAAAAACAAACTCTTTTTGTAATTTTCTCAAACACTTGGAAGGCAATAAAAGAAGGTTTTCAAATATGATAAAAGATGTTGGGATTAGGTTCACTAAACTTCATCCTCATGCAATGAAACAACTAACAAACAGTTTCTACTTTAATTATGACAATCAATCCACTAAAATACTCAAGTCCCGATCCCTCGGATGACAAGAGCCTAAATCCACTAATAGACCCTAATTCCTTAGGTGGCCTAGATTAGTGAATTCGCATTAAGATTAGGGATCATGCGATTGCTAATAAACCTAGTTCCATTCCTAGATACAAGGCTTACTAGGTGATTAATCTCAATTCCGGTTTTAACACGAATTTTCCAATTGCATATCAAAACACTAAACAAGTCATGGGGGTGCTAGCCACAACAAGCATTAAGATGCAAATCAATCACTCAATAACAAAGCAGAAACTGTATTGCAAGATTAAATCAAATACATGAGAATTCAGAAATAGCTACCCTAACCCCAACAATGGAGGTTTAGCTACTCATAATAATAGCCACAACCAAAAAAACATAGATGAAGGAGAGAAGGGATTCCATGGGGGCAATCCTCCAGAAGCTGCCTCTGATTCCAAAGAGCCTTTTGGGTTTCCAAACTCGTAGCCTCCAATGTCTCCAAGGTGTCCCTTCCAATTCTCCCCTAATAAGCTTAAAACAGGGGTTCTGGTTTCGTGCTCTCGCGGGGCGAGATGTATCTCGCGAGGCGAATATTAAACTTCTGGTATTCAGTGATTGGATCTCTCGCGAGGCGAGACACTGTTCGCATGGCGAGACAGAACATGTTGCATTTTCCTGGCACAATCATCTTTCAGGGTCGCGAGGCGAGATGTGATTCACCGGGCGAGACAGAAAGGATGACATTCTACTGTTTCTGGCTGTCTGCAGTCTCGCGAGGCGAGTAGCCTCTCGCGGGGCGAGTAGCCTTTCGCGGGGCGAGCATTCCCAGAATTTCATTCTCCACTGTTTCTTCATTCCCTTGGCTCTAAGTTAACCAGATTTTTCAGTGATTCCTGCAAAACAACATCAAGAAACCGCTTCACCCGTTCCAAGGGAAAAATCTAACAAAATCAAATAAATAATGCATAATCTATATGAAATATGCATGCAAAAGTGTACAGGAAACATCATCTAAAATCACACTATCAGTAACAGACGGATTTAAACTCTTGACCCTATTATGTGATATAAACGAGTGCATAGCACCCGAATCATACAATACAATTGAAGGAGTTCCATCAATTAAGCACATACCTTGAATCAAGTCATCAGACTCGAAGGCCTCAGCTCCACTAATAGTGAAGACCCTCCCAGTGGTCTTGAGTCGATTAGCCTGAGACTGTTGACTCTTGCTAGCACTTGGAGGCTCTGACTTTGCTCCTCCACATTCCCGACTGATGTGGCCAGACTTACCACACCTAAAGCAGATGACGTACGATTCCTTGTAACGGGTAATGAAGTGATATGGTGCGCTGCACTTGCCACGCTTCATGGGCCTAGAGGAATTGGAGTTACCACCTCTGGACCTATCATACGAAAATTGTGGCTTCCTGCAGCTCTGTTTGAAATCCCGGCCGGCTGAAGCGTAACGCTGCTTGCCCTTGTCCTTCTGCTAGGTATTCTTGCTGTTCTGATTATCTGAATTTCTGAAACTAGCAACCCTTGACTTGAAGGTATCCTCGAAGATCCTACACTTGTTCACCAAGGTTGGGAAGACTATGATCTCCTAGTAACAGATCGCCTGCTTGACCTCCGAACGAAGACCATCCTCAAACTGTGACTTCCTGCAGTTCTGTTTGAAATCCCGGCCTGCTGAAACGTAACGCTGCTTGCCCTTGTCCTTCTGCTCGGTATTCTTGTTGTTCTGATTATCTGAATTTCTGAAACTATCAACCCTTGACTTGAAGGTATCCTCGAAGATCCTACACTTGTTCACCAAGGTTGGGAAGACTATGATCTCCTGATAACAGATCGCCTGCTTGACCTCCGAATGAAGACCATCCTCAAACTTCATACACTTTGATCGATCATCCACCATGACCTGATAAGGTGTGTAATACCTTGCCAGCTCCTCGAACTTTGCCACATACTTGCCCACTGACATATTTCCCTGCTTCAGTGCCATGAATTCCATTTCCTTCTTGTCACGTACTTCCGTAGGAAAATACTTCTCCAGAAACCTCTCTCTGAACACAGCCCAGGTGACTGCTGTACCCTCAGCCACCATCCTCTAATGAAAGTTCTCCCACCTGTTCTTAGCCTCCTCAGTGGGCATAAACGTGGCAAAGATAACCCGCTGCTGATCATTGCAGTCCATAACTCTGAAGATCTTCTCGATCTCCCTCATCCACAACAAAGCTCCATCGAGGTCATAAGCTCCTCTAAAGGACGGCGGATTTTTCCGCTGGAACTTGTCGAGACCCTGAAACTTAGCTGGTCCTCCGTTGTTGTTGTTCTGAACTTGACCTATCGCATTGGCAAGGAGTGCCAATGCATCAGCGATTGCATAATCATTCCTGCATCTTCCTACCTTGAGTTCATGTACATGTCCAAAACAACATTAAATACAGAGAACTTTAAGCAGGAAAAAGTGATAGGCTCATAACTTTAAGCATCATTGTCTATAACAAGTATAGGCAATTCAAATAAGAGCACACAACAGACTCACAAAAGACTTATACCACAGCCTGATAGGACAAACCTGCTCTGATACCACTAAATGTGACACCCTCTACCCCGCATATTAATATAAAACAGTTAGTTAAAGAGGTAATATAAAAACATGCATTTATTTCATTAAAAATAAAAACTGGATAAAAGGTACCACATTGTAACAACTCGACGCGGAAAGAACATAGTTTTAAAAAGATAAAACATTAACAAAACATAAACAAAAACATATCCCAACCCCGATGTCACATATAGAGCTGGTATAACCGTTCAGGAATAAGTTCTCAGAATACAATTGAAGCTAAAACAATTATAACTACAGAAACAACTAAACAAACAAAACGTCCTAACTAGAGTCGCGGTTCCTCAGAGTCACTCCTCCACTGGCTGCTCACCGTCCTCTGCATAAAGATACAAGCCAACAACAGGAAAAGAGAAACGGGGAGTAAGAAATCATGTAAACACAACGGCATGGAAGTAGTTAAGCAAGATGAACATACATCATGACATGGCATAGTAATATACAGCATAACATCAACATAATATAATCATATCAACATGCCATCTTAACCAACATATGCTATGTGGTGCAACACTACTCCGCTAACGTTATGCACGTGGATCCAAACTATCTCAGGAAGGCAACTTCGGAGTTACATATCCACATTGGACAAAAACCACCAACGACGGCAGTCCACCAAACCATGGGTGAACCCCTTGGATAGTCAACGCATCATAACGAGGATGCGCCACCGCGGGGGCGCATGATTCACCAAACCTTGGGTAAACCACCCGAGACTTGGCCAGATCGTCGAGCTCTAGGACGACCACCCCTATGTTGAAATTTCCCCACTAACAACTTCAACGTATGAATGCATGAGCATAACAGCAAACAAGGCAACCACCTCCTTTGCTTGGGCCAATAAGCACCCAAGACTTATCACATACATCAACATCAACATCAACACCTTAACCCATAGGGGTCAATGCCCCCTTGGCCAAAAAGCACCAAGGTTCAACTCATCAACAACTCAACTAAAAAGCATTGAGGTCACTTTGGCCAAAAAGCACCAAAGCGTATCAACGTGCGGCAACCTAATGGGCTCCGACTTAACCAACTTATTATCCTTTGTTACATTAATTAATCTTTTAATTAAGTTATCTAACTCTTCTTCATTCGATTGGTGTGTTGTTGCATTATTGAGGACATTTGGGGTAAAACACCCCTTAATTCCTTTAATCTCATATTCTGACCAGTAAGGGGAGCACGGGCGTGCTCACCCCACATGTGATCATCTTGCCACTTAAGTGGAGCACAATCATGCTCACTGTCCTGCACGACCGTGCTCAATGCGCGGCCATCTTCTAGAATTCAGCAGGGAGCACATCCGTGCTCCCAGTTCAGCACGACCGTACTCCTGGGCCAGCCGTACAATTCTTGCCAGATTCAACTTATCTTCTTGGAGCCAAAACTCCATAACACTCTCAAATCAAATCCAAGGATCCTTTGACTAATCCAATTGGCATCAAACCTCACCTCTCACTAACAGTTCATGTCTTATGAAATATTGAGGAACTAATCCCTAAACTGTTATGTTAATTAAGAGTTCTATTAATTCAATTAGGGTCCTATTAACATTTCAACTGTAGCCAACACTCAGCCAATCAACATCATCAATAACAACATTCTCATAACATCATAATTAATAAACCAATGGCATTGAACATAGCAATATTCATCAATATACACTATTTGGCATATAACATCATAGCAATCTAACAACTATAACAAAGATGCATATCAACTAACAATTATAGAAATTAATCCATACAAACAAATAGAACATGGCATTGATAACAGTTTAGGCATAATCATTGATAACATCTACCATTCATAGCAGATAATCAAACAATGGGATCATGGGAACCTCTCATCTTATGCTACCCCCTTGCCTAATGAATACACTATCCTTCTCCCCATACCTGGTATGACGATTCCACAACAAAATGCTAAACGACAACCAACGAGCTCCCCTTGAGCGGCTCAGTAAGCTTCCAAGCCTTGGTCAAACAAGAACATTAACCAATTAGGTCCCAAATCTCAATAATAGAGAGGAAACCAAAAGAGGAGAAACCGTTACCTATACCAATTTTGTACAGACGAACTAGATGTTCCCACTAGTCTCCAAAGCTCCAACAATGCAATGGGTTTATAGAAAATAGGGAGGAAATGTTTTACTGCCGCACTAAGGTTTCTGTTTGTGCCAAAATAGTGTTTATGAGAAAACCCTCGGTTACTGTTCTCTTTTTAAAGGCATAGACCCAAGCATGGTCGTGCTCCTCGTTGAGCACGACCTTGCTCAACTTAGTGCCTACGAGGCACAGTTTGCCTTTGAGCACGGGTGTGCTCAACTTAGCATCAACGAGTCGCGCTAGCCCAACGAGCACAGTCGTGCTCTCTATTAAGCACCACCGTTCTTGTGACTCAGACAGTCAAAAGACACAAGCCTAAGAAAGGGATTTTCCACCTAAAACCCCACTTGACCCATTTCTAAACCTTCGTAACAAACAAGGTACATACAAAAGTGCTTAACAAAAAAACGGGGTGTTACAGTTCCCATATTACTTCAAGGAAGCAGTCCAAATGTTCAAAAAGAATGTAGCTGGAGAAAGGACTATTTATTTAAAGTTCTATTTAGCATATCCAGATTTTCAGACAAAGCAGCCAACCAAGCACTTTACCTACATAGGCATAAGCAATAATAATTTCCCGTTAAAAGATGAAGCAAAAGGCATTGCATATGATGAAGATGAAATGTCCGCAATTATTGCTAACCAACTGGCAAGCACCTATAGACAGTGTCAAGTATTAGGAAAAGATTCCTTTGTCAAGACTCTATACAAAGGACCAAATACTTTACTGATAAGCAAAACAATCGGAAAATCAATAAGATAAAAAGATTTATCTATCCTGACAAAGTTTGAATTCCCTTTCTATGCATTGGAAGGACCGATAATGAATTACAGGCCAGCTGTTTTAAGCTAGCTGTGTGCACTAATTTGGGAAAGCTGGAACCATGAATGCGAAAGATGTACAAGAAGACAAAACACGTCATAAAGCACTAGCAAAAATCAGGAGGAAGATAAGGAATCCGATGAAGCAATAATTGAAGAATAACGTAAGCGCTGACGTCATCAGTCGAATTATTAAAGCCCGATGTAAGCATTTACGTATTCATAGGGTTATTAATGTAAATTAGTTATGTGTGCTTAGGCTATAAATAAGACTTCTTATGCTGAGGTAACTCAGAATTCTGAATTTAGTTTCAATTCTCACTTGTGTGAAGCTTCTCTCTTGAGAAGTAGTTTGCTACACCTTTGTGTATAGCCCGATGATTGAGAGTTCATCCAACCCCCTTATGTAAAATAGCCAATTACTAAAAAAAATTACTTTTCCTAAAAATTATTCTATCAAATTACTATCTTCAAGCAAGTCCAACATAAGTAAACAACGGAAGAAGAAGTGGGCAGAAGCAAATAATCTCTAAAAATCAAAGATCAGGTATGATTATTAAGCCACTCCTCTCAAAGTAGATCTTATTAAAGTAAAATAATGTCTGAAATAGAAAAATCGATACTAGTGAAATAGAGCACTTACAAATTACTCAAGAAGATAGAAATTATGAAGGAAACATCTTAATTAAACCAAACTTATTTAGGAAAATACAGAAAGAAGACCTAGATTTAGTAGAAAATGCAAATATGATAGGTAAAAGAGAAAAATTTATGAATATACTAAGAAAATTCAATAAAAAAATATATAATCTATTATGGAAAAATAATGAATGAATCACCTATAGATATATCAGAAACTTAAGGAAATACATGTATTCAATTAATAAGCAAAGAAAAAATTTATGAACAAAAAAGAAATTTAAAGAACCAAGAACATAGAAGAAAATTAGGATATATCCATATAGGAGCATTAGAAGTTTTAATCAAAACAACTTTCAAAGAAGGAATAAATTCACCGATTGAATTAGTTCTAAAAGATAACATAATAAATGACTCAAAAGATAAGATACTAGGAGTAATAGAAGGAAATTTAGCTTATGTAAAATTAAAGTTTGAAATCAGACCAGATATAGGAATTCCATTAAATACTCAAAGACTAAATCAAGCATTAACCCTCAAACATTAGATTTTAAGAGAAAACCTAATGAAACTAGGAGATAAAATATTTTCAATAACATATTATGTAAATTATGCATTAACAAATTCACACCATAGTATTGCTTTTAGAAATAATGATCGAATAGATATTACAAGATTATTTGAAGATATAGGAAAAATTTCTTATCCTAAGAAAAAATGAGATAACAGAATTAGGAAATCAATTCCAAGACCAATTATCCTTCCAGAACAAGAAAAAACCAATAAAGAAAATGACATTATTAAATTAACTAATCAAGTAAAAGGATTTATCCTTATTTATAAAAAAATAAAATATGAGTAAAAGAGAAGAATTAGAACGACTACTTAATGAATTTAATTCAAAGAAAGAAAGAACTAAATCAGATATTAAGGATTTAAACGGAATTCTAAACTATTATCTTAAAAAAGATCCATAAAGTAGAGATAGAAAACTAATTGAAAAATAGATTATAAAAATGGAAGACGAATTAACTAAGCTAGAAAGCTATGAAAGAAAAATAAAGAAACATTTTAAAGAAGGAATAGATCATATAAAAAATAAATGGGGACTTAAACCCTCAAGGTCCTCATCAAAACCTACAAATTACTTCAGAATTGAGGCTCCTCTTTTTGAAGACGGTGATTGAAATAAGAATGGATTTAGATGAACAAACATGTAAAAAAATAATAAGTATATTACAATTTAACCTTCCAATTGATTGTAAACAAATTATAATAAAGAAGATAAAAGAACAATATAGACAAGAAGAATTCTATTTACATAACATAGATATAAATATTGGATTTGCATATTTAGAAGAAATGAAATTTATTGAAACACAAAAATATTCAGATGATGAATACTGATATTGAGAATAATGGATAAAGAGATGTTAAGTGTGCAAATTATGAATCTACCAAAAGACTGTAAACAAATAATAAATAATAAATTAAGGTATCAATATTGGTAAGAAAATTTATATCTAAATCAAATGCTATTAAGAATACAATTAGAATATGAGTTTAATTGCTATACACTGTCAATGTAAGTTTTTTACACTGACAACCAATCACAAATCAAGATATGGATGACTTTTAAGGTGTTTAGGATAAGACTCAAATTTTTTTTTGCTATATGACAATTTATGATTGATTGACTGTGTAAAAAACATTTACACTGACAACGTATATCAATTAAACTCTTAGAATATAAAGAGGAACAAGAATTATTAGCATATCTGGATATATCCGAATCTTATGAATTTACATTTGAATATTGGTATGAATTATATGGTGATCCTGATTATTTAGATGAAAATAATAATGATGATATTGTTTTTCTGGATGATTAAAATACTACCCTCAAACATGAATAAAAAAAAAATCGAAATTATTAGGGTGGTACCGTTTTGATATCAGAGCTAAGTAAGTAAAAATAAGATGAATAACTATCATACTATAGAAAAATTTGTATATAAGTTAAGCATGTTAGATCTAACTTATCAAAGTTATTTAGAAAATCTAGTACAAGAATTAAAAGCTAAAGCTACAGATGTATGTAACAGACATATGAACTATCATTGTGAATACTGTGATTGTAGAGAATATGATATAGAAATAAAATTAATAAAAGTAATGATTATTAATTTGAATCATGGATAGAACAATCAAAAATATTCTATCAAGCTAAGTAAAAAAAAAAACTCAATGTACATTCATACGATGTCCCTGTATGATGTCAATTTTTTGTGTTCAATTATCACAACACTTTATCATTAGGCATTTGGTATCACCTAGCCTGTTCTAGGTGTCCCCCCAACCCTAATTGTATTTGATTTCAAACTCAATTTCAAATTCAATTTCAATCTCATTATCTCTTCCTTTCTTTTTTTCTTTTTCAATAACCAATTAGGCATGCAAAAGCATCACTGAAGTGGAAATCATCCCAAGTAGGTTGGCACCAAGATTACTTCCAATCATTTGCAGCACGCACGAAAAATTTATTTATTTAAAAAAGGAAAAACAAAACATAAGAGATATAGGGGGCATAAAACCTGACCCATTCCAAAAGAATTACCTAATTCTAAAATTAGGCAGACCCAACCTATTACAGAAAAAATCAAGCCTAATAAATCCAGGGATCAAATTCAACCAAGTATAGCACTTAGAGTTTACCCCAAAAGAAGCTAACTTATCTGCACAATGATTACCCTATATGAAAACATGAGATATTCTAAAATCAAAACTAGAGGATAATTCAATACAATTTTTCCACTTAGTCCTAATTTTCCAAGGAACAATATCAGGATTGGAATAAGCCTGGACAACCAAGGAAGAATCACACTCCATCCAAATCCTAGGCCATCCTTTCTCCAAGGCAACATGAATAGCAGCGATTGCTGCATATAACTCAGCAGAGAAGGAATCATTTATGCCAAAATAGTCTGCAAAACAGCCAAGGACTGCACCACTTTTGTCTTGAAAATTACTCCTCCTCCAACATGACCAGGGGAGCCTTTGGCTGCTCCATCGGTGTTTACTTTTATCCAGCCACACATTGGAGGAAGCCAATCAACTTGAGTAATCTTAGGAGCTTTCCGGAGATGACCAAAAACACCAAGCAATTTCAGGATTTTGAACTCATCAATTGAGTTGAACATGGAGTTCTTTGACAATCTTTATGAGAGAGAAACACTAGACTTTATTTGGATAATTGCTGCTATGAACAAGATCTTTGAGTCTTCAAGCTTCAATTTATTTCTAACGTTCCAGATCATCCAGATGATGTTGATTATTGCTGCAGATATGGTATTTCTCAACTGGCTGCTCCAATTGTTTTTGCAAACTGAAAAAACAGTGTGAATGCTAGTAGTATCAGTCTGCACATTTATTGCAGAACTGAGCCAATTCCAGAATTGGCAAGCAAAAGGGCAATCAAAGAAAATATGTCTTGTGGACTCAGCAGCCGAGTAACAAAGACTGCAGATGGTTACAACAGTATAGCCTCTCTTCATTAACTGATCTTCTGTGGGCAGCCTGTTGTGAATTAATCTCCAAGTAATAAAGCCCTTGGATAAAGGAATGACATTGCTCCATATCAGATCTATCCAGCTACAAGAAGGTTGAGCAGGATGGAAGTGATTGAAAGCATCCTCGAAAGCTAATACTCCATTGGAAGAGCCTTGCCAGATGAGGTGATCCTGTGCATTGAATAAGGGAATCTCTGTCTGAGCAAGATCATTTCTGATATCAGGAAACCTATCCAGAATTTCAATTGGAATGTTCCAACTCTTATCATGAATGAAATATGCAACAGTGGACGTTAGAAACTGATGAAGGTTGGAAGGGATGTTCATTTAATCAACCATTGGCTGTGACAGCCATTTATCAAGCCAGAAATTAAATGTCTTGCCATCACCAATTTGCCAAGCAGAATTTTCACAAACCATATGCAAATGAGCTTTAATTCCTGGCCAGACAGAAGACTTAATGAAGCTAGCAGCAGGCTTATGCATGTGACAAAATCGGTTTCTATAGAAAACTGCCCACTCTTTACTAGAGGCAAGCATGTCAAAGGTAAGCTTAAGAAGAGCAGCCTTATTGAGAGATTTCAGTGATTTTACTCCTTGAGAGAGTTACTAAGCTTATGCCAAGACATAGTGCAAATTTTCCTAGTATTTGACTCTCCAGACCAAATAAAATTTCGAATACCATTATCCAACTCCTTGAGAAGAGAAGAAGGCCAAAGATAAATATGAAAGTTATATAAAAGCAAGCTTTGGATGATTGACTTAACAAGTTCAATTCTACCTATAATTGAGAGTAGACAACCTTTCCAAGAAGCCAGTTTTGATAAAATTCTGTATGCTATAGGTTGGAGGTGAGCTCTTCTAGGCTTACCTTTGAAAATGGGGACTCCGAGATAGGTGAAGGGGGGAGATCCAGCAGAAAAGCCTAAAGTGCTTGAGAGCTGTACTGCCTTTGCAGAAGAGATATTTCAAGTGAAAAAATTACATTTGGATGGACTCAAATGTTGACTGAGACACCCCGTTGTGCCCCATTGTATTATTAAATTAGAACCTTATTATTTATTTACTTAATCGCGCGCTTATTGTTGAAAAGTATGTAAAAATTAAAACTTTAGTTAAACAATCATATAGCTTCTACAAATTAAACACACCAAGGTTGTAATATATATATATATATATATATATATATATATATATATACACATGTTTATTTATTACATTACCAAAACACTGTTGAAGGTATCCTCTTAGTAGGATCCCTCACAGGCATAAACTTCACTACAGACATACTTAGCGAAATTATAAATACTCCTTAGAAACACTGGCCATAATGTCTATACTCTAATCGCCATGAATCACAGCTCGACCTCCAACATCTGGTTCGTAAGGAGTTCCATCTAACTCCTCAGTAATTGGTTCCTCCATCGGGTCTTCTCGTACGATCACATCAGAAATAAAATACAACACACAGAAAGATATAGGGAATAAGAAACAGTTCTATCATCAAAAAGTGGAAAAGAGTAATAGTAAATTATACAATAACTGTCACAGACATAACATCATTCAACACCTAACAAAACATCCTCAAACTCAAGTATTCATCTTCTACCCCAATCTCGTACAACTAGACTTTAATACTAAAGTGGCCATCTTTACTCCTGTCACATTAGTCAGTAGTCCGAAACAGTCTAGTGCCAATAAATTTCGAATGCGTTAATGACTAAGCGAGTGTTAGTCCAAAACGGTCCAGTACCAAGAATATACGAACGCGTCAAGGAGTATCGATCCAGAACGGTCCAGTGCCAATAATATGCGAACGTGTCAAGAACTAAAAGAATATTACGGTAGTCTACCTCGGCATCCCCATCCGTAGGGAACTCACCTGCAATATCCGATATCCCAAAATAGGATATCCCGACCTCGTGTGTTCCACTCACATGGCTGTGAATAACAATACATCTATAAATGAATCTCCCTAAATTAGATCAATAACAACCTAGTGCCTCAACCTTCCATCAAAGTGTCAACACCTTTTTCCTCATAGATAAAACCACTAAATTAGGCTAGGCACCTCTAAATGACCTTTATTCTCTCACCCAAACAATTATACCTCCGAGTAATATATATCTTTCCTTAAAATCATCTAAGCATAGCATTAAACCCAGGCAGATCATGCATAACACATTAATCAACAGAATATTCCAACATCTCAATATCATATAAGGCAATTTATCACAACCAACTCATAATAGTCCAACCAAATAAATAACAAAGTCAGACTCTGTCACGGCCTGGCAGTGATGGCCATCACGACCGTGACAGACACTGAACATCCTCAATATCCTAATTATTCAAACACCGAAATAATACGTCACATGCAGATGAAATACCTCAACCAGCGTATCACAATAAATTCGATAACATAAAATCAAACATCCTCAAATACTTAAAATCAACTTAATGTCGATAAAACTACAATCCCCGAATCACCATTGGTTTTGCAGAAAAGGTTTCCAATGGGATTTTGGTCTTGTCGATTACTCGACTACTAGTAGGGTTTAGGTCGCCCTACACAATTATCATATAATCTACTACTTATCGATTCCGATGATAGGTTGATTCTTTTCCCCACTCGAGTTATCACCGGAAACACGTACACGACGATCCTCGTTATCCCGCCACGAGTTAACACAACCACCTTAAACCAAATCAACAATAACACAAATCAAGAAACTAAAAACATCCAAAACCCTACTACATGGTCACGGATTCTAGGGGTTTTGGGTGAGTAAAAGTCCTAATCATGATTAATTCATGGATTAATGGTCCTTAATCAACCAAGATCATGGATTAGTGGCTAAACAACTAAATTTTAAACTCAAAACTTCCTAACTCTCATATACTTAGATTCGGTCTTAACATGTTCATGGGGCTAGGGTTTTTAGTTTGATAAACGAACTTGGATTTATTAAGAATACATACTAATAGCTTGATTACCAAGATCATTTATGAAAACTTTGAACAAAACTCATCAAATCTCATCCACCTAGGGTTCGGCCAACATAGAGATTTTAGGGTAAGGATTTTCATTTTAATAAACTAATCATGGATTAGAGTGTGTAGGCATACATGTCATATGAAATACACGATCATACATGACAACACATGAACAAAACCCTATCAAACCTATTCTCCTAGGTTCGTCCAAAGCTAGTTTATTAGGAAGGAAATTTTTGATTACCACATACTCTTAGATACAGACCATATACATGATTATAAGAACATAGGAAGTGGTTTCACATTTTTAAGATTTTTCTAGAATTTGTTATGAATTTTCAAAGTTCTAGATCTATAAACTTAAAAGTGATGAACAAATATGAAACAAACTTTGAATCAAGAAACTAATTAAAGAACATAGACATGATTAAGGAAGAAGAATAAGATTCACCTCTTGAAGATCAAAGACAAGTGTGAATCCAAGAACTTGCTTCACAAATTGATGCTTAAAGACTTATGAACTTAAGAGTTTTTAGAACAAAAGGCAACATGAACTAAATGAAATGTGAGGGAGGGTATTTATAGAGGTTGGTTGCGCCACTTTAGAAGGATCTAGTAGTAAGGAGGTGGCTTGTTCAAAGGATTAAAGTGCAAATAATTCCTAGGGACCATTTTGCAAAGATTCCAAAAGTATAAGGACTATTTTGCAAATTGCCAATGAATTGAAATGATGACCATGTGCCACATTAAATGTGGACTCATCTTGACTTATCTTGTCTGATTTTTCATGAGATATTTTGAGAAGAACCTAGAAGGATGGAGAACATAGTGGAATGGTGTGGAACCTTGGAGAATATTTGAGAACTTTGTAGAATTGTGTGGAACTTTGGAGAATATTTGAGGACTTTGTAGAAGGTTCAAGAATAACTTGGCTCATCCAAGTTTAAGGGCAGCCCCTACTCCATATTTGGCTTGCGCATGGGCCTTAAAAATTTGGGCTTGGATTCATTTATGTGGGGCCTACTAAAATGCTTAAGGCTTAACATGACATAGGAAACTTATATGATTTCTAATGAGCTTTATGGAATTAATCCATGGACAAGGAATTTGGGCTTCATGGCCACGGTCCATTAATAGATTGGAAACAAAGATTCTGTCCCAATTGACTTGGAAAAACATAGGAACTAACTTAGGGACCAAAATGTAATTAATAGAAAGTTCACGGACCTAAGCGTAAAATTCATAAATTGCCACTTTGACTTGTAGAATCTTATAGACTTAAAAGTGTGACTCATCCCCATGAATCATCATGTATGACTCGTTATCTCGATCTCTTGACGGGTCTCTGTAGTTCCGTTTTCGACTCCGTCGGTTTCCTGATTAGGGTTTTACGCTTGCGTAAAAGCGTAATATTTCGTTTTTTACTGAAAATTTTCAAACTAACCAAACTCGTTGGAAATATGATTTAAATATAAACCATTTCATTCACGAGTCAAAATTAGGTTTTCTGCTCAGTAAAATTATACTGTCAGTGAAAACGCAGACCGATTTCCATCTGAATTTTCAACCCAATATGTTATCCTAAGCTTCTACCCTAAGATAGAGTATGAATATGATTTTTATTTCATAAAATTAAATCTCCATGAACTCGGATAAAAACATAAATAAATACCTTTATACCGGTTAATACAGCGAAAAATATTTTTACTGAAAAAAAAATAAAAATCGGAAAATAAAAAGTAGGGTGTTACATTACTACCCCTCTTAGAAAAAATTTCCGTCCTCGGAATTTCTTAACTCAAAACTAGACATCATCTTGTAATCGTATCTTAATTTAGAAATTCGACAATATATTTCTCATCGCTGCCTTCCTCTAAATGATAGCGGTAACTTCATAACATAATTCATCCTTATATCATTCTATTTATCCTCTAAACAATAGTTACGTATTATATCCAAATTACAGATACCTTCTATGAGATCTGCAAGGTGAGAGGATTCCGCTCCCCTTATGGTAAACACTCTCCCAACAGCTTGAGGTTTAGCCATTTGTCGACCTGTTACTGGAACTCCTCTCCAAGTTCCCCCTCTATAACCTCCAGCTTCTCTATCCCCAGCTATCGACTGCTGCATACCTCTCTGTCTACAATCACGAGCATAATGACCTGGTTTCCCACAGTTGAAACAACCAGATTCCTCCCTACAATTTCTAACATGATGCGGTCCTCCGCATCTGAAACAAACTAAGCCTTGCTGTTGCTGGCTTGTTCCGACCACTTGTGTGGTAGCTACCGGTGTTGGTGTCACTGTCTGCAATTGTCTGACACGTGGTCCTTGTCTCTCTTGAAAACCCCTATCTTCTCTCCTTTGGAGACCTGATCGAATAGGACCTCCACTCCTCTGCTGCCTCTGCTCAGCAGCTTGCCTCAGATCTATGCTTTCTATGGCATTGCATCTCTCCACTAGCTCCGAAAAACTCTGGATATCGAGAGATACTATAGCCCTTTGTAGTTCATGTTGGAGTCCTTCCTCAAACCTTCTACATTGCCAATCTTCATCTGGGAATCTCTGATAAAATTCAGAATACTTAATCAGAGCCTCAAATCGTGATGCATAATCACCAACAATCATGTTGCCTTGTTTGAGACTCATGAATTCCCTTTCTTTCTCGCATCGAACTAGACGCGGAAAATACTTCTCAAAGAAGCAGTCACTAAACAACTGCCAGTTGATAACTCTGCCTTCGGCATCCAGTAATCTTCGCTTGCCTCTCCACCAAGACTCTGCTCCTCCAGTTAGCATGAAGACAACATACATCACTTTCCTATCCTCTCTGCAGCGCATGGTATCGAATATCTTCTCGATCTCTTGTATCCACCATTCTGCCTTCTCTGGATCATAATCTCCTCGGAATTGGGGTGGCTTCCCGTTCAGGAAAGTAGTCATTCCGGCATCTTCAGCTGTTGCAGCTCTCCTTTGGTTCTGTTGTTCCTGCTGTTCTTTGTTCATCTGTAGCATCTCAGTATTCTGCTGTGTTTGTAACAACAGAGCAGTAACTATGTTTTTCATGGTATCTTGAGTCTCAGATGACTCTCTTCCACTTCCGGTATGATTATTTTCCACATTGTTAGCTCCAACAATTCTTTCAGGAGTTCTGTCATTACTGTCGATCGGACGTCCTCTTCCACGAGCCATGATTCTGTAAAAGAAATCATTCGCTCTTATCAGTATGACATATAATACCACATAGACAAGTATATAAATACCATATGCCACACTAATGTTATTTATTGCGTCGGATTCGGACACACTACCCATCTTCTAAGCATAGTTAAAATCCGATGTGGACACAACTAGACACGGCCAGTAACAACTTCCTAGACCTCACAGTCCGATTAGAATCGAACTGCTCTGATACCACCAAATGAGACACCCCGTTGTGCCCCATTGTATTATTAAATTAGAACCTTATTATTTATTTACTCGATCGCGCGCTTATTGTTGAAAAGTATGTAAAAATTAAAACTTTAGTTAAACAATCATATAGCTTCTGCAAATTAAACACACCAAGGTTGTAATATATATATACACACATGTTTATTTATTACATTACCAAAACACTGTTGAGGGTATCCTCTTAGTAGGATCCCTCACAGGCATAAACTTCACTACAGACATACTTAGCGGAATTATAAATACTCCTTAGACACACTGGCCATAATGTCTATACTCTAATTGCCATGAATCACAGCTCGACCTCCAGCATCTGGTTTGTAAGGAGTTCCATCTAACTCCTCAGCAATTGGTTCCTCCATCGGGTCTTCTCGTACGATCACATCAGAAATAAAATACAACACACAGAAAGATATAGGGAATAAGAAACAGTTCTATCATCAAAAAGCGGAAAAGAGTAATAGTAAATTATACAATAACTATCACAGACATAACATCATTCAACACCTAACAAAACATCCTCAAACTCAAGTATTCATCTTCTACCCCAATCTCGTACAACTAGACTTTAATACTAAAGTGGACATCTTTACTCCTGTCACATTAGTCAGTAGTCCGAAACAGTCCAGTGCCAATAACTTTCGAACGCGTTAACGACTAAGCGAGTGTTAGTTCAAAACGGTCCAGTACCAAGAATATACGAACGCGTCAAGGAGTATCGATCCAGAACGGTCCACTGCCAATAATATGCGAACGTGTCAAGAACTAAAAGAATATTACGGTAGTCTACCTCGGCATCCACATCCTTAGGGAACTCACCCGCAATATCCGATATCCCAAAATAGGATATCTTGACCTCGTGTGTTCCACTCACACGGTTGTGAATAACAATATATCTATAAATGAATCTCCCTAAATTACATCAATAACAACCTAGTGTCTCAACCTTCCATCAAAGTCTCAACACCTTTTTCCTCATAGATAAAACCACTTAATTAGGCTAGGCACCTCTAAATCACCTTTATTCTCTCACCCAAACAATTATACCTCCGAGCAATATATATCTTTCCTTAAAATCATATAAGCATAGCATTAAACCCAGGTAGATCATGCATAACACATTAATCAACAGAATATTCCAACATCTCAATATCATATAAGGCAATTTATCACAACCAACTCATAATAGTCCAACCAAATAAATAACAAAGTCAGACTCTGTCACGGCCTGGCCGTGATAGCCATCACGGCCGTGACAGACACTGAACATCCTCAATATCCTAATTATTCAAACACCAAAATAATACGTCACATGCAGATGGAATACCTCAACCAGCGTATCACAATAAATTAGATAACATAAAATCAAACATCCTCAAATACTTAAAATCAACTTAATGTCGATAAACCTACAATCCCCGAATCACCATTGGTTTTACAGAAAAGGTTTCCAATGGGATTTTGGTCTTGTCGATTACTCGACTACTAGTAGGGTTTAGGTCGCCCTACACAATTATCATATAATATACTACTTATCAATTCCGATAATAGGTTGATTCTTTTCCCCACCCGAGTTATCACCGGAAACACGTACACGACGATCCTCGTTATCCCGCCACGAGTTAACACAACCACCTTCAACCAAATCAACAATAACACAAATCAAGAAACTAAAAACATCCAAAACCCTACTACATGGTCACGACTTCTAGGGGTTTTGGGTGACTAAAATTCCTAATCATGATTAATTCATGGATTAATGGTCCTTAATCAACCAAGATCTTGGATTAGTAGCTAAACAACTAAATTTTAAACTCAAAACTTCCTAACTCTCATATACTTAGATTCGGCCTTAACATGTTCATGGGGCTAGGGTTTTTAGTTTGATAAACCAACTTGGATTTATTAAGAATACATACTAATAGCTTGATTACCAAGATTATTTATGAAAACTTTGAACAAAACTCATCAAATCTCATCCACCTAGGGTTCGGCCAACATAGAGATTTTAGGGTAAGGATTTTCATTTTAATAAACTAATCATGGATTAGAGTGTGTAGGCATACATGTCATATGAAATACATGATCATACATGACAACACATGAACAAAACCCTATCAAACCTATTCTCCTAGGTTCGTCCAAAGCTAGTTTATTAGGAAGGAAATTTTTGGTTACCACATACTCTTAGATACAGACCATATACATGATTATAAGAACATAGGAAGTGGTTTCACATTTTTAAGATTTTTCTAGAATTTGTTATGAATTTTCAAAGTTCTAGATCTAGAAACTTAAAAGTGATGAACAAATATGAAACAAACTTTGAATCAAGAAACTCATTAAAGAACATAGACATGATTAAGGAAGAAGAATAGGATTCACCTCTTGAAGATCAAAGACAAGTGTGAATCCAAGAACTTGCTTCACAAATTGATGCTTAAAGACTTATGAACTTAAGAGTTTTTAGAACAAAAGGCAATAGGAACTAAAAGAAATGTGAGGGAGGGAATTTATAGAGGTTGGTTGCGCCACTTTAGAAGGATCTAGTAGGAAGGAGGTATCTTGTTCAAAGTATTAAAGTGCAAATAATTCCTAGGGACCATTTTGCAAAGATTCCAAAAGTATAAGGACTATTTTGCAAAATGCCAATAAATTGAAATGATGACCATGTGCCACATTAAATGTGGACTCATCTTGACTTATCTTGGCTGATTTTTCATGAGATATTTTGAGAAGAACCTAGAAGGATGGAGAACATAGTGGAATGGTGTGGAACCTTGGAGAATATTTGAGAACTTTGTAGAATTGTGTGGAACTTTGGAGAATATTTGAGGACTTTGTAGAAGGTTCAAGAATAACTTGGCTCATCCAAGTTTAAGGGTAGCCCCTACTCCATATTGGGCTTGCGCATGGGCCTTAAAATTTTGGGCTTGGATTCATTTATGTGGGGCCCACTAAAATGCTTAAGGCTTAACATGACATAGGAAACTTATATGATTTCTAATGGGCTTTATGGAATTAATCCATGTACAAGGAATTTGGGCTTCACGGCCACGGTCCATTAATAGATTGGAAACAAAGATTCTGGCCCAATTGACTTGGAAAAACATAGGAACTAACTTAGGGACCAAAGTGTAATTAATAGAAAGTTCAGGGACCTAAGCGTAAATTTCATAAATTGCCACTTTGACTTGTAGAATCTTCTAGACTTAAAAGTGTGACTCATCCCCATGAATCATCATGTATGACTCGTTATCCCGATCTCTTGACGGGTCTCTGTAGTTCCGTTTTCGACTCCGTCGGTTTCCTGATTATGGTTTTACGCCTGCGTAAAAGCGTAATATTTCGTTTTCTACTGAAAATTTTCAAACTAACCAAACTCGTTGGAAATATGATTTAAATATAAACCATTTCATTCACGAGTCAAAATTAGGTTTTTTGCTCAGTAAAATTATACTGTCAGTGAAAACGTAGACCGATTTCTGTCTGAATTTTCAACCCAAAATTTTATCCTAAGCTTCTACCCTAAGATAGAGTATGAATATGATTTTTATTTCATAAAAATAAATCTCCATGAACTCGAATAAAAATATAAATAAATACCTTTATACCGATTAATACAGGGAAAAATATTTTTACTGAAAAAAAAATAAAAATCAGAAATTAAAAAGTAGGGTGTTACATTGACCTAAGGCTTGGCCATAATCATGGAAGAGCTTCTTCAAAGCTTCAACACTTCTGTTATTCCCTTTGTAGAAAATTAGCACATCATCTGCATACAAAAGATGACTTGGACAAGACAAGTTCCTTGGACCAGCAGTAGGTTTTACTTGGCCAAAGTCCACTAATTTTGAAATACCATGCTAAGAACATCCTCAGCTAGACAAAAGAGTGAAGTTGACATAGGGAAACACAAGAAGGCGGGTTGAATTATGTTTCTTAACAGATTTTCGAAAAAGTCTTTTCTCAAACCTTTTACAAGAAAAACAAATAAAACAACACACAAACAGAAAAACGTTTTTGAAGAGTTAATAAACTCTGATTCAGAACTCCACAGTTAGTATAAACAAAAACTGTTAAATATAAGGGTTTAGAAGATTCACGCAAGTGTTTTATCCTGGTTCACTCTCTTCCTACCAAGAGCTACGTCCAGTCCCTTCTACCTGAAGGTTTTATCCACTATTCTACAAATAGATTACAAGTATTCAACACCTCTTCAGGATACAATAATTCTTTCTCTACCAAGCCTCTTCAGGCACTGAATCTAACAAAGAGGTTTACAACTTTGATCTAAGAACTTACTATGTGTGAGGATTTGAAAGTTTAAGATCAACAAGATTTACACGTAAACTTGTTTTACAATTTCAACAGAGTTTCTGCACTTATGATATTAGAGCTTATATATGTTTGTATATCACTGTTCTTGTATATCTATATATCTTCTTGAAGTTCTTCAAGTATATATATAGCTGAAGTGCTTCTCTATCTTGATATTCTTCAATGGTCTTCAAATTGTATCCATTCAGACTTAGCATAAAATGATTGGATCCGTTGAGACTGATAACTTGATATGCTTCACTGAGAAGTGCTTTTGATTATCAGAGGAATGCTCAAAGTAGAACTATCTCTTCTCTGTTGTACCAAAGGTTACTTTTTGACTTTCCTTCTTTGTACTTGACTTGATCTTTACAACAATGTAGTTGACAGAGTACAAAGGTTTATGGTTTCGATGGTAAGAAGTTCTTTTATCCAAGAGATAAAGATGTGGCATAGTGAAGCTACTCCGTCTATCAAGTCTTTGGACTTTTTATATTTCAATGTCTCGTCTACTTGATTTTTCTTTAGACTTAGTAACGCTTCTTCCTAAGTTAATTTTAAGACCTCGTCTATTCTTATTTTAACAATCTCGTCTACCATAAAGCTAAAGACTCAGAATTTTTACCAAGAGTTGTAGACTGGTCTAGAGGTTTGAAATAGAATCTGATAGATTCCATAATTTAAATTTAAGTTCCTCCAACTCGTATAAATCAAATAGTCCCTGCATACTTATAACAAACAAGTTAGATCTTTGACAAATACTTTGCTATACAAATTTAACCTTTTTGTTAACATCAAAACTTAAGAGATTATTTTAATCCAAAACCACTTTGGTTCTAACAAAGAGCAATGGTGAGAGGGGGTCACCTTGCCTGACACCTCTTTTACAACAAAATAGTCTTCTGACTTACCATTAACCAAGAAGGATAATTTGGAAGATTTCAAAACTGTTTTAACCCAGCTACAAAACTTATCATTAAAGCCAATTGCTTCCAAAACAAAAATAAGAAAGGTCCAATCTAAAGTGTCAAAGGCCTTCATTATATCTAGCTTCATAGCCAAGTTACCACCAAAGGATCTGTGGTCAAGCAAATTTGTGGCCTCAGAGACAATACAAATACATTTGATATTTATACCCTTTTCAAATCCTTTTTGTTGAGGAGATAAAATCTATAGAGCAATTTGAACAGGCCTATCAGCTAATACCTTTGTAATTATCTTGAACTGTAAGTTAGCTAATGTAATAGGTCTAAAGTCCTCTATTTTATCAGCATTCTAAATTTTAGGGATTAGAACAACCAAATTTGAATTTATATTAGGCATAAGCCATCCCTGAGTGAAAAATTTGATTACTGAATCACAAACATCCTGGCCAATTATAACCCAAAAGGATTGATAGAAGCAACCTCCAAATCCATCAGGCCCTAGGGCACCTTCATTATTCAAACCAAAAACTGCATTTTTAATTTCATCATTGGAAGGCAATTTGGTCAAGAAATCATTATACGAGTCTGTTACAGCAGTTGGCACAATTTTGCTAATGAGATCATTCTGCTGACAGTCACTAGGAGCAGCATAAAGCTTTTCAAAGTAGCTAATCACATGCTGTTGCAATATCATTTTGATTATCAAGAATATCCTCACCTTTATTTAACATAGACATTGATTTTGAGGTATACCGGATTTTAGTAAGCCTGTGGAAGAAACTTGTGTTTCTATCCCCTTGACAATGCCATTTGACCCTAGAATTCTCTCTCTAGAACTCTTCTTCAATGTTCAAAGCCTGATTCAATTCTGTTTGAGCCAAAACTTCTTGCTCCAACAAGTCATCAGTGGCACCACAAGTATCAATTTGCTTCTGAATACTGTTTATAGCTATAATTTCCCGAGCTGCTTTATGGAATGACGACTGTCCCCACAAACCAACACGGGTCTTTTCAGCGTGCTTTGTCCTCACTCACACGCTTCATGGAAAAATTTCACAGGAGGTCACCCATCCCATAATTGCTCCAAGCTAAGCATGCTTAACTGTGGAGTTCTTAAGTGATGGGGTCCCAAAAAGAAGATGCATCTTGTTAGTATAAATAGTATCAATCAATTCATATAAGCCTTCCTCAACTGTATAGTCCCATACCTACACAGTCTCAGAATCCCTTTCATTCGGGTGTGCAACCGGTTCATTCATATGTCCCTCCTCCTAGAATTCTGCCAAGAGCCACTCCTTGTTCGTGCCTTCTTGCACCGGTGACCACTCCCCTCCCTTGTCGACACCCGGGTGTTACATGCCCACCATCTTTCGCTTGGTTCGTCTCTGAACCACACCGTACTAGGAGAGGTGCCGCTTTGATACCACTAAATGTGACACCCTTCTACCCCGCATGTTAATATAAAACATTTACTTAAAAGAGGCAACTATAAAACATGCATTTATTTGAAAAAAAAATAAAAACTTGGATAAAAAGGTTTCATATCTCAACAAAAACAACGCTGAAATAACATAGTTTTAAAACAGTAAAACATAAACAAGACAGATAAAGAAAAACCCAACCCTGATGTCACATACAGAGCTGGTATAACCAAAATTCGGATACATCACGAAAACAAACTAAACAACAAACAAAACTAACAACTATAACTCAGCATTCTAACTAGAGTCGTGACTCCTCAGAGTCACTCCTCTGCTGGCTGCTCACCGTCCTCTGTATAAGGAAATACACGCAACAGCAGAAACAGAAAAACAGGGAGTAAGAAATCATGTAAACACAACGGCATGGGAATAGGGAATAAGATGAACATACATCATAGAATAACATAGCAATATAACAACATACAATATTTATACATCATCATATAATACCATAACAACATGTTAATCATCCAACATATGCTATGCAGTACAACACAACCCTATTCCACTACTCCATCAATGCATGTGGATCCAACTAACTCAGGAAGTCAACTTTGGAGTTACATATCCGTATTGGCCAAAAAGCACCAACACCGACAGTTCCCCAAACCATGGAGGAACCCCTTGGATAGCCGACGTGTCATAACTGGAGACTTGGGCCAAATCATCATAACTAGGACGACCTCCCCTATGTTGAACATCCCCCTCAACATCAACTCCAATGCTCTATGCAAATGGCACAACAACACACAAGGCAACCACCTCATTAGCTTGGGCCTAAAAGCACCCAAGACTTATCACCAACATCAACATTAACACCTTAGACCCACACCGTGGGGTGAAGGTCCCCTTGGACAAAAAGCACCAAGGTCCAACATAACAACATCTTGACCAAAAAGCATCGAGAGCACTTTGGCCAAAAACCACCAAAGCGTGACAACGGCAAGAACTCCAACGGTGCCGGCTAACCAAACTTATCAGTCTTTGTTATCTTAATTAATCTTTAATTAAGTTATCTAACTCGTTATCATTTGATTAGTGTATTATTACATCATTTGGGGATAATTGGGGTAAACACCCCATTAATTCATTAATCTTAAGTTCTGACCAGTAGTGGGAAGCACGAGCGTACTAAACCCCCAGTACGGTCGTGCTGCCACTTAAGTGGAGCACGGTCATGCTCACTGTCCTGCACGGCTGTGCTCAATACGCGACCTGCCTTCCAGAATTTAATTGGGAGCACGATCTTGCTCCTTGTTCAGCACGGCCGTGCTCCTGGGCAGGGCCATACTGTTCTGGGCAGAATTTAACGTGTTCTTGGAGTTTAGGCTCCCTAATCCTCCCAAATCAAATCCTATGGTGTTAACTAAAACATTCGGCATGAAACTTCACCCCTCACTAACACAGTTCATGTCTCATGAAGCTTGGGGAATTTATCCCTCAATTCCTATGTTAACTAAGAGTCCTAATTAAGTCAATTACAGTCTTATTAACATAGTCAACATAACGGTAACATCATCATCAATAACATATCCAGTCAATGTGATCAACATAATCCATGTCATAACAACAACATTCATAATCATAGGTATTCATACCAATTCAACCAAAACTCATTGAATAAGACAACTCAAATGGGCATGCCACATCATGAACAACTCAACAATTATAACAAATAGGCATACTAATTACTCCAATTAAACATATAAACAATTCAGTCATACAACCAGGCAGATCATGGCATCAATACATTATAACGATAATAAACGGGGCTATGGGAACCCATCATCTTACGATACTCCCTAGCCTAGTGTATACACTATTCTTCTCCCATACCTGGTACGAGGTTCGCGTTTCAAAAGAAGAAAGAAGATCCACTAGGGTCCCGTCTCACTAGCGCTTGTCTACGACCTCAAGGATGCCAAAGAGACACTTTGGTTCAACTCTAAGATCAAGAAATCAAAAGGAAGAGATCAAGAACTTGAAAGGACGAACACAAGGGACAAGGAGCACGAATTTTACCTTTTCTAAAGTCCCAAACATCAAGCACAACGAACCCCTATTCGTAGCGATGTTCTCCTATCAAGAAGCAGTGAAGAATGGTGCAAGAACGGGTTCCCTAGAGAGAGTTTTAGGGAGAAAAACCATAAGGATTCAAAGAGGAAGGAGGGAGGCAGTTTTATGAGTGTTGGGGTCATGTAAACTAGGTTTAGATCGAGTCTAATGGTATATATATGATTTTGGGTCATAACGGGTTCCTATTTCAGCCCAAACTGTATACAGTTCGGTATTTCGACCATAACTTGAGCTACAAGTTTCCGATTGTGGCGTTCTTGGTGTCGTTAGAAAGATCAGAGAAATATCTACAAATTGATGTCTATATGATCTAATCCTAAATCGGAATCTAAGATGGTCAAAAGTTTGATGGAATTTTAGCGACAGATTTGGTAGTTATTCCTAGATTCCTTAGGAGATTATGATAAGATTTTAAGATATAAACAAAAAGAGGATGATCCTATATTGATAATGACTCAAATATGATTGGTTGAGGGGCTAAAATCTAAGAATAACACTATCTCTATTTAAATACTAAATCACACGATATCTTATCATATCATTCTTAATCGCTTATTATTAATAAAATCACATATCATATATTAACATATAAAATCAAGAGATAAATCTCATATTAATGCAAATAATCATATATTAATATACATATTATCATATGCAATAATATATACACATATATATAAATATCAAACATATATATGCCAGAACTAACACATATAAACATAAGGGTGAATCTTGAGGTGTTACAATCACCCCCCCCCCCCCCCCTTATAAAAATTTCGTCCTCGAAATTTCTATCACCTCGGTTGAAAAGGTGCGGGTACTACTCCATCATCTTGCTTTCTAGCTCCCATGTAGCACTTTCCTCAGTAGCCCCACTCCAAACGACTTTGACCAAAGGAATTTCCTTGCCTCTTAGCTTCTTCACCCTCCTATCCTCGACTTGAAGGGGTAACACCTCAAACGTCAAGCTCTCTTTCAATTGTATGGTATCGGGGACTATCACGTGACTAGGGTGATGAACATACTTTCTGAGCTGGGACACATGGAAGACACTATGAAGGTTTGATAAGAACGGTGGTAAGTCTATTTGGTAGGCGACTCCGCCAACTCTTTTTAGGATTTGGTAAGGACCAATGAATCTAGGAGTAAGTTTCTTCGCTTTCATCACTCTACCAACCCCAGTCGTTGGAGTAACTCTCAAGAATACATGATCACCTTCTTGGAATTCGAGCGCCTTCCTTCTTTTGTCATGGTAGCTCTTCTGCCTACTTTGTGCGACTTTCATCTTTTCCTGAATCATCCTCACTTTTTCAGTGGTTTCTTGCACCACTTCAGGTATTAGTACAACACTATCACCAGGTTCACTCCAACACAAGGGTGTCCTACATCTCCTGCCATAAAGAGCTTCATAAGGTGCCATCCCAATACTAGAATGGAAACTATTGCTGTAGGTGAACTCTATCAAGGGCAAAAAGTTGTCCCAACTACATGACTGCTATAGTACACAAGCTCTAAGCAAGTCCTCTAATGACTGGATGGTTCTCTAAGACTGGCCATCAGTCTGTGGGTGATAAGCTAAACTAAGCCTAAGTTTGGTTCCTAAAGCCTCTTGTAAACTGTTCCAAAACCTAGAGGTAAACCTCGGGTCTCTATCTGAAACTATGCTAGAAGGTACACCATGTAGCCTAACTATCTCCCTGATGTACAGCTTAGCCGACTTTTCCAAAGAGTCTCCCATGTTCATCAGGATGAAATGGGCGGACTTAGTCAGTCTATCCACGACAACCCATATAGCCTCAAAACCAGCTGGAGTCCTAGAGAGTCCAGACACAAAATCCATGGAAATACTATCCCACTTCCATTTTGGGATACTCAACGGTTGTAACTTTCCTGATGGCTTCTGGTGTTCTATCTTAGCCTTTTGACACACTAAACAAGCATACACAAACTCAACCACATCCTTCTTCATCCCAGGCCACCAAAACATGCGCTTTAAGTCCTAATACATCTTAGTGGCACCTGGGTGCACACTCAGTCCACTCCTACGTCCTCCTCCAAGGATCAACTTTCTAAGCTCTGGGACGTCTGGTATACAGACTCTATCTTTGAACCTCAAGACTTCATCGCTTCCTTACTTAAAATTAAGGTCTCTACCCTGCGCAAGCAACTCCCGCTGATTTAAGAGAAACTTGTCTAACTTCTGACCCTCTCCAATCTGATCCATCAAACTGTTGGTAACCTTCAAGGTTCCAAGCCTAATGCTTTTAGGGGTAACTTTCCAAGATAAACTCATGTCTCTAAACTCCTCATTTAGATACATCTCCCTAACCATCAAAGCGGAGATGTGCAAGGTTTTTCTACTTAAGGCATCTGCCACCATATTGGCCTTTCCTGGGTGGTAGGTTAGATCAAACTCATAATACTTTAAAAATTCCATCCACCTACACTGCCTCATATTCATCTCCTTTTGATCAAAGAGATACCTCAGACTCTTATGATCACTAAATACCTCAAACTTCGCTCCATATAGGTAATGCCTCCGAATCCTTAAGGCAAACACCACAGCTCCTAACTCTATATCATGGGTAGGGTAGTTCCTTTCATGGGTTTTCAATTGCCTAGAAGCATAAGCCACTACCTTACCATCTTGCATCAACACTCCACCTAAACCTTGCTTGGAAGCATCACAATATACTACGAAAGGTGTACTAGGATCGGGCAACACTAAAATTGGTGCTGATGTCAACCTATTCTTAAGGGTTTGGAAACTCTCTTCACACTTAGAGTCCCACACAAACAGCTATCCCTTCTTGGTGAGACGGGTTAAGGGTAAGGCTAACTTAGAGAAATGACATGCTGTCGCACACGGGTCAAAAAGCGAGTGATTGGAAAAAGTGTAGTTAGGGCGCGACAACTCGAGTATCGCATCTCAAGGACTCTTGGATTGTTATTAACCTTAAAATCAGTTTTTTTTTGTTGGGGGGGGGGGGGGGGTTAGGATTAAACATTCAATTAAGAAAACAGTTAAGAAATAGGTGATTATCAAAAAGCTAAAACGATTAATCTACTGTTTCGGTTTCCCAACTATCATTGATTCATATAATTCCATACCCTAAGCGGATTCTAATCCCGTTTCGATTGTAGCAACAATTAACAAGAGAAATTGACACTACGAGATATATGTTCCTAATTCCCGAATTAAGCAAATGGGGTGAATCTCTCATGAATTAAGCAAACACGATTGAACACACGTGAATTAAGCAAACGCGATTAGGTATAGGAACATAGCATCACCGAAATAAATCAACACGTATTCTATACAACCTGAATTAAGCAAACAAGACATATAGGATAGTATTGAAAGGAAGAAGCAAATTGATCCGGGAATTACAGAACCTCAAGTGGCAGCGGAAACCGATTATAGCAGATTAATCACTGGCGATTAGTTCTCCATCAAATACATCATAAAAACCCTAGGAACTAATTCCCAGCCGTCAATATGAAAAGAAAAGAAGAAGTCCCTGCAATCTGCCCTAAAACAGCAATTTATAACCTTCAGGATTTCCACCCGCTCGCGAGGCGAGTAGCCTCTCGCGAGGCGAATATTAAAAGTGGCGCGAGTTCAAAGTTGAGTTCTCGCGAGGCGAGATGGTGATTCGCGGGGCGAGACCGAAAGGGTGACATTCTCTGGTATAGTCAGGCCTTCAGGCTCGCGAGGCGAGTTGGATATTCGCGAGGCGAGACAGAAAGGGTGACTGTTGCTGTTCAGGCTGGTCTTCAGGCTCGCGAGGCGAGTAGCTTCTCGCGAGGCGAAACTTCCAGAATTGCACTTTCCACTGTTTTCTTCGTTCCCTTGACTCTAAGTTCTTCCCTTTTAACCTGAAAATACGAAATAGCAGTGAATGCTTTATTTGACTCAAAAATTAACTAAAATGTCCTAAACTACTTAAGAAACTCAAAGGGTTGATTGAGGACAATTAAATCCAAATTTGGGCTAAAACGAGATTGAAAATCGAGTAATTGGTACAAAAACCATGGTCTTACTAGTTATAAAACTAGTCATCCAGAGGCTGATCAAAATACCCCAAACTTAAACTTTGCTTGTCCCCAAGCAAACTAAAACTCAAAAAGACTCAAACTTGGCAAGCTTAAAGGATTTAATCAATTCCGCACAAATTTCATGCAATTTGACAAGACAATTTTCCTTTAATGTTTTCCCCCTTTTCAACAATGCAATCCCCACATTCATTTACTTTAAACAATTGAGAATTCCATCATTCATGCAATCATTAATCTAAGTGGAGGATCCAAGTTACACACAAAAGGGAGATCACCAATTTCAAACAATTGCCTTCCTCACAAGGGCATTTAATATTTCACTCATTCGCTCAATTTGTCTAGGTTATCAACTTTTCACTCAAGTTCACCTTTCAAGAGCACTTCCCATGAATTTGATTTTTATCTCAACCCACGAAAACATGCATGCAACATCAAAAGGTCTTTTAAAGGTTGTAATGGGGCCTGGCTAGAGGTAGGGTATTCAAAGGTACTAGGCTTAAGTCCCTAGGAATTAAGAGAGCATGAGCATTTTGACACATCGAACTTCCACTCAAATTCCTTTTTCCATTTTTTTTCTTTTTGCTTTGGGTGACTACAGCCTTTTTCTTCCAATACCCTTTTTTGACATTTTGTTCTTTGCTTCTTTCTCTTTTTTTTTTCTTTTGTCTTTGGCTCCAACCTTTATTTTTCTTTTTCTCAACCCAGAATGACATATCAAACCTTGTAGCCACCCCAAACTTAGTTTCTTGCAACCCTTGTCTTGCTAAGCTTCCATGCTCTCCTAATCCTAAGATTGGGTTAACATGGTTTTTCCAGATTTTTGGCTTATATCATAAGGTCATCAAGAAACAATAGGCTAATCAGGCTCAATGAGGCTAACTAGGGAACATGCATTAGGGATGGTTCTTTTAGGCCAAGTAGTTAATTCAAAGAAAATTGCCTAAATCATTTGATGCAAGCACATAAACATGCAAACCATGAAGAGATTCAAGTAAATTCGAGAAAGTGCAACTTAAAAGTGATTCACACAATTAAAAACATGTTGGAGGCTCAAATCCTCACCTGGACATTTTTCGCAATTTGTTTGACCGAGATTCAAACCCTAGTGTGTGCATCCCTTCACCCCAAACTTATCATAAATCATGCAATCACAATAGAATATCTCAAAGTTTAATTTTCAATTTTTCATATGGGGATCAGATTTCAATTTCAAAATCTAGGGGGAAATCATCAACAGTCAACACATATCATGCAATCCATCTATGCAAAACTTGATTAAAATCCCACAAACTCACCGACACAAGACTCACACACAAACGACTCGAATAAACACAAACAAGGAAAACAAAACAAAAACAAAACGAAGATAATTAAAAAAAGAAGGTTTAGAAAAACTCATGGAGGCGGTTCCACCGGGATCCCACTGCCTGTGATACAACGGCCAAGGAATGCTCAAAGTGTAATATGATCCTCCCGGATCCCATGGCATGCAGCATAAATTTGAAAGTGAGCGCTTGACAATCATGGCGGCCTTGCCCAGTGCGGCGGACTTCTCACTCCTTCTTGGGTAAAAAATGACCTCCTTGTCAACAAAGTCTTCCCAATAAAAATGGGGTTCAACCTCTTGGACTGGCCATAGTGCCTTCAAATTTAAGGGTGCAAAATCCAGTCTCTCAGGCAGAGGCTTGAACTCCATCACTGGTTGTTCCACAGTGGGTGGTGGCAAACAAGTGGAGAGGATCACTGGTGCTGCTTTGTCTTCTGTGCAATCGCACTCACTGCATTACCAAATCCATCACCTTCTATACATGCAGTAATCTCAGCACACACAGCACAAAAGTCAGTGTTAGTACAATCAACGCATGAGTAAGCATCATCAAAACCAGAAAAGGATGGAAAATCAGCAGCCGCAACCAAATCACAATAAGTGTCATCAACAATATCAGAAGGCAACTCTAATTGAGAAACAAAATGCTCAGAAGAATTATCGCCAAGAATATCTATTTGCGAATCTGACTGCTCTTCAAGGAGACGTTGTGATTGAAGTGAAGTAAAGGCAGAGGCAATGTGACCAATTTGAGTGGCCAAATCCTGAAGACTTGCTTCTGTCCTCTGTTGGAATTCAAGAGTGTCTTCTGCTATTTGTTGTACCAATTCTTCCAGACTGGGCTGGACTGGTGTGGGGTCAGGCTGATATTGCTGCTGGCTTATTGTCAATTGATGCACCAAAGACGCCAACTCATCCAAGCTGTCATGTCCTCCACCATGTTGGCCAGAATAGTGATTCACTCCAGCCATGCCAAAACCACTACTAAACTCATAACCACCAGTGAAGCCAGGATAATATATGCATGATGGCTCATAATAAACATTAGGCATATAATTTTGCATATAATTATCCATACTAAGGTTCACAACCAGACCTAGTAGCCATAACTAATTCAGTAATGCATCTCTCTTTTTTTTCTGTTAATAACAACAAGAGTCCCCGGCAACGGCGCAAATTTTGACACACTGTCGCACACAGGTCAAAAAGCGAGTGATTGGAAAAAGTGTAGTTAGGGCGCGACAACTCGAGTATCGTCTTTCAAGGACTCTTGGATTGTTATTAACCTTAAAATCATTTTTTTGGGGGTTTTTCAGGATTGAAGATTCAATTAAGAAAACAGTTAAGAAATAGGTGATTATCAAAAAGCTAAAACGATTAATCTACTGTTTCGGTTTCCCAACTATCATTGATTCATATAATTCCATGCCCTAAGCGGATTCTAACCCCTTTTCGATTATAGCAATAATTAACAAGCGAAATTGACACTACGATATATATGTTCCTAATTCCCGAATTAAGCAAACGGGGTGAAGCTCTCGTGAATTAAGCAAACACGATTGAACACACGTGAATTAAGCAAACACGATTAGGTATAGGAACATAGCATCACCGAAATAAATCAACACGTATTCTATACAACCTGAATTAAGAAAACAAGACATATAGGATAGTATTGAAAGGAAGAAGCAAATTGATTCGGGAATTACAGAACCTCAAGTGGCAGCGGAAACCGATTACAGCAGATTAATCACTGGCGATTAGTTCTCCATCAAATATATCATAAAAACCCTAGGAACTAATTCCCAACCGTCAATATGAAAGAAAAGAAGAAGTCCCTGCAATCCGCCCTAAAACAGCAATTTATAACCTTCAGGATCTGTGCCCGCTCGAGAGGCAAATATTAAAAGTGGCGCGAGTTCAAATTTGAGTTCTCGCGAGGCGAGATGGTGATTCACAGGGCGAGACCGAAAGGGTGACATTCTCTGGTACAGTCAGACCTTCAGGCTCGCGAGGCGAGTTGGATATTCGCGAGGCGAGACAGAAAGGGTGACTGTTGCTGTTCAGGATGGTCTTCAGGCTCGTGAGGCGAGTAGCTTCTCGCGAGGTGAAACTTCCAGAATTGCACTTTCCACCGTTTTCTTCGTTCCCTTGACTCTAAGTGCTTCCCTTTTAACCTGAAAATACGAAATAGCAGTGAATGCTTTATTTGACTCAAAAATTAACTAAAATGTCCTTAACTACTTAAGAAACTCAAAGTGTTGCTTTAGGACAATTAAATCCAAATTTGGGCGAAAACGAGATTGAAACTCGAGTAATTGGTGCAAAAACCATGGTCTTACTTGTTATAAAACTAGTCAACCAGAGGCTGATCAAGAAACCTTCTATGAACCGTCTATAGTACCCTGCTAAACCCAAGAAACTCCTAATCTCAGTCACTGACTTTTGTGCTTCCCATTGGAGCACCGTCTCAACCTTAGCCGGATCGACGGCTATCCCACCTTTTGAGATCATGTGACCTAATAAACTAACCTCTTCTAACCCAAACTCGCACTTAGACATCTTGACATACAACTGCTTCTCCTTAAGGGTCTGTAAGACAACCCTCAAGTGCTCCTCGTGTTCTTCCTTGCTCTTGGAGTACACTAAGATGTCATCTATAAAGACCACCACAAACTTATCCAAGTAAGGGTGAAAGGTCTTGTTCATGTAGTTTATTAACACAGCAGGGGCATTGGTCACACCAAAGGGCATATCCAAGTACTCATAGTGACCATAATGTGTCCTAAACGCTGTCTTCAGGATGTCTTCAGACTTAACCCAAATCTGATGGTACCCTAACCTCAAGTCTATCTCAGAAAAACGCAAGCGCCTATCAACTGGTCCATGAGATCATCAATCCAAGTGAGGGGTTATCGATTCTTAATGGTCACGTTGTTGAGCTGTCGATAGTCGACGCACAACCTCATACTACCATCCTTATTCTTCACCAATAACACGGGTGCTCCCCACGGAGACACACTAGGCCTAATGAACTGCTTCTTCATCAGGTCTTCCAACTCTTCCTTCAACTTAGCTACCTCTAGAGGAGACATTCTATAGGGCACTATGGAAATAGGCCCGGTACCAGGTACTAAATCTATGGTGAACTCCACATCCCTTTCAGGGGGTACTTCGTAAACGTCGCCCGAGAGAACTTTAGGAAACTCCCGTACAACAGGTACACTTCCGACATCAGGAGGGCTCTCAACTTCCAAGGAAGACAACATCATGAACACTTGCACTACTAGAAATTCATCTTTTTCGGACAGATTTACAGACGGATTTCAGACGAAAATCGGACAAGTTTCCTACGGATTTCGGACGGATAAAACATTCTGCTCGGATTTCGGACGGAATGACACCCGTCTGAAAAAGCCTCGTTGGAAATTATAAATTCCGTCCCAAATTCTGTCCGAAAATATTTACAGACGGATTGCGGACGGAATATGGACAACGTGCAAATCCGGATTTTGGTTATTGTTCGGACGAATTTCGGATAGATTTATTTTTGTTTTCCAACGGATTTGGGACGGATGTTGTGATTTTATTGGTTATTGTTGGGACGAATTTCGGACAGATTTATTTTTGTTTTCCAACGGATTTGGGATGGATGTTGTGATTTTATTTGGGACAGATTTCCCACGGAAGAATGAAAAGTCAGAATCTGTCACGGCCGTGACATGTCAACTGAGCCAGACCCTTTCTAGGCAGAATCTGTCACGGCCAGGCCGTGATACCTATCACGATCGTGACCGACCATTTAGTGAAGCAACGTTCAAGGCAGAAGCTGTCACGGCCAGGCTGTGATGCCCATCACGGCCGTGACGCGCATTATATGGATGATTTTTGAAAAGCCCTATGTCCAAAGGGGATAAGAATCATAATTGCACCTCTTCAACCTAAAATCAACACATTCACCCAAAAACCAAGAAACAATCACCAAATAAAAACCAACCTTGTGCACATTATTGTGTGTGTGTGTCCCAGAACTTTACAATACTTCATTCACCCCAAAAAAATTGTACATTAAATCACAATACAGGTGAGCAACTCTATTACCTCCCCACTCTTAACATAAGAAAACTGACAAACTCTAACATCAAACCAAATAGATACATTCATCATCTAGCATAGCAAGGTGTCATTTGCTATAGGAATTACTAACAGAGAGTCTAGACGCAAACAGATTTTACAAGGGGATGTTAAATCCTCTATTAGCTTTCTACCTATATTTTGTAGAAGTCCTTTCATGACATTATCCAACAGCATCCTCAGAGGGTCACCTAACGTTACAAGAAAAATTTTCTAGTCCTTAACACTAAAATAAATGAATCAAAACATACAACTAAAGTTGATGCAGTGATTATGAAAAAAGCCATCCTATAGCAGTGTACACATAAACAAGTTAAGTCCTTCATTTCTTGTCTTGTGAGTCCCTTCATCTCCAATTGTTTCAAAGCTTCTTTATCATACAAATAGCCATTAACTTTCACATTCATTATGTAAGATCCAACTAGGCTTGCTACAGATCCAAAATTGTATAAAGTAGAATAATATTTGAGGCCAAATATTTTCAGATATGATTGCAAACATTATGGCATGTATTATTATGCTTTAGCATACTACTATTATGATTTAGCATCAAACATCAACTTAGCCTTAGAACAAGCTACAGACAATTCCTGCATTGATAATTGACATGACCATATAAAATAAACTACTCTTACTACAAGGATTACAAGATAATAGAAGGAAGAAGGGGAACGGGGATGATGCAGATTGCTTGCTAAATATAAGCAATCATATAGAGTTCAACCTACCCTTTGTCTAAATTTACTATCTAAGCTAGTCAGACTTCTTAGCCAGACTTAATAGCACTCTGATGGTAAGACTTGAGGCTACAAAAACAAGAGATGCCTCCGTTGAGACATGGATTCCTATAGGAATGAGAAGATGTGAAAATTCAAGTACAAACAATAGTATATAAATTGGAAAATGAACATGTATATACCCGCCAAAATAGTCCAGGATCATCTTGCACCCTATAAATCCTAGAACAACAACAATGGACGGCTAACAAGACCAAAATTAGCATATCATCTTGCACCCTATAAATCCCATTTAAGTATTGCCCAATGCGGACCTATATATAAAAGAGGATCAGGAAAAACATCTCAAAAACTGTATTTAAACACTTAATGGAAGTCAAACAGTGACATATCGAGGACACAAAGGGATGTACAGTTCAAATAAATTGAGTAATGAGCAATGCTCCATCTTTAAACCATAAATATTGCTATTTTTACTTTGTTACTTATTGTCTTCCTTTGATTCTCCTATAACTTTTGAAATATAAATGATGGACCAAGGTCAAATACTTGTAGGCGTTCTCTACATAACTAAGGTCATGAACATCCCTGAGCTTCAGTTAATTGTAAAAACAACACCACTTGAAAGCTGCCTATTGAAAAATAAATAATATAAAGAGCCACATGAAGGATAGCCGTGTTCTGCATCACAGAGACATAACCAAGCATGACAACAAACAAATAAATTCACCAATTCAATTTTCATTCTCAAATAATATAATCAAACACTAATTTATAGTCCCAATTTCATAAAACAAGGTTTAATTTCAAGATTAAAATCTGAAATCAAAGGGTTAGGGTTTCAAAATCAATTTGGGGATTTTCAATTTTGACCAAAGAAGGATGAAATTCAACTCACCCACAAGGAAGGAAGAAGACGGCGGCGAATTACGGTGGTAGAGACAGTGGATGGCGGCAACACAGTGACTGAAACACCATGGAACAAAACAAGGAAGGTGAGTTTCATAAAATTAAAGAAAGAGTTTTCCAACACCCAAGACAAGACAAAAACCACCATGAACGGCAGTTAGGGGATTACCACGACGGTGACAACGGTGGTATTGCAGAGGAAACGAATCTGCAGGTGACGGGTCGCGTGGTCGCCTCCTCCATGACGTGCGACGGCTCCGAGCGACGTGCAGGGGCGGTGGTCGCGCTGCTGTGAGCTTGAAGTGAGAGAGATGAGTTTGATGGATGAAGGAAGAAGAATGGAGTTTTAGAGAGATGGTGTCAAGAGGAAGAAGAGAAAAAGAAAGAAGAAAGGAGAAAGAAGAAGAAAAAGAAGGAAAGAAAGAAAAGAAGGGGGTTACGGGTCTGATAGTAGAAGTAGGAGAGAGAAATTCATGTTTTTAACTTAATATTTAGTAATAGGTATAAAAATGAGTGATAAAAGTTAAGCCTAAAATAAACATGCTTTTATTTTTTGGAATCTAAAAATAAAGGTTGCTAAATATATGATTTCGAAATTCAAACTAGAGTAGAGATTAATAATTGAACTGATCAACTAAGAAAATACTCGGTCCAAAATTTAATCTTCGATTAATGTCAAACCAGTTTATTTTCAAATCTAAAATTAAATAGAATGAAAATATGGAATGCTTTTCTCTTAATCATATTGTTTAAAACATTTTTCTGTACTGGTAATAATAGTGACAATAACGTAAATTATTGTCTAGTAAGAGTGCATTCACTGAAATAAACAAAAATAAATATCTAGATAATTAATTATTTCAATAAAATAATTAGGGACAGATTTAATTATATTTTACTCGTATAGGAACCAAACGGGTAATGTATAGGGACCAAATGGATGTAAGATAAATCAAGAAAAATATAAAAAATAACAAATCCGTGTGAAATCCCTCCGAAAATATAAAAAATAACAAATCCGTGTGAAATCCGTCCGAAATTTTCGAACAGATTTCAGACGGATGTAAGATAAATCAAGAATAATATAAAAAATAACAAATCCGTGTGAAATACGTCCGAAATTTTCGGACAGATTTTAGACGGATGTAAGATAAATCAAGAAAAATATAAAAATTAACAAATCCGTGTGAAATCCGTCCAAAATTTTCGGACAGATTTCAGACGGATGCAAGAAAAATATAGAAAATAACAAATCTGTGTGAAATCCGTCCGAAATTTTCGGACAGATTTCAGACGGATGTAAGATAAATCAAGAAAAATATAAAAATTAACAAATCCGTGTGAAATCCGTCCAAAATTTTCGGACAGATTTCAGACGGATGCAAGAAAAATATAAAAAATAACAAATCCGTGTGAAATACGTCCGAAATTTTCGGACAGATTTCAGAAGGATGCAAGAAAAATATAAAAAACAACAAATCCGTGTGAAATCCGTCCGAAATTTTTGGACAGATTTCAGACGGATGTAAGATAAATCAAGAAAAATATAAAAAAATAACAAATCCGTGTGAAATCCGTCCAAAATTTTCGGACAGATTTCAGATGGATGCAAGAAAAATATACAAAATAACAAATCCGTGTGAAATCCGTTCGAAATTTTCGGACAGATTTCAGACGGATGTAAGATAAATCAAGAAAAATATAAAAAATAACAAATCCGTGTGAAATCAGTCCGAAAGTTTCGGACATATTTCAGACGGATGCAAGAAAAATATAGAAAATAACAAATCCTTGTGAAATCCGTTCAAAATTTTCGGACAGATTTCAGACGGATGTAAGATAAATCAAGAAAAATATAAAAAAATAACAAATCCGTGTGAAATCCGTCCGAAATTTTCATAAAATTTCAGATGGAAACATTTCCGTCCGAAAATAACAATTTTCTAGTAGTGTTGGGCTTTGTTTTTTATCGAAGCTTTCACTTGGTTAGCAGAGAGAAAGGTCGGATTCTTAGACTTCGTTAGAGTTCCAAAAACTATGGTTCTATCAAAGCAATCTAAGGGAACATGGTTGGAAATAACCAGTTCATCCCAAGAACAACATCGAGCGGTTTTTTTTAAAAAAATAGGTAAGCGCACAAGATCAGCTGCAGAATTCATATTATCAAGAGATAAGAACAACCTTCCTAAACACAAGAAGCACTCGAAGGCTCCTTGGATCATTCAAGACAAACAACCAAATGCAGTAAGTCAAGCCAAAATAAATCTATAGGTACTTAGTACCACGTAACATTGTCTAAATAAATATAGACAATACTCATACCACATCCGGACAGGGCCGAACTGCTCTGATACCACTAAATAACGTCCCGGGATGCTTTATTGATTGAGGATTGTCCCCACAAACCAACACAGGTCTTTTCAGCGTGCTTTGTCCTCACTCACATGCTTCCTGGGAAAATTTCCCAGGAGGCCACCCATCCCAGAATTGCTCCAAGTCAAGCACGCTTAACTGTGGAGTTCTTAAGTGATGGGCTCCCGAAAAGAAGATGCATCTTGTTAGTATAGGTAGTACCAATCAATTCATATAAGCCTTCCTCAACTGTATAGTCCCATACCTACACAATCTCAGGATCCCTCTCATTCGTGTGTGCAATCGGTTCATTCATGTGTCCCTCCTCCTAGAAGCCTGACAAGAGCCGTTCCTTGTTCGTGCCTTCTTGCACTGGCAACCACTCCCTGCCCTAGTCGGCACCCGGGTGTTACAATAGCAATTATAGCTGACTTGACTCTTAAATGAACATTTCCAAATACAAGTTTATTCCAAGACTTCAGCTCCTGTTTAAGAGCCTTTAGTTTCTGAGACAAAATAAACATTGAGTAGCCCTTGACTGGTCTTCCCCAAACTTCTTTAACCAATCTATTCAAGTCTGGATATCCAATCCACATTTTATGGAATTTGAATGAAGTTGGATAAGTCTCAACCATTTTCTTAGAAGTGAACAACAAAGGAAAATCATCTGATTGAGATCTAACCAAAGTGCAGCACACAGTGGAGTTCCAAGAATCAAGCCAGGCTTCATTACATAAACTTCTGTCCAACCTTATTTCTATGAAGGCTATCCCTCTTCTGCCATTGCTCCAAGTATAAATTGCACCTTTTGTTTGCAGATGTATCAGCTTACCAGCATCAGAGAAGGCTTTAAGTTCATCACAGACAGCTCTCATAGGCATAGAGGAACTCCTTACTTCATGAGATCACAATATAGAGTTGAAATCTCCAATTAGACACCAAAACCCCGGATTACTATCTTGTAGAATAAGCAACTCACTCCATAATTGCCTTCTTAACTGATAAGAAATGCTGGCATATACAGCAGAGAGAAAAAATATATGTCCATTCGCACACAGAGAGAAGGAATAGTGTTGAGAAGAAAAGGAGACCACAGTAGGATTTAATTGTATATTACATAATCCCCAAAGATTAGGAGTATGATCATTCCTATTATTGAGACAAAAAATCTTTAAATTAAGTTGATTCCAATAAGAAATAGGAACCTGAGTAACCTCAATCCAATATTCAGATAAGAATGCAATATCTGGCTTGTTTGTAAGACAGAGATTCTTAAAAACTGTTCTTGTATCAGAATTTTCGAACCCTCTACAATTCCAATAGAGAGTCTTCATTAAGCATAGTGTTTTGGACCATCCCTTAATCGGGCAACATTCCTTTGTGCTTTGGCAGCCTTTACAGCCTTTTGTCTAATTCTCTTCTTCATAGAATTAGTAACTACAACAGTATAACATGTATCTTGTTGAAGTTGAACTGGAACCTCTACTAAGTACTTACTTGGATCAGTTACAGATATTGGAATAGGTTGTTCATCATCTGATCCCTCTTCTTCATTGCTCCAAAGAGTACTAATTATTTGCATATCCGCAGCCACATTTTGGTTTCTAATACTGCTAATGAGAGTAACAGGAGATTCTTTAGACATTAATTCTAAAGCAGTATTATTTTTTATAGTTTCCCTACTACTTTTGCTGACAGTGGCAGGTTGATAGTCTGCTACTATAGTATCTCCAGATTTTGAGCTCTGCTCAATATGAATTGGAGACTGAAAGCCTTTATCCAAAATTCTATCATCATGCTGGCCCTTTGTGACATCCTGGTTTCGAGAATCAATGATAGTAGAGATCACAATGTTTTGATTAACATTATTTTGAAGATTGCCTTCCTTAGTATGAACAAATCCAAGAAGGGGATTCACGGATTGCTCAGCATCAGGATCATTTAGTGGAATATTAACCCCCAAAAAATCATTAGGGTCAACAACAGTCTCAACTAAAACCAATTTTGTGTGACTGGGACCTGCCATATATGCCAAATTCTCCTTTTCAGTGGATTGCTTATCCTGAACAATGGCTTTTCCTTTGTCCAGCTTTTACTTCTCAATATTGTTGACTTTAGGAACATACTTCAAATTCATCTTCTTGGGGTCTCTATTCAGATCCACACCCTTAGCAGAGTTATCATTGGCATGTTGTTGTTTCTTGCAGTTAGAAAGATCGTGACCAATGGTTTGGCAAGAAGAGCAAAAATAAGGGAGTCTTTCATACTCCAGATAGACAAAGAATGCAAAGTCATCACGCTCTACAAGGATCTTCTCTCTCACCTCCTTTCTGAGATCAATTTCAATCAAGATTCGAGTAAAATGCCCGAAAGATCTCTTCATAGAAGCCCGATCAAGAGCGATTGGAACCCCAATGCCTCCACCGATTTCAAACAAAACTTTTGGTCTCCAATATTCTCTTGTAAGACCATGAAACCAAACCCAACATTGAGCATGAGTTTGCCTAATGGAATTTGGATTGAAGTCTGGCATCCAAGAGGATAAAGGAAGCACTCCTGGATTAAGATTTCAAGGGCCAGAAGATCGAATCCTTCTTCGATCCTCCAAAGATGAGAAGCTGAATTCGAAAAAGCCCTTTCCCAGAGAAACCACGGTCCAAGAATTATTTGAGTATCTCTTCCTTTCTCATACTCACAATAGTAGATAAGATTTGTTTTATAAAAAGGGGGAAAATATCAAATTTAATTGAAAAGAGAAAGTAATGAATATGCACTATATATATTCTATAAATATATAATGTAACTTAAAATATATATGCAATTTAATTTATTTAAATATATCTAAACATGTACGATATTAGACGATTAATTACCATATCCTATCAAATCAAATATACTATATAATAATAATGATAATAATGGTAGTAATAATAATAAATAAAAATTGTTATACCTCTTTTCATTCATAATTCCAAACTCCAAGCAAAGAGGAAATTATAAAGAAATATCATATCATGGCTCATTCCTTTGTTTAAACCCTCACTCATATGTTGCCTTTTGCTTGCACTGTTTCTTTCTCCAGAAATGTTTTCTTGACAACCCATTTAGACAACCATATGCAACAACCGTATGTATGAACAGTGATTCGAGTTTTTTTTAATATTCATTTTTTTTTAAATATTTAAGTTTTTTTTGTACTAAACTTTTTTGTTAATTACTTGCAAATATTTGGTTAATCACGTGCAAATATTTGGTTAATTCAGTTCATTATATGATTAATGGGTCATCCTGGAAATTACAATCATTTTCTGTAACACCCCGATTTTTCACTGCTTGTTAATAGCGGTATATAAATATATAAACATTTATATTTTTATCCGAGACTTAGAAAATGTTTTTTGATAAACCAAGATCATATCATACTCTAATTTGTCGTAGAGAGTTACGGTTAAATTTTAGGTCGAAAATTCATACGAAACCTGGTCTATGTTTACACTGACGGTAAAATTTTGACGTGTGAACGAAATGGTTAGGTTTTATATCGATTTTCCAACGACCACTAGTGCAGAAAAGGGATTCTACATCGGAGTTTACACATCGGTTTCTATTAAACCGATGTGTAAAAGGAGGCGGTGGCATTTTTGAAATTAAAATCAAAGTATTACACATCGGTTGAAGAATAACCGATGTGTAAAACCTTTCCACATCGGTTAATTCTAACCGATGTTTAAAATTAAAATAAAAAAAAACTTAAAGTCAGAAATTTTTAACATTTAACATCGGTTGTATTAGAACCGATGTGTAAAACAGTCATTAACCACATCGGTTTCTAATAACCGATGTATAAAACTATAAAAAAAATTAGAAATTAAAATTTTATTTTTAAACATCGGTTTTGTTATTAACCGATGTGTGAAAGTTTACCACATCGGTTCTAAATTAACCGATGTGTATTATTACTTCCTCCCTTTTCATTTTGGCGCTGAGAATTCATCTGAGCTCTCTCCCTCCCAAGTCTCATTCTTCTTTTCCCTTGCCCTAATACACAAATAGCTGCTCTCAGTCTCCAACTCTCCCTTTCCCTTTTGTTGACCTACGTTCTCCACCGCTCTCCACTGCTCTCCTCCACGCACTCTCCGTCGCTCCGCATTGTCTCTCCACAGCCTCTCCACAGCCTGACCCTCTCAACATCAAACAAAGGTAAGCTCCTGTCATTGTCTCTCTTCCTTTCCAAACTTCCCTTCTCATTCTTCTCTTATTGTTTGTCATTTTCTCTAAAACTCAGCCCTCTCCTCTTCACAAGAACCACCAAGGAAGCCACCACCGTCCTCTCCTCCGGCGCCCTCGTGAGTGAACAAAAACCTCTGCCTTCTCTCTGTTTTGGTAAAAAACCCCTTCTGTTATCTTTTTTTTCTTTCTTTATTCTTCTCTGTGACCTATTTTTTTGTTGGTTGTTTAGGGTTTTGGTTGTAAGTGCTGAGGAAAAGAAGCATTGAGTTTAAGGTTTTGGTTCTCTGTGACCCATTCCTTTTTTTTTTGGGTATGCTTTCACTGTTAGACCGTAATCCCATGCTCCATGCTCCTTTGGTTATAAGAGAAATAAAGTTTGAGTTGTTCTCTCCACACACACTCTTTTTTATAACCCATTTTTCTTTTTCTACATTTTGCCCGTGAATGTTAAGTTTGACGAACAATGGACTTTTGCATTTGCCTTCTAATTTAGAATTGATGAGCTTAACTGATGCATTTAGCTACATTGGTTGGTCTTGAGTTTTTGGTTGGTCTTGGTTAGCTACATCTTCAGTACATGGAATACATATCATAGCCCAAAACTTCTGTTTGATGCTTTGTAGTACCTTCTATTAATGCCCATTTTCCTTAGAACTGTTGGACATCTTCTAGTTGCTTCCACACACATCACCTTTATTTTAAATTTATGATTTTATACCTTTTTTTACTAAGAAATATTGCTTTTCTTTTCCTATTTCAATATGTATTCCGTGTTGATGAAAAGCTACAGAGATCTGATTGGATTCTTGGTGCCCTGCAAAGTAGACTTTTTGCAACACCCTTTTCTTTTGGCACGGGGTTCCCTGGAATTTTGACTATTTTATATTTTGAGTTTAACCATGAGTTCCGAGTTCTTACTATTTTTAGTGTAAACTTTGTAAGCCATAGTTTTGGTGATCCTCTTGAGGAACTTTGTGATTAGACATGAGTTCAAGAATCTCTCCAAACCCTCTAAGAACCTCTTATTCTCTTTTCACTTGTTTTCAAATTTTGCTTCAAAATATATTTTTGTTTGTTTGTTTGTTTTTATTTGTTAGGTTTTCTCTTTGTATATGGAGCAGCTTGTTACAGTTTCTTTAACATTTAGACATATTTTGGTACTTATGTACAACATGGTATAACTCTACTTTGTTTTACTATTATAATATAATTATAATTTACTATCTGGTGGCACCATTGATAAAGCTATAGAAGGATAAGGGATACTATGAATGTTGTTTCTTGTTGATATATCCTTTGATTCATATGGAGTGTCGATTAATGATATCAGGCCCGGGGTTGGATTTATCGTTTTCATGAGGTTAATCTTTGTCATGTTTTGTGATAGATCAATTTAAGTAAAGGCTATGAGGATTGTCCACAAAAGCAGTCGATTTCTTTTTAAAACTTTAAAGGATGTTTTGTTGGTCTTTCACATTACGCTCATCACATAAATGTTTTCTTTCTCATAGCTGATGACAACCTCATATCCAAGAGGACTGAATGCAACATGACTAATTGCATAATCTTTCTGAAATTGAAACAAGAAACAAGAGAATCAAACGAGTAGTAGTACACTCACACCTTTAGACAGAATAGAATTCCCAATATAAAAAAGCAATGAACTAACCTTAGATCTTGTTTTTACCTTTTTCCTCTCTGTGTTTTGGTAAGTGACTTTACAAAGACCTTATAGTGTCTGTCAATTTTATGGTTTTCATTATAATTCTTAGATGTTCATTTTGCTGCAGGGTGATCTACACTTCATTGCATAGTGCTACTGCCTCTGCTTTGTTCACTTCTCTGCTGTCTTTGCATAATAACAACTAGGCGTGTCTGTCTCTCAGAAGGTACGTTTTGGCTGAAAAGCTTTCATTGGAGTTTTAATGTATTTTCTTGAAAACTTATTTGATTCGATAATATGCCCACAATAATTAGTAAAGCCTTAGTTTCCCGTTTGAGATGCAATACTAATGAGCGTACGTGTACGTGTACGTGCTTAATGTACCGCTCATTGTGTTGGATCTTGAATTGTCCAAAGTTGGACAGTTTGGGAAAAAACTTTTTCTTAATTCAGTTATAATAGTTAATCATTGATTCTAATGTTATATACTTGATGAAAGTTCGGATTGATACATTTCCTTTCGTTCTCCGGGTGCGTACTTTATCGTGGTGGATGTCATCGCGTTCAAGTAGTGTACGTCGGAGACCGCGGGGAAATGCTGCCGAAATTTTGTCGAGTATGAGCATGAGAGTTAAGGACTAACTGTTAACCGAATGTTGAAAAAGTTTCTTCTCGAATGGGATAGGGCCATACCCTGTCATAAGAAGTGGTTGATGAATATGTTGGACTAAGTACGAAGGTATTGGTTTAGTCATGGATCGCGGTTGGATGAATGCTAGACGGACAAGTGATGAGTATGAGAATGGAGTGGAAGATTTTCTACAGTTTGGAAAAAGAAATGCTCCTGATAGTGGTAACGGAAGGTTTTATTGTCCTTGTGTTAACTGTTTGAATGAGAGACGACTAGAAGCTGAGGAGATACGTGATCATCTTATTTGTGAGGGGATTTGCAAGAGTTATACAACATGGATATGCCATGGTGAATCGTTAGACAGGCCGAGGGTGTCGGATAGAGAGGAAGTTGATGACGTGGAAATGGACGATGGACTAGAGGACATGATCCGTGATGTTGGGCAAGAGTCTTTTCGGCGCGCACATGTGTATGATACTTTGTGCAGTGATGCGCAAGTGGCTTTGTATCCGGGTGCACTAATTTCACCACGGTTGTCGGCGGTGTTAAGATTGTTCAATGTGAAGGCGAGAAATGGGTGGAGCGATAAAAGCTTTACCGAATTGCTTGAGTTGTTGAAAGAAATGCTTCCCGGAAGGCAACACATTGCCATCTCGAAACTATGAGGCGAAGAAGATATTGTGTCCGATGGGTATGGAGTATAAGAAAATACACGCTTACCCCAATGATTGCATATTGTACAGGAAAGAGTTTGAAGAGATGCACGAGTGCCCAGGTGTGGGGTATCACGCTACAAAGTGAAGGATGGTGATTCTAGTTGTGATGTGGTCACCAAAGGTCCTCCCCGCGAAGGTGTTATGGTATCTTCCCGTGATTCCGCGGTTCAAGCGATTGTTTGCTAATGTAAATGACGCAAAGAACATTAGATGGCATGCAGATGAGAGGAAGTGTGATGGACAGCTTCGCCATCCGGCCGATTCTTTGCAATGGAAGAGAATTGATAGTTTGTTTCCGGATTTCGGCAATGAGCCCTGAAACCTCAGGCTTGGACTTGCTACCGATGGAATGAATCCATATGGAAACTTAAGTAGTATTCATAGTTCATGGCCTGTTCTCCTTGTAATTTACAACCTGTCTCCTTGGTTGTGCATGAAGCGCAAATACATTATGTTAAGTATGATGATTTCTCGGTCTTAAACAGCCAGAAATGATATTGATGTTTATCCGAGTCCCTTGATTGAAGACTTGAGAATGATGTGGGATGAAGGCGTTGATGTGATCGACGGGTATTGCCGTGAGACATTCAGATTGCGTGCCATGTTATTTTGCACCATCAATGACTTTCCAAAGATACGGGAACCTGTGTGGGTATAGTGTTAAGGGGGCATAAAGCATGTCCAATATGTGAAGAAGGCACATGTTACCATCAACTGCAACATGGAAGGAAGACGGTTTACCTTGGGCATCGGAGATTTCTCCGACGTAATCATCCTTATCGTAGATTGAGGAAAGCTTTCAATGGACTTCCGGAGAATGAAATTGCTCCGTGGCCTTGACTCGGAGAGCAAGTTTATGAAAGGGTGAACAACACTAATGTTATCTATGGGAAGACCAGAAGAAGGCTACGAGAGAAGAAAATATGGAAGAAGAGGTCGATCTTCTTTGATCTTCCATACTTGGTGCAAGCTTGATGTAAGACATTGTATTGATGTGATGCATGTAGAGAAAAATGTGTGTGACAGTTTAATCGGAACGCTTCTCAACATTCAAGGCAAGACAAAGGATGGTGTGAATGCTCGTCTGGATCTAGTTGCGATGGGTATACGAGAGCAGTTAGCTCCACTTAAAGTGGGGGATAAGAAGACTTATTTGCCCCCAAAGATGTCATACTTTATCAAAAAAAGAGAAAAGAAGTTTCTGTGAATGTCTACGGGGAGTCAAAGTGCCACAGGGTTACTCTTCAAATATCAGAAGACTTGTCTTAATGAAAGATCTCAAATTAGTTGGCTTAAAGTCTCATGATTGTCATGTCTTGATGCAACAACTACTACCGGTTATGCTTATTCTTCAATGCTATATGTAGCAAGGTCATTGACACTAAAAATTTGGATGAGTTGGAAAATGAGGCAGCCATTGTATTGTGCCAATTGGAGATGTATTTTCCACCTTCATTTTTTGACATCATGGTTCATTTGATTGTTCATCTAGTGAGGGAGATTAGATTGTGCGGTCCCGTTTATTTAAGGTGGATGTACCCGGTTGAGCGATACATGAAGATCCTGAAAGGATATATGAAAAATCCACACCGTCCCGAAGCATCTATTGTTGAAAGGTATGTTGCAGAAGAAGCTATTGAGTTTTGTACAGACTACATGTCGAAGCGGAACCCGTAGGGCTTCCAAGTCTCGTCACGAAGGAAGATATGATGGTAAGGGTACACGAGGTATCACCGTTAAGAGCATGGATCGGGAGGAAGTGCTTCAAGCACATTTGTATATATTGAATAACACCGATGAGGTTGAACCATACTTATGTGAGCATAAAAGCATCATCAATGAAACTTACCCTAGAATGAATGAAAAATGGTGTTTGAACAAGCATAACAAGACTTTCTTGAACTGGTTTAAAGAAAAAATTGCAAAGGATGGTATTACGCTTCGCTACATTAAAATGGCTAGCACAGGGGCCTAACTTTGATGTCATATGCTGGAGTGGGTACGATATCAATAAGTTTTCCTTCTATACAAAGTCCCAGGATGACAAAAGTACTATGCAAAAACAGTGGGGTTATGGTCGTCGCTGAGTCCATGCATTTCTCTAGTTCGAAAGATAAAAACCCTGTTACGGCATCAGTTTCATACTTTGGAATCATTGAAGAGATATGGGAGGTTGATTACACGAAGTTTAGAGTACCTGTTTTTAAATGTCGGTGGGTCGACAAGAATAATGGTGTGCAAACCGATGAGTTAGGATTCAAATTGGTGGACCTTAGTAAGGTAGGTAATAAAGAGGAACCTTTCATCATGGCATCCCAAGCAAAACAAGTGTTTTATATCCGTGATCCTTCTAACAAAAGGTGGTCAGTGGTTCTCCAGGGAAAAAACATGTATAACGGTAGTGAGGGAAATCACGATTCAACTCTTGATATTTCTGATACTCCTTCTTTCTCAACACGAGTGCCTAATTTCAATGAGGAAAATGAAGTGGATGATGTACATGCTACTCGTAATGATCACCAAGAAGGGTTATGGGAGAACTTTACTAATTGACCACAAAGTAAGTTTAGTTTGATATTACCATCAAGTTTGGCATATTATATGTTTACGTTGATATTTATAAGTTATGTTTATGTACGTTGATCGATATTTATAAGTTATGTTTGATATTTATCCTGACATACTAACAAGTTTTTTTTTTGTTTTGTGTTTAAACGGGTATACATGGCTGATCATGAGGATATACCTCCTTCATGCAGCGGGTCAGAGACCCCGTCTACCAGTAGAAAGGGTAGACGTGCCACACGGATGAGGCATTTGACTGCCAACCGTGGGTCAAATCAAAGGATAAGAGTAGATTTTGATGATAACCTCAAACCTATTGGGCCAATGGAAGATCAGTTTACCAGTTTTGTGGCGACCCTTGCTAGGAACAGGCCTAGTATACTCATTGATAGGTGGAGAGATGTACCGGCGGACGTGAAGGAGCAGATATGGGAGAGTATTCTGGTATCTATACTTCTACGTCCTGTGTTTGTCTGTATCTACTTTATTTTTATCTTAATAATATCATACAGTAATTCGTTGATTCTTTTGGTCTTAATGTAGTTGACATTTGACATACCGGATACATACGCTATGAAGAAGCGTTTTGAAGTATCTTTGGAGAGCGTTGGAGGGGTTTTAAGGCCGACCTGGGCGGATACTATATATTCGATCCAAAAAGTAAAAAGAACCCACTTGAGGTGTATCCGTTTCTTGACAAGGCGACGTGGGATCGCTTTGTTCGTGAGCCGACGTGATCCCAGCTTTTCAGGTTAACTTATTTGATTTGTCTCTAAATTTATGTAATTGCATTAATTTCATTTACTTATGTAATTTAATTGTCTTTTATTTATAACAGGAGAAGAGGAAAAAGGGGCGGAAAACCAAAGCAAGAATGTCTACCCCCATGTCATGTCTCGTGGGGGATATAAAAAGCTTGTTAAGAAAACGGTTGAAGAGGAAAAGAAAGCACGTCAAAGAAGCAAAGCATCTCAAGCGGATCCTAATGCTGAAAATCTTCCAGAGGTTGTTGATCCACCTCCACCCCCACGCCATCGTTCATGGAAGAGGGGCCGACAAAGAAAAACGGGACAATATACATCCGAGGAGGCCCGCCAAGTAGCTGAGAGGATTGTAAGTATAGTTTGTTGTAATTGTCATTTTAAGATTGTTACCGAATTGTAATGTGACTTGATATTTTTATGTGATAGGATGCCTTGGATGATCAGCTAACCCAAGGAACCTTTGTTCCTAGAGGACGCAATGATATCTTATCTACTGCCATCAGAAACCAGACCACCCGGCCGTGTCATTGGTGTTGGATGGGGAGTCGGCATTCGCCAATACCATGGTTCATCTTCACACCAATGCCACAGGGGGATTCGGTTGAGATAGAGCACAACTAAAACAGGAGATTGCACTTGAGCTCGACGAGGAGATGGCCGAGCGTTTGCCCAGCAGATGGCAATATTTACTTCTTTGTCCCGAAGAGATGACGTGCGGTGTCCAACCCCTCTGTCCAACCCTCTGTCCATGTGAGCACTAAGGGCTCATGTGATCCTCCTTATCATCCTGAAAATGATGATGATGGTGATGCTGCTGCTGCTGCTGATGATGATGATGATGATGATGATGATGATGATGATGATGACGACCCTGATATGTGTGAGCTGTATGTTGATGATCATCATCATCATCGCCGCTTAGTGGCATTGGGTAGGGCATATAATAAGTTAGGTAATATCATACACCATCGGTTATTACCGGATGATCATCTGAGGGTGTCTGTTGAGATTATTCGAGATGCTGATGCTCGAGTCCCTGTGCCTACTGAGGAGGTTCAAACAGTGGGTCGAGGCCCCCTAGACTTCATCCTCTCGGCCAAGAAGACTGGTCAACTTTCTTGTTGCATCTGAGGTATTCGGTTAGTTGTGTTTTTCTATATTCATAGTTGAAATATATTTATTATTGTTTAAAGATAATGCTTTATTTGTATTTGTTATAGGATGTTGGAAATGATATTGTGCCTAAAAGGTCGGATCTAGGAAGACCAGAGATGTCTGCTCCTGCCAAGGTATTCATTTGACCATTTAGTTAATAACGAATTAAATAACTTAATTATCCGTGATTACTAATATATATCTATGTTGTTTGGGGATCGACAAAGGGGCACCTGGCCATGGTGATGTTTTTAAAGTTTCGCTATACAGGTTGTCACCATGGAGGATGATGCAGCCTTGGTAACGTTGGAACATGATGCCAGCCCTGGTGAACTGTATATACCAAAGAAGGAACTTATGGAGATGGCACTCAATAAAGAAATGGCCAGTTTTGCACACATATCGTTTTGGTGCACGTAAGTACATTTTATTTATAAGTTAAGTACGTAATTAATTTTTAAATACAATGATAATTAACATGTTTTTCCAATATATTAGGTATCTGCATCGTATGTTAGTCGATCAGGGTAACCTCGCCCTTTATGGGTTCATTGACCCCATGTTCATTCAGGGTGATGTTCTCGTAGCATCGGAAGACCCGGTCACTACCATACGTGATATACTTGCCCGAGACGATCATCAATTCTATCTTGCGCCTTATCTCAATAAGTAAGTACCGGTTATTTAAGTATAACTATATATGACTTAGTCACTAACTGTTCGCAAATACAAATGGCATTGGCAATGTTGCTCTTGTACCCAAGAATGAACGTCGTGGTCTTCTTACGCTCATTGGGAAATAAGCCGCGAATGAACTGAAGACGATCATCGAAACGTAAGCGTTAAAATACTTTATAATCAGTAATGCAGTTGTTTTAATTATCCAAATCTATTATATATACTTTAATTAATGTTTTTGTCATGATAGGTCTATTAATGCATCCCACATGTTGCGTGGTGAAAGGCGTACTCGGGCCATCGGATGGATTATTCCCAGCGTAAGATATTTATTAGTTCAAATGCATCAAATGCAGTGGGTACAATAATTGATTTCTATTTTATTTAATTCCTCATATTCTAATTGGGTTTCATTTGTACGTAGTCACGTATACAACGTGGGTCATGGGAATGTGGCTACTATGTGATGCAGTGGATGTTGGAAATTATCTCCTCCGGGATCACTGAAAGATGGAGTGAGGTAAATGTTAATTGACACAATTAGAAGTAATAGTATAGATTCGTTATATGTTTTATGTTAGTTTATTACTTAAAAGATATAATCTTTTGTCCAATTAAACTTGCAGATATTCAACAATCCAACTCCATTGTCTCATTCTGACATCAACATCATAAAGAGGCGTTGGGCAACTTTCTTTCTTGAAGTGTACCACCCATAGTTTGTATATATGTAGTTAGTTTAAAAACTTATCATATACTAGCTATAGTGTACCTTTGACTGATGATATGTATTAGTGCTCAGGTCTGGTTCAATTCTTCTCTCGTGTTTTGATGTAGCCTTGATAAAGTGTTGTTTTCATTCATTCGAAATTAATTAGGCCTGATGCCCTCTGTTTTCATCAGATTCTCTGCTCACTAGTCATTTGATGAAATGTCAGTATTTTTAACCATATGTGTAAGAGCTGATTGTCTGTGCTAAGAAAATTGAATGAAATATGTTTTGCTTTTGAATGATTGTGTCAAAACTGGTTTGGTGTTCTGTTGTTGTTTCTTGTTTGATCAGGGTACTGCTGGTTTGTTTATTGATCTGCATTACTGAAACAGGGGAAAGGAATGATTGAAATGTAAATAGCAGATTAAAAAAAAATGAGATTTTACACATCGGTTCTCAATAACCGATGTGTAAATTTAACTTTCTACATCGGTTTTCCCAAGAACCGATGTGTAAATTTCACTTTACACATCGGTTCTTTATAAAACCGATGTAGAAAGTCAAATTTACACATCGGTTTTAAGCAAAACCGATGTAGAAAGTTAAATTTACAACTGCTTATCAATTGCTAAATTAATTTTCCACATCGGTTAATATAAAACCGATGTTTAAAATATACTTTACACATCGGTTTTATAACCGATGTGTAAAGTGGCAATAAACCACATCGATCGTTTCCACATCAGTTTTAAAACCGATGTGGAAAGCCAAAAATAACCGACGTGGAATCCCTTTTCTGCACTAGTGGACTTTGGTTATTTTTAAATTTTTCACTTTAAAGTGAAAAATTATATATTATTCGGGAGATATATGAAATCGGGTGAACGACGGAGCTGAATACAGGATTTCAGGTGTAACATCCCGATTTTTTCTGCTCTTCGATAATCTTTGCTTATGTATGTATGTGCATTTTTAATATTTAAAATTTGAGAAAATTATTTTAATAAACCTAAATTACTTTCACAATCTATTTTATAGTAGGAAGCTGCTATTAAATTTCTGGTGGAAATTTCAAACGATCCTGGTCTGCGTTTTCACTGTCAGTAAAACTTTACTGACCCAAAAAATGAATTTCGATTTGTAAAGTAAAATATTTATTTTTCCTAACTCAATTATAACCATTTCCATAATTTTAGAAATTATCTTTCAATATAAAATTTTTCGAGTGGAAAAAATTCGAAGGAAATACGATCGTTTTCACAGTCGGGAAATCGATGGAACCGGAACGAAACAAATTAATTTAAAATATATTAGGTACAGATTTGAAAGACTTTATGTGAAAACAACATGATGGATTTGATGTGAATATTATTTTTCTTAATTACAAATCATCATTTTATTTGATTTTTACAAGTTACTTATTATTTTAATAAAAAAAATAAGTTTTTTATTTATAAAAAATTAAAATTCCTCTCATTTTCCTCCACTTAAAAGCAGCGCCCCACCCCACTCTCAATTCTCTATAAATACCTCCCTTCCACACCATACCTCCATTTCTTCATTTTCTCTCTCAAACTCACCCACACCTTCACTTACACATCCATCTTCATCCTCCGTTGATACTCTTGGGAAGCTTCAAGATCTTGATCATCTTCAAATTCTCATCATCACAAAGGGTATACCTCTTTCTCTCTAATCTTTATTTTCTCAAATTCTTACTCTTTCTCAACATGCATGTCATTTATTCAAGTTGCATGTTTATGATTTTTAGTTAAAAATTTCAAGAAAAACCTTTAGAAAAATATTTTGAGCATGAAACTAATTTTCATGGACTCATACTCTCCTATACTATCACTTTATGTAATTGCATGTAACAAAAATATTTTCCAAGGCATAATTTTAAGGGTGGCCGAAACCCTAGTAGAGGAAAGTTTATGATTTTGTTAAAAAAAATTACATGCATGAGAAAGATAGAGTGATTTTATGATTTTCCTATTATTGTATGTTTCCATGTATGTTTTTGAGGGTCTAGGACCCTTTAATGTTGGTTTTATGGTTTGTGGATGATGCTAGAGTGAAGATAATAACTTGATGTGGATAAACATGGGTAAAATGTGATTTTGGCAGCATGATATAAATTTATCCGTAAACCCATAGATTTTTATACAAAACATATTTCTGAAAACTAAATACATGTTTGGAAAGACTACTTATGGGGCTTTAATTTGATATATAATGTGTAAGTATTTGGATAAGATTTACTAGGTCAAAACATCTGTCAAAGTAGAACCAAATTCTGTCTGGGAAAATATGAACATAGTTGGTTGCATGATGATTTTAAATATGATTTTGAAGGTTAAAAACCTTTATAAAATTTTATGGGTTATTACTAAGTATATATAAGGTTTGGTTGAAGATTTGAGATTTTTACATATGTATATAAAGAGAAACAAATTCATAAAGTTACATGTTGGTGAACTCGGATTTCTGGAAAATCTTGTACAATCAGAGGCTGTGTGTGATTTTTAATAAATTAATGCCTTCGAATTTTGACATGGGACAAACTACAATATGTTTATAGGTGAGTTGGGTACCTTCAATTAAATTTTCAAAAACTTTAAAGGTCATTTGAGTGATCATTCACAATTTATACCCATTGTTGTTCTAAGAATGCTTTTATAAAAGATTTCGTCATAATTTTTGAATAAAAAAAATATGATTTTGAAAATAATATCTTTTAACATGATCAAGTAAAGAGATCTTGGTATAAAATGGACTATAAACAAGTTTTAATGTAAAGATATAAAAAATATCGGTTTAAAGTGTGTGTGTGTGTGTGTGTGTGTGTAAGTCTTGGACAAAATGTAATCCAAGAATTTGTAAAAGATTGGATATCTGTAGCATCATTTTTCTAACCATGGCCAAAACCTATACTTAGAAAGATAAGATGACTTTGTTGTTTTAATTTAAGTCATTCGCTTAATTCTTAGACTTGCGGCATGCTGTGGGCAAAGGAAGTTTGCTCTGGGCAACAGGAAAACAAAGACTTTTTCTATCCGTTGAATCAGGTAAGGGGAGAATGCATGAGGGATAATTATTTATGATGACTATGTGCCATGTGTGGTTGTTTTTATGTGTTTGTTTGATGTTGTTGTTGTGGCTGTTTTAGAATAATCTAGAGTTCTTGTTGCTTTGATAGTATATTTGAATGATTAACATGCCTTAGTTGATGATTTATGAATATGTGAATGCTGTTGGTATATGTTAGAATTGTCTTAAATGTGTTTTGGTTGTTGTATGGAAGCCTGACCGTTGGTTAAAGCTCAATTAATAATACAAGAAAAAAAGGCTTTAAGAAAAATTATGAAAAATAATCACAAATAAAGATTTCTTTTTAGTAACGTTTTAATAAAAGAGAAAATAAAAATAATTCAAACATTTGGTGAAATTTTTTAGAATCAAAACAATTTTATAAAGGAAAATTATTTGAGCTAAAAGATTTTATTTTGAAGAAAAACATAATTTTGAGAACACTTTATGGTAAAGTACCATAGAAAATGGGATTTTAGTTTCCAATGTTCTTAGAAAGAGTTTTCCTTCAAAAAAGTTTACTATATTTTTGAAAGAAAATAGACTTTTCCAAAATAAAGGAGATTTTTAGAAAAATAAATGGAGTTCCTAAAGTTTAAAGTTTTAAAAATGAATTTCAAAAGAAAATGTTTTCGAAAAGAATTTGTTCAAGTGAAAATATCCGATAACTTGGATAAGTTACAGAAGTTTTGTTTTGTATTTTTTTTTCACTGAACGAAAAATAATGTTGAAAAGTGAACCTAGTAATCAATACATCGGGATACTAGAGATTTAAAACACGTGGATCTATGAACCGTATCACGACGTTGTGGACTGTGTTTCCTATACACGTTGTTTTGGACTGTGTGTCCTATACATGTTGTTATGGACTGTGTGTCCTATATACGTTGTTGTGGACTGTGTGTCCTATACACGTTGTTATGGACTGTGTGTCCTATATGCGTTGTTGTGGACTGTGTGTCCTACAAACGTTGTGATAAAACGTGGTAAACGTAATAAAAAGGTAAAAATTGTTTTCTGTGGCCACAAAGTCTAAGACTAGTGCACAGGTCTAGGAATATTGTGATTGGACACTTGGACTAAAACGTCCTACGTTGACAATGAAAAGTTTAAAACATAGAAAAAATTCATGGATGGTCGTGGGCCTTGAGCCTCGACAGGGAAAGACTAAAACACAAAGAAAAACTGTGAAAATAAAAATGTTTTTATATGCATTATTTGGAAGACGTGCTATGTGTTGTAGAACATGGCGTCCTGTGTATTGTCCAACGTGTTATGGACAAGGTCCCATGTTAAGTGATACATTGTGTTTTGGAAAGGCCAGGCTATGTACGACTATTTCTGGAGCTCGGATATTAGTGATATTTTATAGGCCGAGTTAAGTACGACTATCGTTGGATGTTCTTGTGAATACATACGATGATGGTTGGAGCTTGTGTCCTACCGAGTTTCGTACTTAAATAGTTGGAACTTGGAACCTTAACGTACAAAACCAATGGACGTTGTGCCTTTTTGGCAATCGTGCCTGATCAGCTCATTTCTTAAAACTAAAGTTGGGATCTCCAAAGATTAGGATAGACGTTGAATATAGAAGTGCAATGCTTTTTTTTTCAAAAGCGACGATGATTATTGAATGTTATGTCTATCTATGGAAATTTTATGTTGAATATGAATAATTATTTGTATATGATTGTTTTTGTGTGCGTGTGCATGCAATTATCGTAATTAATCCATATATTGGTATCTCACCCTTATAGTATATCAGGTTTTTCCCGGTTCTTTGCAGTGTACTGATAGTGTGATTTTACATCATGTTTCCTGTACACTTTTGCATGCATTTTTCATATAGATTAGGCATTATTTATTTGATTTTAGTTAGTTTTTTCATTGGAACGGGTGAAGCGGTTTCTTGGTGTTGTTTTGCGGGAATTTAAGGAAAAATGCTCAGAATCAGCCATGATGGAGCTTGGATGAAATAGAGCTTGAAAAGTGAAGAAAATGAGCCAAGCAGAGCCCATTGATGACCATCACGACCATGATCAAGAAAACTGAGAAGATTGAAGGCAAAAGTTAGAAGCTGTCACGGCCTAGCCGTGATAACCATCACGGTCGTGACAGGCCAGGCCGAACCGTTCACGGCCTAGCCGTGATGAGGCTCACGGTCGTGATGCTCCAAATTTGAAAGCACACCCACTCCAAAACTCGTCACGGCCTGGCCGTGATGGCCATCACGGCCGTGACGCGTGGCCTCTCTATAAATAGAGCGCAGAACAGACAGAAAAGGGATTCTGATGACTAGAGGATTCTGGGAGGTCTCTGACACAGACTCTCAGACTGACTTTTAACCTAAAGGATACTTGGAGGCTGCGAAGAGGGTTCCAACCCTAGAAAGGAGCCGCTGAGAGGGGCCGCTGTGACGACGGTGGAAAGCTCCCATGGAGTTTCTTCTCTCCTCTTCTCTTATTTCTCTGGTTTTGGCTTTCTCTGTAATTATGAGTAGCTAATCCCCGTTTGTTGGGATTAGATGTAACTAAACTAAACTTCATGTATTTACCTTGTTTGATTAATCTATGTTTATGTTTCTCTATTAGTGATTGATTTCCTTCGCTTAATGCCTGTTGTAGATAGCACCTCCACGACTTGATTAGTGTTTTGGTATGCAATTGGAAAATTCGTATTAGAACCAGAACTGGAATTAATCACCTAGTAACCCTTGCATCTAGGAATGGAGTTTGGTTTACTAGTAATCGTGTAATCCCTAATCTTAATGCAAATTCATTAATCTAGGCCACCTAAGGAATTAGGGTATATTAGTGGATTTAGGCTCTTGTGATCTGAGGAATCAGGGCTTGAGTAATCCAGTGGATTGATTTTAATATTTGAAGCATTAATGGGAGGTATCTAGTCATGGTAGTACATGAGGCAGAGGTTTAGTGAAATATGATCCCAACATGTCCTTTTCGCATTCCAAGTGCTCGACAAAAATACAAAAAGATTTTATTCATTTTGTTTTGTTTATTTTGAATTCTCTGAATAGTCTAGATAGTTGCTGAACTTGTGAATTGGTAATTGACATCCAATCCTCGTGGGAACGATATCGGTCTCACCACCGTATTACTTGCACGACTGGGTATACTTGCCCAGACCCGTCAACAAGTTTTTGGCGCCGTTGCCGAGGATTGGTTTTGCCAATATCATTAGTAACAAAGGAGGCAACTAATTTAGTCATTTTTATCTTTTATTTTTCTGTATATATATTTGACATTTTCTCTGTACAGATTTGTTTTTTTCTTTTCAGTGTTTGTTTGTGCAAGGTTGAGGAAACACATGGACTATCATTACCATCCAACTTGGGAATCTCAACTTTATTGGATCGTGTTTGATAGTATCACTGATAAGCACGTGAAGATTTACTCCAAGGAGGAATGGAAGTCCTATTTGTCATCCTTGCAACCACCACCACACTTCGAGCTGGATCCTGATCTGCTAGAGATTCTTGGGGATATAGATGCTTATCCTTTGAGCTTGAGCATAGAGCGTAGCCAGGAGGAAGTTGGTTCCATAATTCAGAGGGTTGAGATGCGAGCAGGGAAAAATGCTAGTAATATAGTAGCAATGCTAAGCGACATCTTTCAGAAGTTGGAAGAACACGCTAGTGAATCTCTAAATTGCTAGCAGAAAAGCCACATGGAATTCAAATTGAAGAGAATCTACTTGCTAGCACGGACGTGAATGAAGATGAAGTGGTGGTGGTAGAAGAGCAACAAGAAGAGGAATAGGAATGGAAGGAGCAAACACCTTTGAAAGCTGCTCTAGAACAATATTCCCAAGAACTATCCATCTCTGAGGCCAAGGCAAGAGCCAATTGCGACAGTATCGAAACTGTGAAGCAGAACTTCAAAATGCAAGTTGAGGAGATTTTCAAACAGTTAGTACAAGAGTCAGATGAAGCACAATTTAAGCAAAATCTGGTTTGGGGGATAGTTCAAAATGAAGATGAAGTGGTAGTGGACTCCACCATGCTTGCTGAGCAATCTGATTTTGCTGCATTAAATAAATATGTTGGCTTGCATGCATGTGTGGACACTGGTAAGTTAGCCCCTTCCACTTAGCCTCGTGAAAACACCATTTGACCCGAGAGGAAGTGAGTTCATAATTGTAGAGGTCAATGGAGTTTTCATACACTGGTTAGGTGGAATTGTGGATAGAGCTATATTGCGTCTGCAATTGCCACTCCATAAACCATGGGATCCGGGTGGAGGATCTTGCATCTTGAGCACACCTTGGTCCTTATACCACAAGCTATGCGATCCAGGTGGATTCTTTTCAATAAGTCAAGCTAGTGACGTTAAAGAAGCGCTTATTGGGAGGCAACCCAAGTTTCTTAACCCTTCTCTTTAGTTATTTTCATTTTCTTAGTAGTTTTTGTTTTTGATTTTCACTCTTGAATAATTTGAGAAGATCAAGAGGAAAAATAATAAATTGAGATTTGCCAAGTGATTTCAGGGAAAGAAGGAAGGGAGAGCAAGAAGACAAGGAAAAGAGCAAAGGCTGCAACCATCACGCCCAGGTCGTGACACTGGTCACGGCCGTGATAAGCTAATCATGAAGACCAGAAAGGATCACGGCCCAGCCGTGATCCACATCACGGGCGTGATGAGAAGACCCTAAAGAGCAGAGAGCATCACGGCCTAGCCGTGATGGGGTTCACGGCCGTGACAGGCCAACACCCATGGATCAGAATTGATCACGGCTTGCCCGTGATGAGGCTCACGGTCGTGATGCATTTCCCAACAAGTTTCTGACTGGAATGAGAGCCAACACCCGCTACCGCCTCGGTAAGTCGTTCCATTTTTCTCCTCTCTCCGACTTGATTGTTTACATTGGGGACAATGTAAATTCTTAAGCTTGGGGTAGGGGTATTTTGCATTTAAATTTTGCATGTTGAATTCATATAGGCGTAGTTTGCATGATCATATGATTAGATTACCCCCTTGTTTAGATTTTGCATCCGATTATGAGAACTGAGTGCCAAATAAATTGAGATAGTGAATTGTGAACCCAATTTTTTATTCTTGTGATATGGCAACAAATAAAAATGTTTGAGATGATCTTTGATAGTTGATAATTAGCATAAGGTTCTATTGATTTGTGTTTCTCATTGATTCTTGAACTACTAAAATGTGAGATTTTGAGCCAAAAGCGGTACTCACTAAATCTACCCCATTCTTTGTGTTAGAGTGTTATTCCTCTTGGATTGTATTTCTCTAGAACTAGACTTGAAACCATTTTGAAGCTTAAAAATTTTTGAAAACATTTTTGAAAATGATTGAGGCACTAGGTATTTTTCCGGCCTTCTGAGCTTTGAATGATGAAATGCTACCCCTTAGTTACCCAATTTTGAGCCTGAAAGAATAAAATACTTTTCTTGGTACCTTGAATTACTTTGATGAATATGCTTCATAGGGCACCTTCTAAAGTATTACAAAAAGGGTAAAAAGGTAGTTGAAAAAGTATGGGATGAGAATTCAGAAAATATTTCTCTTGGATTGAAAATCTCCCCTTCTCCAAATGAAAAAAAGAAGAAGAGAAAAATTAGAAAAAGAAAAAGAAAAATCTATAGAGAAGGGGATGACAAAAGAAAGTGAGAAATAAAAGAAAAAGAAAGAAAGAAAGGTGGCAAAAATGAATCGAAACCCAAAAGGGTATTTTAGAAGGTGTCATGAATTGCAATGCTTGATGTTTTGTGTAGCCTTTTGAAATGTCCTTTTCTTGATTTCCCCACCTAACGTTAAATCCCATGGCCACGTTACAACCAAAGCAAAAGGCCTCTTGATTCTTAATTGTTTTCATTAATAAAGTAGATAATTGGTTGATCGTCAAGCCTATGGTAGAATTCATTCCTTGAGGAAAATAGAGTGAATTGTCATACATCCCTAAACACTTGAGTGAGGAGAGAAAGAGAGCCAAGAAAATGAACAAGCTTGGGGTGATCTTCAGGTGAGAAAGAGTGCCCGAATCAGTGAGAATATGAGTCTAGGAAACCTAAGCTCTAATTGGACTTGAAACTGATTGTCTCTTGCTAAATTATTTGAAAATGCCTGTCACTTGGATTAGTTACTACTCGGGTTCTTGGTTCACTATCCATGTTCTGATTAATTTGATCTTCTGGCCTTAGTGATTGCTTGAGGACAAGCAATTGAATAAGCTTGGGGAGATTTGATAGTGTGATTTTACATCATGTTTCCTGTACACTTTTGCGTGTATTTTTCATATAGATCATGCATTCTTTATTTGATTTTAGTTAGTTTTTCCCTTGGAACGGGTGAAGCGGTTTCTTGGTGTTGTTTTGCGGGAATTTAAGGAAAAATGCTCAGAATCAGCCATGATGGAGCTTGGATGAAATAGAGCTTGAAAAGTGAATAAAATGAGCCAAGCAGAGCCCATCACGACCTCGCCATGATGACCATCACGACCATGATCAACAAAACTGAGAAGATTGAAGGCAAAAGTCAGAAGCTATCACGGCCTAGCCGTGATAACCATCACAGCCGTGACAGGCCAGGCAGAACCGTTCACGGCCTAGCCGTGATGAGGCTCACTGCCGTGATGCTCCAAATTTGAAAGCACGCCCACTCCAAAACACGTCACGGCTTGGTTGTGATGTCCATCACGGCCGTGACGCGTGGCCTCTCTATCAATAGAGCGCATAACAGACAGAAAAGGGATTCTGATGGCTGGAGGATTCTGGGAGGTCTCTGACATAGACTCTCAGACTGACTTTTAACCTAAAGGATACTTGGAGGCTGCGAAGAGGGTTCCAACCCAAGAAGGGAGCGGAGCCGGGAGGGGGCACAGACGACGGTGGAAAGCTCCCATGGAGTTTCTTCTCTCCTCTTCTCCTATTTCTCTGGTTTTGGCTTTCTCTGTAATTATGAGTAGCTAATCCCCGTTTGTTGGGATTAGATGTAACTACACTAAACTTCATGTATTTGCCTTGACTGATTAATCTATGTTTATGTTTCTCTATTAGTGATTGATTTCCTTTGCTTAATGCCTGTTGTTGCTAGCACCCCCATGACTTGATTAGTGTTTTGGTATGCAATTGGAAAATTCGTATTAGAACCAGAACTGGAATTAATCACCTAGTAACCCTTGCATCTAGGAATGGAGTTTGGTTTACTAGTAATCGCGTAATCCCTAATCTTAATGCAAATTCATTAATCTAGGCCACCTAAGGAATTAGGGTCTATTAGTGGATTTAGGCTCTTGTCATCTGAGGAATCAGGGCTTGAGTAATCCAGTGGATTGATTTTAATATTTGAAGCATGAATAGGAGGTATCTAGTCCTGGTAGTACATGAGCCAGAGGTTTAGTGAAATATGATCCCAACATGTCCTTTTCGCATTCCAAGTGCTCGACAAAAATACAAAAAGATTTTATTCATTTTGTTTTGTTTATTTTGAATTCTCTGAATAGTCTAGATAGTTGCTGAACTTGTGAATTGGTAATTGACATCCAATCCTCGTGGGAATGATATCGGTCTCACCACCGTATTACTTGTACGACTAGGTATACTTGCCCAGACCTGTCAACATGTACCTTGGTACACTAGGGCAGGCGGTGCCGAGAAGCTCCTAACCTCACTCGGGGATATTAATCTCGATCCTAGAAGAGGTGGGTTATTATCATAATGGTGAAAACTACAGAGTTTTTCCCAATAGATGTCTATTAGAATGACCAGCTTAGGATGTTTTCTTTGGGTTGTGTATGTTTTTAAGGAAGCCGATATTGGTAGTTCTGAAAAACCTTGTATGATTTTATAAATTTTCAGTATGAAAGATCATTTTATGAAAGTTTATATGTTGAAGTGTTTTGATTTATAACTAAATCTTTGGTTTGTTATTAAGCACGGTGTGATTTTACTTTTGTGACGTGTGTACCATTTTTCCAAAGTGTACCAAAGAAGTTAATAAATAAATAAATAAATATAAATTTTTTTTACCACCATATTTTCAGACTTATGAAAATAATATCCATTTTTCCGAAAGCAACCAGTAATATTTCCTTTTAATTTATTCCCGCATGTGATTAGGAGGTAATGCCCAAGGGGGTTGTTACATCCGAGACCCGCTAAAGGATATATAGCAAGTCATTCCAAGATGACTCAACTAGGTGAGTCATATAGGTGACTCACTCTTTTCATCATGACATTAGAAGTAAAAAGACCATTATGTCCTTAATTATTCTTAAAATGTCAAAATTGCCCTTAGTGAAAATTACACTTTTGTACTCAAATGAAAAACAATTTGGACATCCTTGCCCTTCATTTCCACGGTCAAGACTACACCCTTAGGCCATTCCATTCATTTCATCAAGACTTCATCTTCTTCAAACATGTTTTATCTCATTTTCTTAAGTGACCCATAATCAAATTGGTGAATAAACCACTTGATAACTTGCCATATTTTTCAAAATCCAAGAGGTATACCATACTCATCTCACTCAATCAATATCATGTTCTTCATTCATTTTCATGATTCAAGACATGATCATCATGTTTCATTATAGGGTTTTTATGTTCAAAAATCTCTAGAAAATCATAAAAAAATCCTATGATCATGAAACCAATTTCTATCAACTTGTTATCATCTCTATGTTTAGTATTCAAGAGCATGAATCAAACCAATTTTTCTTCCCTATTTTCCTTGATGAGGCCAAAACCTTAACTTGTGTGGGTGGAGGAATTTTTGTTCAATCCTTTATAAAATGACAATGGATTTCATCTTTCTAGTTCATATATGTGTTGAGTCCAAAAGATTGGATAAAAATGAAATCCCTAGCCTTTTTTTTTGTTTTTGTGAAGGCCGAATCCATGTTCTTGAGAGCTTGGATGATTTGGTTTTATTTTTCAACCTATGATCATTGTTCTTAACTCTATATTACTCTAAGGTCATGGATCTATGAGTGTGTGAAATTTTGTGATCTCTAGCTAATTTAGCTAGCCATGGCCGAACCTACACCATAGAAGTTAGTAGGGTTTTCTTCCAAATTTAACTTGTTTTATGTTGTGGTTGTTGAAGGATAATTGTTTGTGTGAATCGTGTAAAAGTTTTACCGAGATCAGAGGTTCGACGAAACTTATTTCGGAAGAAAAATACATACCCGAGGTAAGGGGAGTATCTGAGGGATTTTTTCTCGATAGCTATATGCTATCAGTGTGTGGTTTGTATAATTTATTTGAGCTTGTTTATGGTGGTTTAAATTATTTTACGTAGTTAATTTATCTGTTGTTAATTATCTACTTTTAATTGATTATTTGCAGTTATGTGTTATAGTATTTTAATGCTTGTTATAAACTATGTTATCTGCTATAATATTGACGTGGAATTTTTATTGATGTCGGTTGTTGATTAAGAAACCTGACAGTGGTCAGTGCTCAATTAATTACGAAGATAAAAGCAGTAAAAAGCTTTATGAGAAATATTGACTATTTAATTGGTGAAATATGGTACTAAAATATTATTTAATTATTCTATTTATTAAAAATGTGGAATAATTGAAAATACTATTATTTTAATGATTTATCGGTATAAGAGTGATCTATGAGTCATAATGAGAGCGTAACCGTGAAAAAATTTTAGTGATGCTAATTTTTACGTAAGAAATTACCAAGTAATATAAAAGGTTACTATATAAAATTAATTTTCAAAAGTAACTTAATTATTATGTTGAGAAAATCACTTTAAAAGAAAAAGTCAAATTTTGACTGAAAACGTTTTTTAAATGCTAAACGACGATTAATTCCGAAAATATTTATGGAAAGTATTTTTAAAAACAGCAGTATTTGGTTGAATAGAGATTTAGTATCAAGTGATATTTTAAAGAACTAAAGTTTCGAATAAATATTTTCAGAGGAAAATGAGTTTTTGGTGATTTGACTGTTTTATAAATGAATTTCAAACTAAAAGGATTTTTTGTAAATTAGTTTTACGCAACGGTGCTATTTCCGACAACTTGGATGAGTTGAGGAGATTTTGTTTTTTTTTTTATTTGTGTTTCACGGAACGAAAATAATTTTGAAGTTGAAAAGTGAACCTAGTAGCCGAGACGTTGGGATTCTAGTGTTCTATGTTGTGGGTTGTGTGTCCTAAAGATGAAGTTGTGGACTATGTGTCCTAAAGTTGAAGTTATGGGCTGTGTGTCATATAAAAGGTATGTTAATTTTTGTGTGCTAAAATCTACGAACCTAAGACTGGTGCATCGGTCTAGACCTTCGTGATTTGCACATTCGGACTTTGCGTCCTATTGTCGAAATTGAAAGACAAACTTAAATGTTTAAAAGTTGAGATGGTCGTGAGCCTTTGAGCTTCGACATGGAAAGAATGAACACAAAGAAAAGTAACGAGAACAAAATGTTTTACATGCATTATTCGACAGACGTGCCTACAGTGTTATGCCTGGTACCTGGGTGGGTATTCATGTTATGACGAATCATTGTGCCTGGATGGACAATGAAAAACCATATACGATGTTATCACTGGGCCTAGTTTTGGACAGTGTGTTATGGTTATAAGGTGTGCCTTATTTGGCAATTGAGCTTGATCAACTCATTTATACGATGTTGGGATATCTCCGGAGATTAAGTACAAAATTTTAGACGATAAATATTGAAGTGTCATGCATTTATTTTACAAATGACGATGATGGTCGGGTATGAAACCCTTTGATAAACTACTTGTTTATTCATGAGTATTTTATATTGTTATAACTAAATATGGCTACATACTATTTTGTGTGTTGGACATATAGTTATCGTTTTAAAATCCATATATCGGTTCTCACCCTTGCGTGTTTCATTGTTGGTTTCTCTTCCGTGTGGCATATATTTATATCTGAGTACAGATGGAGTCGGGAACGCCACTGGCTCATACGGGGATACGTTCCCTAATGTTTGAGGATGCAGAGAACGGTGGTGCATGGGTGATAAACTCAGGGGCACCTAGCACCACCTACATTGGCCCCATACGTACGATAGAGGGCACGATAGCAACGGGACCTCGGCGAGAGATCCATACAGTAGAGACTATCGAGGTATGATTACCTCCGATGTGGATTCTACTACAGCATATGGTGGACCTGGGAGAGCTGGATATTCTTCCTCCGATAGCGCAACCTTTGAATGAGAAAGCACCTGCATTACCTCCTGCGCTGATGGTTTTGGATCCAGATTTTGAGGAGGATCCTGAGGAGTTTATCGAGGAGGGGCCTGGGTACATTCCGCTTGACGACGATGATGATTCACCTGATTAGGGAGTAGTAGTGTCTCCACCAGACACTCCTACGGAGAGTGGGAATGATCATCACGGTCTTCCCAATGGGTACCATTAGTCCGACCAACTGTTGGATGAATTCATTTTTAGGGTAGTGTTTTCGTCAGTCTTCTTCTGGCTACTAAGAGCCATGATTTTGTTATATGGTTCCAGACGATTTACTACGTGTTAGTTATGTTTTTAATTTCTTTACTTTGGTATTTTGAGAATGACCTGTTAGGCTCTGTGTAGAAATGTGTAGTGATATAGTTTGTATAAAAACTACTGATGCATTTGTGTATACATATATGTCTATATTTGACTATGTTGTTGTATGTCAAAGTAAAAGGAAAAAAATGTATCACCATTTTTGTATTAAGATAAGTGTTTAGAAAATCTTATTTTTCGAAACTTACCAACATGATTAAAGTTTTATTATCCGTAACGAGTTACCATGTGATATCCCAAGAAGGGGTGTTGCATTTTCCACAACCATGTATATATTTGGTTAATCACATGCAAATATTTGGTTAATGTAGTTCATTATATGGTTAATGGGTTATCCTAAAGCTTATAATAGTTATCCATAACCATGTAAGTTTCAAGATAACCCATTAACCATATAATGAACTGAATTAACCAATTATTTGCATGTGATTAACCAAATATTTACATGGTTATGGAAAATGATTGTAAGCTTCAGGATGACCCATTAACCATATATTGAACTGAATCAACCAAATATTTGCACGTGATTAACCAAATATTTACATGGTTGTGGAAAATGATTGTATGCTTCAGGATGACCCATTAACCATATAATGAACTGAATTAACCAAATATTTACATGGTTGTGGAAGATGATAGCAAGTTTCAGGATGGCCCATTAACCATATAATGAACTGAATTAACTAAATATTTCCACGTGATTAACCAAATATTTGCGTGTAATTTACCAAAAATGTTAGTACAAAAAAAGCTAAATATTTTTTTTTAAATGGTCAAAATTACGAAATGCCACCGCTACAGTGCTGCTACATTGTCGCTAAAGTGGAGTTATCCAGCAAGTTGTCATATATCAGTTGTCAAAATAACACAACTGTTCTTTCTTTTGGTGTCTCCCTCTATTCAGTAAAGAAGAATCGTGCAAGTAGATGACATTTGTTCAAAACACACAAACTCTGCCAGCTGTGTATTTATTTTAAATTCCATACCAGGTGTAGCTAATCATGGTGTTGATCCTAATATTCTTTCCCCGATTATCATTAACATAGCTCATGTCGATGCCTTTAACAACCTCGAACAAATTCACAATCTCTTTTAAGTTTTTGAGGCGTCGTGATCATTGAAGTGAGTTTACCGCACATTGTATACACCACATGAATTGTACCCTTGATAACATGATGTCCCAGCTATCTACGATGAGCCCTTCTTTTTTGGTAAAAAACAAGAAAACTAAACTAAACTTAGCTCCCAAAAATGAAATTAGACTTTTCATAGCTTCTTAAAGGGAAGATAACATCAAGGACGCTAATGGTAATGGAGCATTTAATTTTAAAGATAAAAAAGGTTTCAAGTACTAAGAAGAATCATATAAATTTTTTTAGGGGAAAGACTTCATAATTTTTTCTAATGGAAAAAAATAATTTGATAAAGATTATTTTTTTTGGAATGGTACTTTGATATAATGTTTATTTGTTCTTATTGAACAGTTAATTGTTGACAATATTTTTTTGGTTACAATTTGTTTTATAAACCGTTGTAAATAAAGTTATCGGGATTTTAAAATGAGGTTCGTAATCACAATTAAGACTGCAATGTTGAGATTTTGATAGTCTACACATTCGCGTCGTGACATGTATTTACAGTAATATCGACCACATTTTTGCTCTATTGTCCTTAATGATAGTAAACGCAACGTAATTGTAATATCATGAATACAATTTGAAACTTACGTATTAAATTAAATACATGAAATAAAAAAAATTGTAAATGTTTGTTGATTTTATTTACTAGTTTATTTGATCACGCATTGAGTGGCTTGGCTAACCCGTATAAATGAAGTGTTTTTTTTATATTAAATATGCAAAGTTTAAAAGAAAATTTTAAATGCTATCCCTTATCATCGAGCGTCATTTATCCCAACTAAGGGCCTGTTTGGATTGAATTATAAACAATTTATTTGGCCTTATCTACTGGCATAAGCACTTGTCAGAGTGTTTGAGAGAGCTTATGAAAACAGCTTACGACATGTCCACAAGCAGTTTTCAGCTTATTTTGATTAGTTCTCCAGAATAGCTTATGAAAACAGCTTATAGCTTATATAAAAACAGTTTGACTATATTTTCTCTTTGATTATAGAAATATCTTATACATAAGTTCTTATATGATAAGAACTTATGGGATAAGTGCTTAATTTAGTCTTTTACCCAAACAGGCCCTAAGTGACTAACCATAATAAATTATTGCAGTTAATTATTAAAAAAATTAAATATTTTCTTCTTTTTTACTTTTTTGGTGGATAAACGGGGCTAAAGCCCAAACAACAAAACAAACAAAGAAATTACAACTAGGTAACTGTTGCGCTAAAATTGCACTTAAGGGCAAGTGCACCCTATCGTACAAGTAATATAGAAGTATTTGGGACTCCAAGTATCGAACCCACATGGATTGGTGACAAGTTCTAGATTAATTACTTCCTTATGTTATCTAGACAATCAAATTCGAGTGCAATTGAATATTTAAAAGTAAAAAGATGGTTAAAACAAGAAAGACAAAGAATCATGAGCAAATGTTCAATTATGGAAAGCCTAGGGTGTCTGGTTTTCACTTATGTCACTACCTATGATATTACCCAATGTCTCAATGATATGTGTTCCTTATTGATTGACAATATTTTTTTTTTAGGTCAACGGGCTAGGTATGAAAAGGCATCACTATAGGAGAGAAGATCCCAACTAGGTTGGCACCCAAACCCCCATCAATCATATACAGCATACCCTTTATTCATTAAAAAAAGGAAAAAGAGGAAAACATAAAGCATGGGGGGACATTGACCAAACCCATGAAAGGAAGAAGTCATCTAAATCTATAACTAGGAAGGTCTAATCTATCCTAGAAAAGTCTTCCTTTACAAAATTGGGGATCAAATTCCACCATGTAAAGCACTTAGAAGAAATGCCAAAAGATGCAAGCTTGTCGGCACAAGAGTTTCCTTCTATAAAAATGTGAGAAACTAAAAAGCTCATACTCTTAACATATTCCAAGCCATTCCGCCACCGTGTTCTGATTGTCCAAGGAACCAAATCCAAAGATTTAAAAGCTTTCACCACTAGGATAGAGTCTGTTTCTAGCCAAAGCTTATGCCATCCTCTTTCATGGGCAGTTTCAATGGCAGTGATGACAGCAAGGAGCTCTGCTTGGAGAGAGTCAGTAACTCCAAAGAAGGATGAAAAGCATCCCAACACCTCAGCCATGTGGCCTCTAAAAATGACACCCCCATCAGCTAGGCCTGGAGAGCCATGAGCAGCACCATCTGTATTGCACTTAATCCAACCACTTAGAGGGGGTGCCAATGAACTTCTTTGATAATAGGTGCTTTGCAGAGGTGTCCTGAAACTTTGAATTTTTTGAGGATCAGCAGATCCTGAATAGATGCAGACTTAGCATCGATGATTTTGTCGTCAAATCTCAGCTTGTTCCTATTGTACCAGATATACCAGACAATGTTAATAATTCCAGCTAATACCACATCTCGGACTTGAGAGCTCCAACCAAGATTGCAAACAACAAGCAGATCTTTAATGCCACTAAGATCCAGCCTATAGCCAAGAATAGAACTGAACCAATTCCACAGCGATAGAGAAAAATCACAGTTAAAAAAAATATGCTGAGTCGACTCTTCTGACTGCCCACAGAAACAGCAGATGGAGACTGTAATGTAGCCTCTCAGCCTTAAGTTTTCGTCAGTTGGAAGCTTATTATGAATCATTCTCCAAATAAGGAAAGAACGAGAAGGAGGAGTGAAATGGTTCCAGATTAGCTTACCCTAATTAACAGGATTCTACAGCTTATTCAGGAAGGTATAAGCATCCTTAAAAGAGAGTTTCCCAGAGGGAGAGATGTCCCAAACCAGATAGTCATTATCATGGAATTTTGGTATCACTATCTGATCAATTGCAGCAGGTAAGCCATGGTATTTGGTAGCCAATTCCATAGGAAGATTCCATTTACCATCGGAGATGTAGTCTGCTACTTTAGGTTGCAGAGAATTATGGCAGGATTCCGTGAAATCTAAAAGATCAACAATCGGCTTGGACAACCATCTATCCGTCCAAAAGCTAATATTGACACCAGAACCAAGCTGCCAAGAGGAGTTGTCAAAAAAGTGCTTAGAAAATATTTAATTCCTGGCCATATAGTGGATTTCAGATAGAGATTCGAAGGTTTTCCATTCCTAAAGAACCTTGCTCTAATCAGAGAGGACCATTGCTGGTTTGAGGAGCAAACTTCCCAAGCAAGTTTCAACAATGAAGACTCATTGATGCTTCTAATAGATCTTAGACCAACACCTCCCTCAATAGTAGGGCAGCAAAGTTTTCTCCAAGCCACTGTCACCACTTTCTTGGTAAGCATATCTCCGAACCAGATAAAGTTCCTAATCCATTTGTCAATCAATTTCAAAAGTGGGACTGGCCAAGCATACACATGAAAACTATAGGAAAGCATTCCATGGATTGTGGACTTAACCAGCTGGATCCTACCCATGATGGACAATAGAGAGCCCTTACAAGATGCAAGCTTCAATATGATTTTATCAGCGATAGGCTGTAAGTGGCACTTTCTAGGCTTCCCTTTAAACAAGGGGACACCAAGGTAAACAAAAGATAATTGGCCAGCATTAAAACCAAGCGTATCAGATAGGACAGCAGACCTTCTAACAGAAGCATAATTAGTGTAGAATTTACACTTATCTAGACTAAGCAGCTGACCAGAGATCTCACCATACTCTTGAAAAAGAGCCATAAGATTAGCTAAGTTTCTTTTACCCCCCTTGCAGAATACCATCACATCATCAACATAGAGGGTGTGGCTTGGAACCTGGAATCCTCTAGGGCCAGACATGGTTTTCAGTAAGCCAGAATGTACTAGACTAGAGATCCCCCTACTCAAAACATCCTCAGCTAAACAAAAGAGCAAAGGAGAGAGAGGGTCACCTTGTTTAACCCCTCTCTTACAAGATAAGAAGCCACAGGACTTTCCATTAATTGAAAAAGAGAGCTTTGTAGATTGCAAGATAGTGTCAATCCACCTGCAAAAGATTGGATCAAAGCCAAAAACGGCCAAAACCTTCAGCAAGAAAGACCAATCAATGGTGTCAAAGGCTTTCCTAATGTCAAACTTCAAGATGATATTACCTCCAAAGGCCTTGTTGTCAACCATATTCATAGCTTCTAAAGCAATGCAAATACAATCAGAGATATTCCTATCTTTAATAAAACCCTTCTGCTCAGTAGAGATCAGCTTAGGAGCAATGGAAGCAAGCCTGTCAACTAGAATCTTAGTTATGATCTTGAACTGAAAATTTGCCAAGGCTATAGGCCTATAATTCTCAATCCTATATGCACCCTTGAATTTGGGGACCAAGCTACCAGGTTTGAATTCATATTAGGAGGCAGCCAGTTTTGACTGAAAAAATGTTTTACAGAAAGACAAACATCCATGCCAACAATTTCCCAGTGCCTTTGATAAAAACAACCCCCAAAACCATCCGGACCAGGAGCCCCATTACCATTCATTCTAAAGACTGCTGATTTGATCTCTTCAGTTGAAGGCTGAGCAATTAAAGCAACATTGTCATCAGCAGCAACTAGGGAAGGGACTACTTTCTCAATGAGACCATTGTCTATGCACAAATTAGGAGAAGCGTATAAATTGGAGAAGTATTGCAGAACATGAGATTCAATTGTTGCGGCATCCTCTAAGATCAAATAATCTTTTTTCAAGATAGTCATAGGTCTAGTGGCATTCTTAATCTGGACAACTCTATGAAAAAAAGTAGTGTTTCTATCACCATTAGTGTACCAGTTTATTCTAGCTTTCTGCTTCCAAAATTCCTCTTGGCAATTGAGAGCATTCTGAAGATGGACTTGAGCATCATGCTCCTCCTGAAACAAAATATCTGAAAACCCTTCATTGGAAATTTGCTACTGGATGGACTTCAAATTCAACTCAGCATTCTACACTCTTAAATGGACGTCTCCAAACACAGTTTTATTCCAAGATTTTAGCTCAGCTTTAAGGGCTTTTAACTTTTGAGATAGGATAAGCATGGGACAGCCATAGAAAGGCCTTTTCCAAACATCAGCAACTAGCCTTGCACAGTCATCATGATCTGACCACATACTGAAGAACTTAAAAGAGGAGGGATAAGTCCTGACACCTTTCTGCAGAACTAACAATAATGGATTATGATCTGATTGAACCCTTGGCAAAGTGCTTCAAACAGAAGAGGATCAGAAAGAGAGCCAATCTGCATTGTAGATAACCCTATCGAGTCTTTTCTCAACATGACCTCTACCCCTTCTGCCATTGTTCCAGGTGAACGGATCACCTAAAGTGTGCAGGTGAGTCAAAGAATAGCTATCTGACCAGTCTAAGAACTCCTCACATGAAATTCTTATAGGTAGGTTACCACCCTTTTGTTCATGAGCACTAACTACAACATTGAAATCACCTAAGAAACACCAAGGGCCTGGATTAGTTTGCTGCAAAGAAGTTAATTCAATCCATAAATGCCTTCTCAGCACATGAGATGTACTTGCATACACTGCAGAAATAAAAACCTGTTGATTGTTCCAGCTTACGACAACTGAGACTTGCTGGGAGGAGACAGAAATGACATTAGGAGAAAGAGTTTCATCACATAGCCCCCATAAGTTTGTAATTTGCTGCTGCCTATCATTAACCACAAAGGGCTTGACCTTCATCTGTTTCCAAAAGGAGATTGGAACTTGATCTAGAGGAATCCATGGCTCAGACAAAAACAGTAATCTAGGCTTACTAGCAGACCAGAAGTTTTTTAGGGCTAACCTTGTATCTGTGTTCCCCATGCCCCTCAAATTCCAGTAAAGGACCTTCATTATGAATAATTGAGGGGGCCTGCCCTATGTCGGGCTTTCTGTCTATCCTTCTCTTCTTGCAAAGCTTTTTGTCTCAGTTTTTTCTTTTGAGACTTTGATAATGCCACAATGAACATAGGATCAGCATTCAGTGCCTGATCAGGACCCTTTTGCAAATACTGGTTGGCCACAGGAGGTTGTTGTTGGATCGCACCCTAAGTGTCAACCTCAATCTCATCCTCCACTTGATCACTCCAAAGCCTTCCAATTATCCTCATGTCATTAACCACATCAGGATTATTTATCTGGGCTATAGGAGTCAGCAATGGAGTATTTGGAACTGGATCATTCAATGGCACAGGACTGTTAGGAATAGACTTGGACCCTAAGGCTGGTGAGAAAGTAGGTTTTGCCACTACTGAAACCAATCCTCTATTATGGGCGGATAAGTTAGAAGCACTACCTTCATCAGCAAGATACTGAGTTGCACTCTGGACAAAACCATGTTCCACAAGAGCCCTAGGTAATTGAACAATACCTTGGTCAGCCTCAGTTACAAAACTGAGCAAATGGGTTAGATTCCTTACGAAGAGCCAGTAGATCCATTCTTCTGCCTGCACCAGAAGAAGGGTTACCTTCCACAACTAAATCTGGTCCAAGAACTGGATCAAAGGCCAAAGTGGGAGCATTTGGATGAACTGTAGAACAACCAGCCCCATCCAATCTTTGCTGAGCAGAGGGGATTGTCGAGGCCATTGCTTTTCCCTTCAAATCCCTTTGAAGTTGATCATGGTCGGGATTCTTTGGAACCCTCCTGGCAGGCTCTTCTGTTGGTTTGTCTGTAGCCACATTATTCTTAACTGCATTGTTCACCACCCTACTATCTGGAGTTACAATCCCCTCAATGACATGGTTTTTCTGTTTCTCCAAATCAATCACCTCAACAATTTTCCCTTGCTTAGGGACATATTGCTTTCTTGCTTTAGCAGCAGGTTCTTGATGAGCCTTTCTTGCAATATTTTCAGATGATTTCGAGCAGTTTGCCAAGGTATGGCCTATAAACTGGCAAGAGGAGCAAAAATATGGAAGTTTTTCGTATTCTAACCAAGCATAAAAATCAAAGTCTTCTCTTTCGACTTGGATTTCTCTCTTATCTAGGAGTTTATGTTCAAATCGACCAAGACTCTAGCAAAGTGACCAAAGGTCCTTTTATTTGTTGCCTCATCCAAACAAATTGGAATCCCAATACTCCCGGCCAATGCAAAAAGGATTTTTGGATGCCAATATTCTTGAGGTAAACCATAGAACCTTACCCATACCTGAGCATTCGACTGCTTTAAAGAGTAAGGGTTGAAATCCTTTGTCCAAGAGAACACTCTGAGGCTCCCAGGATCCAAATTCCACAATCCCACAACCAGAACACAGCGCATATCCTCCAGAGAGGAGAAGGAAAATTCATAGAAGCCCTTCCCCAATGAGATCAGATTCCAGGGCCCAATCTGTTTCCAAAGGGATATTAACTTGCAGCGCAAGTCAGTGACCTTCAAGGGATTATTGCCTTTTGCTAGGAGAATTCTTCCATGCAAGTGATTCTTGCAACCTTCCACTCCAGCCAAATACTCAGATTTAGGAATCTTGATAGAGATTTCATCTCCTAAGAGCTTCAGTTTTGGCAATTGGCTAAGAGGAACTGAACATGAATTACTAAGTACTTGAGCAAACAATTTGGTTTGGATCTTGTCCTTTGGATCAGAAACTAACGAAGAAGATGGAGGAGGAGAAAAAGGGGTTGTTGCTTCAGGGAAGAGGATGCTCCATGGACAATCTGAGGGGATTGCCATGGGCACAGAGGAACCTTGCGGTGCAAGCAACACTCAAACCCTAGCAGAGGGGCTTTGAATCCTTCTTAGTTATTAAAATAAAAATCTCAAAACATCATACATATTCATGTATTCACACACTAAATCATGGCACGATTATTTAGCATATTCCACATATTAACTTTCAATGAACCCTTATTTGGTCATACAATATTAATATTATTTCCCCTAATCAGTTACCCCCAATGGTCATTCAAGGCAAGCAGTTAAGCACAAAGAACCAACAAGTTTGTTAATTCAATATCTGATTGAAAATAGGGTATTGCACTTGGTCCACACAACCCCAAATCAGATTAAGCCTAGAGTTCCGTTAACTAATTATGTACGGTCGCCAGTCAATTAATTAACTTCATAAAGGATGATCAAACCTTCTAGAAATTCAAACACAAGGAAAAATCCAACCAATCAAGAGAAACACTGAATCATATTAAAATTGAGAAAATATCAAAGGTATCAAGCCATAAGATCCACCATACTCTAGGTATGGGTTTAGCTACGCATAGTCATGAATAACACTATACAAATCAAATTCATGTAACAATCCATAAAGAGAAATAGAAAAACTAAAACCCGAAACACCCTGTTGATGCAAAGCAGTCTTCGAATCAATTGGGAGATGGTCCTTCACTTGATCCTCTTCAAAATCCGTAAAATCTCTCTCTGACCAAGCAAAGGGTTATGACATGACACCCTCTACCTCGTATGTATTCATTACACATAAGAACGATAAAAAAAAATAAAAGAAAGAGAACACATGCATATTATATCATAATAATAAAAGCCAGGCAAAGGTTGCCGCATTGTAACATAACTTCTCAAACGCGAAAAATAAAACATGTTTTAAAGAAACATAAATGAAGCCCAACCCCGATGTCACATTTCAGATCTGGTATAACCATAGTCCGAAACATCTCGAATAAACAACGTAAACTAAAGAAATCCTAGCTACGAGTAGCGGCTCCTCAGCAAGCTGCTCACCATCCTCTGTATAACCAAAAAGATACATGCAAAGAAAACAACAAAAGATGGGGAGTAAGAAACATGTATTAATCATAGTCACTAAAAAAAATGGGGGATTACCGACGGCCAAAACCCGTCGAAAAAGCAAAAAATCCGTCGGTAATGCACGTTTCCGACGGACCAAAATCCGTCGGTATCCGGCTGGTAGGAAACCAGTATCCATTACCGATAGATTTTTCCATCGGAAAAGTTACCGACGGAAAAATCCGTCGGTAACGTTTCCGACGTAAAAATCCCTCGGTAACATGGAAAATTTCGTCGGTATTTAATTTTTTTAAAATTAATAATTATTTTTTTATTAAAATTTTGTATTTAAAATATAAATTAGTAATTATTTTTTATTTTAAATATTACATTTTTATTTTATTATAATTAATTTATTATATTATTATCTTAGATCAAAAATAGAAATTTAAAATAATTAAAAAGACAATTACATTTAAGATAACATAAATATTCCATACATAAAATATCCGTCTGTCTAGAAAACACAAGAAAATATAAAACTATCCTAATAATCATCATCATAATAACGGTCATCGTCATCATGTAGGGGGAGTTCACTGGTGTCAGCTGACCATCATGTTGTGGCGCAGAAGTCACACCGGCATCATGCAACTGCAGTGGTGGCGCGGTAGAAGTAGTGGAGGGCTGACTGGCATAGATGACCCCCTGTAGAGTGCTGCGCCTCTCTGGTGGAAGCAAATCGAGCAGAGAGGTCATCACCGTAGACCAAGTCTCCATATGCTGCTGCATGTGCTTTGCAATCTGCTACATGAGCTCTACATGCTGTTGCATGCGCTCTGCAATCTGCCTCTGCTCCTGCACCTCCTGCCTCAGCTACCGCACCTCCTCCGTGTCCTGTGAGCCGGAGGATGTAGGCTCCTGAATGGTCAAGCTCGGCGTCGAGGCTCGAGTGATGGAACGAGCCATAGTCGCGGTACTGTAAATGCGACCCTTCTTCTTCCCGCCCGCCACTTCCATCCAGACCTGGGTCTGTAGTCGGTCGACCTCGGTGGGGTCCAGTTGGGAAGGATCCGACCAGAGTAGGAGGCAGCCTCAGATGCTACCTGACTGAACCTGGCATTGTACTCTACCTGCGTCAATACATTAAAAAATTATATTATTAGATTATAATAATGAAAAGATACATAAATGTAAAAAGATACTTTAATTAGCTCACCATTGTCTGCCTCGACCTCTCATCAACAAATTCACCGGTGTCTACGTGAATATGTGTCTGCTCAAACACAGTAGGGACATCAACCGAGTGGGCAAGTTGTCCTAGCTGCAACCGACAAAGAAATATAATCAATTAATTATAAAATAAATTTTTAATAAAAATACAAAAATACTATTATTTATATGTGCATACCATGTTAATGGCATGCTGCATATGACTAATCGAGCCACCGGTGTGCATGCTCCCACCCTTCTCGGAAGCCCGAATTCTCTTTGCTTGCTCACTCTTCACCTTGTACTCTGGAATATCCCAGAACACACAAAGCAAGGCCCAAATTTTGGGGCCGACGTAATCTGGGTGCACCCGACTTTCCCTAGCCTTCCCGAGCATGTCCCTCAGTCGATTAGACGCTCTACCGTCAAATATGGCACGTATCTATGCAGTATGCTCCGGTAACCAACGCACAAGGGTCTGTTAACAAAGAAGAAATATCAATACCATTATAATAAAAAAATAAAAATATGTAAAATGCGTGAAAAATAAAATATAAAATACAGGAAAAAATAAACAAGTTACCCCGAATTGTTTGAAGATACGATCCCAGTCATCCTTCTGTATCCTCCCCCATGATGGCCAGAAGCGACGATATTGCGCCTTGAGGGCGTATGTAACGTTCTTTGATCCCACTTTCAATGGGATGAAGCTGAAAATTTTAAAATTTGATTAATTCAACAATATGACAATCAACAAATATATACTTATTGGATAAATATAAAATAGTCAAAGTTAAAAATTTCTTACGATCCAGAAACAGGTGTGACCCATGGTCAATCCTCAGGTCTGGGAATCCTGGCCCACTCAGGTAAGTTCTCTGGCACGATCGAGTGCTGGCTGGACGATGTGGATGGAATGTCCGTGCCGTGATCATATACAGCCACAGATGTTGAGGATGGAATGGTTGGGTCAGGCTGTGCCAGTACACCAGGAGTCGGCATAAATGATAATCCTGCTGGCTGTGTGGCATATGCAGCTGATGATGGTGGTGCTGGGTGTGGGTGTGGTGTAAGTCCAGTAGGGGGTGACGAGTAGCCGGCCAATGAGTCTTCTGGGACAAAACGAGTGGGTGGAATATGTGTGGATGATGGGTTAGTGTGGGTCAGGGATGATGTGGTATGGGTTGGGGATGGTGTAGTACGGGTAACACACCAACTACATCATCCCCAACCCATACCACATCATCCTCTGCATTATCGATTTCTATGCGACCCCTAGGTTTGGTAATGATAGCAACACACCAACCTCGTTTGTCCGTTCGCATTGCTGGATAAGGGACGTAGTAAACTTGTTTGGCATTGTGAGCAATGATAAATGGATCAAATTGTTGATATCTTCTATCCATGTGAATGTCCACAGTACCATACTTGGGATCCACCTTTGTGCCTATCTTTGATGGATCAAACCAGTTACAATAAAATAATACTACTTTTTTAGGATAAGTAGTAGTATTGTATTGTAACTCGTATATGTGTTTTATGACTACATAAAAATCACCAGTACCTTCACCCTGTACGACAACCCCGCTATTAATTGTCTTTTTACCAATGTTCCATTCATCTGTGTGGAATTTGTACCCATTAACAAAGTATGTATGCCATGAGCTAACACTGCTATAGGGCTCGTACGCCAAATATCTCAAGTGTTGATTTAGCACACTTATTGGTTGCTGATACACTCGTCACCCCCTACTGGACTTACACCACACCCACACCCAGCACCACCATCATCAGCTGCATATGCCACACAGCCAGCAGGATTATCATTTATGCCGACTACTGGGATTTAATAGTGTATGGTTCTCGTTTAGCCTTCCCCTTATCACCACTAGGCGGTGGGGGGCGGGGCGGCTCTCCTCCTGATGCTGACATATCTATTTTTTTTATCACAATTAATAGTCAATGTAAAAACAATAAATCAAACGACTTTTAACATTAATCTAATAAGAAAATTTTTAAAATACAACAAAATTACAAAAGTCTTACATTTAAATGCATAAACAAATATACAGAATACATGATACTATAACTTAACGGTAAAATTCTTATTCAGACTCGGTATCATCATCTGATTGTAAGTCTGACTCTTCTTCTTCTTGCATTGAGTTATCACTTTGGATTTCTTCCTCTGATGATGCATTCATCGATACCGACGGATTAGCAATGGCCACTTCTTCCCCATCATCAACAAATCCCAACATGCATGTAATACGCTCGACCTCAATTACTTCATTGACATGTGACGATTCATCCGCCTGGAAGGGTATATCATCCTCTGCATTATCGATTTCTATGCGACCCCTAGGTTTGGTAATGATAGCAACACACCAACCTCGTTTGTCCGTTCGCATTGCTGGATAAGGGACGTAGTAAACTTGTTTGGCATTGTGAGCAATGATAAACGGATCAAATTGTTGATATCTTCTATCCATGTGAATGTCCACAGTGCCATACTTGGGATCCACCTTTGTGCCTATCTTTGATGGATCAAACCAGTTACAATAAAATAATACTACTTTTTTAGGATAAGTAGTAGTATTTTATTGTAACTCGTATATGTGTTTTATGACTCTATAAAAATCACCAGTACCTTCACCCTGTACGACAACCCCGCTATTAATTGTCTTTTTACCAATGTTCCATTCATTTGTGTGGAATTTGTACCCATTAACAAAGTATGTATGCCATGAGCTAACACTGCTATAGGGCTCGTACGCCAAATATCTCAAGTGTTGATTTAGAACACTTAATGGTTGTTGACACACCTACGAATTTATAAGTCATATTAAATAACTACTTTTCAATTAGCAATTAAGCTTAATATATTCTTTGCTAAGTTATACGACACTTAATTGTTGCTTGAACCATTGAGGAAACACTGCATGTGTACGAGCAGAATCATCTTCGTCACTAATTTGATTAATTTGCAGGAACACACTGACAAATTAATAAAATTCGTATAATGCATTAAAAATAGAATATGATATACCATATGATACATTATTTAAAAAAATGAGTCTTTCAAACTTACTCATTGTATGGTTTCACCTCTGTGTAATTTATCAACACATGAACATGGGCCGACTCATACTCCTCATCACTTAACCAGTAAATAAGCTCTTTGCCAGCATGATAGCCAGGAATATTAAACATGGATAGCATATATGAATACCCTCCACCATCAACATCTACCTCGTTCCTAATATTTCGTGGTGCCAACATGAAGTTGTTGAAATAGTGGGAACATAAATAGGTTGTTTCACGGTGTAAGTAGGACGCACAGATTTATCCTTCCACCCTAGCCTTGTTTTTCACTGATCGTTTAGAGTCTCCCATGAATCTAATTAATAAAAACTATTAGTGACAAGTCATTATTCAAGGGACGTTAATTATTTAATTATGAAAATATAAAAATATTACCTTTCAAACGGATACATCCACCTATATTGTACTGGTCCACCAAGCCTCGCTTCGTATACAAGATGCACAGGGAGATGTTCCATTGAGTCAAAATATCCTGGGGGGAATACCCTCTCCATCTTGCAAAGAGTTATTGGAATATTTTCTTCCATCTTCTTCAGACCATCCACGCTTAAAGTTGCAGAGCATAAATCTTTGAAGAAATGAATGATTTCTGTAACCGAGTTCAAAATGGCTGATGGCAACGAGCCGAAAGCAATAGGAAGCAAACACTCCATGAATACATGACAATCATGACTTTTCATCCCACGAAGCCTCCCCGTTCTTACATCAGCACATCATGCCAAATTAGAGGAATAACCATCAGGCATCCTAAGGTCTTTTAACCATCGACAAATTGACTTTGCTTCATCGGCGGTTAGAGTGTAACAAGCTTTTGGTTTGACCATTTTTCCATTAGGCTGCGGCTTCAGCTCCAGATCCTTTCGTCTACAGTACAGAGCTATGTTCATTCTTTCCTTCTCATTGTCTTTCGTCTTGCTAGACACATTCATAACCGTGTTAAAGATATTGTCAAAGAAATTCTTCTCAATATGCATCACATCAAGGTTATGTCTTAACAGATTATCCTTCCAATACGGTAGTTCCCAAAATATGCTTTGTTATGTCCAATTCTGCCATTCTTCATACCCCGGTAACTTTGACACACCAGTTTCAGTGACTTTAGGAAGATCCCTAACCCGACCCCATATTTGTTCAGGAGTCAACAAAGGCAGTGGACCTTCCTCTTCTATTTGATTCTTTTTGAAAGCTCGGGTATTCCTTCGGAAGGGATGGTCGGGATCTAAGAACCGACAATGAGAATCAAACCAAGAACTTTTGCCGTCATATCTCAAGGTAAAAGCCTTTCCATGTTCCATGTAATACGGGCATTCCAATCTACCATGTGTCCCCCGACCAGAGAGCATGCCATATGCAGGAAAATCATTGATAGTCCACATCAATGAAGCCCTCATCATAAAGTTTCACTTCTTTGAGACGCCATACGTCTACACACCATTCCACCACTTCTTCAGGTCATCGATCAGAGGCTGCAAATATACATCTATCACGGCCTTTGGATTAGATGGTCCCAGAATGAGACAAGTCAGAAACATGTACGGTTTTGATATGCACATCTCGGGAAGAAGATTGTACGATGTAACAATCACTAGCCAACATGAATATGGAGAGGCTGGTGCTTGAATGTACGGGGTAAAACCATCTAAACACAACCCAAGTCTTAAATTGCGAGGATCTGCTGCAAAATCAGGATGTACCCGATTGAAGTGCTTCCAAGCATCACCATCTGAAGGGTGGCATATAAGGCCCGTATTTCTCCTATTTTCGTTATGCCACATCATCTCTCCCGCAGTTTGCGGTGATGCAAACAGTCTCTGCAACCTTGGAATTATTGGCAGATAGAACATTGACTTTGCAGGAACTGGTTTGTTCTTACTATGGTCACTGCTTTGAACGCGGTACCTGGGTGGCTGACAAAATTTGCATTCTTCCAACATGCTGTCATTTGTACCCGAAGCACTGTCATAATATAGCATGCACCCGTTCGGACAAAAGTTTATTCTTTTAGCCCCCAACCCTAGTTTCGACACCAACCGCTTCGTATCATAATAACGTTTTGGCAACAAGTCTTTGAATGGTGTCACATCTTGAAGCATTTTACAAAAAAAAAAACTCCAAACACTGCTCGGGCACATTCCAATTGGACTTGCAAGCTAGAAGCCTAACACAAATTGATAATTTTAAATCTAGAGCCCCTTCAAACAACGGCTTATTTGTCTCTAACAATATATTGTAGAATCTCTATGTCGATTCATTAGGAGGCTCTTACATGTCATCATACTCATCAGCCTCGAAGTTCCCATGTTGCCCAAGACAATCGTCCACCATCATATGCACTGACTGGAGTTGTTCGATATAGTTGTCATGTAAGCCACTTCCAGATGCACCCATGTGAAGATTGTCACCACCGACATCATTCAGATTAATATCCGGCAACTCCTCACCATGGTCAGTCCATATCCAATAATTAGGCTTGAACCCACATCGATATAGGTGTAACTTCACGTCATCATCACTCAAAACTGTCATACAATTGCACTTTATGCATGGACATCGAATCCCCCCCTCTTCTGCATAATCACAATATTGTTTGGCTTTCGATATAAACTCCTCAACTCCAACTACAAATGATTGTTTTAGAAGTCGTCTCCCAGACTCGTTCCTATCATACACCCAACTACGACTTGGGAGATAATATTCCATCCTTCTGCATATCTAGATAAATTGACGTATTTTTAAACATGATACTACTATAACCTCGAATCGCTCCCTTTCCTTCAAAGGTGTGACCCTATCCCATTCGAGGAAAAACTTTTTCACCGTTGTATTATACTAGTTACTCATCGCTTCTCATGTCTTATAGCTGACGAAATTTCGGCAGCATTTCCTATTGGTCTCCAAGTACACGACTTAACCGTTTTAAGATACCACAACCAAGAATGGACCCGGAGAACAAAATGAAATGCTTCGACCCGAAATTTCATCAACTATATGATAGATGAGAATCAACGGGTGATTAGTATGTTAGTGAAGAAAACGTTTTTTCTCAAACTGTCCCAATTGGACAATTCAAGATTCAATAAAATGAGTGATACCATAACCACGAGTACGCATGCTCAATAATATTGAACCTCGAACGGGAAGCTATGGTTTTTCTCAATTATGTATTAATTATATATACTTTAAGATAAAATAAAACTTTCAGTAAAACAGAAAAATTGTGTAAATTTTGATAACAACAACAAACTATATAACACATAATTAAGCAATCAGCATAAACATATATCAGCCAATAATCATTTGTCTAACTTTTAATTAAATCATTTATTTTTTAAATTTAATTTAATTAATAAAACATTTTATTCAATTAGTAAAGTCCATCTTCAGAATGCTCTCAACTGCCAGGAGGAATTTTGGAAGCAGAAAGCTAGACTAAATTGGTACATGGATGGTGATAGAAACACTGCTTTCTTTCATAGAGTTGTCCAGATTAAGAATGCCACTAGGCCTATGACCATCTTGAAAAAAGATGATTTGATCTTAGAGGATGTTGCCGAAATTGAATCTCATGTGCTGCAATACTTCTCCAATTTATATGCTTCTCCTAACTTGTGCATAGACAATGGTCTCATCGATAAAGTAGCCCCTTCCCTAGTTGCTACTGATGACAATGCTGCCTTAATTGCTCAGCCTTTAGTAGAAGAGATCAAATCAGCAGTTTTTAGTTTGAATGGTAATGGGGCTCCTGGTCCGGATGGTTTTGGGGGTTGTTTTTATCAGAGGCACTGGGACATTGTTGGCATGGATGTTTGTCTTTCTGTAAAGCAGTTCTTCAGTCATAACTGGCTGCCTCCTAATATGAATTCAAACTTGGTGGTTCTGGTCCCCAAATTCAAGGGTGCAGATAGGATTGAGAATTACAAGCCCATTGCCTTGGCAAATTTTCAGTTCAAGATCATAACTAAGATTCTAGCTGACAGGCTTGCTTCCATTGCTCCTAGGATAATTTCTACTGAGCAGAAGGGCTTTATTAAAGAAAGGAATATCTCTAATTGTATTTGCATTGCTTTAGAAGCTGTGAATATGGTTGACAACAAGGCCTTTGGAGGTAATATCATCTTGAAAGTTGACATTAGAAAAGCCGTTGACACCATTGATTGGTCTTTTCTGTTGAAGGTTTTGTCCTCTTTTGGCTTTGATCCTATCTTTTGCAGGTGGATTGACACTATCTTGCAATCTGCAAAACTCTATTTTTCAATTATTGGAAAGTCCTGTGGTTTTTTCTCTTGTAAGAGAGGGGTTAGACAAGGTGATCCCCTCTCTCCTTTGCTCTTTTCCTTAGCTGAGGATGTTTTGAGTAGGGGAATCTCTAGCCTAGTGCACTCTGGCCTTCTGGAAACCATGTCTGGACCTAGAGGATTCTGGGTTCCAAGCCACACCCTCTACGCTGATGATGTGATGGTTTTCTGCAAGGGAGGCAAGAGAAACCTATATAATCTTATGGTTCTTTTCCAAGAATATGGTGAGATCTCTGGTCAACTCCTTAGTCTCGATAAGTGCAAATTCTACACTAATTCTGCTTCTGTTAGAAGGTCTGCTGCCCTATCTGCTACTCTTGGTTTTAATGCTGGCCAGTTGCCCTTTGTCTACCTTGGTGTCACATTGTTTAAAGGGAAGCCTAGAAAGTGCCATTTACAGCCAATTGCTGATAAAATCAGATTGAAGCCCGCATCTTGGAAGGGCTCTCTATTGTCCATCATGGGTAGGATCCAGCTGGTTAAGTCCATTATTCATGGAATGCTCTCCTACAACTTTCATGTGTATGCATGGCCAGTCTCCCTGTTGAAATTGATTGACAAATGGATTAGGAACTTTATCTGGTCCGGAGACATTCTTACCAAGAAAGTGGTGATAGTGGCTTGGAGCAAACTTTGTTGTGCTACTACTGAGGGAGGTGTTGGTCTAAGATCCATTAGAATCATCAATGAGTCTTCCATGTTGAAACTTGCTTGGGAAGCTTGCTCTTCAAACCAGCAATGGTCCTCTCTGATTAGAGCCAGTTTCTTCAGGAATGGTAAACCTTCGAATCTCTATCCGAAATCCACTATATGGTCAGGAATCAAATCTTTTCTAAGCATTGTTTTAGAGAACTCATCTTGGCTGATAGGTTCTGGTGTCTTCTGGACTGACAGATGGTTGTCCAATCCGATTGTTGATCTCCTAGACTTCCCTGAATCTTACCATAACTCTTTGCAATCTAAAGTAGCAGACTTCATCTGTGATGGTAAGTGGAATCTTCCTATGGAATTGGCAACCAAATACCCTGCCTTACCTGCTGCAATTGATAAGATAGTATTACCGAAATTCCATGATAATGACTACCTAGTTTGGGACTGTTCTGCCTCAGGGACCCTTTCTTTTAAGGATGCCTATACCTTCCTACATAAGCTGCAGAATCCTGTTGCTTGGGGTAAGCTAATCTAGAACCACTTCATTCCTCCGTCTAGATCCTTCCTTATCTGGAGAGTGATTCATAATAAGCTTCCAACTGATGAAAACTTAAAGCTGAGAGGCTGCACCACAGTTTCCACCTGTTGTCTCTGTGGTAAATCAGAAGAGTCGACTCGGCATTTATTCTTTAACTGCGATTTTTCTCTTTCTCTGTGGAATTGGTTCGGTTCTACTCTTGGCTGTAGGCTGGATCTTACTGGCATCAAAGATCTGCTTGCTGTTTGTAACCTTGGCTGAAGCTCCCAAGTCAGAGATGTGGTGTTAGTTGGAATTATCAACATTGTCTGGTATATCCGGTACAACAGGAATAAGCTGAGATTTGACAACAAAATCATCACTGCTAGGTCTGCTATGAACTGGGTCTCAACTGCTGTGTCTATTCCAGGTATGGCGTCTAAGGGTACAATGTCCTCATATGTTCAGGATCTGCTGATTCTCAAAAAATTCACAGTTTCAGGCCACCTTTGCAAAGCCCCTATTATCAAAGAAGTTCATTGGCATCCCCCTCTTAGTGGTTGGATTAAGTGCAACACAGATGGTGCTGCTCATGGCTCTCCAGGCCTTGCTGCTGGGGGTGGAATTTTTAGAGGCCACACGGGAGAGGTGTTGGGCTGTTTTTCATCCTTCCTTGGAGTTACTGACTCTCTCCAAGCAAAGCTCCTTGCTGCCATCATTGCCATCGAAATTGCCTATGAAAGAGGATGGCACAAGCTTTGGCTTGAAACAGACTCTATCCTAGTGGTGAAAGCTTTTAAATCCTTGGATTTGGTTCCTTGGACAATCAGAACTCGCTAGCGGAATAGCTTGGAATATGCTAAGAGTATGAGCTTTTTAGCTTCTCACATTTTTAGAGAAGGGAACTCGTGTGCCGACAAGCTTGCTTCATTTGGAATCTCTTGTAGGTTCTATACTTGGTGGAATTTAATCCCCATCTTTGTAAAGGAAGACTTTTCTAGGAATAGATTAGGCCTTCCTAGTTATAGATTCAGATGACTTGTTCTTCTTCATGGGTTTGGTCTTCGTCCCCCCATGCTCTTTGTTTTCTTTATTCTTCTTTTTTTAATAAATTCAGGGTATGCTGCATATGATTGATGGGGGTTTGGGTGCCAACCTAGTTAGGATCCTCTCTCCTATAGTGATGCCTTAGCATACCTAGCCCTTTTATTTAAAAATTTTTGTAAAGTAATTATGTTAATTTGTATACTAGACTTTTAAAATCTAAAATTTATTTTAAATTCTATTATTAATATATTAGTTAATTGCTTGCTTGAAAGTAGATATTAGGAAATTATTTATTTTAATAGATTTTTATTCTTCCCACTTATTACGTAACTTGACTATTTAATAACTTGACTATTTAAAGTCCTATAAGCTGAATCTTCAAAATTATTATCAGTATTCGTTAATTACTACAATATTAAGATTTTTTAATTATATATTATTGTTTCAATTTTAATCATTAACTATATGATTGTTTTTTGTGCAGAAATGTTTATTATTTTTTTCAGAATATTGTTTATTTATTATTTGCATGTCAGTGTTTAATTTTATTTAATTAAATAAAACATTATTCAATTTCAACAATATTATTATTCAATTTTCGAAAGTCACTCCTTGAAGTCCAACGCGAATGATCCATGCATGTCCCGCATAGCACATCAACGAGTCGTGGAGTAATCATTTTAAAAGGCATAAACATTTTACCCAAATTAAGAATTAATTTAAGCTTTGTAAAAAAAATTGTATTAATTTAAGTTTTATATTACATCAAAAGCTAATGGTTGTAACAAAAAAAAAAGCTAAAGGTGAATTTTACACTACCATAAAGCAGCATTGAATGACACATATTTCTAACCACGAATGACACATATTTCTAACCACAGTCAAATTCTAAATAAAAAACAGAAATAAATCAAAACCAACATTTAATTACACTCCAAACCACAAATAAATAACAATTTACTAAATTGATCCAACATAACAGCCCAACACACTTAACAATTTACAACATAACAATACAATACACCTAATTACACTCCAACAAAATTGTCCAACACACTTAAAAAAATTGATCCAACATAACAGTCCAACATATTTTATCATTGTCGTAACAATATTACAACATCTTAATTAACAACCATCCATTCAACATTTAATTAATAAACAAAAAAATTAAAAATTTAAATTGGAAACTCACCTGAAACAACCGCACTGGTGGCTGGTGCTCCAAACAGGTGGTGGTTCTCTAGAGAAGACAAAGATTGAGTTACTAGCTATAATGCACAAACAGAGAGAAGAGATTTCGAGGAGAAGGTGGCTTACTTGAACGTCGTGGCGTGCGGCGGTACACACGGCGGTCTCTGGTGGCGGTCGGGTGGCGGTCTCTGGTGGCGTTCGCGCGGCGGTCTCTGACTGCCTGGAGGCCAGGATGAGGGCGATGGTGGAGAAGAAAGAAGGAAAAGAGAAAGGAAAGAGAGGGAGAAAGGAAGAAGAAGAGGAAGGGGGAAGGAATGGTAGCTCAAGGTAGAGGGCGGCTGGCCGGAGGGGAGATGGAGGGGTGGGTGGTCGCCAGTGAGGAGAGGGAGAAGAGACTTGGGAGGACGCAAATACAATGAAATGAAGGGGGGGGGGGGGACCGGTTTATTAAACATGAAAGAGGTTACCGACGGACCGGGCCATCGGTAACCAGCGACGAATTCAAATTACCGACGGCGGGGTCCTTGTTTCCGACGGACCCGTCCATCGGTAAATGTCCCAGATCTGACCGGCCCACTACTGACGGAAATTTCCGTCGGTACCTTGTTTCCCGCCCAAATATCGAGATGCCTTTCTGACGGAATATTATGTTGGTAAATTACCAACGGAAATTTCCATCGGTAAACCCTTTTCGAGACGCCTTTACGACTGAAAATTTCGTCGGTAATTTACCGACGGAATATTCCGTCATTAATATTTCCCACCACATTTTCGCGCCAATTTACCGACGGACGTACCGACGGAAAGCCCGTCGCTAACGTTTCCGACGGCATTTCCATCGGAAAAGTCCGTGTTTTTTGCAATTCCATATTTATGCTGGAGTTTTCCGTTGGTAATGATAAAATTTTCGTCGGAAAAAAGTCTGTCGGTAAATGGCCATCGGTAAACTACAAGAAAACATGGATTTACCGACGGCCATTTACCGACAGACTTTTTTCCGACCGAAATTTTATCATTACCAACGGAAAACTCCGTCGGAAATCCGGAATTGCAAATAACACGGACTTTTCCGGCGGAAATGCCGTCGGAAATGTTAGCGACGGGCATTCCATCGGTACATCCGTCGATAAATTGGCACGAAAATGCGGCGGGAAAGATTACCGATGGAATATTCCGTCGGTAAATTACCGACGGGAATTTCCCGTCGGAACGGCGTCTCGAAAAAGGGTTTACAGATGAAATATTCCGTTGGAAAGGCATTCGATATTTGGGCAGGAAACAATGTACCGAAGGAAATTTTCGTCGGTAGTGGCCGATCAGATCTGGGACATTTACCGATGGACGGGTCCGTCGGAAACAAGGATCCTGCCATCGGTAATTTGAATTCGTCGCTGGTTACCGACGGCCTGGTCCTTCGGTAACCTCTTTCATGTTTAATAAACCGGTCCCCCCTCCTTATTTCATTCCATTTTCGTCCTCCCAAGTCTTTTCTCCCTCTCCTCACCAGCGACCACCCACCCCTCTGTCTCCCCTCCAGCCAGCCGCCCCCTACCTTGAGCCACCATTCCATCCCCCTTCCTCTTCTTCTTCCTTTCTCCCTCTCTTTCCTTTCTCTTTTCCTTCTTTCTTCTCCACCATCACCCTCATCCTGGCCGCCAGGCAGTCAGAGACCGCCGCGCGAACGCCACCAGAGACCGCCGCCCGACCGCCACCAGAGACCGCCACGTGTACCGCCGCACGCCACGACGTTCAAGTAAGCCACCTTCTCCTCCAAATCTCTTCTCTCTGTTTGTGCATTATAGCTAGTAACTCAATCCTTTTCTTCTCTAGAGAACCACCACCTGTTTGGAGCACCAGCCACCAGTGTGGTTGTTTCAGGTGAGTTTCCAATTTAATTTTTTATTTTTTTATTTTTTTTTGTTTATTAATTAAATGTTGAATGGATGGTTGTTAATTAGGATGTTATAAATTGTTAGGACAATGATAAAATGTGTTGGACTGCTATGTTGGATCAATTTTTTTTAAGTGTGTTGGACAATTTTGTTGGAGTGTAATTAGCTGTATTGTATTGTTATGTTGTAAATTGTTAAGTGTGTTGGACTGTTATGTTGGATCAATTTAGTAAATTGTTATCTATTTGTGGTTTGGAGTGTAATTAAATGTTGGTTTTGATTTATTTCTGTTTTTTTATTTAGAATTTGATTGTGGTTAGAAATATGTGTCATTCAATGCTGCTTTATGGTAGTGTAAAATTCACCTTTAGCTTTTTTTTTTTGTTACAACCTTTAGCTTTTGATATCATATAAAACTTAAATTAATACAATTTTTTTTACAAAGCTTAAATTAATACTTAATTTTGGTAAAATGTTTACGCCTTTTAAAATGATTACTCCACGACTCGTCGATGTTTTATGCGGGACACCATGGATCATCCACGTCACACTTCAAGGAGTGACTTTCAAAAAATGAATAATAATATTGTTAAAATTAATAATGTTTGATTTAATTAAATAAAATTAAACACTGACAAGGAAATAATAAATAAACAATATTATGAAAAAATAATAATAAACATTTATGCGACAAAAAACAATCATATAGTTAATGATTAAAATTGAAACAATAATATATAATTAAAAAAATAATATTTAAGTAATTAACTAATATACTGATAATAATTTTGAAGATTCAGCTTGTAGGACTTTAAATAGTCAAGTTACGTAATAAGTGAGAAGAATAAAAATCTATTAAAATAAATAATTTCCTAATAACTACTTTCAAGCAAGCAATTAACTAATATATTAATAATAGAATTTAAAATAAATTTTATATTTTAAAAGTCTAGTATACAAATTAACATAATTACTTTACTAAATGAATAAAATGTTTTATTAATTAAATTAAATTGAAAAAATAAATGATTTAATAAAAAGTTAGACAAATGATTATGGACTGATATATGTTTATGTTGGTTGCTTAATTATGTGTTATATAGTTTGTTGTTATAAAAATTTACGCAAATTGTCCGTGTTACTTAAAGTTTTATTTTATCTTAAAGTATATATAATTGGGAAAGTTTGAGAAAAAACTTTTTCTCCACTGACATACTAATCACCTGTTGATTCTCATCTGTCATATAGTTGATGAAATTTCGGGTCGAAGCATTTCTTTTTTTTTCTCCGAGTCCATTCTTGATTGTGGTATCTTACCACGGTCAAGTCGTGTACTTGGAGACCAATGGGAAATGCTGCCGAAATTTCGTCAGCTATAAGACATGAGAAACGATGACTAACTAGTATAATACAGTGGTGAAAAAGTTTTTTCTTGAATGGGATAAGGCCACACCTTTGAAGGAAAGGGAGCGATTCGAGGTTATAGTAGTATCATGTTTAAAAATACATCAATTTATCTAGATATGCAAAAGGATGGAATATTATCTCCCAAGTCGTAGTTGGGTGTATGATAGGAACGAGTCTGAGAGACTACTTCTAAAAAAATCATTTGTAGTTGGAGTTGAGGAGTTTATATCGAAAGCCAAACAACATTGTGATTATGCAGAAGAGGGGGGGATTCGATGTTCGTGCATAAAGTGCAATTGTATGATAGTTTTGAGTGATGATGACGTGAAGTTACACCTATATCGATGTGGGTTCAAGACTAATTATTGGATATGGAATGATCATGGTGAGGAGTTGAGGGATATTAATCTGAATGATGTTGGTGGTGACGATCTTCACATGGGTGCATCTGGCAGTGGCTTACATGACGACTATGTCGAACAACTCCAGTCAATGCATAGGACGGTGGACGATTGTCTTGGGTAACATGGGAACTTCGAGGCGGATGAGTCTGATGACATGGAAGAGCCCCCTAATGAATCGACACAGAGATTCTAGAATCTATTGTTAGAGACAAATAAGTCGTCGTTTGAAGGGGTGTCTCAATTTGTGTTAGGCTTCTAGCTTGCAAGTCCAATTGGAATGTGCCCAAGCAGTGTTTGGAGGTTTTTTTTGTAAAATGCTTCAAGATGTGACACCATTCAAAGACTTGTTTCCAAAAAGTTATTATGATGCGAAGCGGTTGGTGTCGAAACCAGGGTTGGGGGCTAAAAGAATAGAATGTTGTCCGAACGGGTGATGCTTCTGATGGTGATGCTTGGAAGCACTTCAATCGGGTACATCCTAATTTTCCAGTAGATCTTCACAATATAAGACTTGGATTGTGTTCAGATGGTTTTACCCCCGTACGTTCAGGCGTCAGTCTTGCCATATTCATGTTGGCCAGTGATTGTTACTGTAACACCCCGACTTTTCGCTATTTTATAATATAGGAAATTTATATAAATACGTTTATATTTTTATGCGAGACTTAGAAAATGTTTTTAATTAAACTGCAACCTTATTTACACTCTACTTTGCCGCAGAGAGTTACGATAAAAATTTAGGTTGAAAAGTCAGGCGAAACCGGGTCTGTGATTTTCACTAACAGTATGATTATGCTGATCAGAAAACCTAATTTTAATTCGTGAACGAAAAACTTAAGGTTTTTATTTAATTTCCTATGATTTTCGTTATTTTTAAATATTTCACTAAAAAGTGAAATATTATATTTTATCTGGGTGATATCTTAAGTTGGACGATCGACGGAGCTGAATACGAGATTACCGGGAACCGCTAATGGATGATATCCATGAGTCACAAATGACGAGACCATGTGGATGATGTCATGGATGGAGTCACTAGTCATGATGACAATTTCTAGTGAAATTGCATTTTGGTCCTTAAACTTTCTCTTAATTGCTTTTTAGTCCTAAGTTAATTCTTCAAGTTATCCTTGTCAATTGGGCCAATTCCTTGCTATCCAAATCCATTGGAGGCTGCGGCCATAAGCCCAATAACATGGGTATGAAGGCAATTTTCCATGAAGCCATTTTGTACTCATAAACTTTCCTTGTCAAGTATTAAGTCTTAAGGATTTTTAAGCTTCAAAATCAATTGGACTTGGAGGAATTTTCTCAAGCCCATTGCACAAAGGGCCAAGCCCAATCCTTGGCTCATAAATTCTTGATGAGTCAAATGAGCTCTAGCTCATTCTTGCACTTTCCTTCATCTTCTTCAAACTTCCACATTGTTCTTATTTTCTATTCCCACTATTTCAACAACTTCATGTTGGCATCGCAAAATATTAGGAACGAGGTAGATGTTGATGGTGGAGGGTATCCGTATATGCTATCCATGTTTAATCTTCCTGGTCGTTATGCTGGCAAAGAGCTTATTTACTGGCTAAGTGATGAGGAGTACGAGTCAGCCCATGTTCATGTGTTGATAAATTGCACAGAGGTGAAACCATACCATGAGTAAGTTTGAAAGGCTCATTTTTTAAATAATGTATCATATGGTATATCATATTCTATTTTTAACGAATTGTACGAATTTTATTAATTTGTCAGTGTGTTCCTGCAAATTAATCAAATTAGTGACCAAGATGCTTCTGCTTGTAAACATGCAGAGTTTCCTTAATGGTTCAAGCAACAAGTAAGTGTCGTATAGCTTAGCAAACAATATATTAAGCTTAATTGCTAATTGAAAAGTAGTTACTTATAAATTCGTAGGTGTATTAGCAATCATTAAGTGTGCTAAATCAACACTTGAAAGATTTGGCGTACGAGCCCTATAGCAGTGTTAGCTCATGGCATACATACTTTGTTAATGGGTACAAATTCCACACAGATGAATAGAACGTTGGCAAAAAGACCATTAATAGCGGTGTTGTCGTTCATGGTGAAGGTACTGGTGATTTTTATGGAGTCATAAAACACATACGAGTTACAATACAATACTACTACTTATCCTAAAAAAGTAGTATTATTTTATTGTAACTGGTTTGATCCATCGAAGACAGGCACAAAGCTGGATCCCAAGTATGGCACTGTGGACATTCACATGGATAGAAGATATCAACAATTTGATCCGTTTATCATTGCTCACAATGCCAAACAAGTTTACTACGTCCCTTATCCAGCAATGCGAACGGACAAACGAGGTTGGTGTGTTGCTATCATTACCAAACCTAGGGGTCCCATAGAAATCGATAATGCAGAGGATGATATACCCTTCCAGGTGGATGAATCGTCACATGTCAATGAAGTATTGAGGTCGAGCGTATTACTGCCATGTTGGGATCTGATGATGATGGGGAAGAAATGGCCATTGCTAATTCGTCGGTATCGATGAATGCATCATCAGAGGAAGAAATCCAAAGTGATGACTCAATGCAAGAAGAAGAAGAGTCAGACTAACAATCAGATGATGATACCAAGTCTGAATAGGAATTTTACCGTTAAGTTATAGTATCATGTGTTTTGTATATTTGTTTATGCATTTAAATGTAAGACTTTTGTAATTTTGTTGTATTTTCACTAGTGGAAAATATACATTAGACGGTAAAGGTTTACGTCAGTTAACCAAAAGCTAGACGTTAAAAAGGGGGCGGGGGCAGTTTTGTAAATATCAGACTTCATTAATTCAATTTTAACGTCAGTTGTTGTAAGGACTGACGTTAAAAGTGAAGTGACTCACTTTTAACGTCAGTTCAATAAACAACTGACGTTAATAGTGAACATTTTAACGTCAGTTCTTTATTGAACTGACGTTAAAAGTGAGTCACTTCACTTTTAACGTCAGTCCTTACATCAACAGACGTTAAAGGTTATTTTAATAATTTTTTTATCTAGTATACGTACCCTTCCGCATTGTCTTCCTCATTCATAAAGTGTAATACAGACTGATACAGAAGATTGAAAGGGTTTAAAATCCTATAAAAAGTTACATTGGAAGGGTTTAAAATCCTAAACATTTGTTAAGGCTTCGTTCCCTTCACGGGTGAGCAAGAGAGGAGAGTCGAGCGACTGAGTTTTCCAGAATTTAATGAGGAGGTTGTGTGGCAAAGCATAAGGCCACTTTTGGAACCCCTTATCACACCCGAAATATTAAAGCTACATCCCATCAGAGAGTTTTATGAAATATGCCAAAGGGAAAACTATACTCCGAATGTGACCATGTCCAGCAGTGATGGTGTTACTCATGTTGGAATCGAGGTACATGCTGATAATGTGGTCATTCATAAGCTGAGGTTTTGGAACTGTAGCAGCCGATTCTCCGGAAGGATGATAAGGTGAGCAACTCACATTATGTGATTTACAGAACCTTATCACCCATGTTATGTGATTTACACAACCTCAGAAGTTGTTTGACCATTAAGACAAAGATCTTTGAGTCTAGGAATAGGAAGAAAGAGTGATGAAGTTAATCTCCATGGCAGAGCCATATTATGAAGCAGAAAATAAAAGGAAGGAAGGAAGCTATTTATTGGAGCAGAGGATGAAGTTACTAGGCATGGTAAGTTGCTAAAAAATTAAGTTGATCATTAAGAGGATTAGGTTCCAAGGTGAATGGGTAAGTAGCACAGTAGTCAAAGGAATGAATGTTTTTGCAGAAACTTATATACCTTTAACGTCAGTTGTTTAATACAACTGACGTTAAAAGTGTTTAAATAAAAAATATTTATTTTTAACGTCAGTTTTTTATACAACTGACGTTAAAAGTGTGATTTTTACTTCAGTTAAATAAATAGTTGACGTAAATAATCCTATATCCCTATCTGAAATGCACTGTTGTCACTCTTAACACAGGTCACTCCATATATATAGTGCAGTTTATTTCTAAACTTTTTTTTAAACAAGTTTATTTTTAATCTTCATTAATTAGCTTGAATTAGTAAACAAACTCTTGTACAAATTAAAATAAATAAACACTTAACATAAAAACAAGTTATATGTATAATCAAATCGTATCTCATTGAAGCGATTCATAAGTTACAATTAAATGATTAAAAGATAAAAAATTTCTGCAACATAGCCCTAAAATATAAAAAAGTTTTGCTTCAACATCATTTTCTTCTCAGTCCTGTCCTCAGAAACTCCAATGGATGCATCTCCTCCCTCACTTGAATTCCATGATGCAAAAGTGAATCCACATTGAAATGGATCTTTGCATTTTCTCCTTCACTGGAATTCCTTGATGCATCGTCTTGAATCCACAGTCACTTGCTTCCAAAGCAAAGTGAAAGGGATGACGGGGATGAAATAAAGTGAGGGAATCACATTATGTGATTTACCCAACCTTACCATCCATGTTATGTGATTTACTAAACCTCAGAAGTTTTTTTACCATTAAGGCAGAGACCTTTAAGTCTAGGAATAGGAAGAAATAACAACACCTCAAATATGATAGAGGCATATTGTGAAGGAAAAAGCACGAAATATAGAGGAAAAGAGGGGGGTGTAATACAGATCGACTGATACAGAAAAATATGGTTCTTTATATAGAGAAGAGAGACTACCTAAATTTTTTGAAAACTGATCTAAAAACTTAATGCTCATTAAGAGGATTAGGTTACAAGGTAAATGGGTAAGTAGCACAGTAGTCAAAGGAATGAATGTTTTTGCAGAAACTAATAAACTTTTAACGTCAGTTGTTTAATACAACTGACGTTAAAAGTGTTTTTTTAAAAAAATATTTACTTTTAACATCAGTTTTTTAAACAACTGACGTTAAAAGTGTGATTTTCAGTTAAATGACTAGCTGACGTAAATAATCCTATATCCTATAAAGAGAAGAGAGACTGATTTTCTTGAAAACTGATCTATAAACTTAATGCTCAGGGGTAGGTAGCACAGTAGTCAAAGGAATTAATGTTTTTGCAGAACACTTTTAACGTCGGTTGTCTTCAACATCGGACGTTAAAAGTTTTTTTTATTTTTAACGTCAGTTTCTTAATAAAACTGACGCTAATTAAATATCCTTTAACGTCAGTTTTTGCAAACAACTGACGTAAAATGTTTTATTTTGATTATAACGTTTACACCCGCGTCCTTTAACGTCAATTTTTACAAACAACTGACGTAAAATGTTGTTTTATTTTGATTATAACGTTTACAGCCGCGTGCCTTCTGCACTTCGCTCTGTACGTCTCTTTTCTCTTTTCATCACACTCAACCCTCACTCTCAACCCTCACTCTCAACCCTCACTCTCACTCTGCCTTAATCACGAGCTCATCTCCACCGCAACCACCGCGAGGGCTTCTTCCCCACCACCGTGAGGTACACTCTTAACCCCTAACTCTGTCTTTCCCGCTAATTCTTTGTAATAACTTGACATCTCTCTTTCCCCTTCCCGTGCACTAACTCTCCTTGTCCTTCTGCTCTCAGTAACCACATCGAACGTTGGCCCCCACTCGAGCTCCCCCACCACCACCACGCGAGCGCCTATTTCTGGTGAGTCTTTAGGGCACATTTTTTTATTTTTGGTTTTGAGTGTATGTTGAAACTGTAGTCTCAGTAGTTGAAACTTAAAACTGTGAGTTTGAGTTGTTTGGAATGTCTCTATTTTTGGTTTTGAGTGTATGTTGAAACTGTAGTCTCAGTAGTTGAAACTTGAAACCGTGAGTTTGAGTTGTTTGGAATATTTCTATTTTTGGTTTTGAGCGAATGTTGCTCTGCTGGTTGATCTGTCACGGCCGTGATGCTCATCACGGCTAGGCCGTGATCAGTTCTTCATGTGAGGGTCTGGTTCAGTTGGCACGTTACAGCCGTGATGGACATCACTGCCAGGCCGTGATGGACATCACTGCCAGGCCGTGATGGACATCACTGCCAGGCCGTGACCAGTGCTTGGCAATCTTCAAAAACTATAGTTTTCAATCTCCCGTATTGTCCTTATATTGGATAGATGTTTTGTATATCTACAGGACCTATCTAGTTATTTTTATTTATACTTCTGTATTTATTTTGAGTTATAACCTATGTTAATACATATATATTGTTTCTGAACAGGCATACATATGGATCAGTCGGATAGCCCACATGCACGGGAGGACATTGTGGGGGCTACGTAGGACCCGATCACGCCTACGTCTGATTCTAGTGTAAGTTTACATGTTATATACTATCTTTAGTCCTTCTTTTTAATGTAAGTTTATAATGTTACAACCCTCTATTTTATCATTTTTTTTGTCCATACAGACATCACAGGCTCATAGGAAACGGGGTAGAGGAGCCACCTCGTTGAAGAAACTAGAGAAGGACAGGCAAAGAGGACAGAAGCTTGAGGTGTCCTTCGATGCTAATCTAAATGGCCAGGGACCCCGTGCTAAAGAATTTAATAAGTGGGTGTTTCTACAAGCGAAGCAGCACGTAAGCATCAACTACAACCACTGGAATGACGTTCCACAGAACGTTAAGGATCAGATTTGGGAGGCTATCGTGGTATTTTACCTTTACATTCGTTTGATTTACATTATTAGATAATTATCCGAGTTATAATCCATCCAGTTGTTATGTATTTAATGTGTAGGTAGCTTGGACTGTGCCAAATGACGAGGATCATCGTCATAAATGTATGAAAATGGCATCAAAGCGTTGGAATGGGTTCAAGCATGATCTTACCAGGTACTATGTATCTGGGAAGAAGCAGCTTGATAAAATGTTCTCGGATTATCCCTGGATTGATCAGGATACTTGGGATATGTTTGCCAGGAGTCGACAGGATGGAGAATTTCAGGTTGGTTGATTAAGTTAATTTTGTATGCTTCTTATAGATCATTTAACTGTATTTAATTATGTGTTTTTGTTTGAATAGGCTAAGGCAAATAAGGGTCGGCAGAATCAGGCGAAGAACGTCCACCGCCACACCATGTCTCAGGGTGGGTACCAGACTCGGATCGAGCAGATGATGGCGGATAGGCTGAGGGCGAAGCAGGAAGAGCACTCTGCTAGGATTGAAAGAGGAGAGGTGCCTGAGGGCACACCATTAAGTCCTCCGTCGGACATTGTTGTGACACCGGCAAGTGTACTGATAAGCCTCTGGCTTATCTAGTTTTATGACTAGATGAACTAGGGTTTATGTGCCAATTTATTCGAGTTCACTCTCGTTTTAGCCCAAATTTGCCTTGTTTTGTTCCTAAGTTGGACTTTGACTCGTTTTGCGTCTTTTGTGTAGTTTTTAGGTTATTTTGAATAGAGTTACGCTTGTGGGTGCTTTTGTTGTTTCAGATTAAATAAGTGAAGCTCCGGGAGTCAAGGAAAGTCGAAAAGCAGTGGAAATTGCAAGTCTGGAGACACTCGCCCCGCGAGTGTATTATCGCCTCGCGAGACTGAAGGTCAACAAAGCAGCAAAAGTCAACATTTCTGTCTCGCCACGCGAGACTCTTCTCGCCTCGCGAATCATGAAGACCTGCAAGACAGAGACCATCACGGCCAAGCCGTGATGAAGACCACGCCCGTGAACAGTTTGAGGTTTGAAGACTCGCCCCGCGAGAGACATCTCGCCTCGCGAGTGAATGAAGACTTGGAAGTCAGAGGCCATCACGGCCCAACCGTGATAAAGGTCACAGCCTGAAATTGAAGACTCGCCCCGCGAACACACTTTCGCCTCGCGAGAGTTCAAATTGAAAGCGCGCCAATTTTAATTCTCGCCTCGCGAAAGGCTGCTCGCCTCGCGAGCAAGCGCAGATCAGGATTCCTATATAAAGGCTGTTTCAGATCAGATTAGGGGGAATCCATCTTTAGGCTGTAGGGCTTTTGGAGGGCCGCGAATCCTAGTAGTTTTCCACTGTTTAGAGTAGCGTTTAGGGTAATTTCTTTTCTCTTTGGAGCTGCGTCTCCCTTTTTCTTATGGAGATTATGTCCGATTGTTTGTCTATGAGCATGAGGAACTAATCCCCTCGTCCGAGGGAACGATGAAGCCACCCATGGCGATGTAAATCCGATATGATGTATGTCTTTCTCCTTTAATTCAATTCTCGTTTTCCAATTCTGATTTGATTGCATTGATCATATGTTTTGCGTGATTGATTTGTTAAACGTGTTTGAGGCCGAGAGGCGATTCGCGTTTTAGAACTTGAATTGGGATCATCGGTCGAGTATTGCACGAGAGTGAATAGGAGATCGGTGCAACCTTATAGGGAACAAGAATTAATCAAATTCGAGATTAGGATTATGAGACCTAGTAAGTAATTAATCCAATCGTCGAATACGCCCTAATGAGCACGAGAGTGGATTTAGGAGAATTTAGGGGTCCCGGTTGACATTGTAATTGAACCTAGGGAGGAATTCATCATCACTTGGGTGTACATATTGGGTAGGTGGATTTGTGACCTTGGACATTTTAGTTTTCTGATTTTTAGTTAATTAGTTTATTTAGACTTGTTAATTGAATTTCGATATTAATCTTCTCTCTCTCAACCACCTTCTGTAACTTGACCGAACGTATCTGACTTCCCGTGGATTAGTCGAATTGGTATCCCAATCCTTGAGTTCGACCTCGGTAATTACTTACCGTGTTATTTTTATTACTTGCGACGACCCGGTACACTTGCCGGAGTCACAACATGTACCGGGTCGTCGCAAGTAATAAAACACGGTAAGAGTCTACCGAGGTCGAACACAAGGATTGGGCTACCAATTCGACTAATTTCACGAAAAATCCGATAAGTTGGTTAAGTAGAGAAAGTGATTGGAGGGAAACTAGGATCACAATTCAAATTAACGAGTCAAATCAAATTAATTAAGATATGGTGATGAAATCTGGAATTAAAAGCATCTAAGGTTTCGAATCCACCTACCCAATCATGCAAAGTACCCAAGTGATAATGATCTCCTCCCTAGGTTCAATTTTAATGTCAACGGGACCCCTAAATTCTCCTTTATCCACTGTCGTGCTCAATAGGACATATTCGATGATTTGAGTTAATTACTTACTAGGTCTCTTAACCCTAATCTCGAATTCTATTAATTCTTGTTCCCTAAGAGTTGCATCGATCTCCTATTCACTCTCGTGCAACACTCGATCGATGTTCCCAATTCAAGTTCTAAAACGTGAATCGCCTCTCGGCCTCAAACACGTTTAACTAGTGAATCACGCAAAACATATGATCAACACAATGAAAGCAGAATTGGAAAACAATAATTGAATTAAAGGAGAAGGAGATATACAATCACATGAGCACTGTGCCGCCATGGGTGGCTTCATCGATCCCTTAGACAAGGGGATTAGCTCCTCATGTCCGTAACAACAACGCACGTACAATCGGAATTCATCCTAAACCTAAGAATAAGAAAAGAGAAGAGGGAGACGCAGCCCCAGAATAAGGATTACAAAAGATCTCTGAAAATTCTGATGCAAAAGTTCTTCAATTCTGTTCTGCAGTGCCTTATTTATAGGGAGGCCACGCATCACGGCCGTGATGGTCATCACAGCCAGGCCGTGACGGCTTCTGTTTCTGGCGCACTCCTGGAATTCAAACACTCGCGACGCGAAGGATGTCTCGCGACGCGAGCCCTCTTTTCACGGCCCGTGATGTGAATCACGGCTAGGCCGTGATGGTCTCTGTCTCTGGCGCTTTTCTGGAGTTCAAACACTCGCGACGTGAGGGAAGTCTCGCGACACGAACCTTCTTTTCACGGCCCGTGATGTGAATCACGGCTAGGCCGTGATGGTCTCTGACTTGTGTGGATTTTAGGTCACAGCCGTGATATACATCACGGCTAGGCCGTGATGGTCTCTGTCTTCCCGGGTCTTCAAACTCTCGCGGGGCGAGCTTCCTCTCGCGGGGCGAGAATCTCCAGAATGGCAATCTCCACTATTTCTTGACTTTCCTTAATTCTCAGAGCTTCACTTATTGACCTGAAAACAACACAAGCAACCACAAGCGTAATTCTATCCAAAAGAAGGTAAAAACTACACAAAAGACGCAAAACGAGTCAAAGTCCAACTTAGGAACAAAACAAGGCAAATTTGGGCGAAAACGAGATTGAACTCGACTAATTAGCACGTAAACCACCGTCTTACTAGTTATAAATCTAGATAAGCCAGAGGCTTATCAAACACCCCAAACTTAAACCTTGCTTGTCCCCAAGCAAGCTAAAACTCAAAAACGACTCAAGACTTGGCAAGCTTAAGGGATTCAATCGATTTCGCACAAATTTCATGCGACTTTTCAAAACAGTTTTTCTTCTTTGATTTCCCCCCCTTTTTCATCAATGTAATCCCGACATTCATCTACTTTAAACAATTGAGAATTTATCATTCATGCCATCTTTACTCTAAGTTGAGGCTCAAAGATACACACAAAGGAAGATCACCTATTTCAAACAATTGCCTTCCTCACAAGGGTATTTAAAATTTCACTCATTCGCTCAAATTCGTCTAGGCTTTCAACTTTTTCACTCAATTTCACTTATCAAGAGCACTTCCCATGAATTTGATTTTCATCTCAAAAATGGTTCCCACGAAAACATGCATGCAACATCAGAAGGTCTTTTAAAGGTTGTAATGAGGCCTGGCTCAAGGTAAGATATTCAAAGGATAGAGGCTAAGTCCCTAGGATCAATGAGAGCATGAAACTAATATCACAACAATTGAATTCACTCTCATATTATTCTCTTCCTTGCATTTGGTGGCTACACACCTCTTCCTTTTTATATTTATTTTTCTTTGCCCTTTTTGGCACATATTCAATGCTTTTCATCACCATTTTTTTTTTCTTTTCTTTTCTCAAGCCTTCAGCCCTTACTTCCGTTTTTCTTTTTCTCAACTATGATTCATGAACTTGTAGCCACCCCAAACTTAGTTCCACAACAACACTCACAAAGCTAAAATTCCATACTCTCCTAAATCCTAGGATAGGGGAAAATCATGGTTTTTCTGAGTTAATGGCTTGTAATGTAAGGTTATCAAGAACAATAGGCTTCAAGGCTCAATGTGGCTAACTAGGGATCATTCATCAAGGTTGGTTCAATTTATGGCCAAGTAGTTAATTCAAAGAAAATTGCCTAAATCATTTGATGCAACATATAAACATGCAAACCATATAGAGATTCAAGCAAATTCGGGAAAGTGCAACTTACAGTGATTCACACATTCAAAAACAGAGTTGGAGGCTCAAATCCTCACCTGGACATTTTGCAAACTGTTTGACCGAGATACGATTCCTAGTGTGTGCACCCCCTCACCCCAAACTTATCATAAATCAAGCAATCATAATAAATCTCAAAGTTCAATTTTCAATTTTTAAGTGGGGATCAACTTTTCTATTATTAGAACCTAGGGGGAAATCATCAATGGTCAATATAATTCATGCAATCCATCTATGCTCCATTTAATCAAAATCCAAAAAGCTTGCCGACACATCATTCATACAACAACTCTTGATCTTCTCAAATTATTCAAGAGTGACAACAAAAACAAAAACAAAAAAAGAAAAAGAAAACAAAAGTTAAGAGAGAAGAGGGATACCTAGCTTGGGTTGCCTCCCAAGTAGCGCTTGTTTAACGTCCCGAGCCTGACTCAAGTCGCCCCTAAGGGTTAATCCGGAGGAAGATCCTGCTTGCCATGCCATTCCTTGGCCCGTTCTTTGTAGGTTTGTGCCCTTTTATATACTCGCATGCGGTTCCCGGACAGCTCATTTAAGTTCAGGACCCTTCTATAATCAGCACGAACTCTCCACTCCGTGGTGGTCCTTTTTGAAATCAACTCATTGTTTGTACTGATCACCACGGTTGTGCCACCCTTCAATTTCGGTGCCTTACCATTCTTTTTCATGCCTTTGTTGATGACCTCTTCCTTTGCACATTCATCCCTTGGGGAACTTGGTAAGGCTTCCATATCTTTCAACCACTCGAGGTAGACCTCATCCCCCAAAGGGTCTTTTTCCTTTCTATCATCATGGGATTTTACCAACACTTGAGCAAGTGAAGAACCATGGGCCTCTCTAGTTGCCTTTACAGTTGGATCCACTGTATCCACTCGATACACTTCCGACCTCTCTGCAGGGTGCTTCATTGCTTCAAAGAGATTGAAGACTACCTCATCATCTTGCACCCTTAGAGTGAGTTTCCCTTGCCGCACATCTATCAAGGCACCCCCAGTGGCCAAGAAGGGCCTACCCAATATGAGAGGGACCTCGGCGTCTTCATCCATATCAAGCACTACAAAGTCCGCCGGAAATATGAGCTTGTCCACTTTTACTAACAAGTCTTCGACCACCCCATAAGGATATTTTATAGAGCGATCGGCTAGTTGGAGCGACATCCGTGTATCCTTGAATTCCTTGATCCCCAACCTCTTCATCATAGAGAGGGGCATCAAGTTGATGCTTGCCCCTAGATCACACAATGCCTTCCCTACAGTCATCCCCCCAATGGTGCATGGTATCAAAAAAGAACCGGGATCCTTCAACTTTGGAGGTAGTTTTCTCTGAAGAATGGCACTACACTCCTCGGTCAAAGCAACCGTTTCTTCATCCACTATCCTCCGCTTCTTGGTGAGAAGCTCCTTCATAAACCGGGCATATGATGGCATCTGTTCCAAGGCTTCCGCAAATGGAATGTTAATCTGAAGCTTGCGGAAGACATCAAGGAATCTGTTGAACTGCTTATCCTGTTGAGGCTTCTTCAATCTTTCAGGATACGGTACCTTCATGTAGGGCGGGAGGTCTTGGGGTTCAACCCATTTCTTCCTTCGGAACTCTTCATCCACAAGTTTCAGCCTTCCCCTTGCTCCGGTGCCTTGTCACTTGCCAACCCTTCTTTCTCTGGTTGCTCTTCCTCAACGGGTAGTTGTTCCGGGCCCTTGTCATCCTGAGAACTAGTGGTACCCCTGCTAGGTTCCAACACCCTTCCGCTTCTAGTTGTGATGGCATTGCATTGGTTCTTCGGGTTGTTCTCGGTGTCACCTGGGAGAGTACCTGGGAGACGCTCATTAAGTTGCCTTGCGAGCTGAGCAACCTGCGTCTCTAGATTGTGAATTGCTGACCCTGTATGAGTTGCCAACTTGTCAACTGACGCATTCACTTTCTCTAAAGCTATGCCTGTAAAGGTTGACAACTTCTCAACTGTCGCGGTCATCTTCTCAAAGGCCAGCTCCCACGGTTGTCTTCCACCATCTGATATTTGCAACTGATTAGGCCCCGGAAGAGCCTGCTGAGTATTGTGCTGCTGAATTCCAATGTTCGGTCTCAGACCCTGTTGAGGTTGTTGCCAATTCTGTTGAGGATGTTGTTGACCGGCCAGACCACCATTAACATCACTCCAAGCAAATCCCGGATGGTCTCTTCTCATGTAGCCCCTATTCTGATTCTGATTGTTCCTCTGATAGTTGTTCCAGGGCACGGTGTCATAGAAGTTGTGGCATGAGTCCACATGTTCTCGAGAGAAATTTAGCGGGCAAATCTGAGTGTCATGATCTCCATTACAATTTGCACAACCCGGAGGCATTCCCTCGTGTATCGCATTAACCCTCTTGTTCCCAGACAAAGCCTCATTCTGCATCTTCAAAAGTCTGTTTTGCTCTAAAATGGCTTCCATTGTCCCAGAACTGATCCCACTTGAGGTCTCCCTACCACGGTTGTAATCATTATATGACATCTTCTCTAACAATGTCCATCCATCCTCCGCTGATAAATAAGAGAAAGAACCGCCAGCTGCGGCATCACAGTTCATCTGATAGTGTCCCCTCAACCCATTAAAGAAATGCTGAACTTTGGAAACCGGGTCAAAGAACGCTGAGGGACATCTTCTCAATAACCCATTGTACCTCTCCCACGCTTCATTGTAAGTTTCATCCTCCGTCTGCCTGAATGATGTGACGGCTATTCTTGCTTGTGCCGCCTTCTGAGGTGGAAAATATTTGGTTAGGAACTTCTGTGCCATCTGCTCCCAGGTTCTGATGCTGTTCCTATCCAAACTGTCAACCCAATCGCGAGCGACATCGCTAAGAGAAAGAGGGAAAAGCCGCAAGCGAAACTCATCCTGAGAGACTCCCCTGGTCTTCTGCAAGTCACAAGCTTCAAGGAAGCGAGTGATGTGTCTATGAGGGTCCTGTTTGCCACTCCCATCAAACTGATTCTCGCGGATCTGGAATGTGACACATGCTTCCACTCTGAAGGAGTCTGTATTCAGGTTGCCCCTCACAATAGAAGAGTCACAATCTCCCAAGCTTGGTAGATCGTACTCGAAGAGAGGCTTGTAATGAGGAGGAGGAGGAGGGTTTTCTTCAGCCATGCCCTCTATTTTAATTCCTTCAATTCTTTTGCGTTCCCTGGCTTCTTTCCTTAATTGCCTCTCGGTCCTGGTGATCTCGGAATCAAATAGCAAGTCCTCTTGTAGAAGGGTACCTCGCATACAAAAACAGGCAAAGACCAAGTGGAATCAAAGAAGCAGAGAAAAATAATGGCAATTAAATAAAAGAAAAATAAAGCTAAAAGTCAGCTTAACCAAACAGCCGAATTTCCTAAAAATTAGGAAAATTGGTCGTGCCAATCCCCGGCAACGGCGCCAAAAACTTGTTGTGACACCGGCAAGTGTACCGGGTCGTCGCAAGTAATAAAACACGGTAAGAGTCTACCGAGGTCGAACACAAGGATTGGGCTACCAATTCGACTAATTTCACGAAAAATCCGATAAGTTGGTTAAGTAGAGAAAGTGATTGGAGGGAAACTAGGATCACAATTCAAATTAACGAGTCAAATCAAATTAATTAAGATATGGTGATGAAATCTGGAATTAAAAGCATCTAAGGTTTCGAATCCACCTACCCAATCATGCAAAGTACCCAAGTGATAATGATCTCCTCCCTAGGTTCAATTTTAATGTCAACGGGACCCCTAAATTCTCCTATATCCACTGTCGTGCTCAATAGGACATATTCGATGATTTGAGTTAATTACTTACTAGGTCTCTTAACCCTAATCTCGAATTCTATTAATTCTTGTTCCCTAAGAGTTGCATCGATCTCCTATTCACTCTCGTGCAACACTCGATCGATGTTCCCAATTCAAGTTCTAAAACGTGAATCGCCTCTCGGCCTCAAACACGTTTAACTAGTGAATCACGCAAAACATATGATCAACACAATGAAAGCAGAATTGGAAAACAATAATTGAATTAAAGGAGAAGGAGATATACAATCACATGAGCACTATGCCGCCATGGGTGGCTTCATCGATCCCTTAGACAAGGGGATTAGCTCCTCATGTCCGTAACAACAATGCACGTACAATCGGAATTCATCCTAAACCTAAGAATAAGAAAAGAGAAGAGGGAGACGCAGCCCCAGAATAAGGATTACAAAAGATCTCTGAAAATTCTGATGCAAAAGTTCTTCAATTCTGTTCTGCAGTGCCTTATTTATAGGGAGGCCACGCGTCACGGCCGTGATGGTCATCACGGCCAGGCCGTGACGGCTTCTGTTTCTGGCGCACTCCTGGAATTCAAACACTCGCGACGCGAAGGATGTCTCGCGACGCGAGCCCTCTTTTCACGGCCCGTGATGTGAATCACGGCTAGGCCGTGATGGTCTCTGTCTCTGGCGCTTTTCTGGAGTTCAAACACTCGCGACGCGAGGGAAGTCTCGCGACGCGAACCTTCTTTTCACGGCCCGTGATGTGAATCACGGCTAGGCCGTGATGGTCTCTGACTTGTGTGGATTTTAGGTCACGGCCGTGATATACATCACGGCTAGGCCGTGATGGTCTCTGTCTTCCTGGGTCTTCAAACTCTCGCGGGACGAGCTTCCTCTCGCGGGGTGAGAATCTCCAGAATGGCAATCTCCACTATTTCTTGACTTTCCTTAATTCTCAGAGCTTCACTTATTGACCTGAAAACAACACAAGCAACCACAAGCGTAATTCTATCCAAAAGAAGCTAAAAACTACACAAAAGACGCAAAACGAGTCAAAGTCCAACTTAGGAACAAAACAAGGCAAATTTGGGCGAAAACGAGATTGAACTCGACTAATTAGCACGTAAACCACCGTCTTACTAGTTATAAAACTAGATAAGCCAGAGGCTTATCAGACATCAACCGTGAGGATGTCTGGTTAGCCGGCCGCATGACAAAGACGGGATCTTTTAAAGTTGATGCCACTCGCGAAGTGGCAGATAAGATTGTAAGTAAATAATTAACTTGATTTCAATTGATATTTGTATAGATATTTTCAACACTTTTCACTTGTACGTTTTTTCATTTTTTTTCATTGTAGATCTTAAAGCACAATCCTCCCAGGGCTCATTCGTCCCTTCTCGACAGCGGGACGTCTTGATGACTGCTCTAGGCAAGAAAGACCATCCTGGTCGGGTTCTCGGTGTTCCTGGGAACGTGACCATCAAAGAATATTATGGCAAGTCTACTTCACGAAAGCGGGTGGTCGATGAAGCATCATTTTTGGCTGACATTACTCAGCAGCTCATGTCCAACCCAGCTATTATAACACATCTGATGCAAAGCTTAATATCCAACCCAGAATTCAAGCAGGCGCTTGCCAGAGAGCTTTCCTCCGTCGGTACATCCCAGGACATCGCAGGGCATGCCAAACCTTCACATGTGAGCACAAAAGAGAGTTATAGTAGGGCACATGTGGAGGACGATGAGTTGGCAGCTAGGGAGAAGGAGTTCGAAGTCCAAAGCCATGAGCATGAGTTGGAAATGAAAAGGCGTGAGCTTGAGTTGGACTCCAAACGACGTGAGCTCGAAATGTTAACAAAGGTATGTATTCATTATTAATGTGCCAATTAGTCAAATAATTACTTGTGTTTTTTTTAATTATCAACAACTTATCTATTTTATTTTTCCTAAACTGAAGGCCAAGTCGACGTCGGTGTCGCTGTCACCTATCACTCGTTTGTTCTCACTTGGTGAGGATTATGTGTTTGATATTTTTGAATGTCCATTGGAGCACGATGAATGGGTGGCACGCCCAGATCAACGGAGGATATTTTCCTTCTGTGGTGACGATCTCGGGAACGCCTGCAGAAATAACGTCTGGATGGCCAGCAATGTTTTGAGTCTCTGGTGCACGTAAGTTAATTTTAATTTATAACTTATTTATTTTTGGTATTTTTCCATTTAATAATTTATTTTAATTTCAATATATATATTATGTAATTAACATCCACACCTTTTCATATCTTAGGTATCTCCATCGTCTTCAGCTTGATAAGGGCGTTGCATCAGTTTAGGCTTCTTAGATCCATCAATCCTTCTACCTGATTTCTTTGCTGGCGGTGCATTGATTAAATACTTAGGGAACTTGTTGGGAGACAATCCGAAAGAATTATATCTGGCTCCCTACTGTATGAAAAGCCATTGGCAGTTGTTCGTACTTCACCCGTCTAGGCATACTGTCATATTCTTTTGCCCTCTCCACCAACAGCCACCACAGGTGGTGTTGGAAGCTGTAAATAAGTAAGTAACTAATCTTAAATTTAATTTAAGTTTTAATATCAGTTGTTTTTAGTTTATTACACACATGATATATGAATTTGTTAATTGATCGACATGATTATTTGTTTATGATAGCGCGCTGAAGGCGAGTAGCATAAGTTGCGCCAACGGGAGAAGTATGACTTCTAAGGCTAAAGCAAATCCTGTATGGAACATCCTCAAGGTTTGGTAGTTTATTTATCAAATAATTAATATTATAATTACTAATTTATATGCATATTCAACTGATGTTGAAATTAATTTTGTTGGTAGTCTCGATTTCAAATTGACGGATGGTCATGCGGCTATTATGTGATGCTTCATATGCTGAACATAGTCTCCGCATCTATTACTGATCGATGGAATAAGGTAATATTTAAACAACTTGTTAAATTATATATTATAGTTTTGAAGATGACTTGCATTGATGTTATTGTTATTATTTGAACGTGTGTAGGCATTTAACGACCAATCGCCTATTAAAGAAGATGAGTTAAGAGACTTGAGGATGCGCTTCGCTGAATTCTTCTTCAAGTATGCGGCTGAAAAAGGAATTGACAAGATACCTCCGCACTACTTAGATGAATAGTTTTTTTGTTAGACTTTATAAACTAATTAATAACATGTATATATATATCCTTAGATTGGTAGTTTTGTTTTTAGACATTGGAGACTAAAATTTATATATATATACTTGTAGATAGTTATGTTTTTCCTATACATGGGTTTTGGTTTTAAGTCCCCCCATTGTTTCATTTTTCCTTTGCAATTCTGTAATGTGTGTGATATTACGTATTCTTGGGATATTTACTGAGTGCAGGGATAGCTGAGGGGAGTGATATTTTAAAACTGAATTTAAAAAAAAAAAAATATTAACGTCAGTTGTATCAAACAACTGACGTTAATAGTATTTTATAAAATATACAGTACACTATTAACGTCAGTTGTAATAAACAACTGACGTTAAAATTAAAACCTTTAACGTCAGTTCTTTATAACAACTGACGTTAGTTTTAACAAAATTAACGTCACTTGTGTTAAAGAACTGACGTTAATAGTTTTATATTTAACGTCAGTTCTCAACTGACGTTAAAATATTAACTATTAACGTCAGCTGTATTTACGTCAGTCAGTATTCTGACGTAAAAAATCAATTTTAACTGACGTAAAAAGCACTTATTGCACTAGTGTTTAAAAATTTTCTTATTAGATTAATATGTTAAATGTCGTTTGATTTATTGTTTTTATATTGACTTATAATTTGATAAAAAAAATAGACATGTCAGCATCAGGATGAGAGCCGCCCCGCCCCCCACCGCCTAGTGGTGATAAGGGGAAGGGGAAGGGGAAGGCTAAACCAGGACGATACACCATTAAATCCCAGGTGCTTGCCCGCCTCACTACAGGTTCCTCACCACCCACCACACCCACTCCAGTGGCACCTACAAGAGCCTTCCCCGACCGTTCTACACCCTCCCCCACTCATTCTACAACCTCTCCGACCTATACTACACCATCCCCTACCCATACCACACCATCCCCGACCCACACTAACCCATCCTCCACACATATTCCACCCACCCACCTTGGCCCAAGAGACTCACTGGCCGGCTACTCGCCGCCCCTTACTGGACTTACACCACACCCACACCCAGCTCCCCCATCATTAGTTGCATATGCCACAAACCAGCAGGATTATCATTTATGCCGACTCCTGGTGTGCCGGCACAGCCTGACCCTATCATTCCATCCTCATCATCCGCGGCCGCATATAATCACGACACAGACATTCCATCCACATCGTCTGGCCAGCACTCGGTCGTCCCAAAGAACTTGCCTGAGTGGGCTAGGATTCCCAGACCTGAGGATTGACCATGGGTCACACCTGTTTCTGGATCGTAAGAAATTTTTAACTTTGACTATTGTATATTTATCCAGTAAGTATATATTTGTTGATTGTCATATTGTTGAATTAATCAAATTTTAAAAATTTTAGCTTCATCCCATCGAAAGTGGGATCGAAGAACGTTACATACACCATCAAGTCACAATATCGTCGCTTCTGGCCATCATGGGGGAGGATACCGAAGGATGACCAGGATCGTATCTTCAAACGGTTCGGGGTAACTTGTTTATTTTTTCCTGTATTTTATATTTTATATTTTTAACGCATTTTATATATTTTTAACTTTTTGTATAATGGTATTGATATTTCTTCTTTGTTAACAGGTCCTTGTGTGCTGGTTACCGGAGCATGCTGCATAGATACACGCCAAATTTGACGACAGAGTGTCTAAGCGACTGAGGGACATGCTCGGGAAGGCTAGGGAAAGTCGGGTGCGCCCTGATTACATCGACCCCAAATTTTGGGCCTTGCTTTGTGCGTATTAGGACACTCCATAGTACAAGGCAAAGTGTAAGCAGGCAAAGAGAAATCGGGCATCCGATAAAGGTGGGAGCATGCACATCGATGGCTCGATTAGTCATATGCAGCATGTCATTAACATGGTATGCACATATAAATAATAGTATATTTGTATTTTTATTAAAAATTTATTTTATAATTAATTGATTATATTTCTTTTTCGGTTGTAGGTAGGACAGCTTGCCCACTCGATTGATGTCCCTACTGTGTTTGAGAAGACACATATTCGCGTAGACACCGGCGAGTTTGTTGATGAGAGGTCAAGGCAGACAGTGGTGAGCTAATTAAAGTATCTTTTTATATTTAATGTATCTTTTCATTATTATAGTCTAATAATATAATATTTTTAATGTATTGACGCAGACAGAGTACAATGCCAGGTTCAGTCAGGTAGTGTCTGAGGCTGCCTCCTGCTCTGGTGCCTTGGATCCTTCCCAGCTGGACCCCGCCGAAGTCGACCGACTACAGACCCAGGTCTGGATGGAAGTGGCGGGCAGGAAGAAGAAGGGTCGCATTTATGGTACCGCGACTATGGCTCGTTCCATCACTCGAGCATCGACACCGAGCTTGACCATTCGGGAGCCTACATCCTCCGGCTCACAGGACACGGAGGAGGTGCGGCAGTTGACGCAAGAGGTGCAGGAGCAGAGGCAGACTACAGAGTGCATGCAACAGCATACAGAGCTCATGCAGCAAAATGCAGAGCGCATGCAGCAGCAAATGGAGACTTGGTCTACGGTGATGACCTCTCTGCTCGATATGCTTCCACAAGAGAGGCGCAGCTCTCTATAGGGGGTCATCCATGCCAGTGTGCCCTCCACTACTTCTACCGTGCCACCACCGTAGCCGCATGATGCCGGTGTGACTTCTGCGCCACAACATGATGGTCAGGTGACGTCGGTGAACTACCCCCTACAAGATGATTGTAACATCCCTGGCTGCTCTATGGATTGACGAGTGTCCCCACAGACCAACACGGGTCTTTTCGGTGTGCTTTGTCCTCACTCACACGCTTCCTGGAAAACTTCCCAGGAGGTCACCCATCCCAGAATTGCTCCAAGTCAAGCATGCTTAACTGTGGAGTTCTTAAGTGATGGGCTTCCGAAAAGAAGATGCGTCTTGTTGGTATAGGCAGTACCAATCAATTCATATAAGCCTTCCTGAACTGTATAGTCCCATACCTACACAGTCTCAGGATCCCTCTCATTCAGGTGTGTTATCGGTTCATTCATGTGTCCCTCCGCCTAGAAGCCTGCCAGGAGCCGCTCCTTGTCCGTGCCTTCTTGCACCGGCGACCACTCCCTGTCCTCGTCGGTACCCTGGTGTTACAATGACGATGACTATTATTATAATGATGATTATTAGGATAGTTTTATATTTACTTGTGTTTTCTAGACAGACGGATATTTATGTTATATTAAATTTAATTGCCTTTTTAATTATTTGTAATTTCTATTTTTGATCTAATATAATAATATAATAAATTAATTATAATAAAATAAAAATGTAATATTTTAAATAAAAAATAATTACTAATTTTTTTTTAAAATAAAAAATTTATTATTAATTTTATAAAAATTTAAATATCGACAGAATTTTCCACATTACCGACGGATTTTTCCGTCTGAAACGTTACCAACGGATTTTTCCACCGTTACCGACGGATTCGATCCGTCCGTCGGAAACCGTTTCCTACGAGCCGGATACCGACGGATTTTGGTCCGTCGGAAAAGTACATTACCGACGGACTTTTTGATTTTTCGACGGGTTTTGGTCGTCGGTAATCTCCCATTTTTTTGTAGTGTCATTAAACATCATAAACAATTAAGTATGCCAATAACATTTAATCATTCATCATCATGAATTAACCACAAACAATACAATTATCAAAGCATGCCATTAACGTTGGAATACATCATACATATATCAATTAACATCAAATAGGCAAATAACATATGACAGGGTCATGGGTTAACCATTCATCTTATGCTAACCACAAGCCTACATGGTCATACTATCCCTTCTCCCCATACCTGGTATGAAGATTCTCAATAACGACGATGCGAGCAACTAAACATGTTCCCTCGAGCAGCTCAACGGACTCCTCAAGACTTGGACAAACACAAGAGTATTAACCAATTAATCTCCAATTTAAGAAAAGGGAAAGGAGATTAAAGAGTGGGAGAACCAATTTACCTTTAGAGACACTAGCGCGTGTGACTTCTCTCCTAAACAGACTCAAGAACTTCAAATGTCTCAAGGGAAGGGAAAGGGAAGAGGTTTTTTTACATTAGGATTTCCCAAAGTGCGAAAAAGATAGTTTTCACTAGAAACCCTCGCAGACTGCTCTCTATTTATAACTTCAGACCCGAGCACGGCGGACAAAGATTGCAGCGCGAGGCCAACTAAACCACCGAATTGGCTGAAATACATAAAATAAGATAAGACTTGTAGATAATTCTCTTAGCTTCCCAACGGATCAAAGATTACCTCAATCGGATATCTAGAACTCAATATATGACCAAAACGGTGAAACAGGTTACTAGGACTATAAAAGGATTAAACATTTCTAATGCTAAACTTGCCTAAACATAAACTTAGACATAAAAAACAAACATAACAATCATATATATATATATATATATATATATATATATATATATATATATACGAATTAAGCTTATTTACGAAAAACGGGGTGTTGCATATGACGACTCTCTCAATGTACTAGCTTCCTTCTTTCATCCAAACAAACCTTTTTATATCAAAGATGTAACACCCCGATTTTTACTGTTTCTCAATATCGGTATATATATGTGTGTGTGTGTGTGTGTGTGTGTGTGTGTGTTTATATTTTTATTCGAGACCTAGAAAATGATTTTGAATAAAACAAAATCATATTTAGACTCTACTTGATAGTAGAAGGTTACGATTAAATTTTGGGTTGAAAATTCAGACGGAAACCGGTTTGCGTTTTCACTGAAAGTAAGATTTTACTGATCAGAAAACCTAATTTTCACTCGTGAAAGAAACGGTTTAGGTTAGTATCGTTTTTACAACGATATTGGTTTTTTTGAAAATTTTCGCGTAAAAATAAAATACTATATTTTATTCGGGCGAAATCTTCAAAGAAAACGTGCGTAAAACCTAAGTCGGGAAAATGACGGAGCCGGATACGAAGCTGAGGTGACTGAAGTGACCGACATGACTAGCATTTATCGCGATCCTATCCATGTCATAATGGCACTTAAGTATCTAAGATATTTTGGTAAGGAAATAACTAATTTACCCTTGGCTTTCAAGAGAAATTATAAGTGTGCCATAGGTAATTTTTGACCAAAACACCCCATCCACACGGCTCTACCCTTCACCCCACCACACTTAACCATTTTGTTCATTTTCATATTCAACCTTAAACACTTTTCTCTCCAAAAAGCTTAGAAACTCCATAGTTTCATCATTTCACTCCATTTTTCATCAATCAAGAGGTGAACTCTCATCTCCATGATCATTGATGACTTCTTCTTCATTTACTTCACTTGATTCATGCCAAAATCATCATGTTACAAATTCTAGGGTTTTTCTTCAAAAATTTCTAGAAAATTGTAGAAAAATCCTTTTGATGTGATACCAATTTCTATTAACTCTCTATGTTGATTATCCAAGAGAATGAGAGAAAAGAAAATTTCTTCCCTATTTTTATATTGATGGTCAAACCTAGTAATATAGGGTTTGGATGATTTTTTTTTTCAAATTTTTGTCATGTAACACTTAATTTAATCTCTCTAGTTCTTCTATTTACCAAATCCAAGAGATTGAAAACAAATGAATTTTCTAGCCTATTTTAGTCTTCAAGGCTGAAACCCTAACCATATAAGTTAGATGGATTTTTGTTTCAATCTTTATCATGTGACACTTGATTTTGTCTTTCTAATGCCTTAGGATCATACATCCAAGAGCATGAAAATTTTAGAGGTCCCTAGCCCAATTTTTTTGATTTTGCCGAGTATCCTCTCATGTAGGTTAGTGAGTTTTATTTCAAAGTTTAACTTGTTATGTTGTTTGTTGTGAAGGATTTGTGGTTGATTGAGGTATTGAGTAGTAAGAGGAAACGAAATCGGAGGACCAAGTTCAAGGAGGAATCAGAAACTTCAAGAGGTAAAGGGAGTTTACCCAAGGGTTTTTGATAGCTGCATGCTATCTGTGTGTTGTCTGTAATTTGTTCGCTATGTTTTTGGGGTACTTGAATTACGTGTTTCTTTATGTGGTTTATGTGGTTTTAATGTTAATGTTATCTGTGAGATATGTTATATTTCTGATGAATGTTATAACTGTTGTGTATGTTATAACTGTGGTGTATGGATTAACTGATGTTGAGTGATTGACTGAGAAACCTGATAGTGGTCAGTGCTCAATTATAGTTGAGGTTAAAAACCTGAAAATAGTTTGAGGATAAAATTACGTGTTTAATTATGGAAGTATAAGAAAATATGGGAAATAATATTATTTTAATGATCTACTGTCATGTTGATGTATCCTACAATAATTATAGGAATTCGGACGAGTATCCACATTTACTACCAAATAAATAATAATTTACACCCAATTTTCCAACAAAGATATACAAAACGACATTTTATCACTAACCCTTTCAAAGAGGGTACCATCGTTGGGTTTAGAACCAAAAAAGAAGGTACCAGACTTCTTTTTTACTTTTAGATAAGATAAAAATTTATATTTTCATATTCATCTCCGATAGATTTTTTTAATTAACTAACCTAGGACAAACAAAAATTGTATAAATACATCTTTATGATAATTATTATTTATTTAGATTGAATATCGCAAAAGTTTTCATTAGCAAAGGCCATTTATCTGAGAGTTACTTCATGCAGAATGTTGAACAACTATAGAAGGTAAGTTTTAAAAATTAAGAATAAAAACTATGAGTTTAATTGTTGTATATTGTCAGTGTGAAGTTTTTTACACTGTCAATCAATCACAAATCAAGCAAGATATGGATTACTTTGAAGGTGGTTAAGATAAAAGTCAAAGATTTTTAATGATATGACAACTTATGACTGACTGCCAGTGTAAAAAACCTTTACACTGACGTTATATATCAATTAAACTCAAAAACTATTAAGTTGCCAACGTTCAGAACCAAATCAAAGGTTCTTAATACCATATTAAAACATACTAATATATCGTTATGTCAAAGATCTCATTTATCATTAGGACTTGGGTATCTGGATCCATACCCTGTGCAAGGTGTTCCTCCTCCCCTAATTGTATTTGATTTCAATTTCAATCTCATTTTTATTTTTATTTTTGTTCGGAGAGTCTTTGATTTCAATCTCATTCCTTTTTCATCCTCGCAACATTAGATAAGATTTCTTTTATAAAAGAGGAAACAAAATATCAAAATTTAATTGGAAAGAGAAACTAACATGCACTATACATACATATATACTATATTTAATATATATATATATATATATATATATATATATATATATATATATATATATGTCCAATATTATTAGACTATTAATTACCATATCCTATCAAATCAAATCAAATATCAAATATACCATAATATAATAATAATAATAATAATAATAATAATAATATATAAATTGGTATACCTGTTTTCATCCTAATTCCAAAACTCCAAGCAAAGAGGAAACCAAAAAGAAACATCATGGCTCATTCCTTTGCTAAACCCTCACTCATCCTCCGTTGCCTTTTGCTTCCACTGTTTATTTCTTTTGGTGTCTCCCTCTTTTCATCAAGAATAGTGCATGTAGATCACATTTGTGCAAGACACACAAACTCTGCCAGCTGTGCCTATATTTTAAACTCCATAGAAGGTGTAGCTGATCATGGTGCCGATCCTAATACTCTTTCCCCGATTGTCATTGACCTAGCTGCTGACAATGCCTTTAAATTCAGTGATCAAATCCAGAATCTCAAAGTAAACACTACCGATCCTCATCTGTATCAACGTTATGCATCATGTCTCAATGATTATAACGATGCCTCGGGTGATCTCGATGCAGCTAAACAAGCTTTCAGTGTTGGAAATTACGCCAAAATGAATTCTAAGGGCAATATTGCGATGGAAGAAGTTCAAGATTGTAACTCAATTCCTGATGCGTCAGGAGTCCCAATGAATAACAGCTATTTGGTAGATGTCTCCGAGATCGTTACGATTCTAGCAGATATTTTAGCAGGGATATATTAGTGTTTACTTTATATGAATTCCTGAATTACTTTATGTCTTGATGTTACCGAAAGAATGAAATTAGACATTTTTTGGTTACACCAAGGTTATCTTATACTTGATAATCGAAGAATAATCATTTTCGAGACGTCGAGATCTTCTAAGTTTTGAATCTTACCCTTGAACCCAGATGTCTACCGACTATCAACTATGATGGGCTTTCTCGGTATAATAAAAAAGGTTTTAAATACCAAGAAAAATCATATAATTTTTTTAGGGGAATTATTTCTGAAATTTTTCTAATGGACAAACAAATTGTTTAAAGATAAAGAATCTTTTCGAATGGTACCTTGCTATAATGTTTGTTTGTTCTCAATTCTCATTGAACAGATAATAGTTGTAAATTATTTTTATAAATATTTGTAAATAAAGTTATCGAGATTTTATTTGTTTTGGGTTACAATTTTATCGAGATTTTAATGAGGTTGATAGTTTCCATAATTGCGACATCGACCATAATTTCTCTCTATAATGACGATAAATGCAACTTAATTGCAACCATGATTCTTTTTCGTTGTCTTTTGGTTGAGTGGCTCACAGTGCGTTGGTTTTTTGGCCTGTGAACTTAGTTTTGGTTCTTGACATTGTTTTGTTTTATTGAATTATGATAGCGTTTTCTTAAACAAATACTATTCATTTTTCACCTTTTTTTTATTTATAATTGGTGTTTTATAGTTGCTTTCTTCATTCACCATCATATTAATATTTGACCAATCAAAAACAACATTCAACTTATAAAAAAATAGAATTGAGCATTCAACATTCAAAAAATAACATTTAGCAATCAACACCAATCATACCACTACTGCAATTAACAAAATCGACCATAAACAAATTTTATGTCTTAAAAACATGCATATATCATAATGCGAAAAAGAAATCCAAAAACATAAATTCTAATGAACATAGACATTGGTTAAGCTGGAAGAGATCCGTATCATCTCATCCAAGCACTATTGAGTTATGTATTATTTTCCTAATGCATAGGTAAAAACATAAATGAACCCCACGATAGCTATCTCTCAAATGCAGGATTGAGATTAAGACTTTTTTACGTACACTTTCAAACAAATTCCAATTAACCAACAAATTCTAGCACAATTGGAAGCACTAAACGATGATGCTTACATTTCGAAAGGGATTAGTACCAGTTTGGCTATCATTCTGGAATATATCTCTGCAACAGATTTTTTTCCAATTAATTATGGTTAGGGTGGGAATAGGTCAGGTCGCTCGTCGGGGGGCTATGGTCTAGCCTATTTAAGGCCTAGCTCGACCTAGCTTATTTAGTAAAATGCCAGATCAAGGTTTTTTAAAAAGCATATATAACTAAAAAGTATAGACCTAAGACTTAAAAAAAGCATGTTATAGGCCGGGCCTATTTAACACACACACACACACACACACACACACACACACACACACACACACACACACACACACACACACACATATATATATATATATATAATATTATAATAGTATAATATATTATTTACATTATTTATAATATTTGAAAGTAAATGCCTATTGGTCATATAGTGGCCTACTTGCCTCTTTATTTTTGAATGCCTGGTGACATATTTATTAGTATAGGTTTACCAACTTCTTTATTGTTAGAGGCTTACGAGCCTATTTACAAGTGAAGTCCTATGACCTATTTATAGGTGGCGACATATTTAAATGTCTCGTAGATAAGTATGCTTTTAAGTAGGATTGCAGGTCAGATCGGGCTCTAAAGTAGATCAGACTCAGACCTTAAAAATTGCCCTATATCAGGCCACAGGACAGGCTCAGGCCTCGAGATTGGAACACAGGCCAGGCTCAGGCTTGTTAGGGCCTAGCTCGACCCAGCCTATTCCCAACCCTAATTATGGTCAAGAAAAATCACAAAATTGTCAAAAATTTATATATTCAATTAATATTTACCATTAAATGAAAGAAAAATAATAAAAATCAAACGTTTTTATAAAAAATATCCCATTTATCATTGGGCCTTTTGTGTCACCTTGCCCATGGAAGGTGTTCTTCGACCCCTTGATTGTATTTGATTTCAATCTTATTAACGTATCCTATAAAATATACTATATAATTATTAATAATAACGGTAACAATAAATAATAATAATAATAATAATAATAATAATAATAATAATAATAATAATAATAATAATAAAAAATAATTAATGAACACATATAAATTTATATAACTCTTTTCATTCTAATTCCAAAAGTCCAAGCGAAGAGGAAATTAAGAAGAAACATCATGGATCATTCCTTTGCTAAACCCTCACCCATCTGTTACCTTTTGGTTGCACTATTTCCTACTTTTGGTGTCTCCCTCTATTCAGCAAGAATAGTGCAAGTAGATAACATTTTTTTTATAATAAAGTTATCAAGGTTTTAAAATAGATACGTACTCACAGTTACCGTAACATCGTGAGTAGCTGTGGCTGCATCGGCCACATTTTTTTTTTAATTGTTTGCAATTTATAAAACCTTGAAATTTATGTATTTTTTGTTTCTCTAGGTCACACAAATGTGGAGATCAATTCTTCAAGTTACTGGACGACAAGTTGACCTATCCCAATTAGGTTTTCTCCATACTTAAGAATCAGAGATCAAATATAATCACTTGATTATGGGGCTCAAAAATGTTATCACTCAGACCCACTACATATTATTTATGTATTAAATACATGAAATAAAGAAGGATATTGTAAATGGTTGTTGATTTTTTTTAATAATAATTGTTGTTCATTTTATTTACTACTTATTTGATAACTTTGATTGTCTTGGCTAATTAACATTAAATCTACAAAGTTTTAGAAAGAAATTCCAAATGTTATTCCTTATTATTGAACGTCATTTATCCTCACTAAGCGACTAACCATAAATAAATAATTGAATCTGTCAAAAATAAAAATAAAAATTAATTGAAGTTATTAAAAAAAATTGTAAATTTTTTTTATTTTTAATTTGAGATAAGAAAACGATTTATATTTTCATATTAATCTACAATTAATTTTTTTTGATTAATGAACTTATATTTGATGATAAGAAATTGTTAAAGATATATCATTCTTATAATTAATAATTATTTATTTAGATTGAATATTGCAAAAAGTACAATTGAACTAGGTATGTCATTTGTGATATTCTTTCAATTTTATAAGTATTTTAAATTTTGAAAAGAAATTATGGTTTGTAATATTAAAGTTTAATTATCTTATTCATCTTACTTTCTTTTTTCTGTAGAGATTTATTTGCGTTTACTGATTTATTTATTTTTGTACTCATCCTAATTTGTCATTGAGATCGAGTAAGCCCTCGAAGTATCCCACGGCTTAGATCCTTTGGACCTGCTATGGGACTAATCTCCGAGTCGGCCGTGCAGTTAGTAGAGTCTGATCAAGGGTTGTTGCATACTCAAAGATCGAACTCAAATAGAGCCCAAACGATTCGTACTTAAGTAACAATACGTTAACCACTTGTACTTAACTACTTGGTTCCCTTTACTATTTTTAATGTACTGATTTCTTACTTATTTCTTTTTATTATTATCTTTCATTTTTTTTATTAGGACAAATTATTAGGGCAGATATGTTACCTTTAATATAGGCGTATCCTAGGCAAATAATTATTGGCTGATGTCTATATAATGTAAATAAACTGAACATTCAAGAAATAATATTCATGTTATTTTACCTTTTCAAGTAGGTACCACCAGAGCTCCGATCCAGAGATCTACATTCACAGACCACAGACAACCTTGGTCTGTCTTAATTGCGCTTATCCTAGTTGTTGTCGCGTCTGTTACACTATCTGTTACTACCATCTATCACCGCCAACTGTCATGTAATATAGCCGCAAAAAATGACATTTGGCACGGTGTGGTTTGCCATATCCGCTGGTATATAGTGGATAGAAAAGTAGTATCGTTTGATAGTCGTTTTTAAAATTAGTGTATAACATTTTTTCTACAGCGTATAATATTTTTCCCAAACGCTACTTCAAGTAGTGTTTGAGCTTATAACGTATAGCTTATCATATTTTCTTCCATTTTTATCCATACTATCTTAATTAAATTCCTAACTTATCCTTAATTATAAAACAAAATATTAATCATTTAACATAGTATATAAATAATAATTATTTCACTATTTATATTTATATTTAAGATAAAAAAGTAGAAAATATATTTTTATCTATAAAAAATAAAATTTATATAAAAATCAAATCAGTATATAATTTTATTTTTATTATTCCATTTTATTTATTAAAAATAATTAAAACTAAATTAACATTTAAATTTTTTAAACGATAAATAATTTAAAATAAATTATATTATTAAACATGATAATTATTTTAAAAAAATATATAAATAATATATATATATATATATATACATATAATTTATATAAAAAATGATAACTTATCCTTTTATATCATTTTACATTTATCAGCTAGTCCAATCACTAGTTTTACCAAACACTTCAAATCCAATCTGTTAGCTAATCCGCTATCTGCTATTAACTAGCTTATCTGCTAGCAGTTATCTTATCCACTATCCGTTATCCGCTAGTTTTTATCATACAGAGTCAAAATATAATTATTAAAAATGGATTTTTTTTTTTGATAGAGATTAAAAAGGGATATTTACTTCGTTGTTTTGTGGCGAAAAAAATATTTCGAGAACTATACCTTGTACACGTCCCACATTATAAGTAATTATTTCCGTTTTCTCCTTTTCTTTGTTTCATTTTATTTATGGTTTTATGTATTACTTTTCTAACACAAAGGTAAAATAAAAAATGATCACCGTGACAACTATTTCTCAAATACACACTAAAAAAAAAAAAAACAACGTTGATTACCGATGGACAAAAGCTGATGGAAACCTCAAAAACCCGTCAGTAATAACATATTTCCAACAATCCAAAATCTGTCGATAACTGGCTCGTCGATAACAGTTATCGACGGATTTGGGTGTTCTGACGGAATTGTCGTCGGTAATTACCTCGTTAGGTTACCCAATTACCGACAGAAAAAGCCATCGATAAACTTGTCAGTGAATTAACGATGACTTTTTCCATCAGTAATGTGGCATCCTACCTACTGACGGATTAGTCAATCGGTAATCATTTTGTGAATGACCGAGGGACTAATCCGTCTGTAAGTTTGTTTTTTTAAATATAAATTAAATTAGTTAATTTTTGTTATTAAATTAAAATTTATTTTATTTATTAAGTACATTAAAATTATATTTAAAAATTAAAATTGAAAGTAAAATAAAATGAATAACACCATATATAAAAAATGCAATATATAAATAATATATAAATTTGTACAATGTAAATAAATCCGTACAAAACCTAGAAATATCTTGAGTAACTATCCTAGTAATCACTATAATTGCCATGATGGTTGTCCTCGCGGGGGGAGTCCAGATCATCATCCAGCGTCAGGTGACAATCCGGTTGCGATTGAGTCGACGTACCGCCATCCTACTGTTGCCTTGGTATTTCCGTAGTAGTAGAGGGTGCCTGGCCGGTATGGAGCACCCCTTGAAGAACGAGATGCCTATCAGGTGGGCGCACCTCGAGCACACCCGCAACCACCTGCTGGAGTGCCTCCACCTGGTGCCTTATACGCTCGTTGTCCTTCCGCGCCCCGATACACCTCCTATCTCAGCTACTGCACATCCTCGGTGTCTTGAGAGCAAGAAGATGCACCTTCCCGATGTGTCAAGCTCGGACCCTTAGCGGTAGGTACGAGCTAGGCTCCCGGTCCCGTACATTTGCCCCTTCTTCATCCCGCCAGGCACATCAACCCACAGTTGGGTCTCAAGTCTCTCTGCCTCGGTGGGGTCAATTAGCTGGGAGGGATTTGAGGCACCAATGCAGAAGGCAGCCTCAGACGCTACCTGAGTAAACCAGGCATAGAATTCCTCCTGTTGTCAATAAACAAAACATTATATTATTAACTTATAATAATAAGAATTAAAAAACATTTCAAAACGTAAACTTATAAATATATATTGCCCACCACATCCGCTTGGACCTCTCATCAACAAACTCACCGATCTCCCTCCGTATATGGGTATGCATAAAGACATCAGGGACCTTAATTAATCAACAAACCAAGTGCTACTGCTTGCAAACAACACACGAATGACAATCAATTATTTAGAAAATAAAATATTAACAAAATAGTTAAATTATGAAATTTAATTAATTACATATACATACCATGTTAGCGGCATGCTGAACGTGGTTAATCGACCCACCCGTGTATAGGCTCCTTCCCTTCTCGAATGCCCGATTCTTATTTACATGCTCACACTTCAGCTTATAAGCTAGCGAGTTCCAGTACTCACACAACTGGGTCTAGATATTGGGTCTGATACAATCTGGACGTATGCGACTATTCCTATGCTCCTGAATCACACGTCCGTGAGTCTGGAAGAACATCTAGCCTAAAAAATGCCCATGATCGCTGCTGCAAGCTCTAGACACCAACACAGAAGGTGTTGTTCACAAAGAGAAAATAATTTAATACACAAAAGAAGAATTATATATATAATAGAAGATAATGCTTGAAAACACTTATAAAATTTGCCACAAAAGTTAATAGCTTACACCGAATTGTGTAAAGACACGATCTTTGTCCTCTAAGCTCAACTTCCTCCAGGACGTACAGAATCGACGATACTACGTCTTGAGGAAATATGTAATGGCCTTGGAGGCCGTCTTCAATGGAATCAACCTGACAAATTTATACTTTTAAAAATTAATAATTATGTAACAACAAATTAATAACAAAAAAATAAATTGTTATAAAACATTAAATAAAAAAAAACTTACATCCTGTAATAGGCTCAATCCATGGTCGATCGCCAGGTGCCGGAATCCTAGCCCACTCCGGCAAGACCTCCTGTTGGACAGAAGATGATGTGCCCTGATCGGTGTGGTTAATTAGGCTCCTACTGAACGTGGTTAAATAGGCTCTTGCTGAACATGGTTAAATGAATATTTGTAATGGACAATGATACTAGTTAATGTTTGGTAAGTTCTATGATACTTACTTGTTGCTTGGACCATTCAGGAAAATCTGCATGTGTACAAGCAGAAGCATCTTGTTCACTTATTTGATTAATTTGCAAGAATACACTGACAAAAATGTGTTTATAATGTGTTTAGGAAGAAATTGATACAACATATGATAAATTATTGCAAAATTGAGTCACTGATACTTACTCATGGTATGGTTTCACCTTGTGCAATTTATCAAGACACGGACATGTGCTGGTGCATAGTCATCATCACTTAACCAGTATAACAACTCCTTGTCAACATGACGCCCAGGAAGGTTAAATACTGATAGGGATTAAGGAAACCTTTCATTATCAGCATCTACCTCGTTCCTAATATTTCTTGGTGAAAACATGAAGTTTTTGAAATAGTGGAAATAAAAATGGGTTGTCTCACTTTTGGGAATCTGCGTACCTAACAAGATGCAACGGAAAAAATCCCACCAAGAATCCATGCGAATGGTCATGGTTCATGTTCAAAAATTTTACCTCCTGTAGCGCAGACCTTTGATTTGAGTCATGTTCCAAATCACGAGCACTACACGAACAACAATGCCTCAACGAAATCCACATGAATAGATAGATACGTCCCACATGTTCGTTCTCGGAGCACAGCCCTAAGCACTACTAGGTACTAGGTACAAGACGAGATGTCAACAATATTCTATTTCACACAAACTAATTGCAGAGTGCGGTCAAGGATGTGTTGTGTCGACTCAACACTCTAAGACTGCTATTTATAAGAAGGCGCACCAGTTGGTAGAAAAGGTTTGACCTGGCCCTAATGGGCTCATCTGATATGAGCATGGCCCAATAGAAATTGAGTCTAACTCAATTTCTTTTTAGTTCCGATTAATCTGCTCTACGTGTGTGGCCCTATAGGTTCCCATAACGCTGGCAATAATATTAAATCACGTTTAATATTGTAATAATGAGCGGTGCTTAGCAACACATCATTGTTACCCAAGTAATGAGAAAGTTAGTGAATTGACGTAATCTTTCCGTGACCAATGTTCACATGTATTATTATCCCTTTGTCCTGATATCTATATTGAAAACAAGGCATAGAATGTGTCACCCATGTATAGTTCAATCTCAAGTTCCTTGATACCTGAGTAAACTTAATAATATATGATGTCAATATCTTATATTGACTCATTCCAGGATGCCCATGCATTTTACAATCTCACTCTATCAATGGGACAACAGATATATCGCTCCTGATATGTAGGAGGGACAAATCCCATCTAGATCACTCACACCCCTCTGCATGACTCGCGATGTACCTAATGACCGACTTTATAGTTATCCTGTTACAAATGACATTTGTCGGTATTAAAGCGCACGACTCCTCATGTAGGGATTGTAGTGATTTCAGGTCGAAGGATTGCATACACCATTGTCACTGAGAACTACTTATGACACTTACATAACGTTCCATGTAGTGTTCTCATGGTGGGTCAATCCAGTACATCATTACTATAATGTGTACCTATGTGCGTGACTTGATATCTTATATAAATGACCCGTGAGAAGTGGTCATCAGTCTATACACATAGTAGTCTCAACATATTATTATTGTCCTTATTAATAATAATAATTGACTATGGATATTTAAGAATATGTTTTTATTACTAAATAGCATCTCACTATCAAGTCATATACTTGATATTCTATTAAATATAACTTTCTATTCTAAGGAATTTATTACGTTTAAACAAACAACATAATAAACAGAAATGCCTCATATCATAAGCAATAGCAAGATACAAATGTATGTCCAAAGGAAAAACATTGGCCTCTAGGGCTTACACCAACATCACGGTATAAGTAAGACGCACATATTAATCCTTATTTTTTACAGATCGTTTAGAATCGCCCATGAATCTAAGTAATAAAAAAGATGATTGACAAGGCTTTAATCAAGGGACCTTAATTTAAATGTGCGATTGTAATAAAATAGCTTTTAAATGGATACATCCACCTATATTGGATAGGTCCACCAAGCCTTGCTTCATATGCAAGATGAACAGGGAGGTGCTCTATTGAATAAAAAAAACTAGGGGAAATATCCTCTCCAACTTGCACATATTTATTGGAATTTTTTCTTCCATGCTCCTCAGACCATCCACCCTTAAAGATGCATATCATAGATCTTTGAAGAAATGACATATTTCAATAAGCGGGTTCAAAACATGTGGAGGCAACAAACTAAATGCAATAAGAAGCAAACACACAATGTATACATGACAATCATGACTTTTCATCCCATGGAGTTTGCCCTTTTTGACATTAGCACATCGTGTCAAATTAGAGAAATAACCATCGGGTGTCTTAAGTTCTTTTAACCACCGACAAACTGACTTTGCTTCATCAGTAGTTGCTGCTTCAACTCCAAATCCTTTCTTCTACAATACAAAGCTAAGTCCACCTTTGCCTTCTCATTGTCCTTCGTCTTGTTTGCCACATTCATAACCGTGTTAAAAATGTTGTCAATGAAATTTTTCTTAATGTGCATCACATTAAGGTTATACTTTAAGACGTATATTTCCAGTATGGTAGCTCCCAAAAATACTTTGTTTTGTCTAGTTATGCCATTCTCCATATCCCTGTAATTTTGTCACACAAGCAACGCTGACTTTTGGAAGATCGCTAACCCGATGCCAAATTTGTTCAGGTGTCATTATAGGTGGGGGCCCTTCCCTTTTTGTTTGGTTCTTTTTGAATGCTCAGATATTCCTTCTGAATGCATGATCATGATCTAAGAACCAACGATGAGAATCAAACCAAGAAATTTTCCCACCATATCTTAAGGTAAAAGCCTTTCCATGTTCCATGCAATACGGGCACGCCAATTTACCATCAGTCCCCCCAACCAAACAACATGCCATATGCAGGGAAATTATTGAGAGTCCATATCAGTGCCGCCTTTATCATAAAGTTTCACTTCTTTGAAACATTATACGTCAACACACCAGCCCACAACTTCTTCAGATTATCGATCAGAGACTGCAAATATACATCATTCCCAGCCTTCAGATTAGATGAGTCCGGTATGAGACAAGTCTACGGTTTTGACATACACATCTCAGGAGGAATATTGTACGGTGTAAAAATTACTAGCCAACATGAATAAGGCCAAGTCAATGCTTGAATGTATGGGGTAAAACCATCCCAGCACAACCCAAGTCGTACATTGCAAGTCATACCCAATCAAAGTGCTTCCTGGCTTCACCATCCGACGGGTGGCGTAACACGCTTGAATTTCTTCTATTCTCATACTGCCTCCTCATCTGTCCCGTAGTTTGCATTGATGCAAACATTCCTTGCAACCTTGGAATTGTTGGCAAATAGAACATTGTCTTCACCGGAACTGGTTTGTTCTTACTACGGCCACTGTTTCAAAGACGGTATCTGGGTGCCTGCCAAAATTTACATTCTTCCAGTGCGCTATCATTTGTGCCCCATTCACTGTCATAAAAAAGTATGCACTCGTTCATACAACATTCAATCCTCCTAGCCTCCAACCCTAGTTTTGACGCCAACCACTTCGTATCATAATAACTTTTTGGCAACAACCCTTGATAGGTGTCACATCTAGAAGCATTCTACAAAAAATTCCTAACATTACTCGGGGACATTCCAATTTGAATTACAAGTTAAAATTCTAACACAAATTGATAATTTTGAATCTGACACCCCTTCAAACTGTGGCTTATTTGCCTTTACCAATAGATTTTAGAATCTTTGGGCCGCTTCATTAGAAGGCTCTTCCATGTCATTTGACGCAATCATCTCAAATGTCCCACGTTGCCTGAGACCATCAACTACCATCCTTGCATTGAATGAAGTTGTTCAACATAGTCGTCATGTAATCCACTATATGGCACACCCATGTTGACATCATCACCGACATCACCTAGATCAATATTCGGCAACTCTTCGCCATGATCAGTCCATATCCAATAATTAGGCTTGAACCCACGTCAATACAGGTGTACCTTCACTTCATCATCACTCAAAATGATTGTTTCAGACCCCGTCTGTAACACTTCCCTCAGCGCTACATGTTCTTACTCAAATGCAGAAAATAAAAATAGAAGACTTTTTGCTGGTTTACTTTCGGAAAATAAATTATCACTTGTTCTGGTTCGAAAATCTGTTGTAAAAAATAAACTTTTGCCTTATACATAATAACATCACCTGTACACACACACACACACACACACACACACATTCATACGTCTACACATCAGGGGGGTTAAGTAGAGAACTAGGATTACAAAAAAGACATGGCTCTCATCAGTCTGATATACAACTACAAGAAGTAAACACTACCCCTATAAGACAACACCTAAGCTGGTCAATCTAATGAAATCTGTTAGGGAGACCTCCTTGATCATCCCTGTCTGGAGAAGGATCGGGTGAACCTCCTCCGACATCCACATCAGCGTTGGGATCAATAACATCATCATCCAGGGGGTGATACTCTACCCCCTCCTCCTCATCCTCTATATGATCCTCTTCAATAGGATCTTCTTCTTCAGGGTCTTTGACAGCGCGCGACGCGCGAGCGAGCGCACTTGCGATTCCAGCAAGTGTACCGGACTGTCGCCAAGTAATAAAAGATATCGATCCCACAGAGACTGTGATCTCGAGTCGCAATTAATTTTCAAATTGGGTAATCTGGACTGTATAAAAAGGATTTGAATTTTGAAAAGGTTTTAAGAGATAAACAAACAGAATCAAATAAAACAGAAAAAAAAATCTTTTTGGTTTTTCAGATCTAAATGGATTCCTAGGGATTTAGGTTACCAACAAGATCGTTTGCGTTGCTAAGTCGATTACCCTTGTTAATTACCAAAATTGCCTTGAAGGCGAGTTTATCCTCTAATAGTTTAAGCTCCCTCTCGGGTTACAAAAACCGTGCCCAATTGACCCAACCCCTACTCTCGTGGTAGTTGATCTCAGATTGAACCCCTTGTGTTTCGTGACAACTCGTTGATCCTCGAGGGACGACTTCTAACTCTCGTGATTTCAGTCCCAAGTCTGACTTCTATAGATCCGACACCTAAGTTCACCGCTAGGTTCCTCCTTAGAATGTCTAAGTCATGCAAATAAACCTAAGTTCACCGCTAGGTTCCTCCTTAGATCATCCACATCTCACAAACAAGCGGCCGCCGAATTTTACGAGTGAAAAACTCTAGAAATCCTAAGTTCACCGCTAGGTTCCTCCTTAGAATATCCATGTCTCGCAAATGAGTGGTTGCCGAATTTACAAGTGAATAAAACACTAGAAATCAGATCTAAAGCAAAATCGAAATAACAAAGATATTACATCAAATTCAGCATCATAAACGAATCTCGGGCATAGCCCCAATCCCTAGAAACAAACTACTACTCAAGCCTTGCCATGGAGATGACAAGCTTGGTTGACAACATCATGAAAATACAAAATCAGAGAAGAGAGGAAGAAGAAGAAGATAGATCCTAAAATGTAGCCTAAAGTCTATGTGTGTGTCAATCTGTCCTCCTTCTGCATCTGCTTGGTCCATATTTATAGATGTGGGAAGTTAGAATCCCAATCTAACTCAAATTCTGATCCAATTATGTTTCTTCAGGTCCAAGTAATGCGCGTCACGGCCGTGATGGCAATCACGGGCAGGCCGTGACGGCTTCTGCCTCGAGCAAGTTTGCAAAGTTCTGATCCTTCGCGACGCGAAACAGCTCTCGCGACGCGAGCCTTCATTTCACGGCAATGATGAATATTACGGCAACGGCCGTGACGGTCTCTGACTTGTGTGGGTTTTTGGTCACGGCCGTGATGGTCATCACGGCCAGGCGCCAGGCCGTGACAGACTCTGACTTCAGTCTTTCTTCCTTTTTAGTTTTGCTCGATCATGGCCGTGATGGGCATCACGTCTAGGCCGTGATGGGCTCTGTTTGGCTCATTTTCTTCACTTTTCAAGCTCTACTTTCATCCAAACTCCATCATGGTTGATCTTGAGCATTTTACCCTTGATTTCTGCAAAACAACACCACGAAAACCGCCTTACCCGTTCCAAAGGAAAAATAACTAAAAATCAAATGAAATATGCCTAAACTACATGAAAATGCATGCAAAATGATAGACAAAGATGATGTGAAATCACACTCATCAGTCTTCCTCAATCATCACATCATCATCGTCCTCTCCTCCAACAAGAACAATGGGTGCAGGCAGTTATGGTACTGGAGAGGCAGGTGCTGATCCCAATGCAAAATGAAGTGGCGGAGGATGATGATAAGTATTTCCTGTCTCCACCAGAGTCCTCAAGAGAAGCCATATAGGGGGTAATGACACTTCAACTGTTTTAAGGTTGTGAGTACAAGATGTCGTCCCTACTTCTATTCCCTTTGTAGTGAGTAAAGGCCCGATATATACTGCGCTTCGGGCCCTCGGGTTTATGACCCAAGCGCCACCGTCATCTCTATGCTCAAAAGCCAGCCCCATGTACCCCGAGTGGGTCAGATGGTTCATCGGGTCCATCTATAGATGTATAAAAAAAAAACCAGAAAAGAGAACCAAACAGAAAAATAGTGCAAAGGTGAGATACCAATATATGAGTTTATCATAGCAGTCATATACACGACTCATAAAACAACAGCATATGACCAAAACCAAAACATAACATAATCTCATAATTATTTCCATAGGGATTCATTCCCGACAACCATATGCATTTTTGTAAAACATTTCATGTCACTTCAATACTCACTATCTATTTCATAATTCTCTGGAGATCCTAACTTCCCTTCGTCGAGCATGATAGGCCGCGATAATGCCTATAACACAATTGTTTCGTGTTGGGTCGGCCTCTCAATTTAGGTCTGATCCCCAATTGTTCTAGGGTATCGCGTCTTACCTAAATAATATTGAATTGTTCCTGAATGAGTACATTACGTGCTGGGTAACCGATTTCCACGGCCCGAGGTTGCAAAAGCCCAAGCCTTCCACGAGCCCGAATGTCCCTAATAGACCCAAAGACTAAAGAATATATCTCTGGTCCGTAACTATCCAATTTGTCAGTTCACCATTTGTGAAACTGTAGCTCGATACACAATGGCACGTCTGCCACAACAGTACATTGGCCAGACTATGCATGCAAAACAATGGTTTTTCGTTTCTATTTTTCTTTCTCGCTTCGTTCTTTCCCCATCGAGGCTTAAAACTCCCAACTACTTTTTATTCAGGTATTAAATACGTTTTAATACCAACTTAAGATCTTAAAATCTCTTTCTCAATTAAACACTAGCCCGAAGTCTCGGTAATCTAGGTTCTTCTCAGTAGGAACACTAGTCTGGCTTCTAGGCAATCCGAATCCAACCCGATATCTTGGCAATCCAGATCCAGTCCGAATATCTTAGCATCGGAAATCTAGGTCCTTTAATTTCCTCAAAACTCAAAACAAGAACTCTAGCCCGTCATTTCGGTAATCTAGGTCCTTTCCACTTTCACTTATTTTCACTTGGTTTTCTTTTTCGTTCAGTGAAAACTAAATCAAAAACAAAATATCAATGTCTTCTCAGTTTTTTTCCATAAATACTCTTTTTCGTTCTCGCCCTTTAGCCGTCGTCTCCACAAAGCTTCTGCAAGATCCACGGCTGCCGTGCCTCAAGCAATCTGTCCATGGAGTTTTCTGGCCTTGGAGTCGCCCCAATCTTCTCCCTCTCACACAGTGCCCTCTCAAAGGAAAACCTTTGCCCAAGCTCTTAATAACGCATGTGATTTCCCATATAGCCAACTTCCTCGCCCCCGGCTAAAGGGCGAGACTGTTTCCATAAAAATCCCGGAGGAGGAGTACAAAGCCGGTTTAGAAAGTTGCAAAAACCATCTCCATGGTCGACTGATCCTTTCTAAAGGCGAGCATCCAATCAAGGTGAATGATCTGAGAGCCAAGTTATCGGCCCTGTGGAAACCTTTGAATCAGTGGGCCATGATCTCCCTTGGAAAAGGCTTCTATGAATTCTCTTTCGATTCTGCAGAGGATCTCAGAAGTGTTTGGGCGATCGGTCAATGGAATCTCAGTCCAGGGATCCTGCAGTTGTCCTCTTGGTCCCCAGATTTGAACTCGTACAATCAAAAGCAATCTTCTGCACAGTGTTGGGTCCGCATCTTCAGTCTGCCTCAAGAATTTTGGAGACCAAAGATAATTTTTGCCATTACGGGTGGTTTGGGAATTCCGATCAGCCTCGACGAAGCCACAAGCAAGAAGACATTCGGCCATTTTGCGAGATTACTCTTTGATATCGATCTAAAGGCTAAACTGCACAGCCAAATCATCGTGGAGAGGGAAGAACACGATTTTGTTGTCAATATAGAGTATGAAAGGCTCCCTGCTTTATGCACTTACTGCCAAAACATTGGACATTCTCTCGCAAACTACAAAAGAATGAATGGCAGTAATGCAGGGATGAATTCTGATCGCCCAGCAGTGAGGAATTCACGCAAGACTTATGTGCCCAAACAGACGGTACATAACACTGCTATTAATAATTCCCAGAATCAGCCCCATGGAAATAATGGAGTGTCTTCTCCCTTGGATCCAGAAGGTGTTCACAATCCGGTTGCTCTGGCTAATAACGTTGTGTCTGTATCTGCAGAAATTCTGGATCCCCAACCAGCAGTCCATGGTAATCCGGTTGCTCTGGCTAATAACATTGAATCTGTTTCTGCAGAATTTCTGGATCCCCAACCAGCAGTTCATGGGGTTGATAAGGAGGCGGTTCCTCTCTTCGGTTCTGCTGTGAACCCTCTCGCTGGCTTTGTTTCACCGCCTGATCCAAATCTGGTCCAGCAGCCAGTAGCCTTTGTGGAATTTATCTCTGATCAGCAACTATAAACAATTCAGCAAGGCAATTTTGATTCTCCAAATGGTGCAGTAAATTCTGTTTCAGCCTCTGGAGTTGGTATTATGGTAGAAGACTCTCTCCAATCTTCGGACACCAGAAGCAATTCTGTGATTAGAAATTCTGCTCTTGCTATGTTACAGGTTAACGACTTGCAGACTCCTATTGTAACTGTTAACCAGATCTCAAATCCGAATGTGGCTCAGGACATGAGGATTGTTGGCAGATTATGGAGTGATCAAATGGAGGATGAGGAACTTGAGGTTAACCCTCTAAACTCAGTGCCGGTTCATGATGATACCCGTGCGGTTAAATATCTGGCAGACAATCAGCATTCCACTCCTGGTTTCACAGTGGTCCTGAGTAAATCTCAAAAGAAGAAACTCAAGAAGAAGGCTAACCAGAATCTGAAGCAGGAGAATCTCAAAGCTCGTAAGAGGGATGGTCCTCAAAACTTTGCCTAATGAAGGTTCTATATTGGAACGCTAGAGGTGTTGCCAACCTAGACACTAGGTTAGTTCTCAAAAGGTTGTTTCTTGTGCATAAACCGGAATTTCTTTTTCTTGCTGAACCGTGGATCAAGATTGATCAATTTCCTAGGAGATTTTTCAGTAGCTTGCATCTTAAAGTTTTCTCTATAAATGATAGAGGTACTTTGGCACCAAATCTCTGGTGCATTTGCCAGGAAAACATTTTTCCGAATGTTATTAGTAGCTCTACTCAACATGTCTCTTTTTCAATCAATTGGGAGAATCGCTTGCTATATTGTTCTGCTATTTATGCTGCCACTAACTATATCTCTCGTAGAAATTTGTGGAAGGAGCTAAATCTGATGCAGGACAATTACCCGGGCCCTTGGTGCTTCATTGGTGACTTCAATGCCACCTTAGGGAATCATGAGCATAGAGGCAGATGTCCTTCTCCTCAAATTTCATGCAACAACTTCAAAGCTTGGTCTGATGCTCATAGCCTTGCTCATCTGCCAACAAGAGGCTCCTTTTACACTTGGTCCAATGGTAGAAGGGGAAACAACCTCACAGAAAAACGGTTGGATAGAGTGGTTTGCAATGATCCTTGGTTGGACTCTTGGTCCAGTGTGTCTTGCTGCACTTTAACTAGAAGCAAATCTGATCATTTTCCTATCCTTTTATCTCTGGAAGCAGCATCCAGCTCTCACAGCTCCTCGTTCAAATTCCTCAGAATGTGGGCTCAGCATCAGGATTGTCATGGTATTGTGGCGGACGCTTGGAAGTTACAAGTGGCTGGCTGCCCAATGTACGTCCTTTCCGAAAAACTAAAACACCTAAAACATAAGTTGAAGGCTTGGAACAGAGATGAGTTTGGTAATGTTCATGACAGGGTTAGTAAGGCTCAGCAAGCAGTGGACATAATTCAAGAACATATTTTTGTGCTTGGCTTTTCAGATGACAGATCTGAGCAGGAAAAAGCTGCCCAATTGGAATTAAGTCTTGCTCTTTCGTTCTAGGAGGATTTTTGGAGAGAAAAATTCAGAATAGATTGGCACTCCAATGGCGACAGAAACACGTCCTTCTTCCATAAGGTAACTAAATTCAGAAATGCGACCAAGAGAATGTCCTTGTTGAAAAAGGATGGTTTGATTCTGGATAGAACAACTGATATAGAATCGCACGTCTGCGAGTATTACACTTCTCTATTTGCCTCTAAGAACAACTGCAGTGATAATGGTTTGATTGAGCAAGTCATCTCTCCTGAAGTGATCCTAGAGGACAACATTATGCTAACCAATCTGCCCTCTCTGGAGGAAGTCAAAAATGCAGTTTTCTCCATGAATGTTAATGGTGCCCCTGGTCCAGATGGATTTGGTGCCTTTTTCTACCAGAGATACTAGGACGTGGTTGGCCACGATGTTTTTTTGTGTAGTTCTTCAGTTCTTCCAGCAGGGTTGGATACTGCCTAACTTCAATTCTAATGTGGTGGTCCTAATTCCTAAGTCTCCGGAGGCTGTGTCAATTGATCAGTACAGACCCATATCCCTGGCCAATTTTAAATTCAAAATAATTACAAAGGTCATGGCTGATAGGTTAGATTTGGTGGCTCCTAAGATTATCTCGGAGAACCAAAGGGGCTTCATCAAAGATAGACATATCCATGACTGCATTGGGGTTGCCTCCGAAGCTATTAATCTTCTGCACAAATGCTCCTTTGGAGGTAACATTGCTCTTAAAATTGATATCAAAAAGGCCCTTGACTCTTTAGATTGGAATTTTTTGCTGAAGGTTCTTCACCAGTTTGCCTTTGCTCCTATCTTCTATAATTGGGTGAAAACTGTCTTGCTCTCTGCAAAGCTGTCAATTTCAGTCAATGGTAATTCAGTCGGCTACTTCTCTTGTAAGAGGGGAGTTAGACAAGGAGATCCTCTGTCCCCCCTCCTTTTCTGTATGGCCGAGGAAGTGCTTAGCAGAGCTATCTCTCATCTTGTTCAACAAGGGGAGCTGCTGCCTATGGCGAGTCCAAGAGGTTACCAAGTCCCTTATCATGTGTTGTATGCTGATGACATCCTCATCTTTTGCAGGGGAACCAAGAGAAACATGGAGAGTTTAATGTCCTTGTTTACAAGATACGGTGAGGCCTCATGCCAATTGATTAGCTTGGACAAGTCTAGAGTCTACCCAGGGAACATTCCATCTAGAAGATTGACTGAGATCATTAATGCCATTGGTTTCAAACTGGGACATCTCCCTTTTATTTATCTGGGTGTGCCTTTGTTCAGAGGCAAACCGAAGAAGGTTCATCTCCTGCATATTGCAGACAAGATCAAGATCAAGATCAAGTTGGCTAATTGGAAAGGTGCAATGCTCTCTGTTATGGGAACGGTTCAGCTGGTCAAGTCTACAATTCAGGGTATGTTACTCTACTCCTTCCAGATCTATGCTTGGCTTGCTTCCTTGGTAAAACTGCTAGACAACTGGATTAGAAACTTCATTTGGTCGGGTAACATCGACTCTCGGAAGATAGTCACGGTTGCCTGGAACACACCGTGCGCCCCTTTTAATGAGGGAGGCCTTGGATTGAGATCTCTTATCTCTATTAATAAAGCAGCCTTGCTAAAGAGAAGCTGGGAGCTAGTTTCTTCGGATAAGCAGTGGGCGTGCCTCCTTCGTGCCAGGGTCTTTTTGAATAAAACCCCTATTCAGCACCACATAAACTCTTCCATTTGGGCAGGGATGAAAAATCAGGTCACTACTGTCCTTGCTAATAGTAGATGGAATGTTGGAAATGGCTCTAGTATCAATTTATGGACTGATTGTTGGCTGTCCAAACCTATTGTTGATCTTCTGGATATCCCTGAGAGTATGCACCATTTATTACAATCCAAAGTAGAGGATTTCATTGCTCATGGTAAATGGAATGTCCCCCAAGCCATTTTGGAGCGCAATCAGATTCTGGCCTCTGAACTCAGCCGTATCAGCATCCTTATCTCTCCTATGAAAGACTCACTGTACTGGATTGCTTCTAATTCTGGTGAGTTATCCTCGAAAGATGCTTATACCTTTATGTTTCTGGCCAAGTCAACTCTATCCTGGTGTAAGCTAATTTGGTCCAAATCCATACCTCCGTCCAAATCCGTCCTCATCTAGCGCCTCTTTCATAACAAGGTCCCAACTGAGGATAAGCTCTGGTCTAGAGGTTGTCATGTGGTTTCCATTTGCAGCTTGTGTGGTCAGGCCTATGAAACATCAGAACATCTTTTTTTTGGCTGCAGCTTTGCTCAACGGTTCTGGTGCTGGCTTAGCTCTGTTCTGAACATGGCTATTGATACCACCTCAATCCAATCAGTCCTTTCAATTTACAACAGAAATTTGAGCTCTCAAATCAGAGACATCATTGCCTCAGCCATCGCAAACGTTGTTGGGGGTATTTGGTTCTGTAGAAACCAACTTAAATTTGAAGGGAAGGTTATTTCTTTCGAGGCCTCTCTGAATTTGGTCCGGGCTAACGTAGCTTTGTCTGGAAATTCCTCTACAGGTTCCATGTCATCTGCAATTGAGGAATTCAATATCCTAAAGCACTTCCAGGTTATTGGAAAGGCCAATTCAGCTCCTTTGGTTAAAGAGGTCTTTTGGTTTCCTCCTAAAACGGGTTGGTTTAAGGTTAATAGTGACGGAGCAGCCAGAGGTTCTCCAGGAAGGGCTGCTTGTGGTGGCCTTTTCAGGGACAGCAGCTCAGCTATTCTGGGATGTTTCTCCTATCATATTGGTATCTCTGATGCATTTTCTGCTGAAATCATGGGCGCTATTCTCTCCATTGAGCTGGCTCATAAGAAGGGTTGGCGCAAGCTTTGGCTGGAGTGCGACTCAAAGTTGGTTGTTGAAGCTTTCTCCAACCCCAAGTTGGTCCCCTGGCAGCTTAGAAATAGATGGATGAATTGCCTAAGTTTAACTAAGGAAATGCACTATGGTTGTTCCCACATTCTTAGAGAGGGCAATTCCTGCGCTGACAAATTAGCCAACTTTGGTATTTTCTCCCAAGGGTTAGTTTGGTGGGATTTAGCTCCTAGTTTTATATTGCAAGATTTCTTCCGTGATAGGAATGGTCTCCGTAGCTATAGGTTCAGATAACTATGTTTCTTTCATGGGTTTTGGTCCAGTCCCCCCATGCTTTGTATTGGTTTCTTCTTCTTTTAATAAATTCATGGTGTGCTGCAAGTGATTGGTGGTTCTTGGGGTGCCAACCTAATTGGGATGCCAAGTTTCCACAGTGATGCCGTTGCATACCATTTTGTTTTAAAAAAAAACTTGGAAGACTACTAAAATCCTTTTCTCAACTTTAAAACTAACTACAAAACTCTTACAAATCGATTTATCAAAGAGGCATTTTTTTTCTAAATCTTTCCATTTTTGAAACAACTTTTATAAAACCTATAATAAAATCTTTGTTTCCAAAAGACTTTTCCTTTCAAAAAAATTCTTTTAAATATTTTTCATAAGCGTTGATGTTTTCCATTTTCTTTCTTTCCTAACTTTGTCCTATCTCCACACTTTCATCATTAGAAATTTCTTATCACTTTCCAAAGAAACAAAACACCACATTTTCTATCTTTATGAGTTAAAGTACTTTAATGTCTTAATCTTTATTAACGAGCAATGACCAGTGTCATGCCCTCAGCCAATCACAATCAAGCAATAAAACACATAATCCAATAACAACATAGTCATGTTCAAAAATTCCAAGTAACATCAACACATATTAAACCAAACATAAAACCAATCATACAAACAGGGTACATGACTAGCAAAACTCCTCAGGCAAACTCCCTTTACCTCAGAGTGTGAAATCTTGTCCTGAAATTGATTGTCCAAGCTTCATTTTCCTCCACTCAAAACCAAACAACAAACAATTCCACAAATCCTTCACAAAACAACATAAAACAAGTTAAATTTTGAAAAAAAATTCCTACTTGAAGTTGACATAGGTGTTAAGATCACATCTTTAGACATCTCTGATTTTGATGAATCCAAACAAAGAATGATTTTAAGTGAACCATGTGTAGTTTACTAATATGTTTATTAAGCGTGTAGATCGGTATACAAGAGTCTCATGACAAAGAAACAAAGTCTTAATGATGCGTGTGTAGTGTGATGCGTCTGAAAAATGACTCGATCACTAACAAATTCTGATCAATTGACAGAAAGTTCCTCGTTTCAACAATATTCAAACACGACGAATATTCTGAGAATATTTCTAATAAAGAAATTCAATATCAGAAAGCTCAAAGCACCATTCCGCACCTGAAGAATCTATTTGTTGCAAAAAAAAAAAAGAACTTTACTTGAACTTAGACCCGCTTAGCACAAATAAGGAAAGTCGCGCTGCCCAAGTCTGAAAAGCAATAAGCGCTGCTCTGAATCAAACTGCACTCTGATAAAGCTATGCTAACCTATACGATCAATTTGTCTTGAAGCTTGCCAACGATCATAAACATTAAATGCAAGACCAGATGGACTCTGTTGGCATTTATTGACGAAGAACAAGAGAATACTCAGTTGAAGAACTCTCCTCAACGGACCTATCTCTTTTGAGTATAAATGGAAGACTTTGAAGATCATTGAAGACACACACCTGAACTCATTAACTTAAGCATTCAATACTATCAAAGCTCTCTCTCAAGTTCTTCATTAGAAAACTTCTCTGCTCAAATCATTTGTATTTATTGAGAAGTCTTTATTGCAATCTCACCTACCTTAAATACTTATTCACTCTGTGAGTGTTACTCGGTAGATCTGCAAAGTTCTAATCCGTGAAGATGCTGCTTTATTCAAACTCTTACTGGTGGTAGAGCTTGTAGAGGCTTGAAGAAAGAATACTTGCACTAGTGCAAGAAGTGCTTTGTACGTCAGTAAAAACTGATTTTGGACGTCTGAATAATCCTGACGTTATTGGAGAAGTCGTTAAAAGTGTAACTTTTTACGTCAGTTCAAAACTGACGTTAAAAGTAGACTTTTAACGTCAGTTTGTTACATAACTGAATTTAAAAGCCATTTTAAAAAAATATAACTTTTAACGTCAGTTGTTTCATTCAACTGACGTTAAAAGCTTAACTTTTAACGTCAGTTTTTTATTACAACTGACGTTAAAATCCATTTTTTTTAAAATTACTTTTAACGTCAGTTGTACTAAACAACTGATGTTAAGGGCTTTTTTGTTTTTTAATTTAAATTCTGTTACAATATATCCCTTCCCCCAGCTATCCCTGCATTCAGTAAACAGTCCAGTCTAGTAAACAGTCTAGAAACAGTCCAATATTTCACGTAAATTTCATTAATAAAATAAAATTATATATACAAAGGAACAAATGGGGGGATAAAAAATATACTAATTACTACACACCTACATATAAGTTTATATACTAATTACTAACTACACATCTTCTATATACTCCTGAGGTATACTTGCGGGCAATCCTTTCTCTTTAGCATACTTGAAGAAAAATTCTGTAAACCGCATCCTCAAGTCTTTGAATGCTTTTTTGTCAAGAGGAGATTGGTTGCTGTTAAAAGCCTGCACACGTTCAAATAAATCACGGTAACATTAATTAACACAATGAAAATGAAAACTATAATATATAATTAAATAAGTTGTTTAATTAAGTATTATTACATTCTTCCATCCTTCCGTAATAGATGCGGAGACTATGTTCAGCATATGTTGCATCACATAATATCCACATGACCAACCGTCTAGCATATCGAGACTACGAAAGAAATGAAATTTAATGTCAGTTAAATAAACATAGATATTTGGAATTAATAATTATTAATTCTAATATTATATACTATTTAACAAACTACAAACCTTGAGGATAATCCAATCAGGATTTCCTTTAGACTTAAGAGTCCTACTCCTCCCGTTGGCAAAGCTCAAACTACAAGTCCTGAGCGCACTATCATAAACAGAATAATCATGTCAATTAACCAATTCATCATGTGTCGCATAAAATTAAAGTAAATTTTAAAACTTAAATTAAATAGAAGATTAATTACTAGCCTATTGATAGGTTCCACTACCTCCCGTGGCGGGTTCTGGTGGAGAGAGCATAGGAAGATGACAGTATGCCTGGTAGGATGATTACGAGCAACTGCCAATGCCTGTTCATTATGTACGGTGCTAGATATAGCTCCTTACGATCATCACCTCCCAGTAATCTCGTTAAGTACGTTGTGACTTCTTTGTGATTGTCAAAGAATTCAGACTGAAGGGATTATGGCTCTAAGAAGCCGAATAGGTTGTCACCCCTCTCGAGTTGAAGTCGATGGAGATACCTACGATATGAATACAGTAAATCATAAAATTCAAATAAAATATATAAATTGAATTAATTATAAAATTATAAAGCATACTTATGTCGACCAATGACTCACAATCGCGGTGGATAGTTGCTAGCCATCATTGCAAAGATACCCAATATCGTCACTACTGAATATAAATCCAAGGTCATGATCATGAAATGGGCGTGCCAGCCAACCATCATGCTCCAACTCCCATTGAAAAATCACAGGCGCATGATCCTTGCCAATCCAGAACAACCGAGTCATGAGAGACATCATACCCGCCTTTGCCTTCAATATTAAATAAATCAAGTATAAAAGTTGTTGATAATTAAAAAAAATACATAAGTAATTAATTGACAAATTTGGACATTAATAATGAATATATACCTTCGTGCCAACTCGAGCTCCCGCTGCGCCAGCTCAAACTCCCGCCGTTTCGTTTCACACTCAAGCTCACGGCGTCGAACCTCCAACTCCCGCTCCCTCTCTGCCAACTCATCCACCTCCATATGTGTCCTATTATAGCTCTCTTTTGTGCTCACATGTGATGGGTTGGCAGCTCCCGCAGTGTCCTGGGAACCCACGGAGGCAAGCTCCCTAACAAGCACCTGCTTGAAATCTGGGTTGGATAAGAAGCTGCTCATTAGCTGGTCTGTAACGGCCGGGTCGGAAAGGAGCTTTTGAGCTCAACGAGATTTCTTTAATTCCAAAGTAAACTAGATAAAGTATTTGTCCTAGTAGCTGCACAAAATTAGTGAGAAATCAACGTTTAGTTTGAACTAAAAAAATATTTCCATGTTTCTCTTAACACTGACTGCAACAAACTATAGAATGAAATGAATGTGTTAGGCTCAACTGAGTTAGTAGATGGGGGTTACTTAGATGAGTGGTTAGTTAGTTGAGTTAGATAGTTTAATAGAAGAAATAGTAGATGAGAGGGTCATTCATAGAGGGACGAAGCCTCTTGCAATAACTATTGACATTTACTTCATAAGCACATTCATAGAGGGACAAAGCCTCTTGCAATAACTAGCATTAGTGTAAACAATGACAAGCACAATGAAGCATGAGGAGATTATCTCAATGTAAGCTTGTGCTAAAACCTAAAATATGGATAAATTAAACAAGATGAGTCTATCTCATCAATAGATGGTAGAAACATATTTGTAGAAACCATAGAAAAACCACTCATAAAGGAGAGAATGGAAAGCAAACAAACATAAAGCAAACAAACAGAAAGCAAAGAATTGGGTTAGGGCATTACGGCTTCATAGAAAGGAGCTCGTTGTTCGAATGGGAGATAAAGTTGTGACAGAGGCTCTCGTGTGGTGGTGGGGAGAGGAGCTTGCATGGTGGCCACCGTTCAAAGTGGTTGATGATAGTGAGGGAAACAGAGACAGTTAGGGCGCACGAGAAAGAGTGTAAAGTTGATATATATATATATATATATATATATAGAGAGAGAGAGAGAGAGAGAGAGTATGTACCTTGCGGTGGTGGTGGAGAGGAGCTCGCGATGGTGCGGGTGGAGAGGAGCCCGTGGTGGTGGTGGTAGTGATCGCTAAGAGATGAAGGGTTAGGGCAGAGAGGTGATCAGAAGCAGAAAGAGTTAAAGTGATAAAGAAGCTAAGGAAGGCACGCGGGTAACATAAAGTTTCCTAAAATTGGATATCACTTTTACGTCAGTTGTTTAAACAACTGACATTAAAGATTAACTTTTACGTCAGTTGTTTAAACAACTGACGTTAAAAGTGATGCGTGACACTTTTAACGCCAGTTGTTTAAACAACTGACGTTAAAAGTGATTTAACTGACTCTGTTAATTACAGTTCTGCCACCGCCTCCTTTTTAACGTCTATGTTTTGGTTAACTAACGTTACTCTTGCCCGTTTATTACATATTTTGCACTAGTGTTGTTTGAGCCTGGAGAGGTTAGGTGTGCAAACAATACTTGTTAGTTGAGCCTGCGGAGGCTAGGTGTGAAAATAATACCTTTTGTAACCTGATCAGTTATAGTGCAAATACTTGGTGAAGCCTAGGACTAGACGTAGCCCAAGGTTTGGGGTGAACCAGTATAAATCTGTCTCTCCTTTTCTTAGCTTAATATTTTCAGTTCACTTTAATTTAACTGTGCTAACTGGGTTGAAAAGTAAATTTCCTTTTTATAAGACGCATCCTTGTGTCTTATAGGTTAAACTGGAACGTTTTGAGAAAAGTATTTAAAACACAATTCAGCCCCCCTTCTAGTGTTTTATATCTGTTCATTTCAGTTGGTACCAAAGCTTAACCTCTAGGTTGAGCACTTAACAGTGTTGAGGAAAGATCCTGTTGAACATACATCATGGCAGCCGGAGCTAGCACAAGCGGAAGCTACACTAGATAAGGAGCATCTATGGCGAGACCGCCCTACTTTGATGGAGAAAACTACATCTATTGGAAAGAAAGATTTCAATGGTTCATTATGTCAACAAATTCTGATTTATGGGATATTATCACTGATGGTCCCTACATTCCAAAGAATGATGATAGCACTGACAAACCCAAAGCTCAGTGGATAGCAGCAGAAAAGACTAAGTGGGAGCTAAATCATAAAGCAAGGTATTCCTTGATGTGTGCTCTCAGTCAGGAAGAATTTGAAAAGGTCCATACATGTGGATCTACTAAAGAAATCCGGGATACTCTAGAAGTTACTCATGAAGGAACAATAAAAGTGAAAGAAACAAAGATAAACATGCTTGTACGAAAGTATGAGTTATTTATCATGGAAGAAGGAGAAAGCATTGCTCAAATGATAGGAAGATTTCAGACTATCACAAATAATCTGAAGTCACTGGGAAAAATCTATACCAATACTAAGAAAGTTGGCAAAATTCTAAGAAGTCTACCCAAACAGTGGAGACCTCTGGTTACAGCAATAACTCAAGCCAAATATCTCACGACTTTTCAAATGAGTGATCTTCTTGGAACTTTACAAGTTCATGAGCAGGAGCTGATTGAAGACAGCTTAAATAATAAAGGAAAAACCATTACCCTCAAGGCAGAAAAAGAATCTTCAAAAGCTCTAAAGGTTGAAGAATCAGATCAAGAGTCAAACGCCTCTGAAGAAGACTCTGACGGTGATGATGAAATGCCACTACTGACCAGAAAAATGAGAAAATTATGGAAGAAGAAGAATTTCAGGAACGATAGACCTTTCAAGAAGTTCAACAATGAAAATTCCTTCAAAGATAACAATAGTTCTAACAAAAGCTCTATTGTATGCTATGAATGCAAGAAGCCAGGACACTTCAAATCTGAATGTCCTCACCTGTAAAAGCAACCCTTCAAAAAATTCTATAAAAAGAAAAAGAAAGGGATGATGGCTACTTGGGAAGATCTTGATGGCAGCTCATCTGTTGATGATGAAGGTGAAGAAGAAAATCTATGCCTCATGGTAGATGCCGACTCAGACTCTGAGGTAATTTCTGATTTTAAGAATTTGCAAGATGCATATGATGAATTGATTGAAGAATCTAACTGCTAAACTAAGGCTTTTAGAACACTTAAGAGGTAATATGTGAAACTCCTAAAAGAGCATGGACATAAGACTCAAGAGTGTGACAAACTGTCTCAGGAAAACAGTAAGCTTAAAGCTGAAAGGCTTAAGGCTAAGATCACAATTGAGACGCCACAATCTGAAGAAGTTGACAAACTTCAACAGAAGGTTGAAGAGCTCACCTCTGATCTTGCTCGTTTTGTCAATGGAAGAGATAACCCGACTAAGTTGTTAGCAAGTCAGAGACCCTCTCTGTAACAGCATGTTTTTAAACTAAAACATATTAAGTGTTTTAATAACCTTATTGATCCTTTGTAAACAATCAATTTTTAAGTTTCTTCTTTGTTTTGACCCAATAACCGATTATTTGACCACCATAATCAATTACAACGATTTTGGACTGAGTTCCTGAAGTTCAGAATCATCATAATTGATTATATGTAACCGATAATCGATTATGAGTTGTTTGGAACTGAAAAACCTGAAAACAGAACCTTCATAGTCGATTATGAGGTGTATCATAATCGATTATGAGATGTGTAATCGATTATATATCGTTAGATAATCTATTATCTACTGGAAAATCTATATATAGCCCCTCTTGACCGACCCCAAACATAAAAAATTGATGTTCTAAGGCAAAAACCTCATATTTTTTTGGAGAAAACCTCAACGTTAATCACTCTAAACCTCACTATCATTAAAGCTTGGCCATCTACATCAATCACATACTTTCATCTTCTTCTTCCATCTTCAACTTAGTTCAAGAATTCCATTGAAGAGCTTGCAAAGGAATCATCAACTTTTCTTCATCTTCTCTACTAGCTTGAGGTAACTTGATCATGTTCTTCCTTTTGAGTTCATCTATTTCTTTTCATGTTCATTTTGTTGGAAATCTATTTTATATCTCCCATGAACATGAATCATAAGTTCTTATATTAGAAAAGTCCATGAAACTTGATTCTTTATCTCATCTTCATAAGACTCTATCATGTTATATTGAAGAGTATGGATGAAAATAAAAACCCAAACCCCATAAAACCCTTTTGGCCGAAAATGACACGAGAAACGTGTTTGGTGTTTTTGCTTCTTTTGTGAAATCAAATACTTGATTTATGCTCTCTAAGGCCTATACTACTTAAATCCAATAGTTTGAATCAAAAGGAATTTTCTAGCCTATTTTCCTACTTAAGGCCGAAAACTCTATTCAAAAGGAGCTGGATTATTTTGTTCATATTATGACAATTTATCTAAGCTAGCTATGACACTAGGAACTAGTATCCAAAAGCTTGGAATGAGAAAATAACCATAACCCACTTTTGATTTTGTTTGGCCGAATCTAGCCTATTAGGATTAAGGGTGAATTTGTTGATTAATTTGTTAATTAATTTGTTGTTGTGTTGTTGGTTGAAGGTGAAATTGGTAAATTGAGGTGTGATAACAAGCCGCTTCGAATTGGGGATTTCAGTGTTAACTCAGGTGGGGGAAAGAATCATTCTACCGTCGGAATCAATAAGTAGTATATTCTATAATAATTGTGTAGGGCGACCTAAACCCTAATAGTAATTGAGTAATCGACAAGACCAAAATCACATTGGAAACCTTTTCTGTACAACCAATGGTGATTCGGGGATTGTAGGTTTATCGACATTAGGTTGATTTTAAGTATTTGATGATGTCTGAGTTTATGTTGTTGAATTTACTATGATACTCTGGTTGAGGTATTCCATTGCATGCGACGTATTATTTTTGGTGTTTGAATATTTTCCTAATATTGTGTTATGCATGATCTGCCTGGTTTTAATATGGTGCTTAGTTGATTCTTCCGCGAAGATATGTATAGTTCGGGTGTTGTTGGTTTGGGTGTGAGAATAATGGTGACTTAGAGGTGCCTAACTTAAATGATTTATTTTAAAGAGGAGGTGTGACATAGAACAAGTGTTGAGGTTCTGATGGAAGGTTAAGGCACTAGGATGTTGTTAATGTGGGTTGGTGATATTCATGTGTTTGCATTGTTGTTCACAACCGTGTGAGTGGAACACATGAGGTCAGGATATCCTATTTTGGATATCGGATATTGCGAGTGAGTGACCAACGGATGTTGATGCCGAGATAGACTGCTATAATACTCTTTTAGTCCTTAATGCGTTGTTCTGATTATCCTATCGAGGATAGAGACACTATGTATTTTGTGCTTACGTGTTGTTTCCAATGGAGGAAATAGTGGTGCACTGAGTTAATAAATATTTTGTGCTTATGTGCTATTTCCAATGGGGGATTGGTGATGCACAGTGTGCTAAATGCTTTATTCCCTATGAGAGATAAGGGAATAGGGGCGCACGTAGTTCTTGACCTCAGACCGTTATGGACTACTGACTAACGTGACACGAGTAGAGATTGCCACGTCGTCATAAAGGTTTAGATTGCATGAGTTGAGAGTGTAACATCCCAGTTTTTCACATATAAGTTTAATTATTTTATTGAAGTAATTAATCATCCAGATGCTTGTTTTTGATTATTTTTATGTGGTTTAGTAGAGTAATTTTATTTACTCATTCAATTTATTTTATTGGGTGCGTTACTACCGTGTTTATACACTTGCAGGACAACAATATTTCACTATTATTGTTTGTTTAGAAAAATATTTAAAATAATATGATTCAAAGGAATTTATTTTCAGATGTTATTCTATTTAATTTTAGGTTGGAAAATAAATAAGTTTAGTGTTAACTGTAGATTAATTTTGGATCACCGATTTTCTTGATTGATCAGTTCAACCATCAATCTTTACTCTAATTTGAATTTTGAATGTATATATTTGTCACTCATTGTTTTTAGATCTAATGGTTAAATATTATTTTCTCTTTCTAAAATCAATTTCAACCACCTATTTTACCTACCACTAACTAAAAAGAAAAAGAAAACAAAGAAAATAAAACTCTCTCTCCTAGTTCTTTCTTTTTAACGACAGCCACCCACTCTTTCTTCTTCCTTTTTTTCTCTCTTCTTCTTCCTTCACGTATCTCTTCTCCTCACCTTGCTCCTCCACAAAAATCGGTGCCACCCTCCAGTTATAGTCGCCATCGGACCGCACCCGGAGTGAAGACAGTCGCGCGACCCACCTCCTTTCCCCACGGGTATGGTTCGTCCCACACGTGTTGTCCGTCTTGTTCCTTCGTTTAACACCGTCATCCGCCACGAGCTCCATTGCCGGACCCACACCGCGGGAGTCCGACCATCGTGCAGTCTAGAGGAGATAGCCACGCACCGCACACATCGCCATACTGGTATGTTTGGTTGGTTCTTGGCCGCTGCCACCACGAGGAAACGGAGCTCCGCCGTGCCGGACTACCTTCAGCCACCATGGCATCTTCTATTCCTTCACCTTGGGTAAGTGAAACCTCATCTTTTGCTCATTCAAAAATCTCCAAATTTATTTTGAAACCCTAACCCTAGCTTTTGATTTCAGTTTTAATTTATGAAATTAACTATGTTTCTATGTAATTGGGACTGTTAATTGATGTTCTGAAAAACTGATTTCGCATTTGTAATGCCAAATCCATTTTCCCCAATTTTGATGAAGAATTGTAATTTTGCCTAAATCTGATTTCTGTAGAAAGTGAGCCTATTTGTAAAATTAAGTGTTTAAATCAACTTAGAGTGAGTAGTTGATTGTAGGTACCTATTTGTCTGGTTTGTCTGATTGTTGAAAATGTTTTTACTCCCTCTCTGGAATGTTAAAGTGGTTGTGTTTGCTTGGGGAAGCATGTTGTACCTCTTCGGGAGCTGACATGAGCATGTTACAGGGTGTTAGAGGAAACTGGAATGTCGTCGGGTAGCTAGCTGGGGTTTGGCTTTGTGCAGGTTCGCTTAAAAGGAAGCTGACTATTGAAAAATAAAGTAAATAATCACCTCTTGTCTCTACAAGAGGTAAGGGGGGAGTGAACCGCATCACACCATATTGGTGGATGTGAAGATGACTTTAAATTGTCTGGTGTTGGGAATCATATACCAAGGGTTATCCACTATCAATTTATCTCTTTGTATGAGTGTGGTTGTAATAATTGTTTATGGCTTGGTTATGTGCTAGATATAGTTGTGTGCTGAGGAATTGGTTTGTGGTTTGAATTGATGCTCATTAACATGTTGTTTGGTTAGAAAATTAATTTATGGCATGTTGAAAACCATCACTTTGATCATTGGATCAAAGTAAGGATTTTAATACTTAGGTATTACAAATAAATTGATTATCGTGCTTATTTGATATAACATGATATATTGTTGATTATACATAATTGTGAGATTGTTTGGTGAAGTTTAATCTTCACTTTGGTGCTGATTGGCTTTTGGCCAAACGTGAATGGAAATGGGAGTTTAACTCCAATCCTTGAAACTTAAGTGACTTTAACATCCTTAAGTGAGAAAATGAATGTTAAATCCATAAATGTAAAAGGATTAGTTTTGAACAATTATTTTGGAACTTTGATTTTTGATTAAGGTTTTAGAAAGGACTTGAGAAATATTTTAATCGTACGTTATATTTTGAATTTCTCAAATGATGCCTTAGAAATTAAAGAAATGTGTTTTAAAGATCAATGAAAACAAGAAGGAAGTGTTGTTTTCCAAAAATGTTTTTACAGTGTTTAAAACCATATTAAAGAGTTCAATAGATTTCAAAAATGACTTTGATATTTGTTTAGGTCATAAGGAAATAAATCTTGTTTTAAGGGGCATTGCAATTTGAGTTTTAAAGAGTTCAAAATGGTCAAATGGACCAAAAGTGAATAACTCGACCAACACTATTTTTGGGAGATTGAAACTGTTTTTGACACTTAACTAAGTGTGCTAAGATTTCAAAATGAATTATAAACCTTTAGAATCAAAGAGTTTATGGAAAGTAACTTCCCATTTTTTAAACTTAGAAGTTGTCGGTCAAGTTTTAAGACTCCGGAGTGAAATGTTATTCAAGACCTTAATTTGGTATTTTAATACTTTGAAATGAGTATTAGAACCTAGATAATTGATGATTTTGAGTATAGGAAGCTTATCTTGAAATTTTAGGGGGGTTTCGGCCCTAAATCAAGTAAAAAGGGAAAAACTGTCTTTCAATAATTTTTCGGGTTTTGGAATACTATTTTGAAGAATTTGGTATCAATATACCTATGAGACAATATTACTTCCAAAATGATTTGGTTTTAGACAAAGGGTTTTTGATTTTGGATACAAGTGGTTTTGATCTTCAATACTAATATTTCAAGTTAAATGAAAAACCTAAGTCGAGGATGGCTTAGTGAAAATGAAGACTTAATGATTATGACTCGTGGTGGAGCAAGACCTTAGGTCATAAAGTAAGGATGATTCACTTATCCTTAAATCCATAATACTTAATAACAAAGAGTATTTTAAGGTTACTTGCTTGACAGGTAATCCTGTTCGGGAATGGACTTAAAGAAGTATAATGAGTTGGTGTGAACGACCAACCTTAATAATATACTAAATCGTTGAAACGTGGATAGACCAATGAGGGGATCCTAAATCTTGTTCAAGGATTCACGGGTTGGCACTATCTTGCCTCTAGAATGGCTATTGATTCCGTCAAAGGAATCCCAAAGTTTTTTCGGGGGATAAATATGAACGCATATGCCGTTATCTGCATAATCCAAATGAAATTGTAAGTAAGGCCTTTGTGCCTAGGAAGAGGGCTAACATGTTCTGTGCGCGTGTGACCGTGCTAGTGACGATCTTCAATGGTCTTTGGGATAGTCAAGATAGGAAGGCCACAAATGTCCAGTTGGTGATTCTTCTGGTTGTGGTGTTTCATGAAATACACTGACATCTACTACTAGATGCTAGCCGTACCAGGTTATCGAGAATGTTTCAATATCAGTTCTAATTCCACAAGTGGGTGTTATTATTGATTTGCACAAGATGCCTAATATTGGCAGTTGTGATGCATCAAGCTCTAACCACTCCTTTTGAATGTTCTCTTAATCTCTGGAGCTAGGGTCAGGTCTTTTTTGAGGCTGTGTAGGAATGGGACTATGCAGTTTCAATCAGTTACCTCTGTTCTCTTGTCTCTATGAACTAAGTGTCCAGTCATGCTTGATGAGATTATGGTTACCCTGATTTGTGTAATGTTGACTATATGTGCACGTGTTATCTGTTAATTGTATATACTGGATTGTTTGACTGAGAAATATGTTTACCTGGAAATGAATATATACTATGTGGTGTCGTGCTATTTTCATATCTGCCATATGCTGTGATGTTTGGGAATCTCACCTCCTTATTATACATTGCCTAGGTCGTCTGGCTATGTGCCTTCTGTGTTCTTTTGAGAATACTGAGATGTCAAGATGTCGTTTGGCTGATTCATCATAGAGGTTGAGGTTCGAGCTTGCAGACGATATGTTGGAGTTCTAGTGGATGTCTTCCAGCTTTCCGATGGTCCAGGATGATGGTCATTGTGTTTGTTGTCATGCCTAACCCTTCTTTACTTGAGACATGCATGATTGTCGTTGGTCTGTAGGCTATGCCTTTCCTCTTGAAAAGGGAAAGGGCTTAGTCCAAGAGCTACTTTTGTAGTAATTCTAGTATTGTCGTTTGTGACGATGTCGATAATGGACTCCAGTAGAGTTTCCACTAGATCTCGTCAGTTGGGTTTGTTCTTCTCATGATGTACGAGAGAGGATGGTCTTTTATATTTTAGTTTGGCCAGCTTTGGATGTTTGGGAGTTAGTGTTGTCGTTTATGGATCTGCGACTTCAAGTATATTATATGTTAGTAGCTGTGTCTCCATATCTTTAAGTTGGGTCTATATAACACTATGATTTCTGGTTATGAGTCGGGTTGGTTCTATGTAAATGATTTGCAAACTTATAACCTTAATTAGGATTATGAAATATTTTACTGCATATTCACTTGATTCCAAGTATTTATAGTTATGCCTTGAGAAAAAGAAAAAAGATTTGATGTTATAAAATGTTTTATCAGGTGTTCCGACTTCATCCAAACTCCATTTTTCAAAGGGTACATTTCGAAATGTTTTCTTTCAAACTTTGAGAATTCTTACCTTCATCCATTCTATTGATCTTAAAAAAAAAAATTTACCCCATTTTATTGCAGAGAATTTAACTAAACTAATTTTCGGACTTAAAATATCACGTAAAATGTAGCGCCCGAGAATGGTGTTACATTATTGGTATCAGAGCTGGCCGAGTCTTTTGGGCTTGGGGTATAGGTCTGTCGTTGTTTGTGTTGTGTTTTCTCTAATTGTTTTATGTGTTGTTATGTGTTCTTGGTTTCATGGAGGACTAATGTTTAGAAGGATGACGACCTTGGTTATCCTTGTTTGTGTTCCTGTTTTCGTGACGTTGTTCCGAAGGGAGACAACGATGTTTGGTATTCTTTTCATTATTGTTTCTAAGGAGAAATGATAATGGACATAATTTTGATGCCTAGTTTCGCTTTCAGTTTGTCATCCTTAACCTTTGTAAGGATTGACTGTCTTTTTGGTCGAACCGGAGAACAGAATTGTTGCTAAGGAAGTTTTAGGATAATCTTCTGAACGAGTTCTTTTCTTCCATCAGCTATCGCTTGTAAAGCCACTGAGGGAATAGCCGCCTCGTCACTGAACTCAAAAGAGGAGTGACAATGAAACTATTAAAGTCATCGTACCTTTTTCAAAGCTGCATGAGATGATGCAAAAGATATGCAACTAGAAACTGCAACGATAAGGAGATCGTTTGTTTCCAATATGGAAATCCGGATCACATTGTGAAACTTTGCAAGCAGTGACTTTCTAAAAGGATTGGTAGAGTAAGTCAACTCGTGACTACGACATTATGTTGCATGAATTGTGGGAGTGTCACAAAAGAAGTCACCGCATCCTCAGAGTTCTTGCCTATTCTTGATATGGAGAAACGGGGCATACAACAAGTAGGTGTGATCAACCAATGGGAAAATGTACCATAGAGAGTAAGCTTTCGACTATACTGTTTGGTTTGTACACGAAATCGCTTTTGATTCCCTCTAAGTATGTGAGATATTCTGACCACTTATCTCTAATGTTTATTTCTTTGTTGCGATCTTGCCTCGAGTTGATTTGATTTCAACATTTTACCTCCTATTGGTTATGTTTTAGGTAAACTAATCAAGATTTGTATTCTACTGTCATCATTGATATAATGACTTTTTACAATCGTTGGTTAAACAACCCTTGTTGGTTAAATCAGTTTGAATTCTCTATTGTGGTGGAGAACTGATTGTTGTGAACTTGATCATTTGTATTTTTCCGCAAATGAATACAACCTAGGAATGGAGAGACATTCCTTAGATCACATCACATTAGCCTTTACATGAAAAGGTTAGAAATTTCCCTTGTGTATGAAAACTTTGGAAATTCATTTCATCTTTGGTGCCAAGTGTATCAGAGTTACCTCGAGTGAGGGAACTTGCAAAAAAATTTATTGTTGTCTTTTCAAAGACCAAGAAAATTTTCGACTTGAATTCTAGACTCTTGGGAAGAAAGAAAAATATCATTTTCAAATTTGTCTTTCGAAGGAAGTTCTTGTGAAAGGAGGAACTTTATTAGAGTCATGTTTGTAAATATGTGGATGTACAACGCATTTTTACATTCAGGAACACATTAAAGACCCTTTTTGCATATTGAATATCCCCGGTCTTTCTCTTCATTTTACTTTATTCTCTCTCGTGAGAGTGGAACTGAGGGATTTATTCCTCCATTTCAGAAAACTTCTCGTTCAAGTTTAAGTTTTTATTTTATCATTGGTGTGTTAGAATCGCCACCTGATATAGAGTTGGAGTTTCGCATCCTACAAATGTCAGAATTTGTTTGATATCTATATATCTTACTCGGTTTGACATTCGAATCGTTCGAATGTACTCTGAGTTTCAGAAATTTAAAGAGGATTTTTCTTGAGTGTCTTCTCATGTCGTCTCAATAATACAAACAAGTCTGAAAGAAAGCTTAATCTATGAGGTACATCACGTCCTGTTTTGAACGATGAGAATGTTGCGCATCTGAAGACGAGGTAGAAGCATGGTATCCATGTTTGTTTTCTTTAGATTAGAGAATTTTGGGGATGAAATTCTTTTTAGTGGGGTAGTATTGTAACATCCCAGTTTTTCACATATAAGTTTAATTATTTTATTGAAATAATTAATCATCTGGATGCTTATTTTTTATTATTTTTATGTGGTTTAGTTGAGTAATTTTATTTACTCATTCAATTTATTTTATTGGGTGCGTTACTGCAATGTTTATACACTTGCAGGACAACAATATTTCAATATTATTGTTTTTTTAGCAAAATAATTTAAATAATATGATTCAAAGGAATTTAGATTTGAGATTTGAAAATAAATAAGTTTAGTGTTAACTGTAGATTAATTTTAGATCACCGATTTTCTTGGTTGATCAGTTCAACCATCAATCTTTACTCTAATTTTAATTTCGAAAGTATATATTTGTTACTCATTGTTTTTAGATCTAATGGTTAAATACTATTTTCTATTTCTAAAATAAATTTGAACCACATATTTTAAGTAGCCACTAACTAAAAAGAAAAAGAAAAAAAAGAAAAAAAAATCTCTCTCCTGGTTCTTTCTTTTTCACGACAGACACCCACTCTTTCTTCTTCCTTGTTTTTTTCTCTCTTCTTCTTCCTTCACTCATCTCTTCTCTTCACCTTGCTCCTCCACAAAAATCCGGTGCCACCCTACAATTACAGTCGCCATCCGACCGCGCCCGGAGTGAAGACAGTCACGCAACCCGCCTCCTTTCCCCACGGGTATGGTTCGTCCCACACGTTTTGTCCGTCTTTTTCCTTCGTTTCACGCCGTCAGCCGCCACGAGCTCCACCGCCGGACGCACACCGTGGGAGTCTGACTACCGCGTCGTCTATAGGAGACAGCCACGCACCGCACACACCGCTATGCTGGTCTGTTTGGTTGGTGCTTGGCCGCTGCCACCGCGAGGAAACGGAGCTCCGCCGCGCCGGACTACCTTCAGCCACCATGACATCTTCTCTTCCTTCACCTTGGGCAAGTGAAACCTCATATTTTGCTCATATTCAAAAATCCCCAAATTTATTTTGAAACCCTAACCCTAGCTTTTAATTTCAGTTTTAATTTTTGAAATTAACTATGTTTCTATGTAATTGGGACTGTTAATTGATGTTCTGACAAACTGATTTCGCATTTGTAATGCCAAATCCATTTTCCCCAATTTTGATGATGAATTGTAATTTTCCCTAAATCTGATTTCTGTAGAAAGTGCTGTTTGTAAAATTAAGTGTTTAAATTAACTTAGAGTGAGTAGTTGATGATAGGTACCTATTTGTCTGGTTTGTCTGATTGTTGAAAATGTTTGACGCCCTTTCTAGGATGTTAAAGTGGTTGTGTTTGCTTGGGGAAGCATGTTGTACTTCTTCGGGAGCTGACAGGAGTCATGTTGCAAGGTGTCAGAGGAAACTGGAATGTCGTCGGGTAGCTAGCTGTGATTTGGCTTTGTGCAGCTTCGCTTCAAAGGAAGCTGACTATTGAAAAATAAAGGAAATGATCATCTCTTTTCTCTACAAGAGGTAAGGGGGGAGTGAACCACATCACACCATATTGGTGGATGTGAAGATGGCTTTAAATTGTCTGGTGTTGTAAATCATATACCAAGGGTTATCCACTGTCTATTTATCTCTTTGTATGAGTATGGTTGTAATAATTGTTTATGGCTTGGTTATGTGCTAGATATGGTTGTGTGTTGAGGAATTGGTTTGTGGTTTGAATTGATGCTCATTAACATGTTGTTTGGTTAGAAAATTAATTTATGGCATGTTGAAAACCATCACTTTGATCATTGGATCAAAGAAAGGATTTTAATACTTAGGTATTACAAATAAATTGATTATCATGATTATTTGATATAACATGATATATTGTTGATTATACATAATTGTGAGATTGTTTGGTGAAGTGTAATCTTCACTTTGGTTGTGATTGACTTTTGGCCAAATGTGAATGGAAATGGGAGTTTAACTCCAATCCTTGAAACTTAAGCGACTTTAACATCCTTAAGTGAGAAAATGAATGTTAAATCCATAAATGAAAAAGGATTAGTTTTGAACAATTATTTTGGAACTTTGATTTTTGATTAATATTTTAGAAAGGAGTTGAGAAATATTTTAATCGTACATTATATTTTGAATTTCTCAAATGATGCCTTAGAAATTAAAGAAATGTGTTTTAAGGATCAATGAAAACAAGAAGGAAGTGTTGTTTTCCAAAACTGTTTTTATAGTGTTCAAAACCATCTTAAAGAGTTCAATTGATTTCAAAAATGACTTTGATATTTGTTTAGGCCATAAGGAAATAAATCTTGTTTTAAGGGGCATTGCAATTTGAGTAAAGGAAGCTTATCTTGAAAGTTTATGAGGTTTCGGCCCTAAATCAAGTAAAAAGGGAAAAACTGCCTTTCAATAATTTTTCGGGTTTTGGAATACTATTTTGAAGAATTTGGTATCAATATACCTATGAGACAATATTACTTTCAAAATGATTTGGTTTTAGACAAAGGGTTTTTGATTTTGGATACAAGTGGTTTTGGTCTTCAAGACTAATATTTCAAGTTAAATGAAAAACCTAAGTCGAGGATGGCTTAGAGAAAATGAAGACTTAATGATTATGACTCGTGGTGGAGCAAGACCTTAGGTCATAAAGTAAGGATGATTCACTTATCCTTACATCAATAATACTTAATAACAAAGAGTATTTTAAGGTTACTTGCTTGACAGGTAATGTTGTTCGGGAATGGACTTAAAGAAGTATAATGAGTTGGTGAGAACAACCAACCTTCATAATATACTAAATCGTTGAAATGTGGATAGACCAATGAGGGGATCCTAAATCTTGTGCAAGGATTCACGGGTTGGCAATATCTTGCCTCTAGAATGGCTATTGATTCGGTCAAAGGAATCCCGAAGTTTATCCGGTGGATAAATATGAATGCATATGTCATTATCGACGTAATCCAAATGAAATTGTAAGTAAGGCCTTTATGCCTAGGAAGCGGGCTGACATGTTTTATGCGCATGTGGACGTGCTAGTGACGATCTTCAAGGGCTCGTTTGGTGGTCAGGATAAGAGAGACAAGATATGATAAGCTATCATATCCTGTATGAAACTATTGTTTGGTGAGCCAGCAGGATATGATAAACCAATCCTGTCTCTTATCCTATCATGTCCATCTAGCTAAAATTTTATCATGAGGGGGAGCTGGGTTAGAACTCAACAGGATAGGATAAGATGATTTAAATATAATAAAGTATAAAAATATTTTATACATAAAATAGTTAAAGTATAATAAAATATAATATGGTTACCAAAAAAGGTATAATAAAACATAAAATAATAAAAATATTAATAATTAATTTCAAAAATTATTATTTTTCTCTCAAAGCTAATTTTGTTACTTTATATTATTTTAAAAAACTGAAAAATAAATAAAAATATTCTAATAATTTAACTATATGTAAAGTAAAAACTAAAAATAAATATTTAAATTTATAAAAAATTTAATTTAAGTTAAACAATATTTAAAAAAATTTAAATATTATATGTAATTTTTTCACAAGGACAATTTTGTCTTTTTATATAATATTAAAAAAATGAAAATTATAAAAAACTAAAATCTAATAAAATATGAAAATATTAAGAACAAAAACGAAAATTTTAAAATTCATATTAAAATTACAATGTTATCTAGTTGGTTATCTGGTGGACACCAATCGTCGGATAGGATAACAGCTTATCCTACTCGTATCCTATCATGCTCTCTTATCCTATCCGCCCCTATCCTATCCTGACCACCAAACGAGCTCCAATGGTCTTGGGGATGGTCAGGATAGGAAGGCAACAAATGTCCAGTTGGTGTTTCTTCTGGTTGTGGTGTTTCATGCAATACACTGACATCTACTACTAGATACTAGTCGTACCAAGCTATCGAGAATGTTTCACAATCAGTTCTAATTTCACATGTTGCTGTTATTATTGATTCGCACAAGATGCCTAATATTGGCAGTTGTGAATCATCGAGCTCTAACCACTCCTTCCGAATGTTCTCTTAAGCTCCGGAGCTAGGGTCAGATCTTCTTTGAGGCTGTGTAGGAATGGGACTATGCAGTTTCAATCAGTTACCTCTGTTCTCGTGTCTCTATGAACTAACAGTGTCCAGTCATGCTTGATGAGATTATGGTTACACTGATATGTGTAATGTTGACTATATGTGGACATGTTATCTGTTAATTGTATATACTAGACTGTTTGATTGAGATATATGTTTACCTGGATATGAATATATACTATGTGGTGTCGTGCTATTTTCATATCTGCCATATGCTGTGATGTTTGGGAATCTCACCTCCTTATTTTATATTGCCTATGTCGTCTGGCTATGTGCCTTCTGTGTTCTTTTGAGAAGACTGAGATGTCAAGATGTCTTTTGGATGATTCATCATATAGGTTGAGGTTCGAGCTTGCAAACGATATGTTAGAGTTCTAGTGGACATCTTCCAGCTTTCCGATGGTCCAGGATGATTGTCTTTGTGTTTGTTGTGATGCCTGACCCTTCTTTTCTTGAGACAACCATGATTGTTGTTGGTCTGTAGGCTATGACTTTCCTCTTGAAAAGGGAAAGGGCTTAGTCCAAGAGCTACTTTTGTAGTAATTCTAGTATTGTCGTTTGTGACGATCTTGATAGTGGACTCCAGTAGAGTTTCCACTAGATCTCGTCAGTTGGGTTTGTTCTTCTCACGATGTACTAGAGAGGATGGTCTTTTATATTTTAGTTTGGCAAGCTTGGGATGTTTGGGAAGTAGTGTTGTCCTTTATGGAGCTGCTATTTCAAGTGTTAGGAGCCACGTCTCCATTTCTTTAAGTTGGGTCTATATGACACTATGATTTCTGGTTATGAGTTGGGTTGGGTCTATATAAATGATTTACGAACTTATAACCTTAATTAGGATTATGAAATATTTTACTGCATATTCACTTGATTCCAAGTATTTATAGCTATGCCTTGAGAAAAAGAAAAAAGATTTGATGTTATAAAATGTTTTATCAGGTGTTCCGACTTAATCCAAACTTCGTTTTTCAAAGGTCACATTTCGAAATGTTTTCTTTCAATATTTGAGAATTCTTATCTTGATCCATTCTATTGATCTTAAAATAAAATTTACCCCATTTTATTGCAAAGAATTTAATTAAACTAATTTTCGGTCTTAAAATGTCTCGTAAAATGTAGCGCCCGATAAGGGTGTTACAGAGGGTAGTGGATGATATTGTTAAGTGAGGATTTAGTTGGTTTTTGAGTGATGATTGTTTATGACTTTTATTGTATTATATACTCTGACTCTTTTCCGGTTTATGATGATAGAAATGTTTCTTATCCCATGTATTTGTTTGTATGTTGTATTATTATTTTATTTTGGGATCGTACGAGAAGACCCGATGGCTGAGATGAATGAAGAGGAGTTGGATGGGACTCCTTACGAACCGGAGGCCGGAGGACGAGCTGTGATCCATGACGATTAGGGTCTAGATAGTATGGCTAGTGTGTCTTATGAAAGTATTTCCGCTAGTATAACTTTTGTTTTAAATATATTCCTGGGAGGGATCCTATTGAGAGGATATCCACAACAGTGTTTTGTAATATGTTTATAAGACTTATGTGTGTATGTATAAACATAAATATTGTGTGTTGTTTCAATTAACTTAAGTTGTATGATATTTAACTTAAGTTTTAATTTTTACGTCTTTTCACGTGAAAAGAGCGATTAAGGAATTAATTAGAAGGCTTTAAGCTAATAAAACACCGAGGCACAATGGGGTGTCTCACTCTCTTGATAAAACTGGTACAGGATTCGTTGACCAGACACATCATAAAGTATCTAACAAGGTCTTAGGACAAAAACCTGAAACTCTTTATGATAAAGTCATTACTTATAAAAGTAGTTGTAAAAATGTGGAAAAACTGGACATATCATGTCTAAGTGTATTCACACAAGAAAGAAGTTGTCACAAACTTCAAGAACTAACAAAAAAGGACCCAAAAGAATATGGGTACCTAAAGCTTTGATTATTCCTGTTGCAGATATCCTTAATAGGAAAAAAAGCACACCTATCGTGGTACCTGGACAGTGGCAGCTCACGACACATGACAGGAGAAAAGTCTATGTTCCTAGACCTCCAACCTGAAGAAGGTGGACATGTTACCTTCGATGGAAATCAAAAAGGAAAGGTCATCGGGATAGGTAAAATTGGTGGGAAATAACCTCTATCATCTATCTCTAACGTTCTTTTAGTTGAAGGATTAAGACATAATCTGCTAAGCATAAGTCAATTATGTGATAATGGATATAATGTTTCCTTTACTAAGAATGCATGTGTAGTCAAAGACACTAATGACAAAGTTCTCTTTTCAGCAAAAAGGCAACAAAATCTTTATAAGATTGATCTAACTGTATTAACTAATCAAATTGTGACTTGTTTTGTGTCAAGAGAAGATGAAAGATGGGTATGGCATAAGAAGCTAGGACATGCAAGTATGAAAAGATATCTAAGCTTCAAAAGTATAGACTTGTGAAAGGTCTACCTGATATAAGTTTCAAAAAAGATATCTTATGTGATTATTGCCAATGTGGAAAGAAAGTTAAATCTAGCTTTAAATCCAAGAATCTAGTATCTTCCTCTAGACCTTTACAGTTGTTACATATGGATCTGTTTGGTCCAGTTAGTGTTGCTAGTAAGGCAGGAAAGAAATATGGTTTTGTCTTAGTCGATGATTATTCTAGATATACATGGGTACTCTTCTTAACCCATAAGGATGAGTCATTCAAAATGTTCTCTATATTCTGTAAGAAAGTTCATAATGAGAAGGGATTCTGTATCTCAACTATCAAAAGTGACCATGGGGGAGAGTTTGAAAATGAGCACTTCAATACATTCTGTGAAGAGAATGGTATCTCTCACAACTTTTCTGCTCCTAGAACTCCTCATTAGAATGGAGTAGTAGAAAAGAAGAATAGATCTATCCAAGAGATGGCCCGAACAATGCTCAATGAAAACAAACTCCCAAAGTACTTCTGGGCTGAAGCAGTAAACACTGCTTGTTATGTACAGAACAAAATATTGATAAGACCATTCTTGAACAAAACTCCTTATGAATTGTGGAAAGGTAGAAAACCCAACATTTCTTATTTCCATGCTTTTGGATGTGAATGCCGAAGTTGACACAGGCAAACACAAGAAGGGGGGGGGGGGGGGGGGGGGGGTTTTAATTGTGTTTATTAATAATTTTCGAAAACAACCTTTTCAAAACTTATTTTCTCTCACAAGGAAAATAAGGCAGATGCACACACAAAAAGATCTTTTAAAAGCTTAACAAAATCAAGTTCAAATCCCCACAGTCAGTATAAACAAATAAAACTGAAGAGATAAGGGATTAGAATATTCACGCAAGTGTTTTATCCTGGTTCACTCTCTTCCAACCAAGAGCTACCTCCAGTCCCTTCGACTTTAAGGTTTTACTCCACTATTTCTCCAAATAGATTACAACAAGTATTCAACACCTCTCCAGGCTACAAGCATTCCTTTCTTACCAAGCCTCTTCAGGCACTAAATCTAACAAAGAGATTATTTGCCTTTGATCTTCTAACTCACTATGTGTGAGGATGTGAAATGTTAAGATCGGATGAATATTACAACAATATTCAAACTAAAGAATACAGACTTTTGCTCTTGAAAGAATGAAAGAATGAGAGATTGTAGATTGGCAATAGTTGTTCTTCAGTGGTTGAGCTCTTCTATTTATAGTGACCTTCTTCTTCACTTGAAAAACTTCAACAGTTGTTTTGAATATTCCCGTTTAGAGATATCATTAAATACATAATATCCGTTCTGATTGATAGCTTGATCGCGGCCATTGTGAAATGTACTCTTGGTTATCACCTTTGCACAAAATGGAGGGTCACAGCTCTGAGTAATTGCAACTTGAAAACTGTCTTTCCTCCTTTGTGAAAATTCCAGCTATTCCAGCAGAAAAGGTGACAGGGTACGGATCGTTTTGCATTTCCCCATTGTATTGTGTTGCTTTTTGCATTTCCTTGATGGCACTATGTTTCTCTGACAAAGAAACTAGGCATTAAAACAGATAAAAAAATAGGAAGGACCAACGTTCGTTTGAAATAAATATCAATCATTTGAAATAAATATTTCTTTGTGGTCGAGGTGGCATTTACTTAGCTAGACGGAGCATATGAAAACTTAAAAGAAAAAGAGCTCGTCTATTTAAAATCTGCGTCTACTAGCTCATGGGTGAACCCAAGTCTATGGACTTGCAGTTTTATTTTCGCTCTTCTACTGACATGGCACATCATCTCGTCTATCATCAAGTCTTTGGACCTTCTATATTTCAGTGAGGTATTTTTGATCTTCGTCTACTGACGTGGCATTTAAGCTCTTCTACTCATTGAAACTAAAGTTCCCGTCTACTGAGAGTATTTTATTAACCGTCTACTCAAATATAATAAATAAGAAATATACCAAACGTTTTGAGCAGCTCGTCTACATGAATGGACGCGGATTCACAAACTAAGTACAAGCAGATATAAGGAAACTTATTCAAGATTTCCATAACTTATATATTTTTAACATTCCTGTAAGACTAGATAAAGCATGTTAGATCTCAACTAAAACTTTTCTAAGCAAATTTAATCCTTTTTGTTAACACCAAAACTCAGATTATTAATCCAAATCACTTTGGTTCCAACAATCTCCCCCTTTTTTATGACGACAAAAACTAATTAAATTTGAGTAAGCAAAGCCTAAGAGCTTACAAAGCTCCCCCTAAGACAAAGCATTCAAACTTAACAGGAATAAAATATAAGACATAAACTCAGCAGCACATATCACATATATATCTTATCAGATCAGTTCAACTACTTATCAGTCAAATGATGGTATCAGAGAATATAAACTAAGGATAGTATCAGAGCAATCAGAAAGTAGTATTTATCAGAGCATATAATAGAATATGTCAAGGCATATTTAAACAAGTCAAATCATGCATATGCAGACAAACATATACTTTCAAAAAGCTGACTTTTATATTAAAAAAAAATTAATTCTCTTATCCTTTCTCCCCCTTTTTTGTCATCAGACAAAAAGGTAAAAGGTGTGGACCATCATTTTCAGTATTAAGAAAAGACTAAGAAGAGGGTGGAGGTGGAGGAGGAGGGTTCTGGTTTGGTGGAGGTGGAGGAGGTTGAACAGGCAGAAGGTTACTCTGTTGAAAACTTTGCAAAATGCTCAACATTTGATTGACCATTACATTTGTTGGAGCCAAGGCTTCTGCAACTTGTTCTCTAACTTGTTCCAATGACCTCAACTTTGACTTCATCCTCAACTTGTTCCTTAACAATCGTCTGATATAGAACCCAGATGGGACTGGAAGTTAAAAACTCATCACCCTGAAAAGTTGATCATTGGCAATCCCTCTCAAGGAGTTAGAACCAGATCAACATTCAAAGATTCAAACAACATGGCATTCCTATCTGAGATTGAACCAAAGAACATCAAAGAAGCTCTTGAAGACGAAATGTGGATTTTAGCAATGCAAGAAGAGCTAAATCATTTCAAAAGGAATGATGTATGGTTATTAGTTCCAAATGAAAATGGAAAGTCAATTATTGGAACAAGATGAGTATTCAGAAACAAGCTTGATGAAGACGGTAAGGTAGTCAAACAAAGCAAGGTTAGTAGCTTAAGGCTATACTCAAAAAAAAGTATTGATTACACTGAAACTTTTGAACCAGTAGCTAGAATAGAAGCAATTCGTATACTTATGTCGTATGCTACACAACATCAAATCACCTTATTTCAAATGGATGTTAAAAGTGCATTTCTTAATGGAATTATTGAAGAAGAAGTATATGTTAAACAACCACCGAGATTTGAGGATAGTGACAAACCAAATCATGTCTATAACCTTAAGAAAGCTCTCTATGGATTAAAACAAGCACCTAGAGCTTGGTATGACAGACTAAGTTCTTTTCTTATGAAAAATGATTTCATTAGAGGAAAAGTAGATACTGTTAAAGGAAAGAATCATACCAAATAATTTGTTAATTATTGTAATTGATAGAGTACTTATTGTAATTGATAGAGTACAATTAATTTCCTTTTTAGTATACGTGAGTATAGGCATAATGTTAGGCATAATGTTAGGATCCTATTCTGTAACATTTCTATAAAGATATGATTTGTGATAATGAATAAAATAATTCAGCCATATCTGGTTTCTTTATGGTATCAGAGCAATGATCTGGGAAACCCAACAAACACAAACCTTAGCCTAGGTAGCCATGACAGATGATAATAAAAAAAACCCCATCATCATCAACCAAACGGGACATGGCTCCCACTCCAAAATGGGAACAACCTCATCACCCTCTTTGTAACATAACCTCTGGTGGAAGACAACTACAACACATGGGTTCAGTCCATGAGCATGGCCTTGACGGTTAAAAGCAAAATCGGTCTCGTTGATGGATCTATCTTGAAGCCAAAGGAGAATAACTTTGATGAAATTTTGCAATGGACTCGTTGCAATAATTTAGTCAATCAAGTTGGTAAAAATTCAAATCATAATGAATTCTCAGGTAAAGCCTTTCTATTCACTCAAAATGGAAATAAAATTATTTGGATCCTCGATAGTGGTGCTACTGACCATATTGTTTGTAGCCCTCATCTCCTCACTGCTTCAAAAACTGTTGAAAATCATACTGTTGAGTTACCAAATGGCTCATTGGCACAAGTCACACATGTTGGCAAGATTATTTTCTCTCCCAACTTTATCCTTGATAATGTCTTGTGTGTACCACTTTTTCAATTAAATTTAATTTCCATTAGCAAGCTAGCCTTGGATTCATTTTATATTACAATTTTTCTCGGACAATTTTGTGTTATACAAGACTTACGATCGGGGAAGATGATTGGGACGAGAATTGACCGGGGGGGGCTCTACTATTTCAATCAGGCAGAGAAAGGATCCTGTAATTCTGTTCAAGCCATAGCCCCTACTCTTTGTCATCAACTCCTTGGACATCCTTCTCACAAAATATCCATGTTATTTCCTTTTTCCAATAACAAATCTTGTGAACCAGACAAATGTTTAATTTGCCCATTGGCCAAACAAACTCGATTACCATTTCCAGTGAGTTTTATTGCTGGCCAATCTTGTTTTGATTTAATACATGTTGACATTTGGGGTGGCTATCATGTTCCTTCACTTTCAGGAGCAAAATATTTTCTCACTATTGTTGATGATTACACAAGAAGCACGTGGGTTTATTTGATGAAACAAGAATCAGAAACACGTAACTTCTTGGTCAAGTTCATTAACATGGTTGAAAACCAATTCAATGCTAATGTCAAAATTGTTCGTAGTGATAATGGTCCAGAATTCAAAATAGACAATTTTTATGCCATGAAAGGAATCATCCATCAATCTAGTTGCGTCAACACACCCCAACAAAATGGCGTTGCTGAGCGCAAACATAGACATTTGCTAAATGTTGCCCGTGCTTTGCTTTTTCAAAGTGGTCTTCCAAAACAGTTTTGGGGGGATGCTATCCTCACTTCAACATACCTCATCAATCACACACCTACACCACTCCTTCAAGGTAAAACACCATATGAAAAATTACTCAATAAACCCCCCAATTATTCACAACTAAGAGTCTTCGGTTGTTTGTGTTTCGCATCTACACACCCCACCAAGCCCACTAAATTTGACCCTCGTTCCACTCGTTGTCTTTTCCTTGGCTACCCTTATGCCCAAAAAGGATATCATGTATTTGACCTTCAACTTCAAAAGGTCTTTGTTTCACGCGATGTTCTTTTTTATGAGGACGTATTTCCAATCAAAACACCAAAAACTTCTGCTGCCACACCATCAATGCCTCACCTTATTTCACCTTATCCTTTTCTTCCCAAGAATACCACAAACACTATAGACCCAAACACTCCTCATAGCACCGATAACCCTCAAATCCCACAACCTTCCAATTTTGAACCTTTAAATCCATCCTATTTAGACCAAGACCATCCATCACCTTCCATAAATATGCCATCCCTTGAAATAATGCCCCAACCTGCCATTGAAAATCCCCCACCCGAGAACACCACTCACAATCAAACGGAAATCACACCGCCACCGCCACCAAGACACTCCACTAGATCTACTAAAATACCAATATTTTTACAGGACTTTCATGTTGAGGCAACCCTCCCATCTAGGACCGTTCCTTCATCTTCAACGAACATGGTCACCTCCCAAGGTACTTCTCATCCTCTTTCCCAATTTTTATCTTACGATTGCCTTTCCCCAAGTCATAAAGCATTTACCACTCAACAGACCCTTCACAAAGAACCCAAGAATTTTCAACAGGCTAATCGAGATCCAAGGTGGCGTGACGCCATGCATCATGAAACCCAATCCCTCCAAGCCAACAATACTTGGAGTCTTGTCCCTCTGCCATCTCACAAAAATCCTATCGGTTGCAAATGGGTTTATAAAATCAAACTCAACCCTGAAGGAACTGTTGAGCGTTACAAAGCTCGCTTGGTTGCAAAAGGCTATAGTCAAATTGAAGGTATTGATTACCGAGAGAATTTTTCTCCCGTTGCTAAACTCACAATAGTTCGAGTACTCCTTAGTGTTGCAGCCGTACGGGGATGGAACTTGCACCAACTTGACGTTAATAACGCCTTCTTACATGGAGATCTCTATGAAGAAGTCTACATTTCCATCCCGCCCGGTTTCGAATGAAAGGGGGAGAATCGTGTCTGCAAGCTACACAAGTCAATTTATGGTTTAAAATAGGCATCGCGACAATTGTTCTTAAAACTGTCTAGTGCCCTTAAGAAGGCTGGATTTCATCAATCATGGTCAGACTACTCGCTGTTTGTTCGAAACCACGCATGTAGTTTTATTGCATTATTAATTTATGTTGATGATGTGATATTAACAGGCAACAACCTGCAGGACATTACAAGCACCAAACATTTCCTCTCAAATCATTTTAAGTTGAAAGACATGGGGCCACTTAAATATTTCTTGGGGATAGAAGTTGCACGATCAAGACAAGGAATCACATTGTGTCAAAGAAAATATGCTTTAGAAATTCTAGAAGATGCAGGGTTCTTAGGTGCCAAGCCCTCACGGTTTCCTGTTGAACAGAACCTTTCACTCACACAAACGAGTGGGAAGTTGCTAGTTGATCCAAGTCCATATAGGCATCTTGTGGGTCGACTAATTTACCTCACCATCACAAGGCCATATCTTGTTTATGCTGTCCATGTATTGAGTCAATTCATGGACAAGCCTAGGCAACCTCATCTTGAAGCTGCTCACAAGGTTCTAAGGTATATTAAACAAGCACCGGGTCAGGGAATTTTGTTACCACCTACAGGTTCACTAGAACTACGTGCCTTTTGTGATTCCGATTAGGCTCGGTGCAAGGATACAAGAAGGTCGGTAACTGGTTATTTTATTTTGCTGGGTTAAGCACCAATCTTTTGGAAAACTAAGAAGCAACATACCGGGTCGCGTTCAAGCACAGAGGCAGAATATCGTTCCATGGCCACTACTTGTTGTGAGATTACTTGGTTAAAAAATATACTGAAAGACTTGAAGGTGACTCACACACAACCAGTTACATTTTTTGTGACAACCAGGTTGCCATACATATTGCTTCAAATCCAGTGTTTCATGACCGAATGAAGCACATAGAGATTGATTGTCATTAGGTACGTGAGAAGATTCAAAGTGGGCTAGTGCAGACAACTTATATTCGGACCACAAGCCAACCAGGTGACTTATCACAAAACCATTGAGTTCAACATAGTTTGAAATGCTACTCAGCAAGTTGGGTGTCATTAACATACACTCCAACTTGAGGGGGAGTGTTAAAGGAAAGAATCATACCAAATAATTTGTTAATTATTGTAATTGATAGAGTACTTATTGTAATTGATAGAGTACAATTAATTTCCTTTTTAGTATACGTGAGTATAGGCATAATGTTAGGATCCTATTCTGTAACATTACTATAAAGGTATGATTTGTGATAATGAATAAAATAATTTAGCCATATCTGGTTTCTTTAGATACAATTCTCTTTAGAAAAAGTTCTAAAAAGGATTTCATTATAATACAAATCTATGTTGATGATATCTTATTCGATGCTACTAATGAAAAGCTCTGCAAAGAGTTCTCCAAGCTTATGCAGAATGAATTTGAGATGCTCATGATGGGAGAATTGAAGTTCTTCCTTGGTCTACAAATCAAACAGACAGATGATGGAATCTACATTCATCAACAAAAATATACCAAGACGAACTTAAAGAAATATAAGCTAGATACAGCTAAACCTATGAAAACTCCCATGGAAGCAAATGCAAAATTAAGCAGAGATGAGGAAGGTAAAAAGGTAGATCAAACTACTTACAGACGTATGATTGGTTCTCTCTTGTACTTAACCTCAAGTAGACCTGATATTCAATTCAGTGTCTGTATATATGTGTGCGAGATTCCAATCAGATCCTAGAGAATCACATCTCAAGGCCGTGAAAAGAATATTTAGATATTTGCTTGGAACCACTAATCTTGGTTTGATGTATTTGAGAACACAAGAAAACAGATTAGTAGGATTCTGTGATGCTGATTATGCCGGGGACATAATAGAAAGGAAAAGCACAAGTGGAGGATGTCAATTTATTGGAGCAAGCTTAGTCTCTTGGACAAGCAAACGTCAAACTACAATTACTCTATCCACTGCAGAAGCATAATACATTTCAGTAGCAAGCTGTTATTCACAGCTCTTATTGGTAAAATATCAACTTGAAGATTATTCTATCTTTGAACATAATATATCTGTTTGGTGTGACAATTCTAGTTCTATCTGTTTATCTAAGAATCCCATTCAGCATTCTAAGGCCAAGCATATAGAAATTAAACATCACTTCGTAAGAGACTATGTTCAAAAAGGTGTTTTTGATATTAAGTTTGTTAAAACTGAAAATCAGTGGGTTGATATATTAACAAAACCCTTAGCTGAAGAAAGATTCACCTATATTAGAGATAATTTGAACATGCATTTCATAAATGAAGACTGCGTCTGATCTTCGATGAAGGGTATGCTGACGTGGATTATTTACTGAGACTTTACATTGCAGTTATCCAAAATGTTTTTGAATTCAAAACGTTTTGTCTTTATTATTTCTCAACTGCTCTTTTCGAAACCTCTTTCTTTAAAACCTATGTCCTCTCTCCAAAACACTTTACTATTTGAAAAAGTGTTTCTCTCTCTTGCGAATGAGTCTTTTCGAAACCCTTTCGTTTCTTTCTCTCTTTCAAACCTAAATCCATGGCACTCAAAACACCCTCTCAGAAAATTACCCGTGCTGCTGCTCGGTAAGGGATGAGTGTGGAAGATGTATCTATGATTGTTCCTGGACGAATTGTCAAGATGAATGTTGAGACAAAATCTAGGCAAGTATACCTAGTCGTACAAGTAATACGGTGGTGAGATCGATATCGTTCCCACGAGGACTGAGACAAGTACTAACACGTAACAAATCAACTACTATTTAAGCGGATATTTGGATGGAAGGGAGCTCAATATAAAATACCAAGCCCAAAACAAACAAAAGAAAAGGAACAAACTCTTTTTGGTTTTTTATCAAATACTTGGAGTGCAGATAAAGGTGATTTTCAAATATGATAAAGATGTTGGGATTAACTTTCACTAAACCTTAGCCTCATGCAATACCAAGACTACCAATCCCGTTTATGCTCCAGATATTAAAATCAACCCACTAGATTACTCAAGTTCTAATTCCTTAGATGACAAGAGCCTAAATCCCCTAATAGACCCTAATTCCTTAGGTGGCCTAATTAGTGAATTTGCATTAGGAGTAGAGATTACACGATTACTAATAAACCAAAATCCATTCCTAGATGCAAGGTTTACTAGGTGCTTAATTCCAGATCCAGAATTGATAAGAACGTCCCCATTGCAAATCAAATCTCAAAATCAAATCATGGATGATCAGACCACAATAGGCATTAAGCATAGGAATCAAACACTAATACGAAAGCATAAACATAGATTAATAGATCATGGCAAATACATGATATTTGGTTTAGCTACATCTAATCCCAACCAAAAGGGATTTAGCTACTCATGATTACAGAGAAAGCCAAAATCAAAACAATAGAGATAAGGGGAAGAAGGAACTCCATGGAAGCTTTCCACATCCAGCCCCAGTAGCTCCTTGGCTCCAAGAGAACGTGTTTTCTTTCTAGGGTAAAAGTCTGCTCCAGAGATCCCTTTTTCTGTTCTGCCCAGAGGCCCTTTTATAGATTAGGCGCGCGTCACGACCGTGATGGGTTCTGCCTTGGGCGCGCTTTCAATTTTGATTCATCACGGCCGTGATGCTCATCACGGCTAGGCCGTGATCGCTTCTGGCTTGAACATTTCTTCACCAAATGGTCTGTCACGGTCGTGATGGGCATCACAGGCCGTGACAGATTCTGCTTAGAAGGGGTCTGGCTCAATTAACATGTCACGGCTGTGATGGGTATCACGGCTAGGCCGTGACAGCTTCTGACTTTTGCCTTCTTTCTTCCCAGTTATTGCTCGATCATATTCGTGATGGTCATCACGGCTAGGCCGTGATGGGCTCTGTTTGGTGCATTTTCTTCACTTTTCAAGCTCTATCTTCATCCGAGCTCCATCATGGTCAATCTTGAGCATTTTACCCTTAATTCCTGCAAAACAACACCACGAAACCGCCTCACCCGTTCCAAGGGAAAAACTAACAAAAATCAAAGTAAAATTGCCTAAACTATATGAAAATGCATGCAAAAATGTACATGAAATATGAGGTGGAATCACACTCATCAATGAACAAGATCATTAAAGGAGGAATGAATGTTATGGAAGAACTTGAAGCTTCACAATGGGTCAACTTTTTCTCTCTACATGAACCCGTTTACCTTCTGCTACTTCAAGAATTTTGGGAAAATGCTGGAGAATGAATGTCTCATACTCAAATCTCCATTCGAACCAAGTGTAATGGAAAACCATATTCATTCACTCTCAACAGTATTCAAAAAGCAACCGGCTGCCCTAGGCAAGGTGCCGCCTTTACAGATGATTGGGAAGCTGAATATGGTGAAGAAACTATTCACCAAGTTCTATATGGGGTATCCAACCCTACAAACAAAGTTGCATCCAAACTGATTCCAAAAGGAAGGTTTCTGCATGTCTTTCTGATAAACTGTGTGATGCCAAGAACAATTCCTCGTGACAATGTCAACCAGATGGATAGATTCGCACTATTCCATCTCCTGAATCTGATGAAGGTTGACATCAATGACTTGATTTTCAAGTATATGCTGAGCATGGCAAAGCCCCAAATCAAGACCTCATACACCTATGGGATGCTGATTACCAGACTGCTAAATCTCAAGCACATTCCCCTCACTGGAAAGGTTTATATGGCTACTGCCATTGATGAAAGAACTCTTTCTCGGATGAAGTTGAGATCACCAGGAAGGATTCCTGACTCTAATGAAGATAAGAAGAAGAAATTGTCAGAAGAATCTGAAGAAGAAACTGATGAGTTTGATGACTCAAGCAACAGAAGTATCTGCACCTGTGAATCTCAAGGTCAGAACAAAGTTTCAAGTAAAAAGGAAGTTGGTCATCTCAGAAGCATCCGATGATGATGATGACCAAACTATTTCAAAGGTTTTGAAAAAGGAAATAATAGCAAAACCTATTGTTTCCCCTCGGAAGGAACTCAAGAGGAAAGTTGTTGTTATAGCTACACCAGTTAGAAGATCTACAAGGTTGAAGCTGGCTGAATCTGTGCAAGTTTCTTTACAAACTACTGCATCACCTCTTAGGTCATCTGAACCCTCACCCTCTTCACCCATTGTTTTATCTTCACCATCTAATTCATCATCATCTTCCTCCCATAATTCCCCTCTACACAATCAGATTTCTAATACTGAAAATCTTCTTGCTTTATATGTTCAAGATTTCAATTTAAATCTCACTCCAGATCACCCTTCACCACAACCTATTCTTCATAACTCATCAGATCACATATCCAACCATTCAAGGCAATTCTATCCCTTCCAATCAACTCTTATTTTCACTCCTTTTCTTTTCATTTTACCTTTATCTTTCGATGAAAACCCTTTTTCTGTTTACTCTTTTGATTTACCAATTTCTGTTGAAAACTTAATTTGGTTTTTCAAATATCTTTCCCCTCTTTTCTTTTCTTTGTCAAATCTAGAAATCCCCACTTTTAAAATTCCCTGTCTGCAACCCTTTGGTTCATTGCGTTCAATCTTCAACTCTCTCTTTGTTCCCTATTTTTATTGATCTCACTTTTATTTTCTCCTTTGGTCTTTCTCTTCCCTGGCACTGTTTGGAAATTGTTCCTTATTAACCACCCACGACTGCCACCTCTTCTGATCCTGGACCCTCCTTTTCATCTCCACCTCATGATCCTGCTGCACCGGCATCCACTGTCATTGGAATAGATCCAGTAGCTCGTGCAAAAATCAGCGATCTTCGTGAGACCATGCAAACTGTTGTGGCTCTTCTCACTAAGATTGTTGAGAAACAGCAACTTTAGTTTTCATTACCTTTGTCTGCAATGTACTACAGTCGATGATGATTAAATCAATAAATGTTATTTTCATATGCATTTTACTGTGTTAATTTATCTTTTTACTGATGACAAAGGGGGAGAAAATAGAACAATAAATATGTATTCATATATCTGGACTAAAATAACTATCTGTTAATTTTCAAAAGATAAGACGCTACCTTAATCATGCGCCTGAGTTCTTTATAGAAGCATTAGTCCAGGGGGAGCTTGAGAAGCTTTTTATAGAGCTTAAGAAACTTAACTTGAATACTCTTATAAGCTTGATATGACTTTTTGTGTTTAAATATGCTTTTATCCTTAGTTCATTAAAATCATAAGACAATGTTTGTCATCATCAAAAAGGGGAGATTGTTAAGATCACATCTTTAGACATCTCTGATTTTGATGAATCCAAACAAAGAATGATTTTAAGTGAACCTGGTGAAGTTTACTAATATGTTTATTAAGTGTGCATATCAGTATACAAGAGTCTCATGACAAAAACAAAGTCTTAATGATGCGTATGAACAATGACTCGATCACTAACAAATTCTGATCAAGTGACAGAAAGTTTCACACTTCAACAATATTCAAACACGACGAATATTCTCAAAATATTTCTAATAAAGAAATTCAAGATCAAAAAGCTCAAAAAACCATTCCGTGCCTGAAGAATCTATTTGTTGTAAAAAGCAAAATAAACTTTACTTGAACGCAGACCCGCTTAGCACAAATAAGGAAAGTCGTGCTGCCCAAGTCTGAAAAGCAACAAACGTTGCTCTGAATCAAACTGCACTCTGATAAAGCTATGCCAATTTTCAATTTGCCTTGAATCTCACCAACTATCATAAACATTGTTAGACTAAATGACTTAGATATTTTGATATATGACAAATACAACTTAATATGTATGCAAGTGTTTTAGTATCAAATAGCAAAGAAAGCAGTGATCAACAAGTTTAGTGAGCAATCAAAGGAGAATATTCAAGGAAGAACTTGAAGAAATCAAAAGAGTTACATGGAGGAATCAAAGAGCAAAGACGAAGATCAAGGAATCATCAAGACAAGAGCTTAAAGGAGAAATTAGTTTTAAGTCTTAGATGATTTGTAAGAGATGAAATCTCTTATTCAGAAAAAGCTCATTTGAAAATATGCATGAAGAAAATCAATTTTCATAACCTGCATTAAAAGGAATAAGTTTTCGTTAATGAAAATGATTTTTGGAAATAAGATTTTTTGAATCCAAGCGCTCGTCCAACACTGAAGTAACATAAGCGCCCGTCCACTAAAGTGATACAAGCGCTCGTCCACTGTAGTGACAGAAGTGCTCATCCACTAAAGTGATACAAGCGCTCATCCACTAAAGTGACAAAAACACTCGTCCACAAAAGTCTTTGGACCATCTAAATCCTTAAATGAGAAGCTCTGTCCAATGACATGGCATATGGAGCTCGTCTACTAATTAGAGCTCGTCCAATTACTTTGTGTTTTAGTACTCCTGTCTGCTGACGTGGCATATGGAGCTCGTCTACTAGCCCGTTCGAATGTAAAATCTTAATGGCTAGATGGACGCAGTTATTTTCAAGATGGACGCGAATTCTATAAGAACTATCAGAATCTAATTTCAAGAACCAGAATCAAGAAAATAGATTCTGTTAAATCAGATCCAAATCTGTTTTGATTGATCCCAACGACTATAACTTGTTGCTTATATAAAGAGGGATCAAAGGAACACTTTCAGAACATCGATCATTACATACGAAATCAAATTGTGAAAATCATTCATCTTTTTTCTTGAGCTTATTGTGAAAAGAGTGTTTCAATACTCATAAGTGCTTCAATTTGTTTATCTAACTATTGAGAGTTAGGAATCAACTTTTGTTTTACTTTTGATTGTAAAGAGAGAGGGAGTCTCTCTGAGTGATTAGGGTGAGATATCCCTAAGGTTGAATATTGAGGCTCTTCACAAGAGTGTGGTATCTCGAGGTGAAGGAGTGCTCTGTGGTGTAAAGGTTTTTCAAGCTACCTGGCAAAGCTTGTGTGTTAGTGTGTGAAATCCCACAGGTGGAGTGGGGACTGGATGTAGGTCACAGTGGAGGTGACTAAACCAGGATAAATCTGGTTGTGTAGTATCTCTAAACTCAAACTCCTTTACTTTGTTTATGATCAAGAACCTGTGATTTTGATCTTTAAAGTTCAATATAATTTCTGTTCTTGATCTGTATAAACTGTATTGAAACCTGAGTTCGATTGTAATCAAGACTGTGTTATCTATGTTTAAAACTGAGTTGATCAAAACTATTCTTGATTGCTGAAACTGAACTAATACTGAAACTGAAACCTGCAAGTTTGATCTTGATTGTTAATGCTTGTATCTGAAACTTGCATAACTTGTTCTTAATCTTTAAAGGATTAATCAGTTTTTGTATTTTGTTATTACTGAGTCTTGAACCCAAACCTATTCTGAATTAATCTTTCTTATCCTCATCACCTTCTATTCAAGATTTTATATAAACTCTTCATTGATTTTGTAAAAGATCACGAGGCCACCAATTCGCAACTCTGATTTGAAATGTTTGGTGTAAAGTTTTTTAAGAGGGAAAGATATTAAGAAAACTCAATTCACCCCCCCCCCCCCCCCTTCTTGAGTCGTTGAAGCCAAAACAACAATCGGCATTAGAGCTAAACTCTTAAGTTTGGCTTAATAGCTATAAGAGTATAGCTTCCAATGACTGTTTGAATGAAGGGGCTTCCCTTGCACGCCCTCCTGCCTTCAATGGATCTGAGTATATCTATTGGAAGGAAAGAATGGTAATATTTCTTGAGGTAGCAGGTGTTGACATATGGGATGTAGTAGAAAATGGTCCATTTCCCCTCTACTGTAGATGCTAATGGTGCTCCAAGAAATAAGCCTAAAACTGAATGGAATGAGGATGATAAGAAAAGAGTTCAATATAATGCACGTGCTAAGAATATGATAACATCTGCTTTAAGCCATGATGAGTTTTTCAGGGTTTCAAATTGCAAATCAGTAAAGGAGATGTGGGATACATTGCAAGTGACTCATGAAGGAACCGCAGACGTCAAAAGAGCAAGAATGAACACCCTCACACATGAGTATGAGTTATTTCGCATGCATCGAGGAGAACCTATGAATGAAATACAAAGGAGATTCACACACATCGTAAATCAATTGTCTGGTCTTGGAAAAGCTATATCAAACGAGGATCAAGTTAACAAAGTAATGAGATGCTTGAGCAAGGAATGGCAACCTAAAGTCACTGCAATCTCAGAATCTAGAGACCTCTCTTCAATGACCATTGCCACATTGTTCGAAAAACTGCAAGAGCATGAATTGGAGCTGAACAGACTGAATGAGAGTGAAGAAACTGATAAAAGAAAGAAGGGATTGGCTCTGAAATCACAAGTCATAGAAATAGAAGTTAGTGATGATGATAATACAGAACAAGAGGCAGAATCTGAAGAAGAGATGGGAATGCTAGTTAGAAATTTCAAGAAGTTCATAAAGAAGAAAGGCAACTTCAAAAGAAAGCCATCCACTTTTCAAAGGAGAAATCACAGCAAAGGTGACAACTCTTCCAACAACATCACATGCTATGAATGTGGAAAGATTGGCCATATGAAGCTTGACTGTCCAAAGCTGCAAAAGAAGGACAAAACTGAAAAGTTTGACTCAAAGAACAAGAAGTGAGAAAAGCCAAGAAAGGCCTACATTGCTTGGGATGATAATGATCTAGAATCCACTGAAGAATCTGAATCTGAGGAGGCAAACTTGTGCTTGTTGGCCAGCAATCATAGTGATTCAGAAAGTGAAGTAAGTTCTGATTATCAACCTTCTTATGATGAATTGCAAAATGCTTTTGAAGAACTTCATAAAGAATCCATTAGACTTGCTAGATTGCTAAATAAGTCTAAGAAAACCATCACATGCCTAGAAGAGAAAAATTTTGTTTTAGACAAAGAGCTAGATGAATTAAAAACATAAATTTGTGTTGTAAAAGATAGATTAGCTTCTGTTTTGGAACCACCTATATGCTATAATTGTTCTAAGTGTTGTACATTGACTAAAGAAGTTGAAAAACTGAAAAAAGACTTAGCCAAGTTCACAAATGGTAGAGATAACTTGAATGCTTTGTTAGGACAGCAAAAATGTGTTTATGATAAGGCTGGAATAGGCTATAAACCTAAAATACATGAGAAATCTTTCAAGAAATTTTTTGCTACACCTAAGACATCAAACACACCATTTGTTAAATGCAATTTTTGTGCTAGAAAAGGTCACAGCTTCTACATGTCAATACAGAAAATCAGCATACAATAAATCTAAGTATATATGGGTTCCTAAAGGAACTATTGCTGCAACTAACTCAAAAGGACCCAAACAGATTTGGGTACCCATAGCAAAAATATGAAATTCTGTTTTGTAGGTGTGGTGGAAGGACAAGAGCAAAAATTGGAATCCTGACATAGAGCCTTCACCAAACACAAAATGGGTAACAATAAAGAAAGAATACTAATTGAATATGTTTTCTGATTATCATTATTAATGTATGATTGTGAATCTTTGTGTTGACTTATATATCATTGTATTGTTCGTCTACATTGTTCTATTAAATTTATTTGATCTATCTTGGAATAATCATATGGCTTTTGTTTCACAAATTGAATCTAAGAAAATTGGTGAAGCCTTAAATGATTTGTTTTGATGGCTATGCAAGATGAGTTAAACCAGTTTGAAGGAAACCAAGTTTGGAAACTAGTGCCTAAACCCAAGAATAGTCAAGTAATAGGTACAAAATGGGTTTTTAGGAATAAACTAGATGAAAAGGGTATAACCAAGAAGAAGGCATAGATTATGATGAAACATATGCACCAGTAGCAAGATTAGAAGCTATAAGAATGCTACTTGCCTATGATTGCATAATGGGATTTAAATTATATCAAATGGATGTTAAGAGTGCTTTCTTAAATGGATTTATACAAGAGGAAGTGTATGTTGGTCAACCACCTGGTTTTGAGAATAATGAATTGCCTAACCATGTTTATAAACTGTCTAAAGCACTATATGGCTTAAAGCAAGCTCCTAGAGCTTGGTATGAAATGTTATGTAATTTTCTGATTGAAAAAGGATTTAAAAGAGGTAAAGTTGACACAACTTTGTTCACTAAGAAAAAGGCACACAACATTTTACTTGTACAAATATATGTGGATGATATAATTTTTGGTGCCACTAATGAACATTTGTGCAATGAGTTTACAAGTCTTATGCAGAGTGAGTTTGAAATGTCAACGATGGGTGAGCTGAACTTTTTCCTTGGATTGCAAATAAAGCAAACTAAAAATGGAATCTTTGTTAGCCAAACCAAGTACTTCAATGAGATGATCAAGAATTTTGGCACGAAAAACGCTAAGGAGATGGCTACTCCAATGAGTACCTCCTGTTATCTGGACAAAGATGAGCAAGGTAAACTTGTTGATGTTTCTAAATTGAGGAATGATAGGCTCACTACTTTATCTTACTGCTAGTAGGCCATATATCATGTTTAGTGTATGCATGTGTGCTAGATATCAAGCAAATCCAAAAGAATCACACTTAACAACAATTAAAAGGATAATTAAGTATCTGTTAGGAACAAAAGACATGGGATTATGGTATCCCAAGGGAGCTACATGTACTTTAATTAGCTATACATACTCTGATTTTGCTGGTTGTAAACTAGACAGAAAGAGTACTAGTGGAACTTGCCATTTACTAGTAAACTCATTAGTATCATGGTTCAGTAAGAAACAATCTAGTGTAGCTTTATCCACTGCAAAGGCTGAATATGCAGCAGCTGGTAGCTTTTGTGCACAGGTTTTATGGATGAAACAACAACTAGTTGATTATGGTGTGCAACTAAACCAAGTTCCTATTAGATGTGACAATACGAGTGCAATTAACTTAACTAAGAATCCCATAATGCACTCTAGAACTAAACACATAGAAATCAGACATCATTTCATTAGAGATCATATTCAGAGTAGAGAAATTGAGATTGGATATGTTGATACAACTAAACAAATTGCAGATATTTTTACCAAGCCCTTAAACAAGGAAAGCTTCTTTTTCATAAGAAGAGAATTGGGCATAATTGATCAATCCTATATCTAATCCCTCTATCATGAACAATTTTATATGCTATGTTTGAATGTTTAAATGCTTACCTTCTCTATCGCTTTAAATGTTTTTTTTCTTTACATTTTTTATAATGCCAAAAGGGAGAGGAAAACGTATGATATAGAGAAAAGGGATAATAACAAATTATACATGAAAAAAACATGATATAGAGAAAAGGGATAATAACGAATTATACATGCATATGTTGAGGGGAGCTTAAAAGCTTAGATGATTAATGGGAAGTAAATCAAATTCAGCTATGATAATATTTGTTTTGCTCTGATATACTTCTGCTCTGACTGCTTTGATACCATGATATAAATCTGCTAAAAACACTTAGCGTCTGCTACACTTATATTCTGATCTTATAATTTGTTAAAAGATTTGTCATAATCAAAAAGGGGGAGATTGTTAGACTAAATGACTTGGTGATTTTGATATATGACAAATACAACTTAATCTGTATGCAAGTGTTTTAGTATCAAATAGCAAAGACAGGTATCAAGCAGTGATCAACAAGTTCAGTGAGAAATCAAAGGAGAATATTCAAGACCAGTACGGCTCTATTGGCATTTATTGACGAAGAACAAGAGAATACTCAGTTGAAGAACTCTCCTCAATGGACCTATCTCTTTTGAGTATAAATAGAAGACTTTGAAGATCATTGAAGACACACACCTGAACTCATTAAGCATTCAATACTATCAAAGCTCTCTCTCAAGTTCTTCATTAGAAAACTTCTCTGCTCAAATCGTTTGTATTTATTGAGAAGTCTTTATTGCGATCTCACCTACCTTAAATACTTATTCACTCTGAGTGTTTCTCGGTAGATCTGCAAAGTTGTAATCCGTGAAGCTGCTGCTTCATTCAAACTCTTACTGTTTGTAGAGCCTGTAGAGGCTTGAAGAGAGAATACTTGTTTGAGCCTGGAGAGGCTAGATGTGCAAACAATACTTGTTAGTTGAGCCTGCGGAGGCTAGGTGTGCAAATAATACCTTCTATAACCTGATCAGTTATAGTGCAAATACTTGGTGAAGCCAAGGACTGGACATAGCCCAAGGTTTGGGGTGAACCAGTATAAATCTGTGTCTCCTTTTCTTAGTTTAATCTTTTCAGATCGCTTTAATTTAATTGTGCTAACTGGGTTGAAAAGTAAATTTCCTTTTTATAAGATGCATCATTGTGTCTTATAGGTTAAACTACAACGTTTTGAGAAAAGTATTTAAAACACAATTCAACCCCCCCTTCTAGTGTTTTATATCTGTTCATTTCAACAGGGAAACACAAGAAGGGGGGTTGCCTTTTCTCAAACCTTTTACAAGCAAAACAATAGAAATAACACACAAACAGGAAAACGTTTTTAAAGAGTTAACAAACTCAGATTCAAAACCCCACAGTTAGTATAATCAAAAACTGTAAAAGATAAGGGTTAGAAGAATCACACAAGTGTTTTATCATGGTTCACTCTCTTCCAACCAAGAGCTATTGTCAGTCCCTTCTACCTGAAGGTTTTATCCACTATTCTCCAAATAGGTTACAAGTATTCAACACCTCTTCAGGCTACAAATATTCTTTCTCTACCAAGCCTCTTCAGGCTCTAACTCTAACAAAGAGATTAACTGATTTGATCTAAGAACTCACTATGTGTGAGGATTTGAAAGTTTAAGATCAACAAGATTTACAAGTAAACTTGTTTTACAAAATTCAACAGATTTTTTGCACTATGATATTAGAGATTGTCTATGTATGTGTATATTGTCTCTCTATTCTTCTAGAATTTCTTTAAGTATATATAGATGAAGTGCTTCTCTGTCTTGATCTTCTTCAACGGTCTTCAAATTATATCCGTTAAAACATAGCATTAAATGCTTGGATCCATTGAGACTGATAACTTGATATGCTTCTTGGAGAAGTGCTTTTGTTTATCAGAGGAATGCTCAAAGTAGAGCTGTCACTTCTCTGTTGTACCAAAGGTTGCTTTCTGACTTTCCATATTTGTACTTGACTTGATCTTTACAACAATGTAGTTGACAGAGTACAAAGGTTTATGGTTTCGTTGGTACGAAGTTCTTTTATCCAAGAGACAAAGAGTTTAAAAATAGAAGCATAAAGGGTAAAAAGACATATATTCTTTGAATTAAATAAGCAATCATTTCAAATAAATACACTTAAGCTTAGACGGGTTCACGTTTTAAAACTAGTGGACGCGCAGGTCTTTGGACGTGCAAGATTAACTTATCAGTGAGACAAGCTCGTCTACAGATAATGCTTCTAGAGACTTTTTGTTTAGCTCCAAGTATTGGACGTGCTATACTTAAGAGCTCGTCTACTGACGTGGTGTCTAGTGAGACTACTCATCTATCAAGTCTTTGGACTTGTTATACTGCAATGTCTCGTCTACTTGATTTTTCTTTAGACTTAGTAACTCGTCTACCTTAGTTAATTTTAAGATCTCGTCTATCACATTTAATTGTACGATCTCGTCTATCATAAAGTTAATAGATTCATAATTTTACCAAGAGTTGTAGACTCGTCTAGAGGATCGAAATAGAATCTGATAGATTCCATACTTTATTTGAAGTTCCTTTGACTCGTATAAATCAAACAGTCCCTACACTCTTATAACAAACAAGTTAGATATTTGACAACACTTTGCCATACAAATTTAACCTTTTTGTTAACATCAAAACTTAAGAGATTATTTAATCCAAAACCACTTTGGTTCTAACACTACTAGCTAACCTAAGAGTGAAATTCGGCCTCTATAGAGAAAATAGGCTAGGGATTTTTGTTGAATCTAAGCTCTTGGATTTTTATTATCTAGGCACTAGAGAGTCTAAAATAAGAATTAGATTTGAAAACTGGAACAAAAATATCAAATCCTCCCTCCATGGGGGTTTCAGCCAACATAGGGTTTCATGGGTTGGGGTTTTCATTTCATCAACACACTTAAATACATCATACTAGAACCTTAAGAAGATGATATAAATGATCATGATACAAGAATCTAATGCACCAATCTCATGTTTTGATTCCATTTTCATGAACAAAGAAAAATGGGTTTCAACAACAAAGAACGGGAAAAGATTAGATGATGATCAAGAAGAATAAAGATGATCAAGCATGATGAGATCACCTCAAGTAAGTGAAGAAGAATGAAAGGAGATGATGATCTTGATGAACTTTAGACAAGAAAGCAACTTAGCTCTTGAAGAGGATTTTGTTTTCTTAAGTTTTGTGAAGAGAAAAAATGACGTATGGAGGGGCTAAACGGAGGGGGGGGGGGGGGGGGACTGCCATGGGGTGTTGGGTAGTTTAGGAAAGAAAACTTTAGTTAAGGCATTGTTTGTATCTTCATAGTAAACCATTAATAGGTTTTACTTAATATTAAATCATATCCTTAAGATGTCATCATGATTTGTCAAAAAGTCATGATGTGAAAATTTTTACAAGTCCTATCAATCACTTCCATCATCTCTGTTCCATATTATCTCTGCACCAAATCCAGTTCCGTCGTTTACCCGACTTGTCAGTGATTTTTTCCACGCTTCAAGGGGGGATTAGCGCCACATTCAATTCCTCAAAGGAGAATTGGATGATAAGCCTAAGGGGAAGATTCACCACTTGAGTATAGAAACTCAAGATAAGAATCAAAGGTTCAACTAGAGAACCTTTCAAGAGGAGGCTCTCTCAACTCTCTCACAATTCTCAAAATAAGAAATGTAACAAATGATTCATTGATTTAAGAATTGAGTACATGAGGTCCTTATATAGGTGATGGCATGAAGCTCATCATCCTTCTATGCCATTTTGCGCCTCCTTTCTCCCAATTCCCAAGTGTGGGCTTTGCTTTGGCCCAATTGTTTCCTACTCACATTCTATATTAGGCTAATTGGCTCAACTCCTAAACCCAATGCTCTGATCTAGTCCTAAAGTGCTTACTGGAAAAACACTTATATTACAAGTTCCTAAACTAGTTTTATTACAAAAGATCCTACAATCTAGGAGGCCTCTTTTTTGTCTTGGACTCTTCTTTGTCATGCTTGGCTCCACTTGTGAGACCCCTTGAGCTTGTGTGCCCATGATCTCATCAACATCCTTAAAAGTTCGCATCATTTAAAAATTGATCTCCAATTCAGAACAACGACAACAACAACAACATACACATATGCAACCAAGCAGAACACAAAAATACAATTTCAAAATACATTTCGATATTTAATTTAAACATTCAAAACTTAGCAAGCGTCAATAAAAAATTAAAAATCAATAAAATAATTTCAAACAAATTAAAAAATCAATAAAAATGTATAAAAAAAAAGACCTGGCAGTGCAGGTCCCTATTGATAGTGGTGGCTTCTCTGTAGCGGTGGTGGCGGTGACAGTCTCGGTGGCTGGAGAGAGTGGTGGCTCCTCTACAATGGGAACCAAAACAAAAATTTGTGGAGAAAAAATGTGGAAAAATTCATACCATTAAAATCAGTGGAGAGACAAACCTGTGTGCGTGGTGGTTGTGGCAGTGGTGGCTCCTCCGGTGGTGGTATGTGCGGCGGAGAGATGCAGAAAGTGGGGGAGAGGAGAGTGAAACAGAGAGAGGAAGGTCGAGCAAAGGAGACAATAAGGGGGCGGTGGTCGGGGTGGTCTGAGGGTGTGGGGGGCGGTGGTGGCTGGTCGAAGAGAGAAGGGGGCAGTGGTAGGGGTTGTTTCACAAAGAGAGAAGAAGAGAAAAGGGAAAGTGGGGGAGAAGGGTTTTCAGTGGTGGTTTAATGAAAATTTGTGATGACCACTGAAAATTGACAACGACACTATCCATCGGTAATTCAAAAAACATGATTACCGATGGAATTCTCCCTCAGTAATGGAAACTTGATTTTCGTCTGTCATTCCATCGGTAAGTACAACTCAAGATTACTAATGGCTTATTCCATCGGTACACTCTCACACCAAAAATTTCTCCTTGCCGCCACCAATTCGAGGGATTTACCGAAGGAATAGCCATCAATAACGTTACCGACGGACCTTTCGTCAGTAATTCTTGAAATTTTTGTATTCACAGCTACCGACAGTCAGATCCATCTGTAAGTACAGTTCAAGATTACTAACGGCTTATTCCATCGGTACACTCTCATACCAAAAATTTCTCCTTGCCACCACCAATACGAGGGATTTACCGACGGAATAGCCATCAATAACGTTGTTAGATTCAATGACTTAAAGATTTTGATATACGACAAATACAACTTAATGTGTATGCAAGTGTTTAGTGTCAAATTATAAAGACAGGTATCAAGCAATATTCAACAAGTTCAGTGAGCAATCAAAGGAGAATATTCAAGGAAGAACTTGGAGGAATCAAAGAGCAAGGACTAAGATCAAGGAATCATCAAGACAAGAGCTTAAACGAAGAAATTGGTGTTAAGTCTTAGATGATTTGTAAGAGATGAAATCTTTTATTCACAAATAGCTCAATTAAGAAAGATGCATGAAGAAAATCATTTTTCATAACCTGCATTAAAAGGAATAAGTTTTCGTTAATGAAAATTATTTTTGGAAATAATAATAGAAGCGCTCGTCCAACACTGGAATAATATAAGCGCTCATCCAACACTGGGAATAATAGAAGCGCTCCTCCAACAGTGGTAAAAGACGGCGTCCAAGAAAGGGGCAGAAGCTCACGTCTACTAAAATGACAGAAGCTCACGTCTACTAAAGTGACAGAAGCACACGTCTACTAAAATGACACAAGCGCACGTCTACTAAAGTGACAGAAGTGCTCGTCCACTAAAGTAATACAAGCGCTCGTCTACTAGTTGGAGCACGTCCAATTAGTTTGTGTTAGTACTCCCGTCTACTGACGTGGGAAATGGACGCGGCTATTTTTTTAAAGATGGACGTGGTTATTTTTCCAAATGGACTCGTTATTTTATGGACGCAAATTCTATAAGGACTATCAGAATCTTATCTCAAAAACGAGAATCAAGAAAACAAATTCTGTTAAATCAGATCCAAATCTGTTTTAATTGATCCCAACGACTATAACTTGTTTTCTATATAAAGAGGGATCAAAGGAACACTTTAAGAAGAACCATAACGAATAACAAAATAATTATAACGATACACATATCATTCATCATCTTCATTGAGCTTACTGTGAAAAGAGTGTTTCAATACTCATAAGTGCTTCAATTTGTTTTATCTGACTATTGAGAGTTAGGAATCAACTTTTGTTTTTACTTTTTGATTGTAAAGAGAGAGGGAGTCTCTCTGAGTGATTAGGGTGAGGTATCCCTAAGGAAGAACATTGAAGCTCTTCACAAGAGCGTGGTATCTCGAGGTGAAGGAGTGCTCTGTGGTGTAAAGGTTTTTCAAGCTACCTAGCAAAGCTTGTGTGTTTGTGTAGTATCTCTAAACTCAGACTCTTTAATTTCTGTTTATGATCAAGAACCTGTGATTTTGATGTTTAAAGTTCAAATATAATTTATGTTCTTGATCTGTATAAACTGTATTTTGCTATTACTTAGTTGTTGAACCTGAACCTATTCGTTATTAATCTTTCTTATCCTCATCACCTTCTATTCAAGAATTTGTAAAAACCCTTCATCGATTTTATAAAAGATCCTGAGAACACAAATCCGCAACTCTGATTTTTAAAGCTTTGTGAAAAAGTTTTAAGAGGGAAATATTTTCTTTGAAAACTCAATTCACCCCCCATCTTGAGTCGTTGAAGCCAAAACAACAATTGGCATCAGAGCTAAACTCACTAGTGCAATAAGTGCTTTTTACGTCAGTTAAAATTGATTTTTTACGTCAGAATACTGACTGACGTAAATACAGCTGACGTTAATAGTTAATATTTTAACGTCAGTTGAGAACTGAAGTTAAATATAAAACTATTAACGTCAGTTCTTTAACAAAACTGACGTTAATTTTGTAAAAATTAACGTCAGTTTTTTAAACAACTGACGTTAAACATAAAATTATTAACGTCAGTTCTTTAAGACAACGGACGTTAATTTTGTTAAAACTAACGTCAGTTGTTATAAAGAACTGACGTTAAATGTTTAATTTTAACGTCAGTTGTTTATTACAACTGACGTTAATAGTGTACTGTATATTTTATAAAATACTATTAACGTCAGTTGTTTGATACAACTGACGTTAATATTTTTTTTTAAATTCAGTTTTAAAATATCACTCCCCTCAGCTATCCCTGCATTCAGTAAATATCCCAGTAACACAGAATATCACACACATTACAGAATTGCAAAGGAAAAATGGAACAATGGGGGGACTTGAAACCAAAACCCATGTATATATATAAATAAATTTTAGTTCCAATGTCTAAAAAACAAAACTACCAATCTAAGGATATATATATACATGTTATTAATTAGTTTCTAAAGTCTAACAAAAAAACTATTTATCTAAGTATTGCGGAGGTATCTTGTCAATTCCTTTTTCAGCCGCATACTTGAAGAAGAATTCAGCGAAGCGCATCCTCAAGTCTCTTAACTCATCTTCTTGAATAGGCGATTGGTCGTTAAATGCCTACACACGTTCAAATAATAACAATAACATCAATGCAAGTCATCTTCAAAACTATAATATATAATTTAACAAGTTGTTTAAATATTACCTTAATCCATCCATCCGTAATAGATGTGGAGACTATGTTCAGCATATGAAGCATCACATAATAGCCGCACGACCACCCGTCAATTTGAAATCGAGACTACCAACAAAATTAATTTCAACGTCAGTTGAATATACATATAAATTAGTAATTATAATATTAATTATTTGATAAATAAACTACCAAACCTTGAGGATGTTCCATACAGGATTTGCTTTAGCCTTAGAACTCTTACTTCTCCCGTTGGTGCAACTTATGCTACTCGCCTTCAGCGCGCTATCATAAACAAATAATCATGTCGATCAATTAACAAATTCATATATCATGTGTATAATAAAATAAAAACAACTGATATTAAAACTTAAATTAAATTTAAGATTAGTTACTTACTTATTTACAGCTTCCACCACCTTCGGTGGCGGATCTTGGTGGAGAGAGCAGAAGAATATGACAGTATGCCTAGACGGGTGAAGTACCAACAACTGCCAATGGTCATTCATGCAGTAGGGAGCCAGATATAATTCTTTCCGATTGTCTCCCAACAAGTTCCCTATGTATTTACTCAATGCATCGCCATCAAAGAATTGGGGCAGAAGGACTGACGGATCTAAGAAGCCGTAAACTGATGCAACGCCCTTATCAAGCTGAAGACGATGGAGATACCTAAGATATGAAAAGGTGTGGATGTTAATTACATAATATATATATTGAAATTAAAATAAATTATTAAATGGAAAAATACCAAAAATAAATAAGTTATAAAATTAAAATTAACTTACGTGCACCAAAGACTGAAAACATTGTTGTTCATCCAGACGTTATTTCTGCAGGCGTTCCCGAGATCGTCACCACAGAAGGTAAATATCCTCCGTTGATCTGGGCGTGCCACCGATCCATCGTGCTCCAATGGACATTCAAAAATCTCAAACGCATAATCCTCACCAAGTGAGAACAAACGAGTGATAGGTGACAGCGACACCGACGTCGACTTGGCCTTCAGTTTAGGAAAAAAAAATTTAATAAAAGGCTAAGGCATGCATAGGCATCACAATAGAGAAGGTAATCCCAACTAGGTTGGCACCACCAGCCCTACCCATCATCTGCAGCACACCTCAATATATTAAAAAGATAAAAAAGAGTACAACGAACATGGGGGGACAGTGACCAAAACCCATGAGAGAATTAACAAAATCTGAAATTAGGAAGACCCTGTCTATTCCTAATGAAGTCATCCTTAATAAAGGGAGGGGGGAGATCCCACCAGTGGAAGCCATGGTTTGATGTTCCAAATGAGGCTAATTTGTCAGCGCAAGCATTGCCCTCTCTGAAAATGTGAGAAACTGAAATCTTCATCTTAGACACATACACCAAGCAATTTCTCCATCTGTTTTTCAATCTCCAAGGAATGGCCTTATTAGAACTGAAAGCGTCCACTACAAACATAGAATCACTTTCCAACCACAGCCTGACCCAACCTTTGCTAAAGGCAATCTCAATGGCAGTCATGGCTGCCATAATCTCAGTTGTAAAAGCAAAGTTAATGCCAATGTAAGTTGAGAAGCAACCAAGAATAGCACCACTTGAATCCCTAAAAATACCCCCACTAGCAGCATGACCCGGGGAGCCCTTAGCCGATCCATCAATGTTACATTTAATCCAAGAGCACTTAGGAGGAAACCAATCCACCTGTCTAATAGTAGGAGCCTTGCAGCACTTACCAGATATTGAGAAAAACTGAAGAATCTTAAACTCCTCTATTGATGAAAACATTGGACCAAGAGATAAGGAGCCAGAAAGGTTGGTAGCAGCTAAAATATCACCAACTGCCCTCGAAGGAGGAATGAAGACGTTATTGAATCTGCAATGATTCCTACAGCTCCAAATCTTCCAAACCACATTGATGATGGCATCCTTGATGACCAAATTAAGCTGCCTGCTCCAATTTCAATCCAGAACCGAGAAGATTGCATCAATTGAGGACATATTTAGAGGACACTGCAGTGCATGACTCATCCAGTTCCATAAGTGGGTTGCAAATTTACAATGTAAAAACAGATGCTCAGCAGTTTCATCTGATTCACCACATAGGGAACACATAGATACTAAGATAACACCCTTTTTCCGGAGACAATCATCAGTTGGCATTTTGCAATGAAAGATTCTCCAAACTAAAAAAGATCTGGATGGAGGGATATAATTAGACCAAAGAACCTGGCACCAATTCTGAGCTGCAGCAGGGTTGAGAAACAGAGAAGCCTCTTTGAGAGACAAAGCACCCGATTCTGAATTTTTCCAAACCAGCTGGTCTTTCTCATCAGCACGGATTGGAATCACCACTTTGCCAATTTCTTCACAAAGATCATGGTACTTTTCGCATAATTCAGGGGGAAGCAACCAAGAGCCATTACTTATGAAATCATGAACAGAAACCCGAAGGGATTCACGAAGATTAGAAGGCAAATGAATAGCATCTACAATAGGGATATCAAGCCAACAGTCCCTCCAAAAGTTAATGATGTTACCATCACCAATAATCCAAGAGGAATTGTCATATACTAAGCACAAGAATTTCCTAAGGCCAGGTCAAATGGATGACTTGCAATAAGTAGTAGGATACTTTTTGTTTCTGAAAAATCTAGCTCTCAAGAAGGCAGCCCAGGAATCATTTGATGAAACAACTTCCCAGGTTAGCTTTAGCAAGGCATAATCATTGATTGCATGGATTGATCTCAGGCCAAGGCCACCTTCCTTTAAGGGAGTGCACACTTTCTTCCAAGAAACTGTGACAAGCTTCTTAGAATGAATATCACCAGACCAAACAAAGTTTCTAATATAAGTTGTTGATAATTAAAAAAAACACAAGTAATTATTTGACTAATTTGGACATTAATAATGAATACATACCTTTGTTAACATTTCGAGCTCACGTCATTTGGAGTCCAACTCAAGCTCACGCCTTTTCATTTCCAACTCATGCTCATGGCGTTGGACTTCGAACTCCCGCTCCCTAGCTACCAACTCATCGTCCTCCACATGTGCCGTACTAAAACTCTCTTTTGTGCTCACATGTGAAGGGTTGGCATGCCCTGCGGTGTCCTGGGATGTACCGACGGAGGAAAGCTCTCTAGCAAGCGCCTCCTTGAATTCCGGGTTGGATATTAAGCTTTGCATCAGATGTGTTGTAATAGCTGGGTTGGACATGAGGTGCTGAGTAATGTCAGCCAAAATTGATGCTTCATCGACCACCCGCTTTCGTGAAGCAGACTTGCCATAATATTCTTTGATGGTCACGTTCCCAGGAACACCGAGAACCCGACCAGGATGGTCTTTCTTGCCTAGAGCAGTCATCAAGACGTCCCGCCGTCCATAAGGGACGAATGAGCCCTGGGAGGATTGTGCTTTAAGATCCATCTACAATGAAAAAAATGAAAAAACGTGCAAGTTAAAAGTGTTGCAAATATCTATACAAATATCAATTGAAATCAAGTTAATTATTTACTTACAATCTTATCTGCCACTTCGCGAGTGGCATCAACTTTAAAAGATCCCATCTTTATCATGCGGCTGGCTAACCAGACATCCTCGCGATCGATGTCCGACGGAGGACTTGATGGTGTGCCCTCAGGCACCTCTCCTCTTTCAATCCTAGCAGAGTGCTCTTCCTGCTTCGCCCTCAGCCTATCCGCCATCATCTGCTCGATCCGAGTCTGGTACCCACCCTGAGACATGGTGTGGCGGTGGACGTTCTTCGCCTGATTCTGCCGACCCTTATTTGCCTTAGCCTATTCAAACAAAAACACATAATTAAATACAGTTAAATGATCTATAATAAGCATACAAAATTAACTTAATCAACCAACCTGAAATTCTCCATCCTGTTGACTCCTGGCAAACATATCCCAAGTATCATGATCAATCCAGGGATAATCCGAGAACATTTTATCAAGCCGCTTCTTCCCAGATACATAGTACCTGGTGAGATCATGCTTGAACCCATTCCAACGCTTTGATGCCATTTTCATACATTTATGACGATGATCCTCGTCATTTGGCACAGTCCAAGCTACCTACACATTAAATACATAACAACTGGATGGATTATAACTCGGATAATTATCTAATAATGTAAATCAAACGAATGTAAAGGTAAAATACCGTGATAGCCTCCCAAATATGATCCTTATCATTCTGTGGAACGTCATTCCAGTGGTTGTAGTTGATGCTTACGTGCTGCTTCGCTTGTAGAAACACCCACTTATTAAATTCTTTAGCACGGGGTCCCTGGGAATTTAGATTAGCATCGAAGGACACCTCAAGCTTCTGTCCGCTTTGCCTGTCCTTCTCTAGTTTCTTCAACGAGGTGGCTCCTCTACCCCGTTTCCTATGAGCCTGTGATGTCTGTATGGACAAAAAAAATGATAAAATAGAGGGTTGTAACATTATAAACTTACATTAAAAAGAAGGACTAAAGATAGTATATAACATGTAAACTTACACTAGAATCAGGCGTAGGCGTGATCGGGTCCTGCGAAGCCCCCACAGTGTCCTCCCGTGCATGTGGGCTATCCGACTGATCCATATGTATGCCTGTTCAGAAACAATATATATGTATTAACATAGGTTATAACTCAAAATAAATACAGAAGTATAAACAAAAATAACTAGATAGGTCCTGTAGATATACAAAACATCTATCCAATATAAGGACAATACGGGAGATTGAAAACTATAGTTTTTGAAGATTGCCAAGCACTGGTCACGGCCTGGCAGTGATGTACATCACGGTCGTAACGTGCCAACTGAACCAGACCCTCACATGCAGAACTGATCACGGCCTAGCCGTGATGAGCATCACGGCCGTGACAGATCAACCAGCAGAGCAACATGCACTCAAAACCAAAAATAGAGACATTCCAAACAACTCAAACTCACGGTTTCAAGTTTCAACTACTGAGACTACAGTTTCAACATACACTCAAAACCAAAAATAGAGACATTCCAAACAACTCAAACTCACAGTTTCAAGTTTCAACTATTGAGACTACAGTTTCAACCAGCAGAGCAACATGCACTCAAAACCAAAAATAAAAAAATGTGCCCTAAAGATTCACTAGAAATAGGCGCTCGCGTGGTGGGGGGGAGCTCGACTGGTGGCCAACGTTCGATGTGGTTACTGAGAGCAGGGGGACAATGAGAGTTAGTGCGCGGGAAGGGGAAAGAGAGATGTCAAGTTATTGCAAAGAATGAGCGGGAAAGACAGAGTTAGGGGTTAAGAGTGTACCTCACGGTGGTGGCGAAGAAGCCCTCGCGGTGGTTGTGGTGGAGATGAGCTCGCGATTAGGGCAGAGTGAGAGCGAGAGTGAGGGTTGAGAGTGAGGGTTGAGCGTGATGAAAAGAGAAAAGAGACATACAGAGAAGTGCAGAAGGCGCACGGGTGTAAACGTTATAATCAATATAAAACAACATTTTATGTCAGTTGTTAGTAAAAACTGACGTTAAAGGTCATATATTTAACGTCAGTTGTCTTAAGAAACTGACGTTAAAAACACTCACACGGTTGTTAGTAAAAACTGACGTTAAAGGTCATATATTTAACGTCAGTTGTCTTAAGAAACTGACGTTAAAAACACTCACACTTCTTACGTCAGTTGTATTACACAACAGACATTAAAAGTTTATTAGTTTCTGCAAAAACATTCATTCCTTTGACTACTGTGCTACTTACCCATTCACCTTGTAACCTAATCCTCTTAATGAACATTAAGTTTTTAGATAAGTTTTCAAGAAAATCAGAATAGCTTAGTAACTTCATCCCCTGCTCCTATAAATAGCTTCCTTCCATCCTTTTAATTTTTTCTGCTTCACAATATGGCTCTGCCATGGAGATTAACTTCATCACTCTTTCTTCCTATGCCTAGACTCAAAGATCTTTGTCTTAATGGTCAAACAACTTCTGAGGTTGTGTAAATCACATAACATGGATGGTAAGGTTGGGTGAATCACGTAATGTGATTCTCTCACTTTATTTCATCCCCGTCATCCCTTTCACTTTGCTTTGGAAGCAAGTGACTGTGGATTCAAGACGATGCATCAAGGAATTCTAGTGAAGAAGAAAGATGCAAAGATCCATTTCACTTTGCTTTTGCTGCTAGTGACTGAGGATTTACTTTGCATCATGGAATTCAAGTGAGGGAGGTGATGCATCCATTGGAGTTTCTGATGACAGGACTGAGAATAAAATGATGTTGAAGCAGAAACTTTTTTATATTTTAGGGCTATGTTGCAGAATTTTTTTATCTTTTAATCATGTAATTTTAACTTATGAATCGCTTCAATGAGATACGATTTGATTATACATATAACTTGTTTTATGTTAAGTGTTTATTTATTTTAATTTGAAAAAGAATTTGTTTACTAATTCAAGCTAATTAATAAAAAATAAAATTAAACTTGTTTAAAAAAAAAAGGTTTAGAAATAAACTGCACTATATGGAGTGATCTGCGTTAAGAGGGACAACAGGGACATGACAACCAATGAAATGAGTTTCATAATTATTTACGTCAGTTATTTATAGAACTGACGCAAATAGTGATTTAATATTTACAAACTGCCACCACCTCATTTTTAACGTCAACTTAATTTATGACTGCCAAGTTCCCGTATATTAATTACATTATTTCCAATATTCATTCTGCACGTTTATAATATATAGGATTATTTACGTCAGCTATTTATTTAACTGAAATAAAAATCACACTTTTTCGTCAGTTGTATAAAAAACTGACGTTAACAATAAATATTTTTTATTTTAAAAACACTTTTAACGTCAATTTTTATAAACAACTGACGTTAAAAGTGTATAGATATCTGCAAAAACATTCATTCCTTTGACTACTGTGCTACTTACCCATGCACCTTGTAACTTAATCCTCTTAATGAGCATTAAGTTTATAGATAAGTTTTCAAGAAAATCAGAATAGCTTAGTAACTTCATCCCCTGCTCCTATAAATAGCTTCCTTCCATCCTTTTAATTTTCGGCTTCACAATATGGCTCTGCCAGGGAGATTAACTTCATCACTCTTTCTTCCTATTCCTAAACTAAAAGATCTTTGTCTTAATGGTCAAACAACTTCTGAGGTTGTGTAAATCACATTACATGGGTGATAAGGGTGTGTAAATCACATTATGGGAGTTGCTCACCTTATCATCCTTTCGGAGAATCAGTTGCTGGAGGGCAAATCAGGTGCTCGGGTGTCACAGTTCCAAAACCTCAGCTTTAGCAGCAAGTGACCGTCATGGAAGTCTCTAGAACCACTGCCTTTGCTTGAAACAGATCTAGTGCACCTGTTTTTGCCTCTCTTGAGCTCTCTCATGCCCCCCAGTTTTTTGAGGTCTTAAAGGATGCAAGTGACTGTTCCAAGACCATTGCTAAAACAGATCGAGTGCACCCTTCGGAGTATAGTTTTCCCTTTGGCATATTTCATAAAACTCTCTGATGGGATGTAGCTTTAATGTTTCGGGTGTGATAAGGGAACGAAGCCTCAACAAATGTTTAGGATTTTAAACCCTTTCAATGTAACTTTTTATAGGATTTTAAACCCTTTCAATCTTCGTATCGATCAGTATTACACTTCATGAATGAGATCCGGTTTGGGTTATTGATTCAACTTATACTTCGCACATATATTTTAGTTTTCAAAACAGAAACACAAAACATCAAAGCAATTGTGAAACTGAAACTTTGAGGAAGGCAATGCGGAAGGGTACGTATACTAGATAAAAAAATTATTAAAATAACCTTTAACGTTTGTTGATGTAAGGACTGACGTTAAAAGTGAAGTGACTCACTTTTAATGTCAGTTCGATAAAGAACTGACGTTAAAATGTTCACTGTTAACGTCAGTTGTTTATTGAACTGACGTTAAAAGTCAGTCACTTCACTTTTAACGTCAGTCCTTAAAACAACTGACTTTAAAATTGAATTAATGAAGTCTGATATTTACAAAACTGCCACCGCCCCCTTTTTAACGTCTAGCTTTTGGTTAACTGACGTAAACCTTTACCGTCTAATGTATATTTTCCACTAGTGACTCTTAAGTTTGTCTTAACAGCCATAAGTGCATGGCTTACAATGACTGTTTAAATGAAGGGGCTTCCCTTGCACGCCCGCCTACCTTCAATGGATCTGAGTATATCTATTGGAAGGAAAGAATGGTAATCTTTCTTGAGGCAGCAGGTGTTGACATATGGGATGCAGTAGAAAATGGACCATTTGTCCCCTCTAATGTAGATGCTAATGGTGCTCCAAGAAATAAGCCTAAAACAGAATGGAATGAGGATGATAAGAAAAGAATTCAATATAATGCACGTGCTACGAATATTATTACATCTGCTTTAAGCCGTGATGAGTGTTTCAGGGTTTCAAATTACAAATCAGTAAAGGAGATGTGGGATACATTGCAAGTAACACATGAAGCAACCTCAGATGTCAAAAGAGCAAGAATGAACACCCTCACACATGAGTATGAGCTGTTCAGAATGAATCGAGGTGAACCTATGACTGAAATGCAACAGAGATTCACACACATTGTAAATCAACTGGCTGGTCTTGGAAAGACAATCTCAAATGAGGATCAAATTAACAAAGTCATGAGATGCTTGAGCATGGAATGGCAATCTAAAGTCACTGCAATCTCAGAATCCAGAGATCTCTCATCATTGACCATTTCCACATTGTTTGGAAAATTGCAAGAACATGAATTGGGGTTGAACAAACTAAATGAGAGTGAAGAAACTGATAAAAGAAAGAAGGGATTGGCTCTGAAATCACAAGTCAAAGAAGTATTAGACAGTGATGATGATGATTCAAAACAAGAGGCTGAATCTGAAGAAGAGATGGGAATGCTAGTTAGAAAATTCAAGAACTTCCTAAAGAAGAAAGGAAACTTCAAAAGAAAGTCATCCACCTTTCAAAGGAGAAATTTCAGCAAAGGTGACAACTCTTCCAATAACATCACATGCTATGAATGTGGAAAGATTGGCCACATGAAGCTTGACTGTCCAAAACTGCAAAAGAAGGACAAAACAGAAAAGTTTGACTCAAAGGACAAGAAGTGCAGAAAGCCAAGAAAGGCCTACATTGCTTGGGATGATAATGATCTAGATTCCACTGAAGAATCTGAATCTGAGGAGGAAAACTTGTGCGTGATGGCCAGCAATAACAGTGATTCAGAAAGTGAAGTAAGTTCTAATTATCAACCTTCTTATGATGAATTGCAAAATGCTTTTGAAGAACTTCATAGAGAATCCATTAGACTTGCTAGATTGCTAACTAAGTCTAAGAAAACCATCACATGCTTAGAGGAGAAAACTTCTATTTTAAACAAAGAGGTAGATCAATTAAAAACAAAAAATTGTGCTTTAAAAGAAAAACTAGCTACTGTCTTGGATGCACCTATATGTGATAAATGTCCTAAGTTGGAGAAACATATAAATCATTTGAATGGTGATCTATCTAGAGTTACTAGTGATAAAGAAATCTGGAATGCATCTAGCTGTACATTGACTAAAGAAGTTGAAAAACTAAAAAATGACTTAGCCAAGTTCACAAATGGTAGAGATAATTTGGATGCATTGTTAGGACAGCAAAAATGTGTTTATGATAAGGCTGGAATAGGCTATAAACCTAAGATATATGAAAAATCTTTCAATAAATTTTTTGCTGCACCTATGACATCAAACACACCATTTGTTAAATGCTATTTCTGTGCTAGAAAAGGTCACACAACTTCTACATGTCATTACAGAAAATATGCTTATAATGAGTCTGAATATATATGGGTTCCTAAAGGAACTAATGATCCAACTATCTCAAAAGGACCCAAACAGATTTGGGTGCCTAAAGCAAAAACATGATTCTGTTTTGTAGGTGTGTTGGAAAGCCAAGAATGTGAAATGGTATCTTGACAGTGGCTGTTCCAAGCACATGACTGGAGACAAAAGCAAGTTCATTTCCTTTACCCCTAAGTCGAGTGGTAGTGTTACCTATGGAGACAATAATAAAGGAAGAACACTTGGCATTGGCAACATTGGAAGTGACTCAACAACAATCATTGAGGATGTACTATATGTTGAGGGACAGAAACATAACCTGCTAAGTATCAGTCAACTATGTGACAAAGGCTTCAAGGTAAAATTCGATTCCAATAGTTGCTTAATAGAAAATCGGCATGATGAAAATTTGAAATTAATTGGACATAGGACAGATAACATCTATATGCTTGATTTAGATAATATCTCTTCAAATACTGCATGCTGTCTTATTTCAAAAGAAGAAGAGAATTGGCTTTGGCATAGAAGAATTGCACACATTCACATGAACCACTTGAATAAACTGATTCGTAAAGATCTTGTAGTTGGCTTGCCTAAACTGAAATTTGTGAAAGATGGACTATGTGATGCATGTCAAAAATGAAAGCAAGTTAAGGTGTCTTTTAAACCAAAGAACATTGTTTCAACAACTAGACCCTTGCAACTTTTACACATGGATTTATTTGGTCCATCTAGAACCAAAAGCTTTGGTGGTAACTCGTATGCATTGGTAATAGTAGATGATTACTCTAGATATACATGGACATATTTTCTATCTCATAAGAGTGACCCATTTGCTGCATTTAAGAAAATGGCAAAAATGGTGTAAAATGAAAAGGACGTAAAAATAGTTTTTATAAGAAGTGATCATGGGGGAGAATTTCAAAATGAAGTGTTTGAAAACTTTTGTGATGAGCATGACATTCAACATAATTTTTCTGCTCCTAGAACTCCACAACAAAATGGAGTAATGGAAAGAAAGAATAGATCATTAGAGGAGATAGCAAGAACTATGTTGAACGACTCTAGCTTGCCAAAATATTTTTGGCCAGATGTTGTCAATACAGCCTGCTATGTGCTAAATAGAGTCTTGATAAAACCAATCTTAAAGAAAACCCCTTATGAGCTTTACAAAGGAAGAAAACCAAATATAGCACATTTTCATGTTTTTGGGTGCAAATGCTTTGTTCTTAACAATGGAAAGAATAATCTTGGAAAATTTGATGCAAAGGCTGATGAAGGAATTTTCCTAGGTTACTCCCTATCTAGTAAAGCATTTAGAATATATAATAAGAGAACACAAACTATTGAGGAATATGTGCATGTGACATTTGATGAGTCTAACCCCAAAAGGTTGGGAAAGGATTGTGTTATTGATGATCTTGCAGATTCAATTGAGAAAACTCTCCTAGAAGAGAAACAGGACAATGAAGAAGATAAAAGCTTAAAGAGCGAATCGCTGCAGCAGGAGCAAACAGAATAACAGCTTGACCTACCAAAGGAATGGAGGACTGTCAGAAATCATCCAATTGATAACATCATCGGTGAAATTACAAAGGGGGTAACTACTAGACAATCTCTTAGAAATGTTTGTAATCATATGGCTTTTGATTCTCAAGTAGAACCTAAGAACGTAGATGTTGCTATAATTGATGAACATTGGATGATGGCTATGCAAGATGAGTTAAACCAGTTTGAAAGAAACCAAGTTTGGAAACTAGTGCCTAAACCCAAGAACTGTCAAGTAATAGGTACAAAATGGGTTTTTAGGAATAAACTAGATGAAAATGGTATAATTGTAAGAAACAAGGCTAGATTGGTAGCCAAAGGGTATAACCAAGAAGAAGGCATATATTATGATGAAACATATGCACCAGTAGCAAGATTAGAAGCTATAAGAATGCTACTTGCTTATGCTTGCATAATGGGATTTAAATTGTATTAAATGGATGTTAAGAGTGCTTTCTTAAATGGATTTACACAAGAGGAAGTGTATGTTTGTCAACCACCTGGTTTTGAGAATAATGAATTGCCTAACCATGTTTATAAACTGTCTAAAGCACTATATGGCTTAAAGCAAGCTCCTAGAGCTTGGTATGAAAGGTTAAGTAATTTTCTCATTGAAAAAGGATTTAAAAGAGGTAAAGTTGACACAACTTTGTTCACTAAGAAAAAGGCACACAACACTTTACTTGTACAAATATATGTGGATGATATAATTTTTGGTGCTACTAATGAGTAGTTGTGCAATGTGTTTGCAAGTCTTATGCAGAGTGAGTTTAAAATGTCAATGATGGGTGAGCTAAACTTTTTCCTTGGACTGCAAATAAAGTAAACTGAAAATGGAATCTTTGTTAGCCAAACCAAATATTGGAATGAGTTGATCAAGAAGTTTGGCATGGAAAAAGCTAAGGAGATGGCTACTCCAATGAGTACCTCTTGTTATCTACACAAGGATGAGCAAGGTAAACCTGTTGATGTTTCTAAATTCAGAGGTATGATAGGCTCACTACTTTATCTTACTGCTAGTAGGCCAGATATCATGTTTAGTGTATGCATGAGTGCTAGGTATCAAGCAAATCCAAAAGAATCACACTTAACAATAGTTAAAAGGATCATTAAGTATTTGTTAGGAACAAAATACATGGGATTATGGTATCCCAAGGGAGCTACATGTACGTTAATTAGCTATTCAGATTCTAATTTTGCTGGTTTTAAACTAGACAGAAAGAGTACTAGTGGAACTTGCCATTTACTAGGAAACTCATTAGTATCATGGTTCAATAAGAAACAATCTAGTGTGGCTTTATCCATTGCATAGGCTGAATATGTAGCAGCTGGTAGCTGTTGTGCACAGGTTTTATGGATAAAACAACAATTAGTTGATTATGGTGTACAACTAAACCAAGTTCCTATTAGATGTGACAATACAAGTGCAATTAACCTAACTAAGAATCCCATAATGCATTCTAGAACTAAACACATAGAAATCAGACATCATTTCATTATAGATCAGATACAAGGTAGAGAAATTGAGATTGAATATGTTGATACAACTAAGCAACTTGTTGATATCTTTACCAAGCCCTTGAACAAGGAAATCTTCTTCTTCATTAGAAGAGAATTGTGCATAATCAATCAATCCTATATCTAATCTCTAAAGAAACAGGAGAAAATCTAAAAGGGGAGGAAAATTAATGGACGCACTTATTATTTGATTTGTCCCTCCACCTATCCCTCTATCATGAACAATTTTATATGCTATGTTTGAATGTTTAAAATGCTTACCTTCTCTATTGCTTTGAATGTTTCTTTTCTTTACCTTTCGATGATGCCAAAAGGGGGAGGAAAAAGTAAAATATAGAGAAAGGAGAAAATAACAAATTACACATGCATATATTGAGGGGGAGCTAAGGAGTTTATAAGCTTACATGATTAATAGGGAGTAAATCAAATAGGAGTTTATAAGCTTACCTGATTAATAGGGATTAAATCAAATTCTGCTCTGTTAATACTCTGTTAATATTTTTTTTTTGCTCTGATATACTACTGCTCTGACTAGTTTGATACCATGATATAAATCTGTCAAAACACTTAGCGTCTGCTACACTTATACACTAATCTTATAATTTGATAAAAGGTTTGTCATAATCAAAAAGGGGGAGATTGTTAGGTTCAATGACTTAAAGATTTTGATATATGACAAATACAACTTAATGTGTATGCAAGTGTTTAGTGTCAAATTGTAAAGACAGGTATCAAGCAATATTCAACAAGTTCAGTGAGCAATCAAAGGAGAACATTCAAGGAAGAACTTTGAGGAATCAAAGAGCAAGAACGAAGATCAAGGAATCATCAAGACAAGAGCTTAAATGAAGAAATTAGTGTTAAGTCTTAGATGATTTGTAAGAGATGAAATCTCTTATTCACAAATAGCTCAATTAAGAAAGATGCATGAAGAAAATCATTTTTCATAACCTACATTAAAAGGAATAAGTTTTCGTTAATGAAAATTATTTTTGGAAATAATAATAGAAGCGCTCGTCCAACACTGGAATAATATAAGCGCTCGTCCAACACTAGGAATAATAGAAGCGTTCCTCCAACAGTGGTAAAAGCCGACGTCCAAGAAAGTGGCAGAAGCTTACGTCTACTAAAATGACAGAAGCTCACTTCTACTAAAGTGACAGAAGCACACGACTACTAAAATGACACAAGCGCACGTCTACTAAAGTAACAGAAGTGCTCGTCCACTAAAGTAATACAAGCACTCGTCTACCAGTTGGAGCACGTCCAATTACTTTGTGTTAGTACTCCCGTCTACTAACGTGGCAAATAGACGCAGCTATTTTTTTTTAAGATGGATGCGGCTATTTTTCCAAATGGACTCGTTATTTTATGGACACGAATTCTATAAGGACTATCAGAATCTTATCTCAAGAACGAGAATCAAGAAAACATATTCTGTTAAATCAGATCCAAATCTGTTTTAATTGATCCCAACGACAATAACTTGTTTTCTATATAAAGAGGGATCAAAGGAACACTTTAAGAAGAATCATAACGAATAACAAAAGAATTATAATGATACACATATCATTCATCATCTTCATTGAGCTTACTATGAAAAGAGTGTTTCAATACTCATAAGTGCTTCAATTTGTTTTATCTGACTATTGAGAGTTATGAATCAACTTTTGTTTTTACTTTTCGATTGTAAAGAGAGAGGGAGTCTCTCTGAGTGATTAGGGTGAGGTATCCCTAAGGAAGAACATTGAGGCTCTTCACAAGAGTGTGGTATCTCGAGGTGAAGGAGTGCTCTGTGGTGTAAAAGTTTTTCAAGCTACCTGGTAAAGCTTGTGTGTTAGTGTGAACACCTAATTTTGTCCGAGTATTTTCTCATCTTATTTAATATTTAAAAAAAGATAAATAAATAAAAATAAAAATAAATAAAAATATGCTGAGAAAACTAAAAAAAAAATATCCATGATTTGGCCCATGTCCTTTAGCCCAACCCACTTACATAATCTCATCTCAAATAAATAAAAAGGCTCACTTCTTTTATTAATAAAATAAAATAAAAAAATATATTAGGGGAACAGAACGTTGAAGGCAGTCAAGGAGAAAAGCCAAAAGCTTTTAATGCACATGAGGAGGAAAAATAAGTTAACCCTCACCAAAATGTTGAGTTTGAAAATGAAGCATGAAAGTGGAAAATTTGTCTTCTGAGCAAATGCATAAAGCTCAATGGAGACTTAACACAAAGAAAGAAAATCTGTAATCTTGAGAAGAGTATAACAAGCATCAGAGGCAAAAAAAAAATGGAAAAGGACTTGGTTATGCAACTAAGAATGGCATTGGGGATTTGATTTTTGGTTTTATATGCCCTGTTGGTGAATATATGGGGCAACGAAAATCAGTGACAAGAGGAGAGGGGGAGATCCTTCCAGCCATCATCTTCTCCTTCAACTACTCAGAAAATCCCATCATCTTCCATTTTCTATTCATAATCCTCCATCCTAATCCAAATCAAAACACCAACAATACAACAAACAAAAACTAAAGATAAAAGAAGAAGAAAGCCTCAGCCTCTGTCCTTCGCTGCCATCTCTGTACGGATCAGCCGCTACTGCCCGAAGCCAACACCGTTCCCTTGTCGATGCCATTAGCCTCGGAGCTCACCCATTTTCATCTCTGGCTTCTCGGCCAAGCTCCGCCGTGACACAACCACGCATACCCGCTTCAGTCTCGGGCCTCTGTGTTCCTCCATGACTCTCATCATCGTCGCTGCTCACGCCTCGACGCTTCGCCGCCGTCCCTGAGATCCTATGTAGCTTCCATCCCCACCGAACCGAATCCTCGCCACCCAGTACAGCACTACTCGCTGCCGCTTGCGCCGTCCGCGTCTCCAGACGAATCCGAGCAGCCACCCTGGTTCGATTTCCCCCATAGCCGTCGGTCAGAACCACGTCTCTGCCCAGCACCGCGTTCCGCCGTTGCTGCTCCACCAGATCTGTTTCCTTCCTCCGCAGCGCACCACCTTGACGCCAACCGCGAATCCAGACGCAGATCCGCCCAGTACCGCACGGCTCACCGTCATCCACACCATCGCCGGCCTTCGTCTCCGCCTCTCACGCCCAGACCCCTATTTGCTTTCCCCTCTATTCGTTGGTAAATGAGGAAGTTGGAAACTTCTCTCTGATACTTGCTTTATTTTTTGCTTATTTTTATCTTTTGTCATCATATGTCAGTTATTATGTGGGTTTGGTTGGGGTTTCTAAATGGGCTGCCTTGTTTTTTTTTTATTGTGGGCTTAGTTTTTGTAGGATAAGTTAGTGAGTCTTTTCATTTTTTTTTACCTAGTGGATCCAACTTTAAAAAAGGGAAGGAGTCTCTATCTTTAAAAAAAACATTTTTGGGATTCTTTTCTGTCAGGCCTGGATTTTAATTATAAGGGTTTTGTGCTTTGGGCTTAAGATGTGGTCCTTTTTTTGGTCTATTTTTATCTTATTTGGGTTTAGTGATTTGGGCCAAATCTGTTTTGGGTTGATTTTATTGAGTAGGTAACCTACAAAATCCTTTTGTCTCTTTCTTTTCAAAAACAAAAAAAGGAAAAAAAATCTTTTGAAATAAAAATCTCTTTTAAGTTCACGCAACAATTTACAACATTGATGTATGCTTTTTTCATCCTCAAGTTTTGTATAAATTGTAAGGGTTTATCGTATAGCTTAGATATCTTTGATCCTGTGCAAGAATGAATTCCCTTTTTTTTTTTAAAAATAAAATAAAATATTTTCAATCTGCTCTCTTAACAAATTTTAACATTTTTTTATGAAATAAAAATCTCTTTTGAATTCACGCAACAATCTACGACGTTGATGTATGATTTCTCATCCTCAAGTGTTGTATGAATTGTAAGGGTTTATCGTATAGCTTGACTATCTTTAGCCCTGTACAGGGGTGAATTCCCATAAAAATAATAAAATGCTTTCAAGTACCCTTAATACGTAGGAGCAGAATCAATCATTCTGTCAAGCCAAAATTTAATTTTCTCTTTTGTCTTGTTTATCCTTTTTATCTATTTAAAAAGTGGGGTAAAATAAATATTTTCAAAGGCTATTTAAATTATTTTGCACAATTAACTTGAGGTACTATTTTTTAAACGGGCGATGTAGGGTGCTAACACCTTCCCTACTCGTAACCGACTCCTGAATCCAAATCTTTTTTTTAAGACCAGTTTCCTTAAAATAAATGGTTTTTCCAATGTTTTTCCCAAATAAAAATGTTGGTGGAGGCTCCTCTGTTTTTACCTTTTTTTCGCGGTGCTCGGACGGGACGGTCGCGACAGCTGGCGACTCCACTGGGGACGTTAGAGAGTTAGGCCTATCATAGTTAGTTGTGCTTTTTAATGATTTTTATTTAGTTGACTTACCCCTCTTTTTTTTATTTTGTTGTTTAATTTGTTTTTATAAATATGCTTTTATATGCCTTTGTATATATTTTGGCAAGCCTAGGATAGAAAACTATTGTGCTATTTGTTCTTTTTACAGGTTTGGGTAGTGTTGTTTTAGTAGGTTCTTGTGCAGGTTTGCTTGGTCCTAGCACACACGTCACCATCACATATTCACACACTTTTGGACTCTATACCCGAGTCTTGGAATGCCATAAGTTTAGAAGGGACTTCAGTGATGTTATTGTGATGCTTTCGCATCCCTGACAGACATTGATTCTCCCGCCTGGATTGCTACCGAAACATGGACTGCCATATTGTGACTTATTAGTCCCTGTGGGGAGGTTCATGGATTCGGGTCCTCATATTTTCAGATGAGGGTAATTCGAGGACCATATGTTTAGGGGTCTAGATCTGTCCCGGAAGTCATGCACATAAAATGCCATTAGCAGCCTACCAAACTAGGGTCTTGACCTCAGAAGTTCAAACTTTAAGATACGACCCATGTAGGACAAAAGGGAGCGCATTCCACCTTTTTCTGCAACATGAATAATCACATTTATATGTCATGCATCATAATGATTTTCTTCATGCATTCCACAGACGCCTTAATATGCCATTCATTCATGCATCCTGTTACACTCATTATTATTCATTGTATGCTTGTGCATATAGTACTTTAAGTCATGCATTGTTAATATGTCATTCATGCATTTTGTTACACTCTCATGCATAAGTAAATTTGCTTTCCAAATGTTATTAACAAAGTAAAATTTCCCTCCATAGATAATTTGGTTTGAGATAACACCTTTGATTACAAGAGATGGAAAAAGTCAGACACACTAGCAATGCTCCCACCACCAAGAACTCCAGGGTGATATTGAACTCATTGGAGAATCTGAAAGAGTTGAGCCAATCTTTGCCTCAAGAACGTCGAAGAAGCTTTGCCAAGAAGTATGGAGGGATCTTGGACCTAATTTTCATACCGGTTGAGACTGCTGCTTTGAGTGCATTGTGTCAGTATTGGAACCCCCACCTCAGATGTTTTGAATTGCCAAACTTGGACATTACTCCCACCATTGAAGAATATGCTTGCCTGTTAAGGTTGCCAATGCAGAAAAAACTCGTCGTGTACTTTCACTTGGGGCAATACTTGACCACTACAAGCATAGTAGGGTTACTAGGGCTTCCTAAAAATGATGTGAAGTTGACCGGGCACTCAAACTCGCGAGGGTTAACCCGAACTCTTATTGAAAATCATTTAAAGAAATTAATGGATCGGCAAGATTGGGAAACCTTTGAGAGGGTATTGGCGCTAACAATATATGGGTTGGTTCTATTTCTATCAGCGCTAGACATGATAGATCAAGCGGCAATGGATGTATTCTTCACAGTAGAAAGAAATAAAAACCCAGTGCCGACAGTGTTAGCTGAAATGCTTTTGACTCTAGGATTTTGCCAGCGGCATCCAAAGGGGAAGCTCCGATGTTGTGCACAGTTGCTCTATGTGTGGGCCATGACTCACATGTATGCAAAAGGATATATCACCCACCATTCAAATCCACTAAGAGGCTTCCATAACATCCCTATAAGACAGCTTAATGAAGAGGAATGGAAGCGCGAGTTTGACATAGTGGAAAGGGACTCTTTTAGGTCGGTATGCCCATGGTACGAAGGTCAGCAGGGGCAAGATATCATTTATGGTTGTGGTGACTATCCCAATGTTCCTTTGATGGGTCCAAGAGGGTGCATATCCTACACACCCGCCATAGTCTTACGGCAGCTTTGTTGGACACAAACCGTGCCAAGAGAAGAACAACTCGGCGGATGCTGTTTCTGGTACGAGGATGGAGAGAATACCAAGTTGTTGGTAAAATCAGTTAGAAATGCATGGAAAGATGTGAAGATGGTAGGAAGAGCACAATTGGGCCGACCAATCCTAATCATTGTCTCAGAATATGAAGCATGGAGAAAGTCAAGGAAAGATCCCGTCAACATTCCGGCAGAAAGCATGAAAGATAAAGATTACTCCCCTTTGGTAACTCAAATGACGGAACAACTGAAAGTTCTAGAAGCACAAATGAAGGAAATGGAACAACAAAAACAAGATGCCGAGTTAAAAATAGCCATTGGACAGAAGCGTTGTGAGAAGTTAGCAAAAGAAAATGACCACTTAAAATATTTGTGTGCAGATATCTCCACAACCTCTAGAGTCCAGAAGAATATAGACAATGTCTCACCAAGCATCATGGCTAAGGTCCAGAATCTTGAAAGTAAAGTATTGTCCTTGACAATGGAGAGGCATCGGCTAAGAAAAGAAAAGCGTCAGTTAGAAGAAGTCATCCAGCAAGAAGGTATGAGAAAGTCATTTGAGGCGGAGGTTGATCGACAAAGGGGAATCAATAGCAACTTACAGAAGCAAATTTGTGCACAAAGTAGGATAACTGATGAATTGGTACAAAAGGTCAAAGAACTGAATATCCTAATGGTCAAAATCAAGAAGCAGTGCGATTTGGGGTGGACCTCGGCAAAGCATTATCATGATCACGCGGTTCAAGCAATGAATGTTGTGAAATGGTGGAGAGAAGAAGCGCGAGAGCGAGGGATAGATATTGACATATGGAAAAAGAGATATGTGAGCATGAGTTTGGAGCTAAGCCATTGCGTTCAGAATTTTGTCCGAAGCTTTGAGAAGGCAGAACAACAAATCTGTGCGGATCCTATGCTTCGTCTCCCGTCTGAACTGGATGATTTTATGCAAATGTGTGGAGGGTTTGCTTGAGGGCTAAAAAGAAAGAGACCTAAGCTATTGACTTTAGGATGAAATGTTGTAACAATGTTGAAAATATTGATTTGACAATGATGTAATCCCAATCTATGTATTGCTTTGAGGAGCTTTTAATGAAATCTGTTCTTGCCTCTATGATTCCTTCGCACTCCAACTCTTACACTTGACTTGCGAAGACACCTATCGTGGAGCATGGTCTCCCTTTAGTATGTTGTCAACTACATCTTTACCTTATAGGATTCTTCCTTCTGTGCAAAGGGAAGGTCAGGATGTCTCAATTCAGAATTCGCATTGCTAGTGTGTTTAAGACAACATCTATTGTGGAGGGATGTTTTTCCCCTAGATTTGTTGTCGACTCCATTTCATCTTATGAGCACAATGCCATCTGTGTGGGATGGAGGGACCATCTCTTGTCAGTCACAAGGTGTTAACTCAAGAAAAAAAAAACAACAAAAAAAAACAAAAATATATTAAATAAATAATAACTCCAAAGGTAGTTTTCACTAAAGCATTTTCTTTTCTTTTCATGTTCTTACTTTTTTTGTTCTGATTAAAACAGTGTGATTCTTCTGAACAATTGCTCCAAGACACCCTTATCGCACTCAATCACAGGCAAGAACCATGGCGGATGAACTAGAAGAAGTCCAAGAGATCAGGGATCAAGTCAGTCAAATCAAAGATCAGATGACTAGGATGATGGAGATCCTACAAGCAATGTAGAAGGAAAAGAACACATAGGAGAACCCTCCAGCCTCGAACGAAGGACATCCAGACACACCTCTCATCCCGCTCGATTTTTCTCAGATTCCTAGCCAAGGCTTCAACCAACCAGGGGCCATGATGCCTCTCACTATTTATCCAAGCAATAAAACTCATCTTTCATTTGACCCGAACAATCCCCCATACGGTTTGCCTCGTGGATTTGTGCCACCAACAGCCCCCAGCCTGCAAGATGGCATTCAAAACTCCGAACATATCACTCAGACACAAACCCCCACCAATGCTGTCGAAATACCGCAAACACAAACTGTCAACCCTACAGATGGTAACACCCTGATAGAGACACCTTCTGTCAATCCAAAGCCCTCACAATGCACCCTACATTATGGACCCCAAGGGGCTCAAATGATGCCAAACTTCGGTTCCTCCTCCGTGCCATATTCATTTCCCCATAATATGTGTGGAGAAACTCCAGTGAATCAGTCGGGAGGGAATTCCCAATCTAAAGAAAAGTTGGAAATACTAGAGGAAAGATTGCGGGCCATTGAAGGGGTAAATAGTTATGGTCTTCGGGATGCCTCGGAACTTTGTCTTGTGCCAAATGTTGTGATTCCGTCGAAATTTAAGGTGCCCGATTTTGACAAATATCGGGGAACCACTTGTCCCAAAAACCATTTGACCATGTATGTTAGGAAGATGGCATCATATGCTCAAGATGATAAGCTCTTGATTCACTTATTCCAAGACAGTTTAACTGGTACAGCTTCAAATTGGTGCACGCATCTCGAATGGCCACACATCCGATCCTTCAAATATCTAGCAGATGCATTCCTGAAGCAGTACAAGTACAATGTTGACATGGCTCCCCATAGGATGCAACTCCAAAATATGTCAAAAAGGGACGTAGAGACTTTCAAAGAGTATGCACAACGATGGAGGGAACTGGCTGCTCAGGTGGAGCCTCCCTTAGCCGAGAAAGAAATCGTAGCAATGTTCATTGATACACTCCAGTCGCCCTTCTATGATAGGATGATTGGGAGTGTGTCATCAAACTTTTCTGACATGGTCATCATCGGTGAGAGAACTGAAAGTGGAATGAGGAATGGCAAGATCACCGAGACTTCAGTAGGGAACGGCCCAAAGAAAGCCCTGTTTGTGAAAAAGAAAGAGGGAGAAGCACATGTAGTAACCTTTGAAAAAAAGAAACCGAACCAATGGAGACTGAACCAAACACCCGCCTTCCAAGCCCAATACACCCCATATTACCAACCACCTCCATATCACCAAGCCAACCAGCCATACATCGCTGCCACCTCACAATTTCCAAATCCTCAACAGATGGCTCCTTACCGGCCATCATACCCTTCTCAGCCTCAAACACACCCTACCATGCCACCTCAAATTGTTCAAACCCTAAATCCAAACCCAAACACCAGCCAAACAAGACCACCGTATAACTCGGAAAGAAAGCCAGTGCGTTTTGACCCGATACCCATGACCTACACTGAACTATTCCGCCAACTTGTGAGCAAATTCGTGCTAACTCCTATCCCGACAAGACCAATAGACCCTCCTTATCCAAAGTGGTATGACCCAAATTCTCAATGTGAATGTCACGATGGGGCCACAGGTCATTCCACCGAGAGTTGTAAAGCTTTGAAGTTTAAGGTACAAGACCTGATTAATGCCAAATGGTTGAGCTTTCAGAAGGATGCTCCAAATGTGGCACAAGGTCCTATGCCAAATCATGGGGGTTCGGGAGTCAATGCCATTGAAAGCTTCTTGGAACATACTCTCAAGAGTAAAGTGGCCGATGTTAGGACTCCTATGAGAGTTGTTTTCAGAGAGATGTGCAAATGTGGATTGATCCAAATCCCGATCATGGAAGAAAAGGCTCTCGATGGAGAGATAAGGTGTGACTTCGACGGGAATATGGGGCATTCGATTGAAGATTGTGCAGAGTTTTGGCAAGTTGTGCAGCAGTTAATAGATATGTAGATTATCTTAATTGGTTATGAATCAAATGAGTATGCCATTAATATGGTTGCTGAATCTACAATTTCCCCAACCCCAATTAAGATAACTTCTTTTACTGTTGTGGTTAATCCTCAACCAGTTCCTGAGCAAGTCACTCTGAAACCAGTGGTGATATACTATACTAAGAAGAAACCTTTGCCGGTTCCAAGTGGGCCAACACCAATTGTCATCCGAGTTCCAAGTGATTTCCCTTACAAGGACACCAAAGCGGTACCATGGAAATATGAGATGCAGGTTCAACCCAAGCCTTCCGACGGGACTACTGTGGTTACCAACATTTCAGGAATTGGTGGAATGACTAGGAGTGGTCGCATTTACACTCCAGAGGTATTACGAAGGGAGGAAACAGAAAAGGAAAGGAAAGGATCGCAAGGGGAAAGAGAAGGTGGAAGGAATTCTAGATGACAAGGAAGCAAACGGGGGTGAGAATAAAAAGGAGGTATCTGATGAAGAAGTCGGTGAATTCTTGAAGTTCATCAAGCAGAGTGAATATAGGGTTGTGGATCAGTTAAATCGAACTCCGGCTCGGATATCTCTTTTGTCTCTATTGATGAAATCTGAGCCACATAGGAGAGTATTGATGAATGTGTTGAATCAAGCTCATGTCTCCCATGACATCACAGTGGATAAGCTCGATAACATTGTAGGTAACATAGTCGCTGATAATTATGTCACTTTCACCGATGATGAAATACCAGCTGAAGGTATGGGGCACAACAAGGCGTTGCACATTTCTGTGAAGTGTCGAGATCATGTCATGGCTAGGGTTCTCATTGATAATGGATCTTCTTTGAAAGTAATGCCAAAGTCAACACTGGCAAAGTTGCCTTTCGATGAAACTCATATGAAGCCGAGCACAATGATTGTAAGAGCTTTTGATGGCACCCGAAGGGAAGTCATGGGAGAAATTGAATTGCCCATTTAGATTGGCCCTTGCACCTTTGAAGTAATCTTCCAGGTAATGGACATCACACCAACTTACAGTTGTCTCCTAGGACGACCATGGATCCATTCGTCTGGAGCTGTACCTTCCACATTGCACCAGAAGGTGAAGTTCATTGTTGATAATAAGTTGATAATTGTTTCTGGAGAGGACGATATGTTAGTAAGTAAGCCATCAACAACCCCTTACATTGAAGCTGTCGAGGAAGCTCTCGAGACCACCTTCCAGTCGCTTGAAATTGCCAATGCCACTTATGTTGGGGAGGGAGCTCCACTCTTGAAACCTCAGTCATCTAAAGCATCCATAATGATGGCCAAGGTTATGCTCAAAGGAGGATACCAACCTGGAAGCAGTTTGGGTTGGGATACAAACCCACCAAGGTCGACAAGATGAGGGCTATAGAAGAGAAGAAAAGAAAGAGGTTGGCTCGGCTTGAAAATCGTGAATACGAGGCTGAAAGGGTCCCCGTCTGTGACATTCGATAGAGCTTCCGAAGCGTAGGGTTCGCATTCCTGGACCAAGCAGTAGCTATTGAAGATGATTATCCCGCCGATCATGATGTCAATCTGGTGTATCCATGCTCTCCGGATACAAAGCTCAACAATTGGGAGATCATTGAGTTCCCCAAGACCATAGAGTCTTTTTCAAAGTAATTCTGTAATGCTTATCCTTTAGCTCTGCCCAAGGCTTTAGGAATTTTTTTGTAATGGGCTTACTTGTTTCTGTTTCAGTATGACTTATCAATAAATGCATGCATTCAGTATCTTGTGTTGTTATCTCTCTTATTTTTTTACTTTCGTTTTTGTTCACCATTCCTCACCAATAAATGCAGTTTCTCGTCTTTAACCTTTATTCATTCATCTCTCCCTAATAACTACCAAAATTCAGATCTAAAAGTGACTCTCTTGAAAATGACAGTGTTAGTAACTCAGCATACAATTTTGACTATCCCGTTGATCATGCTGAGGAGGTTGTTGATGATGACGGGGAAGTTCCCCCTGAACTATTGAGATTGGTAGATAAAGAAGCCAAGGAAATTTGACCCCATGAAGAGCCGAGTGAACTAATCAATTTGGGAACCAAAGATGATAAAAAAAGAGGTCAAAATTGGCCTTTCCCTGAAAGAAAAGGTGCGAAGCAGTTTGATCAGGTTGTTGATGGATTATAAAGATTTTTTCGCATGGTCATACCAAGACATGCCAGGGTTAGACCCTAGTGTAGCAGAACACAAATTGCCATTAAATCCAGAGTGTCCTCCAGTAAAGCAGAAGCTACGAAGGATGAAAGCAGAAATGTCTTTAAAGATCAAGGATAAGGTCAAGAAGCAGCTAGATGCAGGTTTCCTAGAAGTTGTGAAGTACCCTCAATGGGTTTCCAATATTGTTCCTGTTCCTAAGAAAGATGGAAAGGTTCGGATGTGTGTTGACTATCGAGATCTGAGCAGAGCTAGCCCAAAAGATGACTTTCCTCTGCCACACATTGATGTTCTTGTAGACAATACTGCTCAACATGCATTATTCTCTTTCATGGATGGATTCTCGGGATATAATCAGATCAAGATGGCTCCCGAAGATATGGAGAAGACCACATTTGTCACTTTATGGGGAACCTTTTGCTACAAGGTTATGCCCTTTGGCTTGAAAAATGCTGGGGCAACATATCACCGGGCTATGGTGGCTTTATTCCATGACATGATGCATAAGGAGATAGAAGTTTATGTAGATGACATGATCGCCAAGTCCATATCCGAAGATGACCATGTTGATAATCTGCAGAAACTTTTTGAGCGGTTAAGAAAGTTTAAGCTCCGACTGAATCCAGCCAAATGCACTTTTGGAGTGAAATTAGGCAAGCTTCTGGGGTTCATTGTTAGTCAAAGAGGAATAGAGGTTGATCCTGAAAAGGTTCGAGTAATCATCGATATGTCAGCACCTCAAACAGAGAAAGAAGTTCGTGGGTTTTTAGGAAGATTGAACTACATTGCCAGGTTCATCTCCCAATTAACAGCAACATGTGAACCAATCTTTAAACTTCTGTGCAAAAATCAGGTAGTAACATGGAATAAAGATTGTCAAAAAGCTTTTGAGAAAATCAAACAGTACCTACAAGAGCCTCCAGTCTTGGTTCCCCCAGTGCCAGGAAGACCTCTCATCATGTATTTGACTGTACTAGATGAATCTATGGGTTGTGTACTGGGGCAGCACGATGAGTCAGGAAGAAAGGAACATGCCATCTATTATCTAAGTAAGAAATTCACCAGTTGCGAAGCCAACTACTCACTGCTAAAACGCACTTGCTGTGCTTTGGCTTGGGCGGCTCGCCATTTGAGGCATTACATGTTGTGTTACACTACCTGGTTGGTGTTCAAAATGGACCCAATCAAGTATATCTTTAATAAGCCTGCTCTGACTGGAAGAATTGCTCGCTGGCAAGTCCTGCTATCAGAATATGACATTGTCTATGTCACCCAAAAAACAATAAAAGGGAGTGCTCTTGCAGAATACCTAGCCAATCAGCCAGTAGAAGATTATGGATCGATGCAATGTGATTTCCCAGATGAAGATATAATGTCTTTGTTTGATCGCGAGCAATCACCAAAAAAAGAAAAATGGACTTTGTTGTTTGATGGAGCTTATAATGCATTGGGACATGGAATTGGGGCAATACTAATCTCACCGGAAAATGATTATTTCCCTATCACTGCAAGGCTTTGCTTTGATTGTACAAACAATATAGCCGAATATGAAGCTTGTGCGCTCGGGATCCTGGCAGTGATAAAATCAAAGGCAAGGATACTGGAGGTATATGGGGACTCTGCATTAGTCATCCACCAGCTAAGAGGGGAATGGGAAACCCGAAATTCCAAGTTAATCCCGTACCATGATTACATCAAAGGTTTGATTGAGCAGTTTGATGAAGTCACATTTCATCATATTCCCCGAGAAGATAACCAATTAGCTGACGTGTTGTCTACCTTGTCCTCAATGTTCGAAGTAAGTGACGAGAGGAACCTAGCACTCATCAAAATGGAAAGTTGTGATCACCCTGCATATTGTCAAGTGATAGAGGAAGAGTCTGATAAAAAACCGTGGTACCATGACATCAAATACTTCATCCAAAGAAGGGAATACCCTCCAGGCACTTCAGAAAATGACAAAAAAACCCTAAGAAGACTTGCAATGGGTTTCTATTTAGATGGAGGTATTCTCTACAAAAGAAATCATGACATGGTGTTGCTGAGGTGCGTTGACACAAAAGAAGCTAAACGAATAATTGAGGAGGTACATGAAGGATCTTTTGGAACACACACGAGCGGTCATGCAATGGCCAGGAAAATCTTGAGGGCTGGCCAATACTGGTTGACAGTGGAGGCTGATTGCTTTAATTATGCGAAGAAGTGCCATAAGTGTCAAATATATGCTGATAAGGTTAATGCGCCGCCAGCTCCCTTGAATGTCATGTCAGCACCCTGGCCGTTCTCAATGTGGGGAATGGATGTGATCGGGCCAATTGAACCAAAAGCCTCAAATGGGCATCGCTTCATTCTTGCTGCCATTGATTATTTCACAAAGTGGGTTGAGGCTGCATCATATGCCAACGTGACCAGGAATGTCGTGGTCAAATTTGTAAAAAGAGAATTAATTTGTCGTTATGGGTTGCCAAGTGAGATTATCACTGATAATACGACCAACTTGAACAACAAGATGATGAAGGAGATGTGCGAAAACTTCAAGATAAAGCATCACAATTCCTCCTCGTACCTCCCAAAGATGAACGGAGCAGTTGAGGCCGCTAATAAAAATATCAAGATTGTCCAAAAGATGGCGGTGGCGTATAAGGATTGGCACGATATGTTACCTTTTGCTTTACACGATTATCGTACCTTTATTCGTACCTCGACAAGGGCAACGCCATATTCTTTAGTTTATGGGATGGAGGTAGTGCTCCTGATTGAAGTAGAGATCCCCTCATTAAGAGTACTGAGAGAAGCAGAATTGGAAGAAGCTGAGTGGGTCCAGGATCGATTAGACCAATTGAACCTCATTGAAGAGAAAAGATTAGGGGCATTGTGTCACGGTCAATTGTACCAGAGAAGATTGATGAGAGCTTATGAGAAGAAGGTACGCCCGCGACAGTTTCGGGAGGGTGACCTGGTGCTTAAAAAGATTCTACCAATCCAAAAGGACCACCGAGGGAAGTGGACTCCGAACTAAGAAGGACCTTATGTTGTGAAAAAGGCCTTCTCGGGAGGAGCTTTAATTCTCACCAGGATGGATGGGGAAGATCTTTCGCTCCCTGTAAACTCAGATGCAGTCAAAAAGTATTATGCTTGAACGCACTTCCCAAGAAGAAGAAGAAAAGGAAAAAAAAGTGAAAAATTAAAAAAAAAGAAAGAAAAGCTCGCTAGGCTGAAAATATGAAAAGACAGTCTAGGCAAAAGTTAGAGCAACCCGCTAGACTGAAAGCCTGAAAAGGCGGTCTAGGCAAAAGTTAGGGTTAAAAAAAAAGGAAGTGTCATCGAGCTGATAAATTGGGGCAATGAGTGTCTAAGATGCATGAAGACTGGACAAACAACATTCTCCGAAGCCAATTGATGAGAAGCCAAGACTGTATGAGGGATACTAACACTAGTCATTGAGAGAGATGTCACTTGAAGAGATGTGACTCTACTTCATAACGTTTTGCAATTCCATATTCCATTGTAATATATGCCGTGTACACCTTTTCGATCCTGATATAATGACAATGACTTCCAATTTTGTTGTTTACTCTTGTCCTTTTGTTTTACTTTTGTCAATTGAATGCATCCATCATGATAAGTCTATACTGAAAGGTGAAACAAGTATTGGTGTCTTTAAGTAGTTAGAATTCCTTGGAAACCCTCAAAAAGTCATAGGGGCACGATGGTTCCCTGATGAAGGGCACTAAAGAAAAAGAAAAGAATATTAAAGATCAACCTTTGGGATAATTATCATCAAAGACGTCTACCATTAGAAAACAAGAGTGCAAGACATCTTTCCTCAATGAGATGGGACTTGTTTTAGTTCATCCTCGAGACTAACTGTGATCCATGCTTTTAAGGGGTCAAGGAGCCAATAACGAAAAGACACAGCAAAGAGGAAATAATTTCATCAAAAGTATCTCTTGCATTGTGCCAAAAAATAATAAGGGTTTTATTCATTAGCATTCATCAATGAAAGGCATCTTATGCATTATCATTCTATCAATGAGCAAAATCAACATTCATATTGCATTTGTCTATAGGGCCTTACTCTTTTTATCTTTCTGTTCGAGCTTCTGACGGGCAATCCACCCCGTAAGCTCTTTTTATCTTTCCGTTTGAGCTTCTGACGGGCAATCCACTTCTGACGGGCAATCCACCCCGTAAGCTCTTTTATCTCTCTGTTCGAGCTTCTGACGAGCAATCCACCCCGTAAGCTCTTTTATCTCTTTGTTCGAGTTCCTGACTGGCAATCCGCCCCGTAAGCTCTTTTTATCTTTCTATTCGAGCTTCTGACGGGCGATCCACCCCGTAAGCTCTTTTATCTTTCCGTTCGAGCTTCTGATGGGCAATCCACCCCGTAAGCTCTTTTATCTTTCTGTTCGAGCTTCTAACGGACAATCCACCCCGTAAGCTCATTTTTCTTTATGTTCGAGCTTCTGACGAGCAATCCACCCCTTAAGCTCTTTATCTTCGTTTCTAAGCTCAGTGTGCAATCCAACCCGCGGATTCTTTATAAGAGATCGCTTTGCATTCGCAGGTCCTTTTGCTCGTTAGTGTACCCCGAACAAAATTGGAGTTCATGTCTTTACTCGTTTCTTATAACGATAATTGGTTGACCAAGGTTACACCTATTATCTAAAAAGAAACAAGTAAAGAGGGGCAGCTGTGAACACCTAATTTTGTCCGGGTATTTTCTCATCTTATTTAATATTTAAAAAAAGATTAAAAAAATAAAAATAAAAATAAATAAAATTGTGCTGAGAAAACTAAAAAAAATATCCATGATTTGACCCATGTCCTTTAGCCCAACCCACTTACATAATCTCATCTCAAATAAATAAAAAGGCTCACTTCTTTTATTAATAAAATAAAATAAAATAAAATAAAAAAATATATTAGGGGAACAGAACGTTGAAGGCAGTCAAGGAGAAAAGCCAAAAGCTTTTAATGCACATGAGGAGGAAAAACAAGTTAACCTTCACCAAAATGTTGAGTTTGAAAATAAAGCATGAAAGTGGAAAATTTGTCTTCTGAGCAAATGCAGAAAGCTCAATGGAGACTTAACACAAAGAAAGAAAATCTGCAATCTTGAGAAGAGTATAACAAGCGTCAGAGGCAAAATAAAAAAAATGGAAAAGGACTTGGCTATGTAACTAAGACTGGCTTTGGGGATTTGATTTTTGGTTTTATATGCCCTGTTGGTGAATATATAGGGCAACAAAAATCAGTGACAAGAGGAGAGGGGGAGATCCTTCTAGCCATCATCTTCTCCTTCAACTACTCAGAAAATCCCATCATCTTCCATTTTCTATTCATAATCATCCATCCTATTCCAAATCAAAACACCAACAACACAGCAAACAAAAACTAAAGAGAAACGAAGAAGAAAGCCTCAGCCTCTGTCCTTCGCTGCCATCTCCGTACGGGCCAACATCGTTCCCTTGCCGATGCCATTAGCCTCGGAGCTCACCCATTTTCATCTCTGGTTTCTCGGCCAAGCTCCGCCGTGACACAGCCACGCATACCCGCTTCAGTCTCGGGCCTCCGTGTTCCTCCATGACTCTCATCATCGCCGCTGCTCACGCCTCGACGCTTTGCTACCATCCCTGAGATCCTGTGTAGCTTCCATCCCCACCGAACCGAATCCTCGCCACCCAGTACAGCACTACTCGTCGTCGCTTGCACCGTCCGTGCCTCCAGACGAATCAGAGCAGCCACCCTGGTCTGATTTCCCCCATAGTCACCGCTCAGAACCATGTCTCTGCCCAGCACCGCGTTCCGCCTTCACTGCTCCACCAGATCTGTTTCCTTCCTCCGCCGCGCACCACATTGACGCCAACCATGAATCCAGACGCAGATCCGCCAAGTACCTCATGGCTCGCTGTCATCCACACCGTCGTCGACGTTCGTCTCCGCCTCTCACGCCCAGACCCTTGTTTGCTTTCCTCTTTATTCGTTAGTAAATGAGGAAGTTGGAAACTTCTCTCTGACACTTGCTTTATTTTTTTTCTTAATTATTTTTATCTTTTGTCATCACATGTCAGTTATTATGTGGGTTTGGTTGGGGTTTCTAAATGGGCTGCCTTGTTTGTTTTTTTATTGTGGGCTTAGTTTTTGTAGGATAAGTTAGTGAGTCTTTTCAATTTTTTTTTACCGAGTGGATCCAACTTTAAAAAAGGGAAGGAGTCTCTGTCTTAAAAAAAAAACATTTTTGGGCTTCTTTTCTGTCAGGCCTGGATTTTAATTATAAGGGTTTTGTGCATTGGGCTTAAGACATGGTCTTTTTTTTTGGTCTATTTTTATCTGATTTGGGTTTACTGATTTGGGCCAAATCCGTTTTGGGTTGAGTTTATTGAGTAGGTAACCTACAAAATTCTTTTGTCTCTTTCTTTTCAAAAACAAAAAAAGGAAAAAAAAATCTTTTGAAATAAAAATCTCTTTTGAGTTCACGCAACAATTTACAATGTTGATGTATGTTTTTTTTTCATCCTCAAGTGTTGTATAAATTGTAAGGGTTTATCGTATAGCTTAGCTATCTTTGATCCTGTGCAAGAGTGAATTCCCTTTTTTTAAAAAAAAATTAAAATGAAATATTTTCAATCTGCTCTCTTAACAAATTTTAACATTTTTTTATCAAATAAAAATATCTTTTGAATTCACACAACAATCTACGACGTTGATGTATGATTTCTCATCCTCAAGTGTTGTATGAATTGTAAGGGTTTATCGTATAGCTTGACTATCTTTAACCCTGTACAGGGGTGAATTCCCATAAAAATAATAAAATGCTTTCAAGTACCCTTAATAAATTTTTATAAAATTAATAACAAATCTTTTCAAATTCATGCAACAATCTATGACGTTGATGTATGGTTTTCATTCTCAAGTGTCGTATGAATTGTCTGGGTCTATCCGTATAGCACTACTATCTTGGACCCTGTGCATGAGTGGATCAATTTTTAAAATAAAATCCTTTTCAACATAAAAAATCAAATCTTTTCAAAAAAATAAAATCAACCAACCAATCAAACATTTTCGACAAGAACTACGTGGCTTTGAGTTTCACATCGCACCCGGAAATACGTAGGAGCAGAATCAATCATTCTGTCAAGCCAAAATTTAATTTTCTCTTTTGTCTTGTTTATCCTTTTTATTTATTCAAAAAGTGGGGTAAAATAAATATTTTCAAAGGTTATTTAAATTATTTTGCACAATTAACTTGAGGTACCATTTTTGAAACAGGCGATGTAGGGTGCTAACACCTTCCCTACTCGTAACCGACTCCCGAATCCAAATCTCTTTTTTTTAAGACCAGTTTCCTTAAAATAAATGGTTTTTCCAATGTTTTTCCCAAATAAAAATGTTGGTGGCGGCTCCTCTTTTTTTACCTTCTTTTCGCGGCGCCCGGACTGGACGGTCGCGACAGTTAGTGTGTGAAATCCCACAGGTGGAGTGGGAACTGGATGTAGGTCACAGTGGTGGTGACTGAACCAGGATAAATCTGGTTGTGTAGTATCTCTAAACGCAGACTCTTTAATTTCTGTTTATGATCAAGAACCTGTGATGTTGATGTTTAAAGTTCAAATATAATTTATGTTCTTAATCTGTATAAACTGTATTTTGTTATTACTGAGTTATTGAACCTGAACCTATTCATTATTAATCTTTCTTATCCTCATCACCTTTTATTCAAGATTTTGTAAAAACCCTTCATCGATTTTATAAAAGATCCTAAGAACACAAATCCGCAACTCTGATTTATAAAGCTTTGTGAAAAGGTTTTAAGAGGGAAATATTTTCTTTGAAAACTAAATTCACCCCCCCCCCCCCCCTCCTGAGTCGTAGAAGCCAAAACAACAAACGTTACCGACGGACCTTTCGTCGATAATTCTTACAAATTTTGTATTCACAGTTACTGACGGCCAGATCTGTTGGTAATCACTTCATTACCGGGGGAATCCATGGCCGTCGGTAAAAGGTCGCCAATAATACGTCATTTTCTTGTAGTGTGATATTTAAGACTTTTTTTATGCAAACTTTCAAAATAAATTAACCAATAAGATCTAGCCCAAGTGGTAAATAGTTAGCTTCCGTAAGCCTGTTGTTAGGGTTTCCTTTTGTTGGTGTGTATGAAAAAAAAATTGTTGGGAGAGGCAAAACACACTTTGGTTATCTTTATGTCCGCAAAGGCATTAGTCTACACCTATCAGCCGAGGATACACCCTTGGTGCCACAAAGAAAATTATAATAAACTAGTGTATCTACCCATGCCATGCACGGGGAAGATACTATTTTTTTAAGATTTAATAAGAAAATATGTAATCGTTGATTTTATATTTTTAGTTTAATTTTTTTAAAAGAAATTATATACCAAAAATTATTGATTTGTAAGGTTAATTATGTAGAAATATTTGAAAATGTTGTTATATAAAATATAATTGATAGATATTCATATAATTTTAATTATAATGTTTTTTTGTAATCTATTTGATTTAAAAACCTTCTCTCTTAAAAAATTATTTTATTTTATTTTAATCTTTCCCCCTTTAAGTTAATAATTTTTAGAAAATATATTTATCTATTATATTTTTATTCTCTCTTCAAAATCTATTTGTTGTATTTCTCATCTTTTTCCCATGCAAGTTAATAATTTTTAGAAAGTATATTTATGTATCACTATTTTTCTTCTTCTCTCTAGAAAATTTATTTGATTTATTTTCTCTTTGTCCGCTGCAAGTTAACCAATTTAAAAAATATATTTATCTATCATATTTTTTTCTATTCTCTTGAAAATCTATGAGATTTTCTCTCCTCTTTTCCCGTTCAAGTTAGTAATATTTAGATGACATATTTACCTATCATATTTTTTTCTTCTCTCTTAAAATTCTATTTAATTTATTTCTTATCTTTTTCCATGCAAGTTAACCATCTTTAGAATATTTGATTGAATACAATATTTTGAATGTACACCAAAGCAATGGTAAAACCATTTCCAATTTAAAATAAAAAACATAAGGCACAAAAGTTGTAATGCTCTGGACTTCATCTTGATGCACGAAAGATATAAGATGCATTACCTTAAGAATAAAATTTGACCATAAATTAACTTTTAAATTGACCTGCATAGCCACAGGTCCGCTAAACAATATAAAGAAAACAAATTTCTTATAAGTGATTTAAGACATTCAATTTTATTGATTCGATGTCATCACCGAAGCAATATTTTCGTTTATTTCATTCTATTGATGCAATCAATTGGTGATATATTTTAAAATTGATCCATTCATTTGCTTAATAGTTATATTCACAATCAATTCCCAATTTGGATTTAATTGATTCATCTTAACCATTTTATTATAGTTTCGTTTCTTTTGTTCTGTTGATACAATCATTTGGTGTATGTAAAAAAACCGATGCAATAAATTTCTTAACTGCTCTATTCCAAATCAATTCTCATCTATGATTTGAATTAATTCATCTATTTCATTTACTTTTTCATTTCTTTTGTTCCATTTTGCCAATCAATTGGTGATATATTTAACCCAAGAGCGCTTAGATGAGATAGCACGGGTATCTTCCAGCTTAACCAGATGTCTCGAGTTCGAATCATGGCCCTGGGAATGCAGCAATTAATGTAACAACACGATTTTCACTGCTTTCTAATATTGGGATATAAATACATAAGTGTTTATATTTTTATCCGAGACTTAGAAAACGATTTTGGATAAACCAAAGTCATATTTGTACTCTACTTTATCGTAGAGAGTTACAGTTAAATTTTGGGTTGAAAATTCAGATGAAACTCGGTCTGTGTTTTCATTGACAGTAAAAGTTTACTGATCAGAAAACCTAACTTTGATTCGTGAACGAAATGGTTAGGTTTTATATCGCGTTTCCAACAACTTTAGTTATTTTGATTTTTTTCACTTAAAAAGGAATTATTATAATTTATTCGGACGATATATTAAATCGGACTAACGACGGAGCTAAAATACAGGATTTCCGGGACCCTCTAACGGATGAGAACCATGAGTCACCAATGGAATTACTCTTATGTCCTTAAGTCCTTAACAAATGCCAATTATGTCCTTATGTCTTTAACAAATGCCAATTTAGTCCCAAAGTGAAATTACTCATATGTCCTTAAGTGACACATTTTGGACCCCATTTTGCCCTTGAAACCCACGGCCTTAAGCCCCCCACACTTGGCCATTTTCATTTTTCCTACTTCATCAACTTCATCTTCTCCATTTCTCTCATTTTCTCAAGAACACAAGCAAATTTGTGAAGGACTTGATCCATTTCTTTCAATTTCTTGACATCCAAGAGGTTTACATTACTCTCCTTGATCAATAAACATCATGTTCTTCATTTATTTTCTTGATTCAAGCAATGATCATCATGTTTTCAATTCTTCGATCTAGAACTTCAAAAATTTCTAGAAAATCATAGAAAAATCCTTTTAATGTGATTCCAATTTCTATGAACTAACCATGATAGAGCATGAGTAAAAATTAGAATTTCTTTCCTATGTTTCTCTTATGGGCCGAAACCCTAGTTGTGAGGGTGGAGGAAGTTTTGTTTCAATTTCTATCATATAACACTTGATTCCATCTATTTAAAACCTATTGTTATTGAATCTAGAAGCTTGAAAATTTTGAAAATCTCTAGCCTGCTATTTTATGGATCAAGGCCGAAAACCCTAACCTTTGGTGTTAGAGGATTTTGTTTCAATTTTAAGTCATGATCATTGATTATGTATCTCTAATGCTTAAGGATCACTAATCCAAGAGCTTGTGAATTTTTGAAATTACTAGCTAAAAAAATCACTCATGGCCGAAACCTAGCCATAGGATTTAGGTGTTGTAGTTGTTTTATATTGATTAATTTTGTTTTGGTTTGTTGAAGGATAAGTGATGTTGGTGTGATCGTTGTACGTTGTACTGTGGAGTCGGAAGTTAGGCGGATTTTTGTTCGAGAAAGAAAATCTGAGAAACTCCAAAGAGGTAAGGGGAGTTTACCTGAGGGATTTTCCCGATAGCTATATGCTATCTGTGAGTGGTCTGTATAATTTAATTTAGTTTTGTTGTGGTTGTTTAAGTTTATTTTACGTAGTTGTTTTATCTGTTTTTAATTATCTGTTTTAATTTTTTGCTTTTAAATGAGTTATCTGTAGATATGTGTTATAGCTTTGATGCATGTTATAACTGTATTATTTACTATAACTGTGACGTGGAAATTTCACTGTTATTGATTGTTGACTGAGAAGCTTGACGGTAGCCAGTGCTCAATTAATTATTGAGATAAAAACTTTATCAGGAATAGTTAAAATTTATTTAATGGAAAATTCAGAAAATAATTGAAAATAATGTTATTTAATGATTTATCAGTGTAATAGTGATTTATGAGAAATGGTGAGGACGTAACCGTGAAACTTTTTTAGTGACGTTAATTTTTGTAAAAGGAATTTTAAAATAAAATAAAAAGTTAATATAAAAAGTTCATTTTTAAAAATAACTTAATTTTCATGTTGAGAAAATTATTTTAAAGGAAAAGGGTCAATTTTTTACTATATACGATTTTAAACGCCACCTGACGAGTAATTTCCAAAACAATTACATAAGATTTTCGAAAAACAGTGTTATTTATTTGAAACAAAATTTTATTCTTCGATGACTTCTTTTTCAAGAACTAACACTTTTCTGGAAAAGAAATTTTAATGAGGAAAATGATTTTATCTGCGATTTGACGGTTTATAAATGAATTTCAAAACGAAAAAAGATTTTCGGTAAAAGAGTTTTACTCATCAAAATTTTTTCCATCAACTTGGATAATTTACGGAGGTTTTTGTTTTGGATTTGTGTTTCACTGAATGAAAATGATGTAAACATTGAAACGTGAAAACCTAGTAATCGAGACGTTGTGATACTAGTGTTCTGTAATAAAAGTACGCAGATCTTTGATCTGTGTTACGTTGTTGTGAACTTTGTTTCTCATTTACGTTGTAACAAACATTGTTAAAGGTGAATGTTGTTTTCTATAACCACAAACCTAAGAATGGTGCATCGGTCTAGGGCTTTGTGGTTGAGCACTCAAACTTTGTGTCCTGTGTTGACGATGAAAAATCTTAACGTTGAAAACTTTTGAATGGTCATGAGCCTTTGAGACTCGACAAGGAAAGAATGAACAAAAAGAAAAATAACGAGAATAAAATCTTTTACATGCATTATTTGGCAGACGTGCCTATGCTGTTTTGACGTGGTGCCTTTATGGACAAGGTGTCATGTAACGTTGTACATTGTGTCGTGATGGACTAGAATCCCATTTAAGTTGATCACCGTGCCTTGTGTTGGATAGTGTGCCATGGAAAGTTGAACACGTTGTGCCTTATTTGGCAATCGAGCTTTGTGTTGGACAGTGTGCCATGGAAAGCTGAAGTGTCATGCACTATTTTTAAATGACGATGACTGTCATATATGAAATCCCTTAATAAACTATTGTTTTTATGTTGAAAATTTCATATGTTGTAGATATGTGTATATGCAATTTGTTTTGTGTTGCGCATGCACTTATCGTGGTCAAATCCATATATTGGTATCTCACCCTTGCGCATTTCTTGTTGGGTTTTTCTCTCCTATGTGGTATGCATACATATATCTGAGTACAGATGGATCCGGAGCCGCAGATGGCGTATTCGAGGACTCAGTCCCTGACATTTAAGAACCCAACGGATGGTGGTGCTTGGGAGATAAATCCTGGGGCACATAGCGCCACCTATACAGGCCCCGTACGTAGTATAGTTGGCACATTAACAGCAGGACCTCAGAGACGCACCCATACCGTGGGGCCTATCGAGGTCTCATTACCTCCACTCTGGCTTATCCTACAGTACCTAGTAGATCAGGGGGTGTTGGAGTTTCATCCTCCATTAGCCGAGCATTTATCGGAGGCAGCACCCGTGACACCTCTAGCATCGATCATACCTATTCCAGAGGTAGATGAGGGGATGGAGCCCAAGTATCACCCTCTTCATGATGATGTTGCCACTGAGGGTATAGATGGAGTTATGGCGTCTTCATCGGATACTCCTACTGTGGGTGGGGATGACTACCATGGTCTCCCCAATGGATATCATTAGTATAGACCAGCTGTAGGAGTTTATTCCATTTTTGGGTAGTGATCTTGTGATGCATTATTAAGCTCTTGAGAGCCATTGTGTTTTGAGATGTGGTTCCAGACGATCGCTACGTGCCTAGATATGTTTTTATTTTCTATACTTTGTTTATCTTTGAGAATGGCCTGTCTTTATAAAGGCCCTATGTAAAACTAATGATGACATAGTATGTACAAAGTTTCTTATATATATATGTGTGTGTGTGTGTGTGTGTGTGTGTGTGTGTGTTTCATTATGTTGTTTGAATGAGGAAGTAAAGAAAAAAAAATTACCACCATTTTCTGAAATAAGTGAAATACATAGCAATTATTATTTCTGAAAGTAACCAGCAAATCATTTTTTAAAAGTTTTATTTTTCTGCAACGAGTCTGAAATGTAGTGCTAAGGAAGGCGCTACATTAGTGGTATCAAAGCCGGTCGAGTCTTTCGGGAATCTATGGGAAATAGGTCTGTTGTGTTGATGTTGTGTGTTCTCTGAGTAAGACTTGTTTGAATTACTTATTAGAAGTAATGTATGTTAAATAGTAAGTTTACGTTTCATTTTCTGGTTGCCGTTTAACTGATTTTTTTATTGCAGGTCAGTTATGGAACCAGAAGGTGGACGTGGACGTGGACGTGGATGTGGACATTGACGTGGTCGTGGCCGTAGAGGTGGTCCCATTGGTGTCCGTGCTAATGTTGATGAGAATTATGATGGTGGAATGAATTACGCAGCTCAAGCAATGGAGAATGTTGCAGCTGCTATCGCATTACAAACTGCAACTATGGTTGCCCAGAACCAACAAGAACAAATTCACGTTGAATAGGCTACTGAGGGCAGAGGTCTGACTGCTTTCCGACTTCAGAATCAGCCACAATTTCATGGAGATGTTGACCCTTCTAAAGCTGATTTATGGATTCAGGAGTTAAAAAAGAATTTTGAAGTGATTCACAGTCCTAAAGGAGTGAAGGTACCGTATGCTACTTTTCTGCTGTTGGGAGATGCGGAATATTGGTGGAGGGGCACTAGACAACTGCTGGAAGCTGATAATCAGGAGATTACTTGGAACGTGTTCCGTAACATGTTTCTGAACAAGTATTTTCCTCAGAGTGCTCGAGCTGAAAAAGAGCAAGAATTTTTGCATCTACAGTAAAGGGACATGTCTGTTGGGGAATATGCGGAAAAATTTGAGTCACTTTCCAAGTATTTCCGTTTCTTCCAAAATAACCCGGATGAAGACTGGAAGTGTGAAAGGTTTGAAGGAGGACTACGATTTGAAACCAAGGAGTCGGTACTACCACTGGAAATCAAAAATTTTCAAGCCCTAGTTGAGAAGTGTAGGAAAGTTGAACAAATGAGGAAAGGAAGAGATAACATAGGGAATATTGGATAACCCTCTCGGTTCAAGAACCAAATTCAAAATCAGAATCAGAAAGGGAAACAAGTTCAGAATAAATCCTATTTTCGATCACTAGGAAATATCCAGAACCAGCAACCATATCGTCTAATTGCTTCTGCAGCAAGTAGTGGAGGCCAGAGGAACCAAAGCCAAGACCAGGGCAGGAGATGTTACAAGTGTCGAGACCTAAATCATATGGCTGACACTTGCCCAGTAAGAGGAATGAAGTGTTTCAATTGTGATCGATTGGGACACTTAGCAAAGGATTGTAATGCACCAAAGCACGGATCAGCTGTCAATAGCAAAAGAACCAATAAACCGACGACTAAGGGGAGAGTTTACCCCATGAGTGGTACTGAAGCTTCATACTCTGACAATCTCATACAAGGTAGTTAAAACATAACGGGTAATCTCTTAACTGTACTTTTCGATTCGGGTGCGACACATTCTTTTATCTCGATGGATTGTGTGAGACTTTTGGAATTTCTTGTTTCTTCATTATCATATGATTTAATTGTTTCAACCCTGATTGCTGAGCCAGTTGTCATAAATTCTGTATGCTTGAACTGTCCTATTGTTATTCAGGATAGACATTTCCTGCTTGCCTTTAATACAGTTAGATGTAATTTTAGGCATGGATTGGTTATCTTCCAACCATATTCTTTTAGATTGTGCTGGTAAAACCTTATTTTTTTCCTGATCCTGAGATTTCTTGATGTTTAACTACCAACCAAGTAAGAACCTTTTCGAAAGAAAGAGATCGGGGATACTTGCTTTTATCCAACTTAGAAGTCGAGGGGGAGATCGATTTGAGTGCGATGCCTGTTGTGAGGGAATTTTCGGATGTGTTTTTGAATGATGTTCCCGGATTGCCGCCAGTAAGAGATGTTGAGTTCTCCATCGATTTAATTCCAGGAACTGGTCCGATATCTATAGCTCCGTATCGGATGTCACCTACGGAGCTTGCTGAATTGAAAGCCCAACTGGAGGACCTTTAGTCGAAACAGTTTATAAGACCAAGTGTTTTCGCGTGGGGAGCACCAGTTCTTTTAGTGAAAAAAAAGGATAGAGGTTCGAGACTCTGCGTGGATTTTAGATAACTCAACAAAGTGACGATCAAGAATAAGTACCATTTACCCCGCATAGATGATCTGATGGATCAACTGCGAGGAGCTGTTATGTTCTCAAAGATTGACTTGAGGATAGGATATCATCAAATTAGAGTAAAGACTGAAGATATACCAGAGACAACATTTCGAACTCATTATGGACATTATGAATATCTTGTAATGCCGTTTGGAGTAACGAATGCACCTGCGATCTTCAGGGAGTACATGAATCAGATTTTTTGTTCGTTTCTTGATAATTTTTTTGTCGTGTTCATCGATGACATTCCCATTCTCATTTCATAAAGGTTTAGGTTGGTATTAATGCAACATCAAAAAGTTGTAGCGTATGCATCACGTCAGTTAAAGACTCATGAGAGGAATTACCCGACGCATGATTTGGAATTAGCTGTTGTGGTTTTTGAGCTAAAGATATGGAGATATCATCTGTATGGAGCTAAGTTTGATGTCTTTAGTGACCACAAAAGTCTAAAATATCTATTTGATCAGAAGGAGCTTAACATGAGGCAAAGAATATGGATGTAATTTTTGAAGGACTGTGACTTCACGTTGCAATATCATCCTGGAAAGGCGAACGTTGTAGCAGATGCTTTGAGCCAGAAAGCCATCCATGTTTCAGAAATGATGGTAAAAGAACTAGAACTAATTGAGAAGTTCTGTGATCTCAATTTGATTATGGAAATCAGTCCAAAGAAAATTAGTTTAGGAATGATTAAAATCTCGAGTGGATTGATGGAAGAGATCCGAGAACAACAAGTTGCTGATGCGTATCTTCAAGAGAAGAAAACGTTGGTGGAACAAGAAAAGGTTACAGAGTTTAGTTTGGGATCATATAACATTTTAAGGTGCAACAGATGAGTTTGTGTACCTGACAATCCTGAGATGAAAAGGATGATTCTTGAGGAATCACACAAGGGTAAGTTAAGTATTCATCATGGATCAACTAAGATGTATCAAGATCTAAAACAAAGATTTTGGTGGCCAGGCATAAAAAATGAAGTCGTGGAGTATGTTGCATCATGTCTGACTTGTCAGAAAGCAAAGGTAGAACATCAAAGACTTGGAGGAATGCTTACATCGTTGGATGTACCTGAATTGAAGTGGGATAGTATATCTATGGATTTTGTGGTACGTTTACCACGAACTTCCAAAGGTTTCGATTCAATTTGGGTGATTGTTGACAGGTTAATGAAATCAGCACATTTCTTACCTGTTAAGATCAATTATACTGTGGAAAAGTTAACTAAGGTGTATATCAAGGAAATGACTAGACTTCATGGAGTGCCTTCGGGCATTGTTTCAGATCGAGATCCGAAGTTCACTTCACGCTTTTATGGAAATCTACATCAAGCTTTAGGAACCAAGTTACGTTTAAGTTCAGCATATCATCCACAAATAGATGGACAAACAGAAAGAACGATTCAGTCGTTAGAAGACTTGCTAAGAGCATGTGTCTTAGACAATCGTGGAAGGTGGGATGATCTTTTACAGCTTATCGAGATTACATATAATAATAGCTTTCATTCGAGTATAGGGATGGCACCCTATGAGGCTTTGTATGGGAGAAAATGCCAAACACCTCTGTATTGTTATCAAGATGGAGAAAGCACGATTTTAGGTCCTGAAATTGTACATAAAACAAAGGAAAAAGTTAAACAAATCTGTGATAAGATGAAGGCGTCACAAAGTAGGCAGAAGAGTTACTCTGATCGAAGAAGACGACATCTCGAATTTCAAGAAGGTGAACATGTGTTTCTGAGAGTCACGCCCACGACTAGGGTAGGTAGGGTTATAAAGTCCAGAAAACTCACTCCTAAATTCATTGGACTTTACCAAATTCTTCGTTGTATTGGTCTAGTAGCCTACCAAATTGCTTTACCACCTTTTCTTTCAAAAATTCATGATGTTTTCCATGTTTCACAACTGAGGAAGTATATTCCTGATCCATCGCATGTAATCGAACCCGATGTAGTACAATTAAAAGAAAACGTGTCTTATGAGACTTCACCTGTATGAATCAAAGATAAGATGATTAAGTAGCTCAGGGGTAAACAAATTTCCTAGGTTAAGGTTAATTGGGATGAGACAACCGGAAAGGCGACATGGGAAGCTGAGGACAAGATGAGATTACAATATCCTGACCTTTTTGTGCGTAATTTTGAGAACGAAATTTTTTTAGTGGGGTAGTAATGTGCACCCTGATTTTCACTGCTTTATAATATCGGGATATAAATACATAAATGTTTATATTTTTATCTGAGACTTAGAAAATGATTTTGGATAAACCAAAGTCATATTTGTACTCTACTTTATCGTAGAGAGTTACGGTTAAATTTTGGGTTGAAAATTCAGAGGAAACCCGGTCTGTGTTTTCACTGACAGTAAAAATTTCTAGCTAAATAAATCACTCATGGCCGAAACCTAGCCATAGGATTTCGGTGTTGTAGTTGTTTTATGTTGATTAATATTGTTGTGGTTTGTTGAAGGATAAGTGATTTTGGTGGGATCGTTGTACGTTGTACTGTGGAGTCGGAAGTTAGACGAAACTTAGTTCGAGAAAGAAAATCTGAGAAACTCCAAAGAGGTAAGGGGAGTTTACCTAAGGGATTTTCCCGATAGCTATATGCTATCTATGAGTGGTCTGTCTAATTTAATTTAGTTTTGTTGTGGTTGTTTAAGTTTATTTTACGTAGTTGTTTTATCTGTTTTTAATTATCTGTTTTAATTTTCTGCTTTTAAATGAGTTAACTGTAGATATGTGTTATAGCTTTTATGCATGCTATAAATGTATTATTTGCTATAACTGTGACGTGGAAATTTCACTGTTATTGATTGTTGATTGAGAAGCCAGACAGTGGTCAGTGCTCAATTAATTGTTGAGATAAAAGCTTTAAAAAGCTTTATGAGGAATAGTTAAAAATTATTTGATGGAAAATTGAGAAATAATTGAAAATAATGTTATTTAACGGTTATTTATCGGTATAATAGTAATCTATGAGAAATGGTGGGGACGTAACCCTGAAAATTTTTTAGTGACGTTAATTTTTGTAGAAGAAATTATAAAATCAAATAAAAAGTTATTATAAAAAGTTAATTTTTAAAAAATAACTTAATTTCCAAGTTGAGAAAATTATTTTAATAGAAAAAGGATCTATTTTTTACTATAAACGATTTTAAACGCCAAATGACGAGTAATTTTGAAACGAATCACGTAAGATTTTCGAAAAACAATGTTATTTATTTGAAACAAATTTATTCTTAGATGACTTCCTTTTCAAGAACTAATGTTTTTATGGAAAAAGAAATTTTAATGAGGAAAATGATTTTCTCCGCGTTTCGACGGTTTATATATGAATTTCAAAACGGAAAAAGATTTTTGGTAAAAGAGTTTTACTCATCAAAATTTTTTCCGACAACTTGGATAAGTTGCCGAGGTTTTGTTTTGCATTTGTGTTTCACAAAATGAAAATGATGTAAACATTGAAACGTGAACCTAGTAATTGAGATGTCGTGATACTAGTGTTCTGTAATAAAAGCACGTAGGTCTTTGATCCGTGTTACGTTGTTGTGAACTTTGTGTCCCATTTACGTTGTAACAAATGTTGTTAAAGGTGAATGTTGTTTTCTATAACCACGAACCTAAGACTGGTACATCGATCTAGGGCTTTGTGATTGAGCACTCGGACATCGTGTCCTGTGTTGACAATTAAAAATCTTAACATTGAAAACTTTTGAATTGTTGTGAGCCTTTGAGCCTCGACAAGGAAAGAATGAACAAAAAGAAAAATGACGAGAATAAAATGTTTTACATGCATTATTTGGCATACGTGCCTACGTTGTTTTGACGTGGTGCCTTGATGGACAAGGTGTTATGTAACGTTGTACATGGTGCCGTGATGGACAATTAATCCCATGTACGTTGATCATTGTGCCTTGTGTTGGACAGTGTGTCATGGAAAGTTGAACACGTTGTGCCTTAATTGGCAATCGAGCTTGACCAGCTCATTAAAACGAAGTTGGGATCTCCGGAGATTAAGTATAAAATTTAGACGTTGAATATTGAAGTGTCATGCATTATTTTTAAATGATGATGACTGTCGGATATAAAATCCCTTGATAAACTATTGTTTTTATGTTGAAAATTTCATATGTTGTAGATATCTGTGTATATGCTATTTATTTTTTGTCGCACGTGTAGTTGTCGTGATCAAATCCATATATTGGTATCTCACACTTGCACGTTTCTTGTTGGGTTTTTCTCTCATGTGTGGTATATATACATATATCTGAGTACAGATGGATCCGGAGCCACATATGGCATATTCGGGGACTCGGTCCCTGACATTTGAGAACGCAGCGGATGGTGGTGCTTGGGAGATAAATCCTGGGGCACATAGCGCCACCTATACAGGCCTCGTACGTAGTATATTTGACACGTTAGCAGCAAGACCTCAGAGACACACCCATACCGTGGACACTATCGAGGTCTCATTACCTCCACTGGATTATCCTACGTACCTAGTAGATCGGGGAGTTGGAGTTTCATCCTCCATTAGTTGAGCATTTACCGAGGCAGCAGACTGTGACACCTCCAGACCAATCATACATGTTCCAGAGGTAGATGAGGGGATGGAGGAGGATATCGAGGAGGACTTGAAGATGGAGCCCGAGTATCACCCTCTTCATGATGATGTTGCCCCTGAGGGTATAGGTGGAGTTATGGCATCTTCACCGGATACTCCTACTGTGGGTGGGCATGACTACCATGGTCTCCCCAATGGATATCATTAGTACAGACCAGCTGTAGGAGTTTATTCCATTTTTGGGTAGTGGTCTTGACAGTCTGTTATTCTAGCTACCGAGAGCCATTGTGTTTTGAGATGTGGTTCCAGACGATCGCTACATGCCTAGACATGTTTTTAGTTTCTCTACTTTGTTTATCTTTGAGAAAGGCCTGTCTTTATAAAGGCCCTGTGGAAAACTGATGATGACATAGTATGTACAAAGTTTCTGATGCATATATATATATATGTGTGTGTGTGTGTGTGTGTGTGTGTGTGTGTGTGTGTGTGTGTGTGTGTGTGAGGAAGTAAAGAAGAAAAAAAAATTTACCACCATTTTCTGAAATAAGTGAAATACTTAGCAATTTTTATTTTCGGAAATTAACCAGCAAATCAATTTTTTAAAGTTTTATTTTTCCGTAACGAGTCTGAAATGTAGTGCTAAGGAAGGCGCTACAAGCAGCGATAAAACTCTTGAGGGAGAGCTTTGCCATCCTTGTGGTCTTACCCGGCTCGAGGGATTAGTCTCCGCAGTTGTGCGTGGATGATACCCTTTGAAACAAAAAAAAAGTGATATATTTAAAAACGGATGGAATCAAATGATTAATTAATCCTTGTAAAAAAAATTGATTAATTACTCTATTCCCAATCAATTCCCAATTTGATTTGAATCGATTCATATTTTTTATTTTGTTAATTCATTTTTTTTATTTGTTAATTTTTTAAATTATTTAACCCCGCTTTAAATCTTAAAAACTAATTAAATTAATTAATTGCTGTATTCCCTATCAATTTCCAATGTGATTTGAATTGATTCATCTTAATTATTTTAACTTTACTTTTGTTTCATTTGTTCTATTGATGTAATCAATTGATGATATATTTAAAGTTGATGCATTAAATTTCTCAATTGCTCTATTTCAAATCAATTCCTAACTTGATTTTGATTGATTCGTATTTTTTATTTATATTTTTATTTTATTTATGATTTTTTGTTTTAAAATTTGTTCAGTTTTTTAAATTTGAAATACTCTTCTCTAGTTATGACATTTGTCAAATTGTCCTTTTCATGAGAACATAAATGAAACATTAAGAAATAAATAGAGAGGGAATTTATAAGAATGTGCTCTAGAAATATATTATCTTAATTTAAGATTTGAATTTAATTAATAATTAAATTAATGATGATTGTAACGCCCTAGTTTTTATTGTACTTCAATAATAGTAAATATCTTTATCTTTATATGTTTGTATTATTTTATTTGGTGTGAGTAACTTCAATTACTCCTTTAAAATGATTATATTAAGTGTGTTAGCACGGCTTTATTTCAAGACAAGTATGCTTGTTAGACAATAATGTTATATTATTATCACTATTAATATTTATTTAGGAAATATTTTAAATGATAAGATTGGGAGAGAAGTATTTCCATATTTTATCCTGTTTAATTTTAGATTTGAAAATAAATTGGTTTGGCTTTAATCGGAGATTAAATGTTGGACCGAGTATTTTCTTAGTTGATCAGTTCAACTATTAACCTCTACACTAATTTGAATTTCGAAATCATATATTTATCAATCTTTATTTTTAGATTCCAAATAAGTAAAAACATGTTTATTTTAGGCTTAATATTTAACACTCGTTTTGTACCTATCTCCAACAAATATTGTTAAAAACCACCCCCTTTCCTCTCTTTCTCCTTCTGGAACACGATTCCCCTCTTTTCCCCCCATTTCTTCTTTCTCATTTCTTCTTTCTTTTTCTCTTCTTCCTCCTCACTCCATCTCTCTCTTCCTCCTCCCTAGCTCATGGCTCCGTCCGCCACCGGTCCGAGTGTCGCCGGATCGCCGCCAGGAGCAAGGTGACGACGACCACTGCCGCAAACAAGCTTCGCCCCACGCGTGTAGATCATTTCCACCGTTGCCCACGACCTCCACCGTCGGATGCACACTGCTGGCTCTCCGTTCTAGTCACCGAGAACACGCGTCGCCACCACGGAGACAACGTCCAATGTACCGCTCGATGCAGACTGGACAGCCACGCAACTCAGTTCACGTTTTTGGCCACCATTCTCTGATCTCCACCGTCACCACCACTTCTATCCACCATGTTCTCTTCTCTTCACCTTGGGTAAGTGTTTTACCCTCTAATCTCTTCTAGATTGAAAATCCCCAAATCTGATTTTGAAACCCTAACCCTAACATTTTGATTTCTGCTTTAGACTTTGAAATTAAATGTGTATTCATGCAATTGAGACTACAAATTGATGTTTTATTAAACTAATTTCATGATTCTATGATTAGAATGAGTTTTCCCCAATTTAGGATATGAACCCTAAAACCCCAATTCGATTTTTATTGAAATTGGTTATGTTTGGTAAAATTAAGTATGCATTTATGAAATTAGGACTTTTAGTTGTTGATTCCTAAGTTCATTTTCATGATCCTTTAATCAAAACAAAATTTCCTCAAAGGGTATTGTGAAGCTTAAGCTCCAAACATTATTTTCTTTGAAAATGGCCTTGTTTGGTAATAAGATTAAGTGTTTAGATCAAATTAGAATGTGTGTTTGATCATGTGTAATTGATTCTTGATTTCTAGTTGTTGCGCGTTGTTGGATTCCCCCTCTGAGACGTTTGACACGACTATGCTTGCTTGATGGAGTAGATAGTTACACTCTTGGAGCTAACGTGAGCATTAAGACGAGGATCCTTTACTTGTCTTCAAAGGTAAGGGGAGCTTGCCTAGGGATATTCAATAACTATATGCATGTGTGTATGTGTTTAATTGAGTGTTGTGAATATTATTGTGATATTGGGCCAATACTTGAATAACTTGTTTACTTGAACTATTGTGGTTATTACTTGAAGTTGAACATTACTTGCTTTAAAGTGTTATGAATCATTTATATGTGATGAACTGTCATTAACTATGATATTATTATTGTTGTGAATATATTACTGTTGATTGAAGTTTGAGAAGCCGGACTTGAGTCTGTGCCCAATGACTATAAGGATTAAAAGCCTTAATAGGCCTTGAATAGAACTTTGAAAGTTTTGGGTTCATTTATAAAAGTTCCTTGTTTAAAGTGCTTACTTCTGAAGAATAAGATCTTTGTTTTTAGAAAAATGTTGAAGTGATTTTAAGTTGAAGGAAACTACCTTTTTATGATCAAAAGTTTTGTACGAGAGAAAACCTTTTCGAACTGTGTGTTTTATGAAGGAAAAACCCTTTGAAAATATTTGACTTTATTCCATCAAGGAATTTAAAAAACAAACGAATTTCCTAAATGTTTTAGAAAATATTTTGCAAAGGAAAAGGATTTTCTCCTAAATGATTTGGAAACGTTCCGGTTACTTGGATAAGTGACCGAGGTTTTGTTTTGGATTTGATTTTCACTGAGCAAAAAGTAAGCACATGTGAATTGAATCTAGTTCGCGAGATGTCGCTTCTAGTATTCTGTAATATGCACAGTTATCCTTGATCCGTGTCACGTTGTTGTGGACTGTGTGTCCTAATCACATTGTTGTGGTCTGTGTGTCCTAATCACGTTGTTGTGGACTGTGTGTCCTAACCACGTTGTGATGAACGTTGTTAAAGGTGAATGTTGTTTTCTACGACCACAAGCCTAGAACTGGTGCATCGGTCTAAGGTGTTGTGATTGAGCACTCGGACTGCGTGTCCCGTGTTGATGTTGATAATTTCAAAATGATGAAATTTATGAATAGTCGCTAGCCTTTAAGCTTCGACAACGAATGAGTACGAACGCAAAGAAAACACCAAGAACTAAATGTTTTACATTTGTATTTACGGCAGACGTGCCCGACGTGGTTTAAACGTGAGATCTTATTGAAGTGTCATGCATTCTCTTTATAAAACTGATTGTTCGGGTATGAGACCCACTGACATAACACTTGTTATTTTATCTCTGAATAATAATTAAATGTTAATGTGCTAAGGTGATGTATGTATCAAGTATATGGTTGTTGTGTGATATATCCATTTGTCGGTATCTCACCCTTACAAATATATCAGGTTTCTTCTGGTTCGCTATTGTACCTTGGGTACTTTAGTACAGATGGTACAGAGGAGTCTTCCTAAGTCACTCAGACTTAGATCTAGTTGTTTGACGAAATATTTGATTGTGGAATGACCACGTGAGTTTCCCTCAGAAATAACTTTTAGAATGACCAGCTTAGGGTTTGAGACTTAGATTTTTGATAGTATGTATGAGTATGGCTCAGAGAGTCTTTATTTTAAAATGGAATATTTATGGCTCGGATAGCATCTCTTTTGAATGAAAACCTAAGCTTTTCCTTTTGGTCATGTATAGCTTATTGATGTAGTTATTTTTAGCATATTACTGCCTGGTTGTATTTTGTGTAACTTAAATTATGGAATGAAAATGTAATTATTTTAGCAGGTGTTCTTTTACTTGGGATGTTCGAATTATAGAGGAGACTCTATCGAAATTTTTGTAAAAATACTAGCTTTTATTCAACTATATCTCTAAATTAAATAGACTTGCCAAGCTAGGATTATAAGCCGGTGTGCCGATCAAGGCTTAGGTTTAGAGTCGTGACAAATAGAATAATTAAATTGCTGGTTGCTTCCGGTAAATGACATTTTCTTAATAAGTGAGTATTCTCAGAGTTTAGTACATAAGCTAGGGCCTGATCAGGATGGCCATTAATAACAGAGTTACGGAATATATTGTTAACAGCTGTAAACTAAGTAAAGCAAAATAGGGGGAGGGTCTGGAACCACACATCAAAAGGGTGGCTCTAAGAAGCCATATACAGTCGGACCGAGGCATACTAACCACAAAATATACACCACTAAGCTGGCCACTACTAATGACTAAAGGAAGACTTGCCACGAACACTCCCACAAGAAGAGACCCCAGGTGATGGGTCCACGACGTCTCCGCCCTCATCAAGAGAGTCGGAATCATAAAAATCTGGATCGTCATCAAGCACGTACTCTGGTACCTCGTCAAGATCATCGTCGTGATCCAAGACGTGGAATGCGGGCTTATCCTCCAGGTACTCCTCGGGGTCCTCCTCAATCGGTGAAGCCGGCTCGACTCCAGGTAATGGTACCGCTAGAGGCGGGTGCTCATGTAGCTGTTCATTCATCTGTAGCACACGTAAGTAGTACCAAGGTGGTGGGAGAGCAATCCTCCTCGTCTCAACTGTCTGAACTCTATGACATGGTTCACCCTCGGCATTCTTCTCCACCGTGGTTATCGATCCATGATAGGTAGCCGATGTAGATCCGGGGTGAATCTGCCCCGCCCTCGCATTCCCTGCATCGTCGAAGATCTTTGTCTTAGATTCCGACGGTGCCAATTGGATGTTCGGATCCATCTAAACTCATAGATATACAATGATACGGAAAAGCAAAGAGAAATTACAAGAAGATATGCAAGAGTGAGATACCAATATATGGATAGATTACAATAACCACATGCATGATACATGCATCGCATCAACATATTAACATTTACCAAATATTAATAGATAAAACAACAAGTATCATATCAATGGGTGTCATACACATACAATCAGTTTTTATAAAGATTATGCATGACACTTCAATATTCCGGCTCTATAAACTTAATCTCATGAGATCCCTTCATCTTTCTAAGAGTTGATCAAACTCAAGCCCCCACTTGGGCATCACCGTTGTGACTTATATAACAGCCCCTGCTTGGGCATCACTGAAGTGACTAAAAGTCCCTGTTTGGACATCACCGAAGTGACTAATAGCCCCTGCTTGGGCATCACCGAAGTGACTAACCTGTGAGGCACGTCTGCCTAAATGCATTAAGAAAAAGATTCGTTAAAGTTGTTTTCTTTGTGTTCAATCTCTTTCGTTGTCGAAGATAAAAGCTAACGACGATTCATAATTTTCATCACTTGAAATTCCTCAACATCAACACAGGACACGCAGTCCGAGTGCTCAATCCACAACACCTTAGACCGATGCACCAGTCAAGACTTGTGGTCATGGAAAAAAACATTCACCTTTTATTACGTTTATGACAACGTGATTAGGACATACAGTCCACAACAACGTGAATAGGACACAGTCCACAACAATGTAATTAGGACACACAGTCCACAACAACGTGACACGGATCAAAGATATACGTGTAAATTACAAAATACTAGTATTCCGAGCGTCTCGTATACTAGATTCGATTTCACCTGTTCTTACTTTTCATTCAGTGAAAATCAAATACCAAAATAAAACCTTGGTAACACATCCAAGTTACCCGAAAATTTTCGAAAGTATTTCTTTACGAGAAATCTTTTCATTGGAAAATCATTTGTAAACTATTATACGAAATCCATTTTCTCTTGAAATCCTTTTCTTAAAATCATCCCTATTTAAGGTCAAATATTTTCCAAAGGCTTTTCCTTCCGTAAAAACATATATTTTCTAAATGATTTTCTCTTGTACAAAAACTTAGTTCATAAGAAAATAATTTCCTTTAACTTGAAATTATTTAACACAAGTTCCAAAGTTTGATCCTTCCGGAATAAATACAAGTAAGATCACTTATTTTCCAAACACATACTTTTCTAAAGAACATTTTAAAATCAAACACCATTACTTTCAAAGTTCTCTTCGAAGTGATGTCCCCTCTTTTCTTTTGTGAAGTTAAAGGTACGTGATGCTTGAGGAAGTGTACTACGAATGTCCTCGTTTACTCCGCAACGAAAGTCCAGCTTTATGAACACAAAACCACAAGTTAAAAGTTAACCAAGAACACTAAACCAAGAAGGTATAGGTTCGGACATGGCATAAAATAGGGTTGAAGGTTTTCAAAAGAGAATACAACTCATGGATTAATGATCCTTAAGTGTTAGGAGTACATAACCAAGGTTTACTTTACAAAGATAGAGCAAAATCCCACTAAATCCATGCTTAGGGTTTCGGTCTCTTAGTATAAGTAGGCTAGAAATTTCCAACCCTTCTAAGCTCTTAGATTTAGCGCTAAAAGATACCAAGAAGTCTAAGTTCATGATTATATTGGAAAATTAAAACAAAACATCCTAGGTTCACAACCGTCATAGGATAAATAGGCTAGAAATATTTAAACTTTCCAATCTCTTAGACTTAGCATCCAAATGTATTAAGGAGCTCAAGTCCATGATCATATTGGAAAATGAAAACAAAACATCCTAGATTCACAACCATCATAGGATAAATAGGCTAGAAATCTTTAAACTTTCCAATCTCTTAGACTTAGCATCCAAATGTATTAAGGAGCTCAAGTCCATGATCATATTGGAAAATGAAAACAAAACATCCTAGGTTCACAACCATCATAGGATAAATAGGCTAGAAATCTTTAAACTTTCCAATCTCTTAGACTTAGCATCCAAATGAATTAAGGAGCTCAAGTCCATGATCATATTGGAAAATGAAAACAAAACATCCTAGGTCCTCAACCTACTAGGTTCGGCCTTCATGGGATCAACAAGCTAGGAATTTTCAAACTTTACAAGACTTTATATTTAAGATCAAGAGGTATCTAGAAGCTCAAATACATGATCATCTTTCAAAAAGTTGAAACAAAACTTCCTAGGCCACTAATACATAGTTTCAGCCATCCTTGTAAAAATAGGTTAGAGATGTTTGTTTCATACAAGCTCTTAGAATATGAAAGAAGAGATTAATAGAAGTTCATAGAAATTGGTTTCAACTCAAACGGAGTTTTCTACCATTTTCTAGAGATTTTAGAAGTTAAAAGAGCTTTAAGAACATTTTAAGAAGACATAAAGTAAACTCGTGAAATAAGTGTAAAACTTGCAATAGAAGAGTATGAGAGTGTTACCCTTGAAACTAGAAAGAAAAAGTATGAAGAACACGAAGCTTGAAACTAAGTAAAAATGGAAACTTTGAGTGTTAGAAACTTAAAAATGAGAAAGTGAAGAAGTAGGAAAGTGATGAAGAGAAAATGAAATGGGTATTTATAGAGGGAGAGGGGAGTGGGACGTCCAAGAGGAGAGAGGGAAGAGCTTGGAGAGCAAGTTTGGTCTTATGCCTTGTTTGGTTGAAGAGGAAAGAGAAAAATAGGTTTTTAGAATATAATATGATCAATTTGAAAAGTGTGATGATTACACTTTTGGAGTGTGTCATAACCCATTGATGAGCCTCTGTTTGACTGGTTTTATAACTAGTAAAGACCTGGGCTTTGTGCTAATTTTATATCATTTTTACCCAAATTAGACTTGATTGTCCTTAAGTAGTATTTTGAGTCTGTAAAGTGTTTTTATGTTAATTTAGTTGTTTTAGAATTAAATAAAACACTTATTCTATTTTCTGTTTTCAGGTAAATAAAATAAAATAAATCTGGAGCCACTCGCCCCGCGAAGGATATCTCGCGTCGCGAGTCACCCAGCCCTGAAAAGTCAGAGACGATCACGGCTTGCCCGTGATGAAGATCACGGCTGTGGCAGTTTTGAAGTTGAAGCGTTCGCCTCGCGAGCATCCATTCGCCTCGCGAGTCTGGAAGTCAGAATATAATTGCATCGCCTTTGGAACCTGAACTGGTCATGAAGATTGGGCCATAACTTGGGCTGTAGATGTCGGTTGGAAGTGAAACCGGTGGCAAATGAAAGATCAAACAAAGAGCTTTAACTCTCATGAAGACCATTATTCCAAACAGAGACGTTTTGAGGGGCTCCAATCCATGTGAAGATAGAGACGTTTCAGCTGCCCTATGAATTGAATGTGGACATAACTCCCTCATCTTAACTCATAATTAAGCAAATTAAGTGGCTTTGGAAAGCTAAGAGGCAGAGGTTGAAGTGAATTAAAGGAGTATTCAGATATTGAGAGGTCTTGAGAGAATTTGTATAAATAGGAGTCATAGGCTAGTCAGTTGTGGCTAGTCTTAGCTAGTCAGTAGTTTATTTTCCTTCCTTTTCTTTTATGTTTATTTTTGTAATGGAGAGTTAGTCTCCTAGATTAATCTACTGGGATTGGTTTCCATTTACACTTGAGGTTCTTGTATTCCTGTTTTGTATGCTTTTCTCTTTTCAATGCAATGCTATATGTTTTGTTTGTTATTTCGGGAATGTATAGTGTTGTATTGGTTCATTTGGTGATGTTATATTTCTATACTTAATCGCGTTTGTTATTTCGCGTGTGTTCGTTCATGTTCGTTTGTTCATGAGAGCTTAACCCCGTTTGTTATTTCGGGAATAGGAACATACATCCGTAGTAGTGATTGCGTTGTTAATTGTTGCTACAACCGGGAGGGGATTAGAATCCGCTTAGGGCTTGGATTTATTTGAACCAATGATAGTGGGAAACCAAGAACAGGAGGTTAATCGTTCTGTAGTTTATTTGATAATATTTTAACTGCTTTGTTTTCTTACTCTGTTTTTATTTTGTTTTCTTTATTTTATCTCAATCCAAAACCCCCAAAACTAACTTTTGATTTTCTGTTAATAATAACAACAACTAAAGAGTCCTTGAGAGACGATATCCGAGTTGTCGCTCTATACTACATTATTTTTGTAAACGCTCGTTCTTTTTGGCGCGTGGCGACAGCGCGGTCAAAAATTGGCGCCGTTGCCGGGGACTCTGGTTTGTTGTTATTAGCAGAAAATATAAAAATAAAAAAATAAAAAAAAATAAAAATAAAAAAATTGCTGAATTTGTCTGGTTATGGATCTTACTGATAAGCTCACTTATTTGAAGCAATTGTTTCAAGAGATACTGATTTTGTGGCATGTGCGGCTCTCACGAGCACCTGTATGAGGCATGCCCCATTCTTACAAATGCTACTTATTGGCCTCGAGCTTATACATTCCATCCACGACAATCAAGGCAAAAAGCTTGAGGATAATGAAGAACCTGTGGAATCAAATGCATGTGTTGAGAATGATGGGGTGGATGAACCGTGTGCAGAAAGTCCGGACAATCGAGACCTTTACTAACTCAGTTTCTTTTACTACATGTACTAAACTGACCGACACTAACCCGTGTGCTGTTTGTGGCCAGTTTCTTGACTCTATTTTGCAGGATGATAGTGAGAGTGATACCGATTGTTCAGCCGAAGTTCCAAATACACTATCCATTGAGCAGCTACCTCCCCCTGAGGAACCAGTGATGGAGTTTAAACCCTTGGATTTTGCACCATGGCCAGTCCAAGAGGTTGAGCCCCACTTTTATTGGGAGGATTTTATTGAGAAAGAGGTCATCTGTGACCCCAGAGGAAGTGAAAAGTCCGCCGCACTGGGCGAAGTTACTATGATTGTCAAGCACCCACTTCCGTATAAAGGCTGCAAGTTAGGGAAGCATGGAATGAACTACCACCCTTTGGCTACCATGTGGGACTTATGTTACAGGCAGTGGGATCCTGGTGGAACCGCCCTTCAATGAGTTTTCTTAACCCTTTCTCCTTTTTAATTTTCTTTTCCTTGCTTTATTTCTGTTTTGTTTTCAATAAAGCTCCTGAATAATTTGAGAAGCTCAGGAGTTGTGTTTGTGTCTTGATTATGGCAAGTTTGATGGATTTTATTAATTTTTGCATAGATTGATTGCATGATAGTTTTGACTGTTTTCCCCCTAGGACTTGAAATTTTTGAAAAAAATTTGATCCCCATATGATTGAAAACTGAACTTTGAGATTTTATTATGATGGCATGATTTATGATAAGTTTGGGGGTGATAGGAAGCACACACTAGGGATAGAATCTCTGTCAAATAATTTGCAAAAATGTCCAGGTGAGGTTTTGAGCCTCCAACATGTTTTAAATTGTGTGAAAATCACTTTTTAAGTTGCACTTCCCTGGATTTGATTGAATCTCTTTTTGGTTTGCATGATTATATGTGTGTAGCAAATGATTTAGGCAGTTTTTTTTGTAAATAGCTACTTGGCCTGAATAAACTAATTCCTATTGCATGTTCCCTAGTTAGCCCTTTTGAGCCTATTAGCCTGTTAATTCTTGATAACCTAATGTTATAAGCCCAAAAATCTGGAAAACCATGTTAACCCGATCTTAGGATTAGGAGAGCATGTAATCTTAGAATGGGTGCAAGAAACCAAAGTTTGGGGTGGCTGCAAGGTGTAATATGTTGCTTGGGATTAAGGAAAAAAAAATTTTGAAAAAAAAACAAAAGAAAAGAAAAGAAAAAAACAGAAAAAATAAAATAAAAGTGCAAAAATGCCAAAAAGAAATAAAAAGGTTGTAGTCACCCAAAGCAAAAATGAAAAATGAGAAAAGGAACTTGAGTGGAATTTCAAAGTGTAAATAAAGTTCATGCTCTCTTAAGTTCCTAGGGTCTTCAGCCTAGTTTCTTTGTATATCCTACCCTTAGCCAGGCCCCATTACAACCCATAAAAGACCTTTTGATGTTGCTTGCATGTTTTCTGTGGGAACCATTAGGAGATGAAAATCAAATTTATGGGAAGTGCTTCTGAAAAGTGAAATTGAGTGAATTGTTGATAACCTGACAAAAACTGAGCGATTGAGTGAAATACAAATTTCCCTTGTGAGGAAGGCGGTTGTTTGGATTTGGTGATCTCCCTTTTGTGTGTGACTTGGATCCCCTGCTTAGATTAATGAGTGTTTGAATGATGAAAATTCTCAATTGTTTAGAATGAATGATTGTGGGGATTGCTTTGTTTGGAAGGGGGGAACATTGAAAATATTTTGGTAAATTGCTTGAAATCTGTGGAAAGTTGATTAAATCTTTTGAGCTTGCCAGGTCTTGAGTCTTTTTAAGTTTTTGAGTGTAGTTTGCTTGGGGACAAGCAAAGTTTAAGTTTGGGGTATTTTGATGAGCCTCTGTTTGACTGGTTTTATAACTAGTAAAGACCTGGGCTTTGTGCTAATTTTATATCATTTTTACCCAAATTAGACTTGATTGTCCTTAAGTAGTATTTTGAGTCTGTAAAGTGTTTTTATGTTAATTTAGTTGTTTTAGAATTAAATAAAACACTTATTCTATTTTCTGTTTTCAGGTAAATAAAATAAAATAAATCTGGAGCCACTCGCCCCGCGAAGGATATCTCGCGTCGCGAGTCACCCAGCCCTGAAAAGTCGGAGACGATCACGGCTTGCCCGTGATGAAGATCACGGCTGTGGCAGTTTTGAAGTTGAAGCGTTCGCCTCGCGAGCATCCATTCGCCTCGCGAGTCTGGAAGTCAGAATATAATTGCTGTCACTGGAACCTGAACTGGTCATGAAGATTGGGCCATAACTTGGGCTGTAGATGTCGGTTGGAAGTGAAACCGGTGGCAAATGAAAGATCAAACAAAGAGCTTTAACTCTCATGAAGACCATTATTCCAAACAGAGACGTTTTGAGGGGCTCCAATCCATGTGAAGATAGAGACGTTTCAGCTGCCCTATGAATTGAATGTGGACATAACTCCCTCATCTTAACTCATAATTAAGCAAATTAAGTGGCTTTGGAAAGCTAAGAGGCAGAGGTTGAAGTGAATTAAAGGAGTATTCAGATATTGAGAGGTCTTGAGAGAATTTGTATAAATAGGAGTCATAGGCTAGTCAGTTGTGGCTAGTCTTAGCTAGTCAGTAGTTTATTTTCCTTCCTTTTCTTTTATGTTTATTTTTGTAATGGAGAGTTAGTCTCCTAGATTAATCTACTGGGATTGGTTTCCATTTACACTTGAGGTTCTTGTATTCCTGTTTTGTATGCTTTTCTCTTTTCAATGCAATGCTATATGTTTCTGTTTGTTATTTCAGGAATGTATAGTGTTGTATTGGTTCATTTCGGTGATGTTATATTTCTATACTTAATCGCGTTTGTTATTTCGCGTGTGTTCGTTCATGTTCGTTTGTTCATGAGAGCTTAACCCCGTTTGTTATTTCGGGAATAGGAACATACATCCGTAGTAGTGATTGCGTTGTTAATTGTTGCTACAACCGGGAGGGGATTAGAATCCGCTTAGGGCTTGGATTTATTTGAACCAATGATAGTGGGAAACCAAGAACAGTAGGTTAATCGTTCTGTAGTTTATTTGATAATATTTTAACTGCTTTGTTTTCTTACTCTGTTTTTATTTTGTTTTCTTTATTTTATCTCAATCCAAAACCCCCAAAACTAACTTTTGATTTTCTGTTAATAATAACAACAACTAAAGAGTCCTTGAGAGACGATATCCGAGTTGTCGCTCTATACTACATTATTTTTGTAAACGCTCGTTCTTTTTGGCGCGTGGCGACAGCGCGGTCACCCATGCCCATCATATCCCATCAAGTTACTTCGCTTCTTTTGGGCTCCATTTTCTGTTCCATTGTGTATCCGGTTCAAGTTTCCGATCGTATTTCGCCCGGAATAAATATTATATTTTATTTCCGAACTCAAATTTTTGAAAATTTCCAATATCACACAAAACATCACAAAAACACTAACCATTTCGTTCACGGTTCAAAATTAGGTTTTCTGCTCAGTAAACTTGTACTGGCAGTGAAAACGCAGACTGAAGCCTTTCGTTTGAATTTTCAACCAAAAATTTAACCGTGACTTCATACGATAAAAAAAACATAAGAAAATGATTTTAGTTTATTTAAAATCACTCTCTGGATTTTCTCAAAAATAAACACATATACACATGTATTTACTGCTACAGAAGGATACAGAAATCGGGGCGTTACAAGACTCATTTCAAAATTCATAAACTTATTTCGAATTATGTACCTTCTCATTTCAAAACATTCCCACTTTTGTTCATGATTCCCTATTAAGAATCTTGGTTGTGGTGGTTTAAGTTTAACCTCTTCATGTGGAGTACATTTCCTTTCAATATCTCATCCTCATTGTATTCATCATCTTGTTCATATTCTTCGTAAAAAAATGAGAAGATAAGGAACTCTTAGATGCGAGAGAAAGATGCATATAGGTAGAGAGCCACAGTGGCCTTCGACTATTCGGTAGAGCAAGATAGGAGGAAGTGAAAAGCAAGAGGGAGAAGTGAAAATGAAATTTGTTTAAAATATAAAGAGAGAATACATGTAAAGTGGTTTAGCCATTGTCAACAATTAAGGTGTACACATCTGACTAGACATGGAAGATGAGAACAAAGAAATTAAAGCAAAATAATAATAATAATAATAAGAAGAGAAAGAAGTAAGATGTACACCATTTTATTTTGCTTTAAAAAAAAAGAAGAGGGTGGAAAATGTACCTACATGAACAAAGGTGTTTAGTGCCATCATTCAACTCCATCCACGACAACCTTGACCTCGTCTCCATGATCCCTGAAATAAAGAACAACAGAGTAAATTACAGCTTGCAACACCATAGTTAGAGAGAAAAGTCATAGATAGATAGACAGTGAAACAATAACAAATAAAAATATCAATATTGGATATTTATTTCGAAAAATTAGAATCATCGTATGACAATGAATGATTTCGAAATTAATTAATTTAGAATTTTTTTTTATTAATTCTATTTCAAGATAATCAATTCAAATTTGAATTTGAATTTGTTTTCATTATTGTAATGCCCATTTAGAAAGTCAATTATGTTGCATAAATTATATAATTCATTAAAATTATATATTAAGGATGGAAAAACTATATAATTCATTAAAAATATATTTTATAAAAAAAATAATTTTTTTAGGCAATAAAAATAACAATTATTATATAACATGGATGGCAAAATTATATAATTCATCATAAAATATATATTAAGGATGGCAAAATTATATAATTCATTAAAAAAATATATGATGATTTGGACTGTATATTTATTAAGGATGGAAAAATTATATAATTCACTAAAAAATATTTTTTATGAAAATAATAATTATATAGCATCTTGTTATAGATTTTTATTTTTCAATTAGGTGAAAAAATAAACAATATGACACAATTAATATATGAAAGAAATTACATAGTAGATGATGGAGATCAAAAGGAGGCTCATTTCAAAATTCATAAATGTATTTCGAATTCTGTACCTTCTCATTTCAAAACATTCCCAATTTTGTTCATGATTCCCTATTAAGAATCCCCTTTTGTGGTGGTTTAAGTTTAACATCTTCATATGGAGTAAATTTCCTTTCAATATCTCATCCTCATTGTATTCATCATCTGGTTCATATTCTTCGTAAAAAATGAGAAGAGAAGGAACCCTAAGATGCGTGAAAAAAGATGCATATAGGTAGAGAGCCACAGTGGTCTTCGACTATTCGGTAGAGCAAGATAGGAGGAAGTGAAAAGCAAGAGGGTGAAGAGAAAAAGAAAATTGTTTAAGATATAAAGAGAGAATACATGTAAAGTGGAGGGGGCAAAATGTACCTACATGAACAAAGGTGTTTAGTGTCATCATTCAACTCCATCCACGACAACCTTCACATCGTCTCCATGATCCCTGAAATAAAGAACAACAAAGAAAATAATGCTTGCAACACCATAGATAGAGAGAAAAGTCATAGATAGATAGACAGTGAAACAATAACAAATAAAAATATCAATATTGGATACTTATTTCGAAAAATCAGAATCATGTATGACAGTGAATGATTTCGAAATTAATTAATTCAGAATTTTTTTATTAATGCAATTTCAAGATAATGAATTCAAATTTGATTTTTTTTTTTCATTATTGTAATGCCTATTTAGAAAGTCAATTATGTTGCATAAATTCAAATTTGAATTCTCATGTCTAATAAATGATATAACCTTCAAGCATGTAACAGAATCAATCATTTAGAAGAAAAAAAATTCAGTCATAATGATAGTAGCAAGAATCCATTTTTTTCATTAATAACAAAATCAATTATTTATATCAATAAAATTTTAAATGAATAATTACAAATTTTAAAAATGATTCTTTTTTTCCCGTTTATAACGTGCATTAATGATAATCTCTTGATTCACTCTTCTATTGACACGTAAGCCTTATTGATGTGTGATTGCTTAGAGAATGACACATAAGTGAAATTGCTTTAAGGAACATTTAACTTTGTATATATAATAGACAATAGATTTTGGTCAAGGAAAATCACAAAATATTTGATCATTTGTTCAGTTATATTTTACCATTAAATTAAGGAAAAATATTAAAAATTTTCTAAATCCTAATTATTTTGTAAAAGATCTGATTTATTATTTGGCCTTTTGTGTCACCTTGTCTATGCAAGGTGTTCCTCTGCCTCTCATTGTACTCAATCTCAATCTCAATCTCAATCTCAATCTCAATCTCAATCTCATATATATTTTTTGGTCCAATGGAAGGGGGAAGAGATACAATAATGAGAAAGAGGCGGCGGCGGGGGGCACATTGCGACAACTTGAACCAACCTACACTCACAAATAATTTCCCTCAATCAATCTCATATATATAAGATTTCTTTATAAAAGAGGAAACAAAATTAAAATTTAATTGGAAATAAAAACTAGTGAATATTGTGCATTAAATATATTCTATAATTAATAATTAATATAAATAAATATGAAATTTAATTTAATAATAATAATAACAATAATAATAATGAATAATAGTAATATATAAAATGGTAGCACCAAAAAAAGAATAATTAAAAAGTGTGTGATCATTCTGTATATAAATTGGTATAACTCTTTTCATTAGCAATTCCACAAAACTCCACACCATGGCTCACATCCTTTGCCTTTTGCTTGCACTGTTTCTTTCATTTGGTGTCTCCCTCTATTCAGCTAGAATAGTGACAGTAGATGACATTTGCTTTAAACACATAAACTCTGCCAGCTGTGTCCATATTTTAAACTCCGTAGAAGGTGTAGCTGTTCATGGTGTTGATCTTTTTGCAGTTTCCCCTGTTATCCTTGAACGAGCTAATATCGCTGCCTATGATAACAACAATCAACTTATCTTTCTCATCCAAAACACTACCGATCCTGATTTGAACCGACGTTATAGATTATGTAGCCTTCAATCTTATTCCGATGGCCAGCTTGGCCTCCACAATGCGACAGAACGTTTCCGCGCTGGCGATTACAACGACATGAGTTCCTATGGCGCCACGGCAGTCAAAAGTTTCCAAGATTGTGACTCTATTCCACCTTCTGATCCATCTGCTATCCCAATTATGAACAGCTACGTGGAAGATCTCACCTGGATCATTATCATTCTAGCAGATTTTATGAGGTTTAAATATTAGTTTTTTCTTATTCTTTTCGAAAATTTGAAACCATTTTTATTATTATGTATTACGGTGTGTCTGTCATTATAATAATTACTGAATGTCTCAGTGCATACTGAAATAAATAAAGAATGAAATTAGGCTTTTTATGGCTTCAGGCTTGTTGAAGGGAAGACTAACATCTAGAATGCTCAAGGAGTATTTAATAATTTTATAGAGATAAAAAGTTTAAGGTGTAAAGACCCAAAGTGGTCTCCATTTACTCAAATTAGTGAATTAAATTAGTCCCTCAAATTAACCTCATGACCCAATAAGTCCATAGTGACATGCATGCTTCAGAATACAACATGTATCAGGATTCACCAGTGTGCACCAAAATTTTCAAACAGGTAATATTCCTTGTTTCTAACACCAATACTTGTGGCAATTCTAACCTCCTACGACTGGCCATGTCGAAAATCTAATAGTTATTAGTTGCAGAGCTGGTTCACGTAGCTCGTGCTTACAAGATTTTGGGTAAGGCTTAATAAATTTGTCCAAATGTTACAATCAGAATTATACTAGGTACTTTCGTGCTCGGATGATTTTCACTAAATGGTTCGATGAGCTTTAACTATTGTTATCAAATTATTTATTGAGTAACATTATTGAATTAACTTAAAGCATGGAAATGAAATTCTTTTGGGAAAACAAATCCAGCCATATAGTTGTTTGTTATTGGTAAACCAGGCATGATAGATTAATTGTGTCCATCGTTTTTGCATCAGGATCAGTATGTTATTTGGTTTGAATATTTCCTTGTTTTGCATCTCACCTTCTTGTCTCCATTAATTCCAAATTTTATATTTGTAGTGTTTCTTTGGCATAATATAGTCGAAGATCAAATGTCTTTTTCATCTTTTCTATTATTATTGTTGGTTTCTTTTTAAAATTAAAAAGAGGTAAAATTTGTGAGAATAAAAAGTTGACTAGTTTTCTGTTGGATAATATTAATAAAATAACAATAAACTCCTGCCAGAATATAATAGGCTCTTCTGGCGCAAAGATCAGGACCATAACAGGATCAAATACAACTTAGAATATTGTTCTATCTCGTGCCACACTTTTTATTTGTTGGTACACCAAAGACTTGCCTTTCCAAGTGTATCTATCCTTTCCTTCTTTACTGGACAGCAAATCAATGTGGCATTCAAAGGGGGATTAAAATTTATTTATTGCCATTATAAGGCAATCTGCACGTTGCAATGTAGGTTGCAATGCTTCTCAAATATCTCTCGCTGCACATAAAAAGAAGTACACGTGAAGGAAAATTGGAAGGAGATTTCCAATTAAAGACATTAACTAAGTAACGTTACAATTGATTTGAGAATAATAATATTACAATACATATTCAAAATCAATTTGCATTTAACCAAGTGGTTGAGTGCAAGTGATTAACGCACTGCTACTTAAGAACGAATCATTCGGGCTCTGCCCGAGTTTGATCCTTGGGTATGCAACAACCATTGGCCAGGTTTTACTAACCGTGCGGCCGACTCGGAGATTAGTCTCATAGCGGGTCCAAAGGATCTAAGCCATGGGTATACTTCGATGGCTCATTCGGTCCCAAGAACTAATTAGGGTGAGTACCAAATCAAAAAAATAAATTTCCATTTAAACTCAAATAAATGTTATTTAAACAATTTGATTTTTAAAACTGAAACTTAATTTCATTAGAATTGAATAAGACAATTAAATGTGTTTAAAGGAAATAAAAGACTATGAATAAAATTAAATGTTTAAGATATCATTAAAATCCTTGTCAAACATTAGAAGATATATACAGATTCTGAGTTAGAAAACAACATTAGTGTAAATGCTTCGAATCTGGTGTCCCTTGGATTATGATATCCAAACCTAGACTGACAGGTCGATTACCTATAATGTATCGCTGAAGTTTTAAACTTTTATGAACCAATACACTTTATGTAAGTAGGAATCCTACCAATCATATTATATCCCCACAGATCTTGTTGTTGTGTTGTTCGGCGCCTATAGGCCATGCACATGTCTGGTTATTCATGAGTGCTCTAGAAATAGTGTCAAAATTTCATAGGAGCGGCCCCACTCCACACTCATATAGGTGATTTCATCAAGTGTATATTGCACTTTATACACGTACCCATAAGGGATATGAAATTCATTAAAAGCTTTCAGGATAAGTGAGGAATTTAATATTTTATTTTATATACTATGTTAAAAGATTAATATTTTATTTTATAATTAAGGATAAGTGAGGAATTTAATTAAGATAGTTGGGATAAAATGGGAGAAAAAATGATAAGTTATACGCTATAAGTTCAAACGCTGCTTGAAGTACCGTCTGGGAAAAACGCTATACGCTGTTGAAAAAATACTATACGCTAATTTTAAAAACGACTACCAAACGGGGCTACTTTTCCATCCATTATACTCTATCCGCTAAACGCTAGCTGATTTGACAAACCAAACAGTGCCTTAACCTCCCAAAAATGTGTGCAGTTTATATCTACAAATACCACGTTCGGCGTTATTGGCCAGATGTTTTTATCGTTTTTTCTTTTTACTTTTGAAATTTTTAGTTTATGCAAATAAAGTTGAGGACAGGCTGTGCATTGAGCCATTCTTGCAGGTAGTTCGAAGCATCAACTTCGGTCACACTTTACACGATGAGGGATGATATTTCTTCCAAGCTAAATTTTATAGTTACTCTCCCATACTCCAGGTGCAAAAAGAGGAAGTCTTAGGTCTCATTCAAGAGTACCAAGCTAATTATATGGCTGTTATTTCAAATTTTAGGAGTCTTCTGTCATCATATGTTAACAACTCTTCGGTAGAGTTTGATAGGAGGAAAGTCCATGTAGTTGTTTACTCTTTGTTAGGGGTGACTACATACACTCCAAATTTGTGATGATATTATCGAATGTATTATGTTCTCCATTATTAATGAAATTGCTTAACTTTTCTTTTGTAAAAAACAAAAAATTTACTTATTAGCATTATTTTTTCATGATATCTTTTAAAAGGGAAATTTATATAAAATAATTTAATAAAGAGATTGGTATATTATTAAAAATTTAAATATGGAATAAATTTGAATACATAAATTTAAATAATTAATTTATTAAGAATAATACTAATATATTTTAAATTGGTTTCCTTTTCATTTTCAGTAATAAATTTCACTATATTTCTAGAAGATTATGACACTGTTTGGTTTGCCAAAAACACTAGCGTTTAGTGGATAGCGAATGGAAAATTAACCCCGTTTGGCAGCCATTTTAAAACTAGCGTATAGCGTTTTTTCACTAGCGTATGACATTTTTTCCAGACGCTACTTGAAGTAGCGTTTGAGCTTATAACGTATAGTGTATCACTTTTTCTTCCATTTTTATCCTTACTATCTTAATTAAATTTGTTACTTATCCTTCACTAACAAAATAAAATATTAATAAAAATCATTCTAATTTTTATAATCCCTAATCAGTTCTCTCTTATAGCAATATTATTTTTAGTATTCCATATTATTTATAAAAAATAACTAAAACTAAATAAATATTAAAATTAAAAATTAATATTTTAATCTTTGAAATGATAATAAATTAAAATAAATTAAAATGTTAAAATTGATAATTATTTTAAAATAAATAATATAAATAATATATATATATATACATATATATAATTTATAAAAGACTAAAGGCCCATTTTGGTCCCTGAGAAAAACACTCGGGGTCTGAATAGTCCCCATCCAAAAAAACTATCCATTTAATCCTTAAGAATGTATTTACCGGGACAGGTTAGTCAGTCTGTGAGTTAACCACCTTTGACCGTAGGTTACCAGCTTACGTGGCCCATGTTTTTGCTGACTTGTCAGTATCCATTTCTTAAGGGGCTGCCGGCATGAAAATTATGATTAAAAAAACAAAAAAAGAAACCCACCACCAGAGACCCAAAACGCATGTCGTTTCATGCGTTGGGAACTGAAGGGGTGGTCTCTGCCAAACCCTTAAGCTTCGTTCTTCATTCTCACTCACAATCATTCCTGCTCAATTTCATTCACATTTGCTCTGCAAAGAAAGACCACACGAAGGAGAAGAAGTGAAGGGGTTCGCGTCTTTCATCTAGCTCAAGGGTGAAGAATCGGGTGAATCAATCCGATTTCTGAAGGTAATGTTCCTTTATCTTCCCTAAACTCTGTGCTTTTGGGTTTTTCGTGTTTGAAATATGGAGAAGCGAGTGTTAGGGATTAGGGTTTGTGTTATTGCTGGTTTTGGCTTTCTCATGCATGGGTGGGTCTGATGTTTCTATTTTTGGGAATTGGGGGTTTAGGGATTTATTGAAAAATGCTTTTTGGAACAACATTTTAATGATGCAAACAAATCCATTGTGGTCCCTTCTTCATTGTTTATCCATTTTTGGATTGTTCGAATGCTTATTTTACATACATCATGTGGTCCTTGTGTCAATGTGTTGGGTGTGTGGCATTTGGGTGTCGTTTGTGTGGGCCTATGTGGTCCCTGCTAGCCTGTAAAGTGGACAAAATGTCCTTCTGCATTATTTAACTTCATATGAGTTGTTTGTTTATTTCTTGTTTGCAGATGATTACATGTTTATGGTTTGGCAAGTGCACCAAATCGCGACAAGTAATATTAGTGAGAGTAGAGTATCGTCCCACGAGGATTGTGATTAAGTAGCAACGTAAACTAAGTGATTGATATTTGAACCAATACAAATCATAGTTCCAAAAGAGTAATTGAATTTTCTTTATCTAAAATCACTAGTGCAAAATATGCATTTAACATCGGGGTTTTAAAATCTGTTTTAACAAAACCGACGTGAAAAAGGAAGCGGTGTCATTTTTGAAATTAAACTGAAATATTTTAACATCAGTTATAATAAAAACCGATGTGATAAAATATTTAACATCAATTTTTATAAAAACTGATGTGGAAAAGTGAAACCAAAATTTTTTTTTTAATCAGACATAAGATTAGACATCGGTTTTAGTATAACCGATGTGGAAAAGTGAAAAACGTCAATTGTAGACATCGGTTTTATGATAACCGATGTGGAAAAGGGAAACAAAAACAAAAAAAAATTAATCAGCCATAAGATTACACATCGGTTTTATTATAACCGATGTGGAAGATTGAACAAAAAAATTGAATTTTTTTAAGCAGCAACATTTTTAACATCGGTTTTTGTTGTTAACCGATTTGGAAAAGCAATATAACACATCGGTTTTGGATATAACCGATGTGTATTTTCATTTTGTTTTCATTTATTTATCCCTCCAATTCCTCTCTTGCACGCTACCACTAAATGTCTGAAACCCAACATTTTCTCTGTTGCATGCGCGCTCCGTAACCCTCACACCCTCACACCTCCATTCTTGCTCGCTCCGCTGCGTCCTTCGCTGTAACCTCAACCTCGAAGCCCCTCCGCTTGCTCCGCCGCTTCGTGTCATGACCCTGTAGCCTCCGCTTGCTCCGCCGCTTCCTGTAGCCTCGAAGCCCACTGTCCGACGCTTGCTCCAGTTGCTCCGCCATTTGCTCCGCTTGCTTAGTCATCTCAGGTAATGCACCTCTTATACCATGTTTCTAAGGAATCTGAGCATTAGGAAAGTACAATGGAAGATTCTTCAACCCATTTTGATTTTTTGACTAAATTTTCTCATTTCAGGGCTGTGCAAAGGGCTTGCTGTGGTACTGGTTAGTGGTCACATTTGTGGTTCAGGCTTTCCCTTCAGCTGTTACCTATCTTGCCCTCATTCCTTGCAAGGTACAATATTTACTTTGAACCTTAACTTTGGTCAGTAATGGTTTTTCCATTTTTTGGTTTTGGATAAAAGTAAATGAATTGGAAGTTGTTAATTTTTTGTTGATTGGGATTGAAGAATCTTGAGTGCCGAGTTATTTTTTTTATCCAATAATATGTGGGATTTGTTGTAAGTTTGGTGTGTGCTTAAAAATGTGGTCAAAACTACAGTGATGAGTTTTCTTCAGGTTATGTAAAGCTTTTTCAAGAATAGTTTTGCCATCTTTTGAGGGTGTGGTAATTATTACCTATTGCTTTGCGGTTTTTGATTATCAGGGATGTTATTAGTCTCTTTGTTTGAATCTGACTTTGATTTGAGTCTAACTGGTGGTTGAATTTTCGATGTTCAAATTATGGAACTCTTTACTTATCCTACAACTCTTCAAAGATGACTATTAAATGTCAATGCCTTTAGACAGTTATTTTGTTATTATTTTCAGTTTGTGACTTAAAAAAGCAGGTGGTATATTAACTATTGCTTATTTTGATTTTGTTTGCTTTGATTTAGGGATTGGAGTGTTTTATTAATTTTTTGGTGTTAATTAATTAGGATGTTGGAAATGATATTATGCCTAAAAGGTAGGATCCAGGAAGACTAGAGAAGTTCCGCTCGCCAAGGTATTCATTTGACCATTCAATTAATTACAAATGAAATAACTTAACTGTGATTACTAATGTATATCTTTGTTGTTTAGGGGATCGACAAAGGGGATCCTGGTGATGTTTTTAAACTTCTGGCTATACAGGTTGTGACCATGGAGGTTGACGCAGCTTTGGTAAGGTTGGAACATGATGCCAGGCCAGTTGACCATCTGTATGTCCCAAAGAAGGAAATTATGGAGATGACACTCGAGCGTGAAATGGCTAGTGCTGCACACATCTCGTTATGGTGCACGTAAGTACATTTTATTTATAAGTTAAGTAATTAAATTTTAATTACTATGATAATTAACATGTTTTATCATTATATTAGGTATCTGCATTGCATGTTAGTTGATCAGGGCAACCTCGCCCTTTATGGGTTCATCGATCCCATGCTCATTCAGGGTGATGTTCTCCTAACATCAGAAGACCCGGTCGCCGCCATACGTGAAATACTTGCCGAGATGATCATCAGTTCTACCTTGCGCCTTATCTCAATAAGTAAGTACCAGTTATTTAATTATAACTATATATGACTTAGTCACTAATTGTTCCGTAAATACAGTAAACATTGACAATTGTTGATCTTGTGCCCTCGGTTGAATGTTGTGGTCTTCTTCTGCTCGATGGGAAATAAGTCGGCGAATGAACTGAAGATCGTCATGGAAACGTAAGCATTAAAATAATTTATAATCAGTAATGAAGTCGTTTTAATTATCTGAAATCTATTAGATATACTTTAATTAATGTTTATTTTCTTATGATAGTTCTATTGATGCAAGCCGCATGCTGCGTGGTGAAAGGCTTCAGACTATTAGATGGATTATTCCTAACGTAAGATATTTATTAGTTCAAACGCTTCAAGCGCAGTGGGTATAATTATTGATTTCTATTTAATTCCTTATATTCTAATTGGGTTTCATTTGTACGTAGTCCCGTAGACAACGTGGATCATGGGAATGTGGATATTATGTGATGAAGTGGATGGTCAAAATTATCTCCTCCGGTATCACTGAAAGATGGCAGGAGGTAAATGCTAATTGGTAACACAATTAGTTGTAACAGTTATAATTTCGTTATATGTTTTATATATTTTAGTTTGTTACTTAAAAGATATAATCTTATGTCCAATTAAACTTGCAGATATTTAACAATCCGACTCCACTCTCTGATGCCGACATCAATAACATAAGGAGGCGTTGGGCAACTTTCTTTCTTGAAGTGTACCAACCATAGTTTGTTCTCGGGTTACAAAAGCCGTGCCCAATTGACCCGACCCCTACTCTTGTGGTAGTCAATCCCAGATTGGACCCTTTGCGTTCCGTGACAACTCGTTGCTCCTCGAGGGACGGCTTCTAACTCTCGTGATTTCAGTCCCAAGTCTGACTTCTATAGGTCCGACACCTAAGTTCACCGCTAGGTTCCTCCTTAGAATGTCTCAGTCATGCAAATAACCTAAGTTCACCGCTAGGTTCCTCCTTGGATCATCCACATCTCACAAACCAGTGGCCGCCGAATTTTACGAGTGAAATACCCTAGAAATCCTAAGTTCACCGCTAGGTTCCTCCTTAGAACATCTACGTCACGCAAATAAGCGGTTGCCGAATTTACGAGTGATTAACACACTAGAAATCAGATCTAAAACAATAACGAAATCAACAACGATTTTACATCAAATCAACAACATTTACAAAACTCGGGTAGAGCCCTAGTCCCTAGAAACAAACTACTACTCCAGTCTTGCCATGGACATGACAAGCTGGGTTGACAACATAATAGAAAATACAAAAATCAGAGAAGAGAAGAGAGGAGAAGAGGAGAGAGATCTCTGCCTAAGTCCTTGTGTACAAGTCTAGATGATAGATCCTTGATCTGATCTGATGCCTTGGTCCTTATTTATAGAAATTGGGAAGTTAGAGTCCCAAACCAACTCAAAATCTGATCTATTTCGGTTTCTTCAGGTCCAAGTAATGCGCGTCACGACCGTGATGGCCATCACGGCCAGGCCGTGACGGTCTCTGCCTCTGCCAATTCTGGAAGTTCCATTCATTCGCGACGCGGAGATACTGCTCGCGACGCGAGCCCTCTGTTTGTGGCCGTGATGAATTTCTCGGCTGGGCCATGATGTGCTCTGACTTGTGGTGGTTTTGGGTCACGGCCGTGATGGCTATCACGGCCAGGCCGTGACAGACTCTGACTTCAGCCTTTGTTCTTTTTCAGTTTTTGCTCGATCATGGCCGTGATGGGCATCACGGCTAGGCCGTGATGGGCTCTGTTTGGCTCATTTTCTTCAGTTTTAAAGCTCCATCTTCATCCAAACTTCATCATGGTTGATCTTGAGCAATTTACCCTTGATATCTGCAAAACAACACACGAAAACCGCCTTACCCGTTCCAAAGGAAAATTAACCTAAAATCTAATAAAAAATATGCCTAAACTACATGAAAATGCATGCAAAATGATAGACAAAGATGATGTGAAATCACACTCATCAGGTATCCTCAGGTACAAAAGTCTAAACTTGAGTTTCTTTTGGAAAATTTTGTTGAAACTCAAACAAAGCAAAATGAAGAGTTTAGGCAACAAGGTAGGGCAGTCAATGAGGCAATAAAAGAGTTAACATCTAAGGTAGATAACTTAGCCATCCATAATAAGATGTTAGAAACTCAGATTACCCAACAAGCTAGTACATATTCTAGAACTAAGGGTACGTTTCCAGGACAACCCGAAGTTAATCCCAATGAGCATTGTAATGCTATATACTTAAGGGATAATAAGCTTGGGGTAGTTGAAAAGGATGTAGAATGTGAGGAGGACATGAGTGAACATGAAGAGATGGAGCCAAAGTATGTCCCTCCACCACCTTACCAACCCACAATACCTTTCCCACAAAGGTTGGTCAAGAAAAAGCAAGTAGAAAAAGAAACTAAGAGCTTAATTGAGGAGCATGGTGCCATGATAAAAACTAATATGCCTCCTAAACTAAAAGATCCAGGAAGTTTCCCTATTGCTTGCTCAATTGGAGAAATGAAAATAGACCAAGCCTTATGTGACTTAGGGGCTAGTGCGAGTTTGATGCCACATACCATCTTTGAGAGGTTAAGAACCAAGGAATTGAGTCCATCCAAGTTCTCTTTACAATTTTGCCGATGGCTCAACTAAAACTCCTCTAGGCATACTAGAGAATGTTCCCATAAAGGTAGGGAAATTTTTCATTCCTACCGATTTCATGGTGTTGGATATGATCGGGAATTCTAAATTCCCTATCATTCTTGGAAGGCCATTCTTGGCCACAGCTGGAGCGATAATAGACTTAAAAAATGGTAAGCTCTCTTTGAATGTAGAGGAAGGTAGGGTGGATTTTGATTTGATTAACTCATATAACAACCCTCCTTTTGAGAGTCATGTGTGCAGGATTGAAATAATGCCTCCAAAGGTGAGGGAAGAGCTTAGCATGGAAGCAACTCCCAAACTTTGCATGACAAATGATGCACCAAATAATGATGAAATTGAAGTTGCTCAACATGTGGAGTTAAAACTTCCGCCTGGAGGAAATAAGGCCATGAAACTCATAGTGAAAAGAGCAAAGCGAAAGCGCATGTGGCCATATGAACAAAATAGGCTTTTTGAAGGACTTCCTTGGAAGAGAGGTGTTCTTTCACTTCCAAGCCCAGCTGATCCTGGTTGATTGAAGGGAGTATGGTCAAGCTTAAGACCGTAAATAAGCGCTTCTTGGGAGGCAACCCAAGCTTTATTTCCCTTTTTATTTTGTATTTGAATTTTGTTTTTGAATAATTTGAGAAGATTAAGAGAAGAAAGATCACTAATTGATGGTTTTGCCAAGTATTTTTAGGTTATGAAGGCAGGAAGAGCAAAAAGGCATGGAAAAATAAAGTCAGAGGAGATCACGGCCTAGCCATGACGAGGATCACAGCCGTGATGGGCCAGAAGCTGGAAACCAGAGGGCATCATGCCCAGGCCGTGATAGCCATCACGGGCGTGATGTGAAAAAGGAGGAAGTCAGTATTTATCACAGTCCAGCCATGATAGCCATCACGGGCGTGACGCGAAGGAGCCCAACAGAACAGAAATGATCACGGCCTAGCCGTGATGAACGTCACAGCCGTGACACGTCTTCCAGCAGCTCTTTGACTGGCATGTGAGCCAGCACCCTCCCCCACCTCGGTGAGTTGTTCCATTTTTCTCCTCTCTCCGACTTGATTATTTACATTGGGGGCAATGTAAGTTTTTAAGCTTGGGGTAGGGGTACTTTTGCAATTTTTTATTTTTTATTTTTTTCATTTTTACATTTTTCATGTTGCATTCATATAGGCATAGTTTTGGATAATCACATGATTAGATTGCCCCTTGCTTATAGTATGCTTCCAATTGTGAGAACTTTGCGCCAAATGAATTGGAGACAAAGTGATTTTTGAACCCAATTTTTGTATTCTTGTGATAGGCTAAAAATAAAAATGCTTAAGATGATCTTCTGATAGTTGATAATTAGCATGTGGTTCCTTAGATTTGTGTTTCTCATTGATTTTAAACTACTAAATGTGAGATTTTTGAGCCTAAAAGGGGTACTCACTAAATCTACCCAATTCTTTGTGATTGAGTGTTTTATTCCTCTTGGATTGTATTCTCTAGAACTTGAATTGAAACCGTTTTGAAACTTTAAAAAATTTTGAAAACATATTTGAAAGTGATTGAGGCACTAGGTATTTTTCTGGCCTTCTGAGCTTTGACTGATTAAATGCTATCCCTTAGTTGCCTATTTTTGAGCCTAATAGAATAAAATGCTTTTCTTGGTACCTTGAATTATTTTGATGAATGATGCTTAGAATGAGACCTTTTAAAGTATTGCATAAAGGTCAAAAAGGTGGTTTGCAAAATAAATTGTGGGATGAAAAAGTTAGAAAAATATTTCTCTTAAGTTGGAAATCTCCCTTCTCCAAATAAAATAAAATAAACAAAAAAAATGGAGAATGGGATGAGAAAAAGAAAGTGAGAAATAAAAAATTAAAATAAAAAGGAAGAAAGAAAGAAAGGTGGGAAAGTGAGCTAAAGCCCAAAAAGGTATTTTAGAAGGTTGTCATGCTTTGCATTGTTTGATATTTTGTTTAGCCTTCTTGAATTTTCCCTTTCTTGATTTCCCCACCTAACAGATTAATCCCATGGCCCCATTACAACCAAAATAAAAGACCTCTTGATTCTTATGTGTTTTCATTAATAAAGTAGAGATTTGGTTAATAGTCAAGCTTATGGTAGGGTACCTTCCTTGAGGAAATTGAGTGAATTGTCAAATGTCCTTAAACACTTGAGTGAGTTGAGAAGAGTGCCCGAATTAGTGAGAGGCAAGAATTTAGAGAACCTAAGCTTCTAATTGGACTTGAAATTGATTGTCTCTTGATTACTTATTTGGATATGCCTGTTACTTGGATTTGTTACTCGGGTTCTTGGATCACTGTCCATGCTCTGATTGTTACTCGGGTTCTTGGGGTAGTTTGATGAGTGTGATTTCACCTCATATTTCTTTATCATATTGCATGCATTTTCATGTAGTTTAGGCATTTTTAATTTGATTTTTGTTAGTTTTTACCTTGGAACGGGTAAGGTGGTTTTGTGGTGTTTATGTGCAGGAATTGAAGATTAAAATGTTCAGGATCAACCATGATAGAGCTTGCATGAAGACGGAGCTTGAAAAGTAAGAAAAATGAGCCAAACAGAGCCCATCACGGCTGATAGTGTGATTTCACATCATATTTTATGTACATTTTTGCATGCATTTTCATATAGTTTAGGCATATTTAAATTGATTTTAGTTAGTTTTTACCTTGGAACGGGTAAGGCGGTGTTGTGGTGTTGTTTTGCAGAAATTAAAGATAAAATGCCCAAAATGAGCCATGATAGAGCTTGGAAAGTGAAGATATCAAAAATGAAGGAGCATGACTTATGAAATTCAAGAAAGAAAAGAACAAGATGACAAGTGGAACAATGTTAATTAAATTTGTTTCTCCATGGTACAGCAAGAAGAACAAAAGTTTGGATGGGAAATTGATTTCAACTTCAAGGCATCATGGGTCCGCGTAGATGGTATTGAATATGGAAAAAGTAATTTGGCTTTGCCAAATTAATGTTAACATGATACTTGGAGATTTGGCTTGCATCCACATTAAGCAAAACATGAATTGCAATTTGCAATAATTGGTCCACGTCCAAATAAATAGAAAGAATAATTCACTCCATCAGTTATGCAATTAACAAAATCAGCGTGGAGCAATTTGTGCATTGAAATTGTGATTGAACTTGTAATTGAAGACAAAATCAGCGTGGAGCAAAATTGTGGCAGGGGCCCACATAATTGAGATTCTCTTGTGATTTGGAAATAAATGCTTGACCATAATCAGATAAAATCAAGAGGAGAATTGCAAATTGAAGGGGATTTTTTCTCTTGGCTCTTGCGCAGCTGAATATATTTAGCCAAAGGGGCGCAAAAAGGAGGAGACAAACACGGCCACATTCAGAAAAATAGGGACTTTTAACCTAGGAGCACTTTTACCCTAGGGAGACCCTTGGAACACAAAAAGGGGCGTGATTTCTCTGAACCAAGGGGCTGCGGTGACGACTGTGGAGAGCTTCAATGGAGTTTCTTCTTCCCTTTGTTCTTATTGTTATGGTTTTAGTTTTCTCTGTAATCATGAGTAGCTAAATCCCTTTGTTGGGATTAGATGTAGCTGAACCGAATTTTCATGTAATTGCTTTGATTTATCAAACTGTGTTTATGCCTCTCTATTAGTGTTTAATTCCTACGCTTAATGCTTTTTGTGGTTTAGCTACCCATGAACTGTTCATGAGAATTGACTTGCAATGGGGACGTTCTTATTAATTCTTGATCTGGAATTATTCACCTAATAAACCTCACATCTAGGATTGGGGTTTGGTTTATTAGTAATCGCGTAATCCTTAATCTTAATGCAAATTCATTAATCTAGGCCACCTAAGGAATTAGGGTCTATAAGTGGATTTAGGCTCTTGTCATCTGAGGAATCGAGGCTTGAGTAATTATGTGGGTTGATTTTAATAATTGACGCATAAACTGGATTGGTAGTCTTGGTATTGCATGAGGCTTAGGTTTAGTGAAATTTAATCCCAACACCCCTATTTGCATTCCAAGTGTTTGATAAAATTCCCCAAAAAGACCAAAAATATTTTATTGCTTTTGTTGCTTTATTTTATGTTTTGATCTTTCTTCATTTAGTCTAGATAGTTGCTTGATTTGTGAACTGGTAATTGGCAACCGATCCCTGTGGATACAATAACCGGTCTCACCACCGTATTACTTGTACGACTAGGTATACTTGCCTAGATTCGTCCAACAAGTTTTTGGCGCCGTTGCCGGGGATTGGTTTTGCCAATATCATTAGTAACAAAGGAGGCAACTAATTTAGACTTTTTTATTTTTTATTTTTTTCTGTACACATTTGATTTTTTTCTTTTGAGTGTTGGTTGTGCAAGGTGGATGCAATTAATGGACAACTACTATTATCCATCTGATGAGGAAGCTTCAAGTCATATTTTGGAGGACAACTAGTGTTGGGAAGACGACATAGATTTGGGAGAATTCTTCATGGGTTTTTCTTCGTCTCATGATATTCCAGCACAAGTTGATCCTATGACGGGCGAGCTTGTATATATAGTCTCCAAGGAGGAATGGGAAACCTTTTGTTCGTATTTACCACCTCCGCCGCCATGTTTACAAGTGATTCCCAAAGAGCCATGTGAAGAAAAATCTGAGCAAAATATGGATGCAGGAATGGATCAAAATGAAGATGAAGTGGTGGTGGTAGACGAGCCACAAGAAGAGGAATTACCTTCCACGAATCCTTGGGAAAGAACAAGTGAGGAGGAATGGGAATGGAATGAGCAAACACCTTTGAAAGTTTCTCTAGAACAATATTCCCAAGAGCTATCCATCTCTGAGGCCAAAGCAAGAGCAAATTGTGACAGTATCGAAACTGTGAAGCAAAATTTCAAAATGCAAGTTGAGGAAATTTGCAAACAGTTAGTACAAGAGTCACATGAAGCACAATTTGAGCAAAATCTGGTTTTGGGGATAGTTCAAAATGAAGATGAAGTGGTAGTGGATTCCACCATGCTTGCTAAGAAATCTGAATTTGCTGCATTAGATAAATATGTTGGCTTACAAGCATGTGTGGACACTGCTAAATTAGTCCCTTCCACTTGTCTGTCAAACTTCCTCGTGAAAACACCATTTGACCCCAGAGGAAGTGAGTTCATTATTGTAGAGGTCAATGGAGTTTTCACACACTGGCTAGGTGGAATTGTGGATAGAGCCATATTGCTTCTGCAATCGCCACTCCACAGGCCATGGGATCCGGGAGGAGGATCCAAGCCTGTCAAGCTAGTGACGTTAAAGACGCGCTTCTTGGGAGGCAACCCAAGTTTTCTTTTCCTTTCCCCTTTGTTTTTCAATTTCACTCTTGAATAATTTGAGAAGATCAAGAGTTTTCTTTTACTAATAAATTTGCCAAGTGTTTTCAGGGTAAGAAAGAAGGAGGGAAGAGCAAGAAGACAAGAAAAAGCAAAGTCAGCAACCATCACGCCCAGGCCGTGACACTGGTCACGGCCATGATAAGCTTATTGAGAAGATCAGAAAAGGTCAAGGCCCAGCCGTGATACCCATCACGGGCGTGATGAGAGGACCCTGAATATCAGAGACCATCACGACCTAGTCGTGATGGAGGTCACGGCTGTGACAGGCTTCATCCTTTGGACCATAATTGATCACGGCCTGCTCGTGATGAACCTCACGGCCGTGATACAATTTCCAACAAGCTTTTGACTGGAATTTGAGTCAGCACCCGCTACCACCTCGGTAAGTCGTTCCATTTTTTCTCCTTTCTCCGACTTGATTATTTACATTGGGGACAATGTAAATTTTTAAGCTTGGGGTAGGGGTATTTTTGCATTTTTGTATTTTTCATGTTGCATTCATATAGACATAGCTTTGCATGATCACATGATTCGATTGCCCCTTGTTTAGATTTTGCATCCAAATTGTGAGAACTTAGTGCCAATTAAATTGAGATAGTGAATTTTAGAACCCAATTTTTTTATTCTTGTGATAAGGCTACAAATAAAAAATGCTTGAGATGTGTAACACCCCGATTTTCGATGCTTCGTAATATCGGTAATAAATATATAAACATATATATTTTTATCCGAGACTTAGAAAATGATTTTGGATAAACCAAGGTCATTTCCATGTTATACTTATTTTCATAAGTGACGGGGAAGTTTGTGGGTTGAAAATTCAGACGGAAACCGGTCTGTCGTTTTCTGTGTTTTCACTGACAGTAAAAGTTTACTGCTCAGAAAACCTAATTTTAATTCGTGAACGAAAGACTTAAGATTTTTATTTTATTTCCTACAAGAGTGTATTTTTAGAATTATTTCAGAAAAAAATAAAATAATTTACGTTTTACGGGCGGAATACGTAATCGAGTAGACGACGGAAGAAATTTTGGAGTTCCTAAGAGCCGATAAAGAGTTTATCTTAGGATTTTGAGATGATTCATGGGGATGAATCATATTTTTAAGTCTAGAAGGTTTTTCAGGGTTAAAGTGAAAATTTATGAATTTTACGCTTAAGTCCCTGAACTATCTGTTAATTACCCTTTTGTCCCTGAGTTAGTTTCTAAGTTTTTTTCAAGTGAATTGGGCTAGAATCCTTTTTCCAAATCCATAGAGGACCGTGGCTTTGAGGCCCAAATTCCTTACCCATGACTTAAGTTTCATAAAGCCCATTTGAAGCCATATAAGTTTCCTATCTTAAGCTTAATGCTTAAATCTTCAAGTGGGCCCCACAAAAATGAAACCAAGCCCAAATTTGCTAAGCCCATGCGCAAGCCCATGAGGGATTGATGGCTGCCCTCATTTTTTGTTGGATGAGTTAAGAATTTTCTAGAATGTTCAACAATCTTCCACATTATTCTACATTCTTCCACTTTGTTCTATATCATTCTTTGATCTTCTCAAACCTTCTTGATTTTTCTTAAAAGATCTATGACAAAAATCAGCCCAAAAGTCATCAAGATAAGACCACATTTATTGTGGCAAAAAGTCATCATGACAATTTGCAAACTAGTCCTTAAACTTTTGGAATCTTTGCAAAATGGTCCCTAGGAAGTATTTGCATTTTAATCCTTTTAGCAAGACAACTAATCATCTCTAGATCCTTCCAAGAGTGGCGCAAGCAATCTCTATAAATACCATACTCTCACTTTTCACTTAGTTTCTAATGCCTTTTTGTTCAAAACCCTAAGTTCATAAGTTCTTTAGTGATAAGTTTGTGAAGCAAGTTTCTTGGATTTCCTTTATCATTGATCTTCAAGAGGTAAATCCTAATCTTCTTTCTTAATCATGCCTATGTTCTTTAGCAAGTTTCTTGATTCAAGGCTTATATCATAGTTGTTCATCACTTTAAAGTTTCTAACCCTAGAACTTTGAAAAGTCATAATAAATTCTAGAAAAATCACATGATGATAAAACTACTTTCTATCTTCTTGATATCATGTATATTATCTAAATCCAAGAGCATGATGTAATCAAAAATTTCTTTCCTAAAAACCTAGCCTTGGCCGAATCTAGTAAAGTAGGTTTGGTAGAGTTTTGTTCATGTGTTGTCATGTATGATCATGTATTCTATATGACATGTATGTCTACACATTCTAATCCATGTTAGTTTCTTAAAATGAAAATCTTTACTCAAAAATCTCTATGTTGGCCGAACCCTAAGTGGGTGAGATTTAATGAGTTTTTGTTCATAGTTTTCATTAATGATCTTAGTAATCAAGCTATTAGTATGTATGCTTAATAAATCCAAGTTGGTTTATTAAATTAAGAACCCTAGCCCTATGAACATGTTGAGGCCGAATCTTGGTATAGAAGAGTTAGGAAGTTTTGAGTTTGAAACTTAGTTGTTTAGTCACTAATCTATGATTTAGGTTAATTAAGGACCATTAATCTATGACTTAATCATGATTAGAAATTTTAAGGATTTTGAACCCTAAAAGTCAGCCCTTGACCGAAACCTAACCCTCATGAGCTAAGTATTTTGTTGTTTGATTTGATTTATTTTGGTTGCAATTCGTTTGAAGGAATCAATCGGGTTGGTTTGACCTAAACCCGACGGAGGAAACCGGATTAAATCGGGTGGTTGTTTGAAAACGTTAGTTTGAGTCTTCAAGAGGTAAGGGGAGCTTACCTGAAGGATTTTCTCTATAACTATTTGCTTTTAGTGTGGCTTATATGATTTATATGTGGTTTGTGATAAATTGTTTATGTTGTTTACGATGTGTTGTTTATCTGTGTATAGGTGATTGATCTGCTTTTAATTATCTGCAGTAGTATATTATGTTGTTAAGATGCACGATCTGCCTGGGGATATAATTATGATGATGTTGTTGAATGTTGTTTGTGAGTGTTGTTTGAGAGGCCTGACAGTGGTCAGTGCATAACTGATTAAGCAGATAAAAGATTTAATAAGCTGTGAAAGTTATATTCAACGTTTTATGGGGAATGTTGGAATATAATAGTAGAGGAAAATATGATTTTGGAAAAATAATGAGTTTTGAGAAATATTATTATTTTAATGATTTATTAGTGTAAAAGAAGTTTATGAGTCACGGTGAGAGCGTAACCGTGAAATTTTTTTAGTACTGCTAATTTTTACACAGGAAATTCCGAAATATTATAAAAAGTGATTTTGTGAAATTAATATTCTAAAAGACCTTATTTATTATATAAGAAAATTATTTTAGAAGAAATGTCAAAGTTTGACTTAAAGACGTTTTCTTTGAAAATGTTAAACGACGGCAAGTTTCGAAATTATTTACGGTGAGAGTTTAAAAACAGCAGTATTTATGTTGAAAAGAGATTTAATTTGAATTGATTTATTAGAGTTGAAGTTTCAATAAAAAGAAGTTGTTGATGATTTGACGTTATTTTGGAAAAAATGTGTTTCCAAAAGAAAAGTGGATTTTCTATGAATTGACGTTTTATAAACGAATTTTAAGTAGAAAGAATTTTCGGTAAATGAGTTTTACTTAATGACGTAAAGGATGATATAGAACTTAGTAACCGAGATGTCGGGGTACTAGTGTTCTTATGACGTTATCCTATTTTGGATTTGTTTTTCACAGACAGAAAAGATGTAAAAGATGTAAAAAGATGTAAAAGATGTAATACGATGTGAAAGATGTAAAACGATGTAAAAAGATGTACAAAGATATGGAACTTAATAACCGAGACGTCGGGGTATTAAGGTTCGTTATGTTGTAAATTGGGTATCTATTTAAAGAAGTTAAAACGTTTTAAGTTGTTTTCTACTACCACGAACCTAAGACTGATTGCAAGGTCTAGGGGCTTCGTGATTGAGCACTCGGACTTTGAGGTCCTTTGTTGTTAATAAAAGATGTAAAGATGTTTCAAAAGATGTTAAGTCGTAAGCTTTTGAGAGCTTTGACAAACAAAGATATAGCACAAGGAAAAGTGTCGAGAATAAAATGTTTTCTTGCATGCATTTGGCAGACGTGCCATAATCAAAAGAGGGATTACCTTGCGGCGTCAGGGTAGATCATACAAAGATGTTCTCATTGTGCCCAGGGTTTGGACAATGAGGCCCCATCTCAGATTGTTATCACTGTGCCACGATGTTGGACAGTGTGCGATGGGCGTGCTTGTGGCAATCGAATCTGATCAACTCATCACGAGGTTTACGAGGTTGGAGATATCTCATGAGATTAGGTATGAATGTTTAGAAGATGTATTGAAGTGTTCATGCATAGTTTTTCAACGTTGATGTTTGGGGTGTGAAACCCATTGATAAACGAGATGTTATGATATGAATGAGTACATTATTATAGATATGTATATGTGTATGCGCATTCTTTTGTGTTGTACATTTAGTTATGGTGATAAATCCATATATTGGCGTCTCACCCTTACAACCATATCAGAGTTGTACAAGGGGTATGATCTCTACAAGAAGAAGAAGGTTGTCTAGTTCGAGGCATGTTGTTGCTGCTTTTGTCGGTTGTAGTGTCCGTTAGTTACGACCAGCTTAGGTAATGTTATGTTTTGAGAAATAAGTTGATTATGATTTATGTGAGAAAACATATGAGGCATATAGTTGGAGGACTTATATACATTATGTGGTTAAGTGTGATTTGAATATGTTGTTGTGGTTATGAGGTTAAAAGGTGGGTATGAGGTTAAAAGAAAAGGAAAAAAAATTTATCACCGTATTTTGAAAAGATGAACGTTGAGAAAACATTATTTTCCGAAAGTAACCAGCAAATTAAGTTTTATTTCCGCAAACGGGTAACCATGTGATGACCCGAGTTTAGGGTGTCACAAGATGACCTTTGATAGATGATAATTAGCATATGGTGCCTTAGATTTCTGTTTCTCATTGATTTTTGAACTACTAAATGTGAGATGTTTGAGCCAAAAAGGGGTATTCACCAAATTCACCCCATTCTTTGTGATAGAGTGTTATTCCTCTTGGTTTGTATTCTCTAGAACTTGACTTGAAACCGTTTTGAAGCTTAAAAATTTTTGAAAACATTTTTGAAAATGATTGAGGCACTAGGTATTTTTCCGGCCTTCTGAGCTTTGATTGACTAAATGCTACCCTTTAGTTGCCCAATTTTGAGCCTGAAAGAATGAAATACTTTTCTTGGTACCTTGAATTACTTTGATAAATGAAGTTTGGTAGGGCACCTTTTAAAGTATTACAAAAAAGGGTAGAAAGGTAGTTGAAAAAGTATGGGATGAGAAATTCAGAAAATATTTCTCTTGGATTGAAAATCTCCCCTTCTCCAAATGAAAAGAAAAAAAAAGAGAAAAATGAGAAAAAGAAAAAGAAATATATATAGCGAAGGGGATGACAAAAGAAAGTGAGAAATAAAACAAAAAGAAAGGAAAGAAAGGTGGAAAAATGAATCAAAACCCAAAAAGGTATTTTAGAAGGTGTCATGTGTTGCAATGCTTGATATTCTGTTTAGCCTTCTTGAAATTTCCTTTTCTTGATTTCCCCACCTAAACATTTGAGTGAGGTGAGAAAGAGTGTCCGAATCAGTAAGAATATGAGTCTAAGAAACCTAAGCTTTTTTTTGGACTTGAAATTGATTGTCTCTTGCTGAATTATTTGAAATTCCTGTTACTTGGATTAGTTACTCGGGTTCTTGGTTCACTATCCATGCACTGATTATTTATCTCTTCTTGCCTTAGTGATTGCTTGAGGACAAGCAAATGAATAAGCGTGGGGTGATTTGATAGTGTGATTTCACATCATATTTTATGTACATTTTTGCATGCATTTTCATATAGTTTAGGCATATTTAAATTGATTTTAGTTAGTTTTTACCTTGGAATGGGTAAGGCGGTGTTGTGGTGTTGTTTTGCAGAAATTAAAGATAAAATGCCCAAAATGAGCCATGATAGAGCATGGAAAGTGAAGATATCAAAAATGAAGGAGCATGACTTATGAAATTCAAGAAAGAAAAGAACAAGATGTCAAGTGGAACAATGTTAATTAAATTTGTTTCTCCATGGTACAGCAAGAACAAAAGTTTGGATGGGGAAATTGATTTCAACTTCAAGGCATCATGGGTCCCGCGTAGATGGTATTGAATATGGAAAAAGTAATTTGGCTTTGCCAAATTAATGTTAACATGATACTTGGAGATTTGGCTTGCATCCACATTAAGCAAAACATGAATTGCAATTTGCAATAATTGGTCCACGTCCAAATAAATAAAAAGAATAATTCACTCCATCACTTATGCAATTGACAAAATCAGCGTGGAGCAATTTGTGCATGGAAATTGTGATTGAACTTGTAATTGAAGACAAAATCAGCGTGGAGCAAAATTGTGGCAGGGGCCCACATAATTGAGATTCTCTTGTGATTTGGAAATAAATGCTTGACCATCATCAGATAAAATCAAGAGGAGAATTGCAAATTGAAGGGGATTTTTTCTCTTGGCTCTTGCGCAGCTGAATATATTTAGCCAAAGGGGAGCAAAAAGGAGGAGACAGACACGACCACATTCAGAAAAATAGGGACTTTTAACCTAGGAGCACTTTTACCCTAGGGAGACCCTTGGAACACAAAATGGGGCGTGATTTCTCTGAACCAAGGGGCTGCGGTGACGACTGTGGAGAGCTTCAATGGAGTTTCTTCTTCCCCTTGTTCTTATTGTTCTGGTTTTAGTTTTCTCTGTAATCATGAGTAGCTAAATCCCTTTGTTGGGATTAGATGTAGCTGAACCGAATTTTCATGTAATTGCTTTGATTTATCAAACTGTGTTTATGCCTCTCTATTAGTGTTTAATTCCTACGCTTAATGCTTTTTGTGGTTTAGCTACCCATGAACTGTTCATGAGAATTGATTTGCAATGGGGACGTTCTTATTAATTCTTGATCTGGAATTATTCACCTAATAAACCTCGCATCTAGGAATGGGGTTTGGTTTATTAGTAATCGCGTAATCCTTAATCTTAATGCAAATTCATTAATCTAGGCCACCTAAGGAATTAGGGTCTATTAGTGGATTTAGGCTCTTGTCATCTGAGGAATCGGGGCTTGAGTAATTCTGTGGGTTGATTTTAATAATTGACGCATAAACTGGATTGGTAGTCTTGGTATTGCATGAGGCTAAGGTTTAGTGAAATTTAATCCCAACACCCCTATTTGCATTCCTAGTGTTTGATAAAATTCCCCAAAAAGACCAAAAATATTTTATTGTTTTTGTTGCTTTATTTTATGTTTTGATCTTTCTTCATTTAGTCTAGATAGTTGCTTGATTTGTGAACTGGTAATTGGCAACCGATCCCTGTGGATACGATAACCGATCTCACCACCGTATTACTTGTACGACTAGGTATACTTGCCTAGATTCGTCCAACAACGGCCTAGCCGTGACAGCCATCACGGCTATGATCGAGCAAGACTGAATAGAAAAGAACGAAAAAGTCAGAACCTGTCACAGCCGTGACAGGCCACCAGTGCCTTTCCAAGACAGAATCTGTCACAGCTTGGCCGTGACGCGTAATATCTGGAATTTTAATTGTTGATTTGATATGATTTTGTAACAGCTTAGGATTCAAGTTACCCTACATTATAAATAGGACTTAGAGGCTCGAAAATAGGGATCCCTGGGGGCTGCTATCTTAGGCAAAAAATTAGGATTTCTCTTCTTCTCCAATTTCTTCTCTTCTCTTAGGTTTTCTTTTATGCTTTTGTTATTCAAGCTTGCTATGACCATGGCAATGCTTGAGTAGTGTTTTTATTTCTAGGGATTGGGGCTATGCCCAAGATTTGTTTTGTGTTATGAATTGACGTTTTACTTCTTGTTAATTTCAATTCGCTTTCGATTTAATTCCTATTGCATGAATTGCATGTCATAGATACTCTAAGGAGGAACCTAGCGGTGAACTTAGGTATTGGATCTATAGGAATCAAACTTAGGACTTAAATCACGAGAGTTAGAAGCGGTCCTTCGAGGGTTTACTGAATTGTCACAAAGCTTAAAGGGTTCGATTTAAATTCAACTACCACGAGAGTAGGGGTTGGTTTAATCGGGCACGGTTCTTGTATCCCGAGAGGGAACGTTAACTTATTTAGGATAAATTCACCTTCAAAGCAAATTTCGATAATTAACAAGAGGGGTAGTCAATTTAGTAACATGAACGGTTGGTAACCCAATTCCTGGGAATCCCTTTTGATATTTTGAAATCTCAGATTTGATCTACTTTCCTATTTTGTTCTTGATTTCGTTTTAATTGCAACTTTAAATTTGATTTGCTACTTGATTCAAAAATCAAATCTTTATCTTCTATAGTCCAGTTTAATTGATTTAGTAATTAATTGTTATTTGAGATCACGGTCCCTGTGGGATCGATCCTTTTATTACTTGACGACGAAGCCGTACACTTGCGGATTCGAGCCCCATCAAAGGGACTGAAACTAGCACTGGGCGTTGACATTAGGGCTCTGGGCGCCAGGCTTGGGCTGAAACTGATGCCTTTTGTCTTTTTTCTAGCGTTGGGCGCTGATATACTGGCGCTGGGCGCCCGAAATCACAGCTTCTGTCCTAGCTGAGCGCTGACTTTGGAACTGAGTGCTAGAAATCATGCTTTCCGTCCCAGCTGAGCGCTAGGAATTAGGCTGAGTGCTGGCACTGAATTTCCTCTTTTCCTGCACATTTCAAACCAATTTTTAAGTGTGTTTTCCTTCAAACAATGAAATCTAAGAGTCAAATTCTAGCAAGAAGAATTTGTGTATTTTTCTATACATTTTCCTTTAGTTCCTAAGATTATATACATTTTTACTTTTATTTTCTATATGAATCTGCATATGTTGCAGATTTATCAAAACCCCAAAATTAGAGATTTTGCTTGTCCTCAAGCAAACATTTAGGCATTGATATGGGGTAAAAAGAGGTGAGGTTTTATGTTCAATTCCCTTGTGAAACACATTACTCAAGCAAGACTTTAACTCCTTACACTTTTTCAAAATACTCAAGCATCACACAATCAAACATTAATTCCACTTAATCGCAAGTTTCATGCTTTAGAACAATCAAACACACTACAAAATCAGCTCCATTGAATGCACAAGAAAATCCCTTGCAACCTCTCTATTTAGTGTTTCAATCATCCTCACTTGGGTGTGATTTACTCTCAATTCCAATCACAATGTGCTCCCCAATCCTAATCTTGACAAGATGCTTAGAGCACACATCACAAATGTTAATGCAACACAAATCATGAGGTCTTTTATTTGGATGTAAAGGGGCTAAGGTGAGGGTGGATAAAATCAAGGATATGGGCTAAACTACCTTGACTTCAACGAATGTGGACTCTTGGAGCTTCTTCCCTTGCTTAGCTAGTTTACAAGCACACAAGCACACAATTTTTGTCATTCCCCTTTTTATTTATTTACAACTCTCTTTTTTTGTCTTTTTTTTTCTTCTTGTTTCATTTTCTTTTCTTTCTCTTTTGCCTTTTTCTCACTTTTGTATACTTTCTTAGTTTCATTTCCTCTTTTTGGCTTTTTCTATTTTTTTCTTTTTCTTTTTCTTTCACACTTTGTTTTTTCTTTTCAAAAATTTTTTTCTTCATAGTAGGCATCTTTAGTGGCCTACTCACCACCCCAAACTTAATTTGCTTGCTTGTCCCTAAGAAAGAGAACAACCCCAAACTTAAATCCAAGCATTCCTCTAAGCCTAAGTAGTGGGACAAAATTGTTTTTTCGATTTTTGGCTTGTAATGTGCTATCATGCCAAGAAAAATAGGCCAAGGCTCAATTGGGCTCAACAATGGTAAATGATAGGATAAAAATTATGGCCCTGAGCTTAAGCAAAGAAATGGTGCCTTAATCATATATGCATATGCAAAAACATTGCAACAATGACAAGCATCAAGGCAAGAAAAAGTGAGAATATGCAAGTGATGGACAATGAAAGAAATCAAGTCCTCTGGATAATGTGCCAGAGCATTTAGGCTCAAAATCTCACAGTTTTAGGATTTGTCCAAGAGAAAAAACCATGCATCCAATATTGCATCAATTATAGAATGAAAAATTGTCAAAAACGAGTTACAAGGATCAAAAGTCGCAATGAATCATATGCTCAGCTAATGTAAAATGCATGATATCAGAAATTTCAGCCAAGCACAAGTTCTATGCTCATAAGAGACTTTACACAAAACTCCACTCAAAGCACCAATGTGCTAATCAAAGAACTACATTTCACTCAGGCACTCCACGGGCTGTAACAGAATTGAATTAAGGGATAAAGGAGAAAGAGTTAATAGCACTTCCCCCTTTTCCTTGCATGATCTAGCCTGTGGAATCTGCACACACTGCAAACGTAGCCGAATGACACTATCAAGTCATTACTACAGCATATAAAGAACAGTTGTCAGCATGCCATGAGTTAATTTCTAAAAATCCACACATACTAAATAGTGAAATATAAGACTCTACACACCCAGATAAGTTTTAGATCCACACAAACTTTGTGACAAGTTCAGAACCATAATGAAAAAACAAACAAGTTCAAACAACAAAACAAAGTCCTAACTACTGTGGTGCCCCCCATATGGAGCATCCTCGACAGAATCTGATTCTTCTCCCTCCTCCTAACCTTGGGCGTCTTCCATCTCATCTGTAGCTGAATCATCAAAGTTAATCACTTCCAAAATCTGATGCTCGGTCAATGGTCCTACAGGTAGTCCTCCCAAAGTCTCCAGGTCCACACCTTGATTCTCCACCATTCGGCGGAGCATAGATTCCAGCCCTTGCTGGGATTGCAGAATGAAAATGTTTAGGCGACACGTGGCTTGGACATTGCGGTCTAACCGCCCTTGGCGAAGTGCTACCCGCTCCAATTTACTGGTGACCTTTGTAAGGCTAGTCTTTACATTCCCGATCCTCCCTGTAATGTCAGGTTGCTGCTGTCCAATGGGTGGCCCCTGCTGTTCTGGTGGATCAACATGATCAGCCTGCTGTCATATGGGTCCCACCTCCAGCTTTTGAATACATTTTACAGTAATGGCAATCATGGGCTTCACCAATATCTCTTCTCTTGAAGCTTGCACACCAGCATTTTCACACAGCATCGCATTCAGAGTAGAATGGCCAAGAGCAGCGGAAGGAGATTGAGAAACTTCATACATGTCCTGAGCAAGTATCCCCCCCACATCAATCGTCTTTCCTTCAACGATGCAGTAAACCAACTGAGCCCTAGGTACGATCACATCAGAGACATTGGCACAAACTTGCAGCGTGTGATGCACAAAGGTGCACCATGCTCTAGGAATAGGCTTGAATTGTGATGCTTTCAACTTTCTTAGTATCCCACTCTTAGTATAAGTCCATGATGCACCGGGATGACATAAAGTAGTTATAAATGTAGCCTCATCAACCACTTCTTCCTGAAGTTCATCATACTCGCATTCTGCAGGTGCCGGTGTCCGAAGGAGAGAATTGATGATATTAGCATTATACCGAATTTCCTTCCCTCGAACAAAGCTCATACTTGTTTCCGTTTGGTGGTTCAGTTATGAACACATTGGCATAGAACTCCTTAACCAACTCTTGAGACACCGACTTCGGGAAGCTAACCAATGTATTCCACCTTCGATTCAGAATCTGTTGAACCATTTCAGGACACTCGTTCCTCCCCAACCGAATTGCTTTCTCATTCTGAATACTCCTGTGGTTGATATGATTAATATATCGCTGCTCATGAGCGTGAGATCGAAACAGGGCAGTATTATAGGATGGGGAAGCCGTAGCCTTCTTTATTTTCTTTTCGGGTTCAGTGGGAGCCATGATAACCTGTTACCAAGAAGCAGACCACATGAGTGTGCAAGTAAAACAGAATGCAAACAGGTTGTGTAACAGTGTAAAAGCCTTAATTTTTTTCCAAGAAAACACAAGGTCAATCTGAGCCTGTCATAAGTAAGTCACTTAAGTGGGGAAGAACTCCTATCCATGCATACAAAGTGACTTAAAAATTCAAAACAAGCACTATGACATCAATTCAACATATATCTTCTAACATCAAGGCTCACTACATTCCTAATTCTCTCACTGTTCTTTCATGTTCAGAAGTAGTCACTAACCATACATGAGATTCAAGTCAACACAACACATAACACTCATTGAAATATTTCATCAAACATGTGGTGTGTGTGTACTTGTTCAATATAGCTCCACAATTTCCAAACATATAGCATTCACATTAAAAGTTAGAGCTAATTGTATTTCATGATCATGTAACTTACCATAGCTCATACAAGTGTGATACACTATGATTCAAGTCCACATTCCTTGCAATTTTTCAAGTCATCCATAGAAACATTTTATCAAACACTTGTGGTGCTGAATTTTTTTCTTTGAGTTCAATGTTTCACACTTAAAGATGCACCCAATTATATTTATTGCAAACTACATGGCTCAAGCTCAAGTCTAGTATCATTCAACAACAGGCATGAGATAAAGAACATCACAAGCATACCCTTTAGCCATGGTTCAAGCACTTTAAATCACATTTACCCAGAAAATCAAACTTGTTCACTCACTGAGACCTTTCATCAAACATGTAATGTGCACATTCTTTGCTGTCAAGTTTTATGCACTTGGCTTATATTTATCCTTTCCCAACTTTTCAAGTATGATAATATATCCACATTAGTTCCCACACAACACTAAAAAAATGGATTCGTGAGTGCATGTGAGGTCTGTGCTTGTGACTTTGTGTTATGTTTGACCCACATGGTAAAAGGACCCTTGTTAATCACCCTCGTAGTAGAGGTGACAGAGATCTACTCAGATAACCACTTTCAACACACAAATCTATTCCTAATCAAGCATATAATGTAAATGGGGAAGGAAAGTCCAAGTTCCAAATAGAAAACTCAAACCAGGAGAGAAAGGATCATGAGAAGGATGGAGATGAAGATTCATACCTATTGAATTGGAAGGGAAGACACGCACTTGACCCACAGGGTGGTACCTTACCTTTCGAAGTTCAGAGAAACAAAGGACTTAGGGTTTGTGTTTATGGTTTTTGAGGAGAATAGCGAAATGACGCTTTCTGTTGGACTTAAAAGCCACTCCAGCACTCAGCGCTCCAAACACGACGCCCAGCGCCCAACTCCCAGGTTTTTCAGAAATTTCCAACACTCAGCCTCACTTGGTGGCACCCAGAACCGGTTCCTTCAATCCTGGTTGGCTCTGATTCCACGCTCAGCACCAGTTTTTAGGCTCACCGCTATCAGAGGACTCCTGCAACATTTTTCACAACACTGATGCTATCCCTGTGACAGTCCTGCATACAAGTTCAGACCAAAATCTACACAACCAACTGTATTACAGAATATTAATCACAAAAATTTTAAATGTAAAAATGAAAGAAAATTTTAATCTACTCTTGGGTTACCTCCCAAGAAGCGCTTCTTTAACGTCACTAGCTTGACGCCAGATTTATATTCAAGGTTCTTGTAAACTCAAGGCGGCTTTTGCTCTCTCAAAGTCACCTCCAAAATATAGCTTCAACCTTTGACCATTTACTTTAAATCTACTTTTGGATTCTTGGTCTTCCACCTCAACCGCACCATAAGCCATAGCTTCTTTAACAATGAAGGGCCCTGACCATTTGAACTTCAAATTTCCAGGGAATAGCTTCAAACGCGAATTGAACAATAGCACTTGCTGCCCCGGATAGAAGGCTCTATGCAATATGTGCTTGTCATGGTATGCCTTCACCCTTTGCTTGTAAATTGAAGCATTTTCATAAGCCATTAGTCTCATTTCCTCCAATTTGTTCAGCTGCTCCAATCTCTTCTCGCCGGCTAGAGTAGAATCAAAATTTAGAAATTTAAGAGCCCAATATGCTTTATGTTCAAGCTCCACCGGGAGATGGCATAACTTTTCATAAACCATTTGATAGGGAGAAAGACCAAGTGGAGTATAAATGATGTCCTATGAGCCCACAATGCATCATCTAGCTTTCTTGACCAATCTTTTCTTGAATTTGCAACAGTCTTTTCCAAAATCTTTTTGAATTCTCTATTAGATACCTCAACTTGGCCACTTGTTTGTGGATGATAAGGGGTGGCCACCTTGTGTTTCACATTATACTTGGTCAAAACACTTTGCAAATGATTATTGCAAAAGTGTTTCCCTCCATCACTAATCAACACTCGGGGCACTCCAAATCTGGCAAAGATATTCTTTTTAAGGAATTTAACAACTGTAGCTCCATCATTTGCCGGTGAAGCAATCACTTCCACCCATTTGGACATGTAGTCCACTGCTACAAGAATATATTGATTGGAGTATGACAATGGGAATGGTCCCATAAAATCTATCCCCCAACAATCAAACAACTCTACTTCAAGAATACTTTGCAATGGCATTTCATTCTTTTTTGAAATTCCTCTGGTTCTTTGGCATTTGTCAGATTGCTTGGCATATGTGTGAGCATCTTTGAAAAGTGTCGGCCAGTAAAAGCCACAATGCAACACCTTCACTGCTGTCCGGTCCCCATTATAATGCCCTCCATACGGGGAACCATGGCAATGCCAAAGAATACTTTGGGCTTCATCTTGATTAATGCACCTTCAAAGGATACCATCCGGGCAACTCTTAAACATAAACGGATCATCCCAAATGTAAAAATTTGCATCACGAAAGAACTTTTTCTGTTACTGCCATGTTAGGCCTTTCGGAACAATATTTGCAGCATTAAAGTTTGCCATATCTGCAAACCAAGGCCTCCCCTTGACCATGAGCAGTTTTCATTCGGGAATTCCTCTCAAACTTCATTCTCTTGGACTGTTTCAGCTTCATTTTCCAATCTGGACAAGTGGTCAGCAACGACATTTTCACTTCCTTTCTTATCCTTTATCTCTAGATCAATTTCCTGCATAAGGAGAATCCAATGGATTAATCTGGGCTTTGATTCCACTTTAGTCAAGAGATATTTAAGTGCAGAATGATCACTAAAAACAATGACTTTAGAACCAATCAAATAGGACCTAAATTTCTCCAATGCAAAGACTATGGCAAACAATTCTTTTTCAGTAGTTGTATAGTGAATATGATTTTCATTCAAAACCTTGCTTGCATAGTATATTGCATGGAAAAACTTATCCTTACGCTGTCCCAAAACTGCACCCATTGCATAGTCACTTGCATCACACATTAAGTCAAATGGTAAGTCCCAATTTGGTGCAACAATGATAGGTGCAGTGACTAACTTATCTTTCAACATAGTAAAAGCATGCAAACATTCATCATTAAACTCAAAAGGGCTATCCTTATGCAATAAGACACACAAGGGTTTAGCAATTTTAGAAAAATCTTTGATAAAGTGTCTATAAAACCCGGCATGTCCTAAGAAACTTCGGACTCCTTTGACATTTGTAGGTGGTGTCAGCATCTCTATGACTTCTATCTTGGCTCTATCTACCTCAATTCCTTTAGCTGAAATTTTGTGACCAAGGACAATTCCTTCATGTACCATAAAATGGCAGTTTTCCTAATTCAATACCAAGTTGGTTTCTACACATATTTTCAAGGCAGCAGCTAGGTTAGTGAGACATAAATCAAAAGTAAAGCCAAAAACAGAAAAATCATTCATTAAAACCTCAATAGATTTCTCAATCATATCATAAAAAATGGATAGCATACACCTTTGGAATGTGGCTGGTGCGTTGCATAAGCCGAATGGTATCCGCCGATATGCAAATATCCCAAAAGGACATGTAAAAGCTGTCTTCTCTTGATCTTCTGGATTAACCGTAATTTGGTTGTAACCGGAGTATCCATCTAAGAAACAATATAATGCTTGGCCATCCAATCTCTCTAACATTTGATCCATGAATGGCAATGGAAAACGATCCTTTCGAGTGGCTTGGTTGAGCTTACATAATCAATGCACATGCGCCAACCCGTTACCGTTCTTGTGGAAATGAGCTCATTCTTTTCATTCTTGATAACTGTCATTCCACCTTTCTTAGGCACCATTTAGACCTAACTAACTGTAAGAATCAATGACTTAGAGATTTTGATATATGAAAAATATAATTTAATGTGTTGTGCAAGTGTTTTAGTGTCAAATTGCAAAGACAGGTATCAAGCAGTGATCAACAAGTTCATTAAGCAAATTCAAGGAAAATGTTCAAGGAAGAACTTGAAGGAATCAAGGAGCTGCATCGAGAAATCAAAAGAGCAAAGTCAATGATCAAAGGATCATCAAGACCAAGCTTAAAGGAGAATTTTAGATTTAAGTCTTAGATTATTTGTAAGAGAAAGAAATCTCTTAGTCACAAGATAGCTCAACTAAAAAGATGCATGAATAAAATCAATTTTCATAACCTGCATTAAAAGGAATCAGTTTTTTTTTAATGAAATTGATTTTTTGAAATAAGAAAATTATTTGTCAGGTACAACCATGTAATCAATGGATGTATGTCTGCTACTATAACTGACAAATGAATTTAAGGTTCTTGATTCAATAAATAGATGTATTGAATGGGTGTACTGATGGATTAACCAAGTTCAAGTTTTTGAAAAACACGTACAACCATGTATTACACAGGTGTACAAAAACTACCAGAACTATCAGTATGAAATTGGTTAATACAGCCATGTACTCAACCTCTGTTCAAGAATCAGAATCAAGAAAACAGATTATGTTATCAGACCCAAATCTGTCTTAATTGATCCTAACGACTATAACTTGTTTCCTATATATAGAGGGATCAAAGGAACACTTTTAACATATCAGAAATTTTACAAAATAAATTTGAGAGATCAATTGTGAAAATCATTCATCTTCTTGCTGGAGCTTCATTGTGAAAAAGAGTGTTTCAATTCTTATAAGAACTTCAACTTGTATATCTGACTTCTGAGAGTTAGGAATCAATCTTCCTGTACTTTTCGATTGTAAAGAGAGAGGGAGTCTCTCTGTGTGATTAGGGTGAGGAATCCTAAGAAAGAACATTGATTGAAGCTCTTCACAAGAGTGTGGTATCTCGAGGTGAAGGAGTGCTCTGTGGAGTAAAGGTTTTTCAAGCTACCTGGCTAAAGCTTGCTGTGTTAGTGTTTGAATACCCACAGGTGGAGTGAGGACTGGATGTAAGTCACAGTGGTGGTGGCTCAACCAGTATAAAACTGTTTGTGAGGTATCTCTAAACTCAAACTCTTTAATTTCTGTCTTGCGCATATAACTGTGATCTTGATGTTCAAAGTTTTCAATTGATATCAGTTCTTGATCTGTTTAATTTGAATTAAAACCATTACTGCAATCAATCTTGAGTCATTAATTGTTCAAAATTGAGTTGATTAAAACTGTTCTTAATCACTGAAATTGAAACTGATATATTGTAACTTCAGTTCTTGACTGATTAAGGCCTGTATCTAATACCTGTACGACCCTGAACTGAACTTCTTCTTGTTTGATTCAATCATTGTTTAATTGATAGCTGTGAGCTGTGAACTTGAATCTTATTACTGATTTGTCTTTCTGAATTAATCTTTCTTTCCTCACCACCTTCTATTCAAGATTTCATAAAAAGCCCTTCACTGTTTTTGTAAAAGATCCTGAGGCAACTCTAATTTGAATAGTAAAGTTTTTGAAATGCTTTTTGAAAGCTCAATTCACACCCCCCCCCCCCCCCTCCCACTCTTGTGTCTTTGAAGCCAAAACAAGAATTGGAATCAGAGCTAAACTCTTAAGTTTGGCTTAACAGCTATAACAGTATGGCTTCCAATGACTGTTTGAATGTAGGGGTTTCCCTTGCACCCCCTCCAGCCTTCAATGGATCTGAGTATATCTATTGGAAGGAAAGAATGGTAATCTTTCTTGAGGCAGCAGGTGTTGACATATAGGATGCCGTAGAAAATGGACCATTTGTCCCCTCTATTGTAGATGCTAATGGTGCTCCAAGAAATAAGCCTAAAACTGAATGGAATGAGGATGATAAGAAAAGAGTTCAATATAATGCACGTGTTAAGAATATTATAACATTTGCTTTAAGTCGTGATGAGTTTTTCAGGGTTTCAAATTGCAAATCAGCAAATGAGATGTGGGATACATTGCAAGTAACACATGAAGGAACCACAGATGTCAAAAGAGCAAGAATGAACACCCTCACACATGAGTATGAGCTGTTCAGAATGAAGCAAGTAGAACCTAAGAACATAGATGATGCTATAATTGATGAACATTGGATGATGGCTATGCAAGATGAGTTAAACCAGTTTGAAAGAAACCAAGTTTGGAAACTAGTGCCTAAACCCAAGAACTGTCAAGTAATAGGTACAAAATGGGTTTTTAGGAATAAACTAGATGAAATGGTATAATTGTAAGAAACAAGGCTAGATTGGTAGTCAAAGGATATAACCAAGAAGTAGGCATAGATTATGATGAAACATATGCACCAGTAGCAAGATTAGAAGCTATAAGACTGCTACTTGCTTATGCTTGCATAATGGGATTTAAATTGTATCAAATGGATGTTAAGAGTGCTTTCTTAAATGGATTTATATAAGAGGAAGTGTATGTTGGTCAACCACCTAGTTTTGAGAATAATGAATTGCTTAACCATGTTTATAAACTGTCTAAAGCACTATATGGCTTAAAGCAAGCTCCTGGAGCTTGGTATGAAATGTTAAGTAATTTTCTCTTTGAAAAAGGATTTAAAAGAGGTAAAGTTGACACAATTTTCTTCACTAAGAAAAAGGCACACAACATTTTACTTGTACAAATATATGTGGATGATATAATTTTTGGTGCCACTAATGAGCAATTGTGCAATGAGTTTGCAAGTCTTATGCAGAGTGAGTTTGAAATGTCAATGATGGGTGAGCTGAACTTTTTCCTTGGATTGCAAATAAAGCAAACTGAAAATGGAATCTTTGTTAGCCAAACCAAGTACTGCAATGAGTTGATCAAGAAGTTTGGCATGGAAAATGATAAGGAGATGGCTACTCCAATGAGTACCTCCTGTTATCTGGACAAGGATGAGCAAGGTAAACCTGTTGATGTTTCTAAATTCAGAGGTATGATAGGCTCACTACTTTATCTTACTGCTAGTAGGCCAGATATCATGTTTAGTGTATGCATGTGTGCTAGGTATCAAGCAAATCCAAAAGAATCACACTTAACAGCAGTTAAAAGGATAATTAAGTATCTGTTAGGAACAAAAGACATGGGATTATGGTATCCCAAGGGAGCTACATGTACTTTAATTAGCTATTCAGACTCCGATTTTGCTGGTTATAAACTTAGATAGAAAGAGTACAAGTGGAACTTGCCATTTACTAGGAAACTCATTAGTATCATGGTTCAGTAAGAAACAATTTAGTGTGGCTTTATCCACTGCAGAGGCTGAATATGTAGCAGTTGGTAGCTGTTGTGCACAGATTTTATGGATTAAACAATAATTAGTTGATTATGGTGTGCAACTAAACCAAGTTCCTATTAGATGTGACAATACAAGTGCAATTAACCTAACTAAGAATCCCATAATGCACTCTAGAACTAAACACATAGAAATCAGACATCATTTCATTAGAGATCATGTTCAAAGTAGAGAAATTGAGATTGAATATGTTGATACAACTAAACAACTTGCTGATATTTTTACCAAGCCCTTGAACAAGGAAAGCTTCTTTTTCATTAGAAGAGAATTGGGCATAATTGATCAATCCTATATCTAATCTCTAAAGAAACTGTTTATATGACTGTATCTTTATGTAAATATGCTTTGATTGTTGTATGATTTGATTTGGAATATCTATGAATGATTAGAAGAGAGTTTCGGAAGAAATAGATTTGATCAGGAACACCTATGTACCTAACCCATGTACATGTGTAAAAACTGGAAATTTGTTTTAAACATGGATGTGATCAATAGCTGTATAGAGGTTCAGGAATGGATCCCCTATGTATTTAGTCTGATACATCCCTGTGATAAACATATGTATTAAAAGTCTGAGACACAATTCCTGAATGTCATAAGTATACACTGGTGTACTACAGGCATGTATGCAAAGTCTGATAAACTCGGAATGCACAAGCTTTAATACTCGGGTGCACTACACCCCTGTACGTGAATGCTATAAGAACTGATGTAGAATCTTATTTCAAAACTTCAAATCTTCTGAAACCCACTCTTTCTTCACCCAATTCCGCAACCCTAGTAGAGCTAACCTTAATCCTTCTTGTACCCAAACCAACTCTAATATGGAAAGAACCAAAAATACTGGATCTTCACCCTCAAAAGCTGCTGAGAAGAAGAGGAAGGAAATGGAAACTTCTAAGTCAGCTGAGAAGAAGAAAGGAGTTGAGACTTCAAAGGCTCCTGAGAAAAAGAGGAACAAAGGAAAGGAAGTGGAATATTCCAAAAAAAAGGAAGTAACTGAAAGTGCTGCTCCAACTTCATACATGGACAATGATGCTTTTCTTCAAAGGTATTTTTCTTCTGATGAACAATAGGAATACTTTAACCAAAACTTCAGATATAGAGAAATTCTTGAACCTTGGGCAATGGATGTAAAATATTTTGAAGATAATGAGTTTAACTTTCCTGAAATTATAGTCTGTCAAAAACTCACTGAGTTTGTGCAAACTCGGTTTGACTATCACCCCTTACTGATCAAAGTCTTTTACTCGAATTTGGAAATGAATGCTAATGGAATTAGCTCTAAAGTTAAGGGAATCAAGATAAAAATGTCATTAGAGGAATTCAGCAATCTTACTAACCTACCTTATTATAGACCTAGCATTGCTGGAAATGGTCCCAAATCTGAGTGGTATAATGAGTATGATAAAGAACTGGCTAGACCAGATTTAATTACCTCTAATGAACCTGAAGGTAGAGTTACCTATACCAGTATAATGAGTGTAGAGGATAGACTTCTACATTATGTTGTCTGCATAATTTTAATTCCAAGAGGAGGAAATCACTCTATTCTGCAAAACTATGATTTAATGCTTGTGTGGGCTATGCTGAATGAGAAGCAAATCAGATGGGGGTACTGTGTTGCTGCACACATGATAGAATGCAAGAAAAGCAAGATGATGCTTGCCTACCCCGCACTGGTCTGCATAATCCTAACTCATTTTAATGTTCCTTTTGATGGAGAAGAAAAGAAGCTTGCAAGAAGAATAACTCACAAGTTTGGTGAAGAAATTGTGAGCAAAATGAAACTGAAGAAAGAAGATGGAAGATGGATAAGGAAAACTGGAAACACGGAAACTACTGCAGCTGGTACTTCAACTGGACAAGAAAATGCACCTTCTGATTTCCTGCAGAAACTGATGAAAATGCTGGAAAATGTTGAGGAAAATCAGAAGAAAAATCATGAAATTGAAATGGCTGCAATTGCTGAAGTAAATGAAAGGATAAAAAGGACAGAAAAGGACATTGATAAACTCAAAGATTACCTAGGAGTGGACTTTCATTTCCCTGCACGTCCAGCTCAAACAGAAGAAGATGTTGATGTTGCAAACATTGCAAGAGTTGCTGTGAAGGAAGCTGAGCACACCCCTGCTGAACCATCACCTAAAGGCAGAAACAAAAGAAAATCAAAAAGGAAGAACTCGTTCTAGGAATTCATAGGAATTAGAACTTAGTTTTTGACAGGTAAAATGCCTTAGTTTGTAATTTTGGCTGATGGTTTCTGATCTTTTTGATTTGTCCCTGCACCTATCCCTCTATGGTGAACAATTTTATATGCTATGTTTTAATGTTTAAATGCTTGTCTTCTCTATTGCTTTGAATGTTTCTTTTCTTTACCTTTTTGATAATGCCAAAAGGGGGAGGAAAAAGTATGATATAGAGAAAGGGGATAATAACAAATTATACATGCATATGTTGAGGGGGAGCTTATAAGCTTGCATGATTAAGGGGGAGTAAATCAAATTCTGCTCTGATAATTTTTTTTGCTCTGATATACTTATGCTCTGATACCATGATATAAATCTGTCAAAAACACTTAGCTTCTGCTGCACTTATACTCTGATATTATAATTTGTTAAAAGATTTGTCATAATCAAAAAGGGGGAGTTTGTAAGAATCAATGACTTAGAGATTTTGATATATGACAAATACAATTTAATCTGTTGTGCAAGTGTTTTAGTGTCAAATTGCAAAGACAGGTATCAACCAGTGATCAACAAGTTCATTAAGCAAATTCAAGGAAAATATTCAAGGAAGAACTTGAAGGAATCAAGGAGCTGCATGTAGAAATCAAAAGAGCAAAGTCAAAGATCAAAGGATCATCAAGACCAAGCTTAAAGGAGAATTTTAGATTTAAGTCTTAGATGTTTTGTAAGAGAAAGAAATCTCTTAGTCACAAGATAGCTCAACTAAAAAGATGCATGAATAAAATCAATTTTCATAACCTGCATTAAAAGGAATAAGTTTTTTTAATGAAAATGATTTTTGGAAATAAGAAAATTATTTGTCAGGCACAACCATGTAATCAATGGATATATGTCTGCTGCTGTAACTGACAAATGAATTTAAGGTTCTTGATTCAATACATAGATGTATTGAATGGGTGTACTGATGGATTAACCAAGTTCAAGTTTTTGAAAAACACGTACAACCATGTATTACACAGGTGTACAAAAACTATCAGAACTATCAGTATGAAATTGGTTAATATAGCCATGTACTCAACCTCTGTTCAAGAATCAGAATCAAGAAAACAGATTCTGTCATCAGACCCAAATCTGTTTTAATTGATCCCAACGACTATAACTTGTTTCCTATATATAGAGGGATCAAAGGAACACTTTCAACATATCAGAAATTTTACAAAATCAATTTAAGAGATCAATTGTGAAAATCATTCATCTTCTTGCTTTAGCTTCATTGTGAAAAAGAGTGTTTCAATTCTCAAAAGAACTTCAGCTTGTATATCTGACTTCTGAGAGTTAGGAATCAATTTTTTGTACTTTTCGATTGTAAAGAGAGAGGGAGTCTCTCTGTGTGATTAGGGTGAGGAATCCTAAGGAAGAACATTGATTGAGGCTGATCACAAGAGTGTGGTATCTCGAGGTGAAGGAGTGCTCTGTGGTGTAAAGGTTTTTCAAGTTACCTGGCTAAAGCTTGTTGTGTTAGTGTGTTAATACCCACAGGTGGAGTGGGGACTGGATGTAAGTCACAGTGGTGGTGGCAGAACCAGTATAAAACTGATTGTGAGGTATCTCTAAACTCAAACTCTTTAATTTCTGTCTTGCGCATATAACTGTGATCTTGATGTTCTAAGTTTTCAATTGATATCAGTTCTTGATCTGTTTAATTTGAATTAAAACCAGAGTATTACTGCAATCAATCTTGAGCTATTAATTGTTCAAAAATGAGTTGATTAAAACTGTTCTCGATCACTGAAATTGAAACTGATATATTGTAACTTCAGTTCTTGACTGATTAAGGCATGTATCTAATACCTGTACGACCCTGAACTGAACTTCTTCCTGTTTGATTCAATCACTGTTTAATTGATAGCCGTGAACTTGAATCTTATTACTGATTTATCTTTCTGAATTAATCTTTCTTTCCTCACCACCTTCTATTCAAGATTTCATAAAAAGCCTTTCACTATTTTTGTAAAATATGCTGAGGCAACTCTAATTTGAAAAGTAAAGTTTTTGAAAAGCTTTTTGAAAGCTCAATTCACCCTTACCCCCCCCCCCCCCCCCCCCGGCGTGTTTGAAGCCAAAACAACACTAAGCCATGCACTATCCGATATAGGGTAAATCATGCCCGTTTCAAGAAGTTTCAGCACTTCTTTCTTCACAACCTCCTTCATAGTTGGATTCAATCGCCTTTGGGGCTGCACAACCGGCTTAAAATCACCTTCAACCAGAATTTTATGCATGCAAAATGATGGAGTAATGCCTTTCAAATCAGCTATGGACCAGAATCAAGAAAACAGATTCTGTTAATCAGATCCAAATCTGTTTTGATTGATCCCAACGACTATAACTTGTTTTCTATATAAAGAGGGATCAAAGGAACACTTTTACGACGAATATTGATCATTACATACGAAATCAAATTGTGAAAATCATTCATCTTCTTTTTTGAGCTTATTGTGAAAAGAGTGTTTCAATACTCATAAGTGCTTCAATTTGTTTATCTGACTATTGAGAGTTAGGAATCAATTTTTGTTTTACTTTTCGATTGTAAAGAGAGAGGAGTCTCTCCGAGTGATTAGGGTGAGGTATCCCTAAGGAAGAACATTGAAGCTCTTCATAAGAGTGTGGTATCTCGAGGTGAAGGAGTGCTCTGTGGTATAAAGGTTTTTCAAGCTACCTGGCTAAAGCTTGTTGTGTTAGTGTGTGAAATCCCACAGGTGGAGTGGGGACTGGATGTAGGTCACAGTGGAGGTGACTGAACCAGGATAAATCTGGTTGTGTAGTATCTCTAAACTCAAACTCATTTATTTTCTGTTTATGATCAAGAACCTGTGATTTTGATGTTTAAAGTTCAATATAATTTCTGTTCTTGATCTGTATAAACTGTATTCAAACCTGAGTTCGATTGTAATCAAGACTGTGTTATCTGCGCTCAAAACTGAGTTGATCAAAACCATTCTTGATTGCTGAAACTGAGACCTGCAAGTTCGTTCTTAATTGTTAATGCTTATATCTGAAACTTGCATAACTTGTTCTTAGTCTTTAAAAGTTTAACCAGTTTCTGTATTTTGTAATTACTGAGCTTTGAAATCGAACCTATTTTGAATTAATCTTTCTTATCTTCATCATCTTCCAATTCAAGATTTTATATAAACCCTTCATCGATTTTGTAAAAGATCCTGAGGCCACAAATCCGTAACTCTGATTTGAAAAGTTTTGTGAAAATTTTTTTAAGAGGGAAATATTTTAAGAAGACTCAATTCAACCCCCCTCTTGAGTCGTTGAAGCGAAAACAACATATTCTTCCGTTCAAGTGACCATCTCATCTTCTTTAAACTTCCCCTTTTTCATAAGCAACTCCTTCATGAATTAAGTTGGCATTTGTTCCAATGCCTCGGTGAAGGGTAGGTTGATTTGTAGCTTCTTGAAGATGTCAAGAAATCTTGCAAATATTTCTTCCTTCTCCTTCTTCTTACTCGCATGAGGAAAAGGCAATTTCACATAAGGAGGGATTTCTTGCGGCTTAACTTTCTCTTTCTCTTTCAACAATTGACTCTTTGTTTTTCTCAAGTGGGATTCCTCATCAACTAACTTTGTCTTAGCTGAAATTTTGTTCTCTTCTTGATCAATCACCTCTTCTTCTTTGGTTTCTTCCATCTCACTCTTCTCATCTTCTACTTTTTGATCAACATTTTTCTGCTCAAAGGATGGTGTAACTACTTTACCACTTCTCAACATCATAGCCTTGCATTGCTCCTTCGGATTATTGATTGTATTTCCAGAGAAATTACCATTTGATTGATCCGCATTTTGCTTTGCTAGCTGCCCAATCTAGTTTTCCAGATTTTTGATGGATGATTCGGTGTTTTTGAAATTGGATTGAGTTACTTGAATGAATTGGGACAGAGCTTCCTCATAAGATAGATTTTTCTCTTGAACTTGCTTTTGTGGTGGTGGATTGTTAGCTTGAGAAGCTTCTTGTCTCCAAGGAACATTAGGGTGCTTCCTCCAACCTTGATTATAAGAATTTGAATAATAATTTTGCCCTTGTCTTGAGTAATTCCCCATGAAATTTGCTTCCTCTTTAGAGCCAATAGTTGCTTCACAATTACCATTCTCATGCTCTCCTCTACAAAAATCATAGCTCATTGCTTGTTGTGCTTGCGTTTGCCCACAACTCATAGCATTAAGTTGCTTGGTGATTGCTTCTAATTGATTTGTGATGAGTTTGTTTTGAGCCAATAATGCCTTTTGAGAATCAGGCTCCAATATCCCCTTAGTCGATGTGCCTCCTCTATCATGACTCATGAGATAATCATTGGATGCCATGGCTTCAATCAACCTTAAAGCTTCTTCCGCTGTTTTTGAATTCATAGATCCTCCCGCCGATGCATCTAACATTAGCTTTGTCCGAGGTCTCAATCCATTACAGAAGATTTGCATTTGTTGAAGATCATCGAAGCCATGATTAGGACACTTTCTTAGGAGTTCCTTGAATCTTTCCCAAGCTTCATATAAAGTTTCACCATCACGTTGCATAAAGCTTGAAATATCTCCTCTCTTCTTCACAAACTTTGATGGTGGAAAATACCATGCTAGGAACTTTTCTTCCAAGTCATCCCAAGTAGTGATGCTTACTCTTGGTTGAGATTGGAGCCAAGCTTTGGCTTTATCTGGTAATGAGAAAGGAAATAAGCACAGCCTTATTGCATCATCCATAGCTCCATTAATCTTGAGAGTCTCACATATCTCTAGAAAATTTGAGACATGATTATTCGGATCTTTGACTTCATTCCCTCCAAACTGATTTTGCTGTATAATATGGAGTAATGCCGGCTTGATCTCAAAATTATTCACAGCCACTGGTGGTCTAACAATACTTGAGTGATTTCGGTTGACTGGACCATTAGAATATTCCCCCAATGTCCTCTGGTTTCCATGTACATGTTCAGCCATGATAACTTCTTGTTGAACTTGTGATGTAGAAGAAGAATTCACTTTTTCCTTGCTTCGCTTCTTCCTTTCTTTTGATTCTTTTCGATTCTTCTTTGTGGTCTTTTCAATTTCGGGATCAAATAATAGCTCACCTGTAGATTTACCTCGCATACACTACACAATATCTCAAACAAGGTGAGAATATCCAATATATCAATTATCTAACAAAAACAGAAAAATCACAAAGGGAGAAAGAAAATGTTCAAATTAACAATGCTTAATCTTGTTGATATTAATCAACAATCCCCGGCAACGGCGCCAAAAACTTGTTGATGGTTTGGCAAGTACACCAAATCGCGACAAGTAATATTAGTGAGAGTAGAGTATCGTCCCACGAGGATTGTGATTAAGTAGCAACGTAAACGAAGTGATTGATATTTGAACCAATACAAATCATAGTTCCAAAAGTGTAATTGAATTTTCTTTATCCAAAATGTTGTCACAAAAAATGAATGAATTAGGTTTTCTTCTTTATCACACAAGCAAGTAAATGAAAGAATGAACAATTAGAATGATATCAAAGTATTTAGGACGGTTAGGAATCGGAATCCCTCAATTTTTCACCTAATGCAACCTTGTTAAACCCTAACTTCAATTCATTCAATTAACATTCAAGTCACTAGTTTAGGTTCATCCCTATTTCCTTAGGTGATACCCTTTTGTTACTAGTTAAGAACCCTAATTCCTTAGGTGATTCAAGAGTTAACACAAACATTAAGCATGAGACTCATAGAAATGTATTGCAATGAAGTTCTATTCCTAGAATTAACATCACAATAGTAATCTAGTTCAGATCTAGCATGAACACAAATTTTCCAATTATGCATTCACACTTGTAATCAATTTCATAGATGACCAATCAAAGAAATTCATTAAGCATAGAAGAGATTACCTAATTGAAAGAATTTGAATTGAAATCAAAGGTGAAACGAACTTACATTAAGATCCAAATGAGTTCATCCTATCCTAACCTAAAAGATTTAGAAACGCATGGTAGAAAACTGAAAAATGGATGAAATGGATGAAGATTGGGGTAGAGAAGCCATGAATTCTTCAATTCTTCTTTCCAAAATCTCTTGAACAACCATGAATCTCGAAAATGCTCTCAAATGTAACTGCTTCGCCTCAGAAATGATCCAAAAGTCCCTCAAAATAACTGCCAAACGAAATTTATAGTGTCAGGGAATGAAAATAGCACTGGGCACTGACATCAGGGCGCTGGGTGCCATGCTTCGACTGAAACTGATGCCTTTTGTCTTCTTTCTAACACTGGACGCTGATATACTGGCGCTGGGTGCCAGAAATCACAGCTTCTGTCCCAGCTGAGCGCTGACTTTGGAATTGAGCACTGGAAATCATGCTTTATGTCCCAACTGAGCGCTAGGAATTAGGCTGAGCGCTGGGACTGAATTTCCTCTTTTCCTGCACATTTCAAACCAATTTTTAAGTGAGTTTTCCTTCGACCAATGAAATCTAAGAGTCAAACTCTAGCAAGAATTTGTGTATTTTTTTCTATCCATTTTCCTTTAGTTCCTAAGATTATATACATTTTTACTTTTATTTTCTATATGAATTTGTAGATGTTGCAGATTTATCATTACACATATTCGCTTCTTCTTTCACCATGGAGGAAAGTTGGTAAGGCGGGATATGGTACTGAAATACATTGATGGGAGGGTCAACACCATGCCGCCAATTGATGTTGACTTAGTCAACTATTTTGATTTGGTGGTGATGTTCAAGAACTTAGGGTACCATGACTTCAAGGCTATGTGGTGGATGCATCTAGGTCGCAAGGATTTTATGACTGGTTTAAGACCAGTTGAAGGAGACAATGACATCAATCGCATGTGTGAGGCTGCTATGGAGTACAAGGCTGGACAATACTACACAATGCATTTGTATTTTGAGCATCCGGTTATAGGTGTGCAAGATGCAGTCTTTGTAGATCCTGATGAGGAGGTGGAGGAGAATGTTCAAGCCAATGGTTCTACACCAATTGAAGCTTCATTCGAGGACTTGGTGACTGATGATGACTATGACAGTACGGAAGATTCTCCTTATAGCCTCCTCTAGTGACTGACAATGATAGTGATGAAGCTTATCTGAGGAAGCAAAAAAGAAAAGTGAAGGGGAAGAGGGCAGTAGTGAATGTCTCATCTACTGAAGAAGACGGAAGTGAAGAGTCAAGTGTCTCTTTAGATAGTGAGAGGACTGAAAATAGTGACATCAACTCATTTGAGAAGAATGGTTACCAATCTTACTCTGAGCAGATGAAAACCCCAGACTCTACTGACGATGAGGGCAACTCAAGGCCCACATTCCCAGTGTTCAACTCAGATATCTCGTTTGGACAGGTTAGGCTATAGGCTGGTATGGAGTTTAAAAACTTGGAGGAGTTTAAGAATGTTGTGAAAGACTATAATATTACACTTGGAAGGCAATTTGTATGGAAGAAGAATGATAAGCAGAAGGCTAGGGCTGTTTCTAAGGTGAAGGAATGTCCATGGGTTGCTTTCTATTCATGGAATAGCCTGGACAAGATTTACCAGTGGAAGACTCTGGTGGATGATCATACTTGCTGCAAGGTCTTTAATAACAAGGCTGCCACTAAGAAGTGGGTTTCTAAGAAACTGGAGAAGCGATTACTGACACAGTCTGAGCTTAAAAGGAGTCAGGCTTTTCACATTTTTAAGGAGGATTTTGCGGTGCACATTAATGATAAGAAGCTGTCAAGAGCATTGAAAGCAGCTAAGCTTACTGTGGAAGGTTCAAAAAAAGATCATTATGGTAGGACATGGGACTACCTTGCTGAGGTGTTGAAAAGCAACCCAGGATCAACTGCTAGGATGGATGTTTCACCCAGAATGGAAGGGCCCCCACTATTTGATCGCTTGTATATCTGTTTAGAGGGCTGCAAGTCAGGTTTTAAGGCTGGATGTAGGCCACTCATTAGCCTAGATGGGTGTTTTTTGAAGGGTTACTATGGTGGTCAGCTGGTGTCAGTTGTTGGGCAAGATGCAAACAACCAGTTTTATGCCATAGCTTATGCTGTAGTGGATGCTGAGACAAAGGATAATTGGAAGTGGTTTCTCACACTTTTGGAAGGGGATATAGGCTGTCATGAGAGATATGGATGGAACTTTATATCATATCAGTAGAAGGTATGTCTATGGTTTCTGTGAATCTGTTTCTGTTTGTCATATTTTGTAGTGTGTTTCTGTCATGTGTAGTGCATGTTAATAGGGACTAATTTGGCTCACGACCAAATTTCTTAGGGACTTTACTAGTATCACTTAAAAATTAGTAGGGACTAATTTGTCCCACGATTAATGCATTGAGTATTGAATTATGCCTATTATAACCGTTCCAACATATTCATGCATGCATGGTTTACTACCTGCTCTTAAGGAGGTTATGCTAGGTGCACATCACAGAAACTGTGTGCTGCACATTTGGAAAAACTTTATCAAGCACTGGAAGGACAAGGGTCTACGAGGGTTTGTTTGGGAATGTGCAAAAAGCACAACTGAGGCAGAGTTTAAGGCAACTATGTAAAGACTAAGAGGACTGAATGAAAGGGCATACGACTACCTGAATGCTATTGAGCCAAATGCATGGGTGAAGACCTATTATAGCCATTGGCCCAAACTGGATAACATAACTAATAACATGTGTGAGGTCTAGAATAGTAAGATACTCAAGTACAGAGGGAAATAAATTTTGACCATGTTGGAGGAGCTGCGATGTTAATTAATGAGGAGGCATAGTAGCCACATGAGGGTGTTAGGTTCATACAAAGGAAAACACCACCAGTACAGCAGAAGAAGCTAGAAAAACTGAAGCTTGAGAGCAATAAGTGGACACCTACCTTGACAGGTGACCCGGACAATGAGAACTTTGAAGTTCAAAGATATGGGTCAAAGGTTGGAGTGAGCTTGAGTCAGCAGACATGCACATGCAACCACTGGCAGCTAACTGGCATGCCTTGTGTTCATGCCATAACAGTTATAGCCTACAAGAACGAGTGTCCTAAGGATTATGTGCATCAGTGACTGACAATGGATGCCTTTAATGCAACATATGAGCATTGGATCCACCCAATTCCAGCAAAGAATTTTGGGTAGAAACTGACCACCCAAAACCTGAACCACCAAAACTGAAGAGGACTATTGGTAGGCCAAAGAAGCACAGAAGAAAGGATGCTGCATCAGAAGAAGCTCCAAGTAGCCAACAAAACAAAGTTAGAAAGAGGTATGAAGTCAGGTGCTTTAAGTGTGGAGAAGCTGGACATTATGAGAAGACTTGTAAGGGACCAGCTAGACCAGATGTTGCTAAGAAAAGGCATCCAAAGAAGCCTAAAGAAACTGCAGTACAAGAAGAGGTGCCATTGACACAATCACAACCTCAGGGAGAAAATTCAACACAGGTAACTTGGTGTACAAAGTTTTAGGTTGTATTCATGTGTAATTTTCTAATGACATTTATTTTGTTTCAAACTCAAGAACCAGTTGAAGGAAACCGACCACCCATTCAAGGAAGCCATACTACAGACTCTGCAATGCCACAAGAGACTAATATGTCTCCTCTGAATTTTTGTGAGGGACCATTTTGGCTCACTAAACAATTTGATAGGGACTAATTTGGCCCACGATATTTACATGTTCAAAATTCCTCACTGGTTCGATCTGTCTGATTTCAGGAAATGAGTGATCAGAGTACACCACCATTGCCACCAGCTATAAGGCCAACACCTATCAGGCCACGTGGGACAGTTAGACCACATTTCACTCCACCTCCTTTCACCCCAAGTCCTTCATCAGCAGTGGGAATGCAATCAATACGCCCCCACCACCACCTCCAGATAGGCCATACAAGGCTCCAAGATATGCTCAGGGTGAGGGAACTGTGTCAAATGAGACATTGGCAGCAGCAAGCAGTGGGACTTCAGAGAGGCTATTCAAGTTCATTCCAACACCTGGATACAAACCACCACCACCACTGCAACATAATGGCAAGAAGAAGAAATGAAGAGTGAAGTAACAATGCAAAAGGAATTGAGCAGCGGATGGAATACATTTGGACATTTGGTCTTTTTTTAAGTCTTCAGTAGTTTACTAGGTTATATGTTCTAGTTATTTATGACAATGTTTTGTGTTTTATCTTGCTGTTTGGTACATTATAAGGTTATTTTGGATTTAGGCACAGTTAAGAACAAGGTATATTTTGACAATGACAGGGTCATACTTTTGTTTTTGGTATATTATGGGTATATGGAATTGGTACATTTTGGGTATATTTTGACAATGACAGGGTATATTTATAATGAATTGACAATGCAAATGAATGAAAAGTACGTTTTGGAGTTATTTTGTTGGTATTATTTACCTTTCACATCTTTTACAACTTTGATTAGAAAAACAGAAATTTCCATTTCATCATAAAAGCCGAAAGGCATGGATTACATAACTTTCCACCAAAATATTACGACCACATAATCTCCTAACTTTCCATGACATTTACACTACTTCCATACATAAAATATCATAACCATAACAACAAAAACCAAGACAACCCCTATCACAACTCCAAATAATCTTTGGAGATAAACAACATCTTTGGACATAAGCAACATCTTGACTTGCATTTCATTCGTCTTTGCTTTCATCTCGCAAATTTCCATCTCCACCTGAGGAATTCTCCCATCTCCATCTCCATCTCCATCTCCTTAAGTCTCTCTTGTTCCATTTGCGCCTCATATACATCCACCCACACAAATGTGCCACAATGTGGTTTCTTCTCCTGTAACCAAAACCAGCAAGAATGTAAAGATGACAGGCCAACCAATATGGAACTAAATTAAAGGATTCATTACCTTATATAAAGGGCAGCCATAGAAGGGTCTATTTGGGTTCTTCATTGTTCTTGAAGTGTTGATAACACAGTGTCTCTTACAAATGCAACGTGGAGGAGGAAACTTTAGGATTACAATGCTTGAGGAAGCACTCCAACTATAGTCACGGCTGGACACGTTGTTAGACGCCCAACTCATTTCGATGCTGGTCCAACAATGGAAAGGGGGCGAAATAGAAATTAGGGATTCAGTTTGAATTGATGAGGGAAAGGGGGCGTGGTGACGAGGGTAGCAATCAGATAAGGGAAAGAGAAGAAGAAGGTTGATAATGGAGAGGCTGGAGGAAGAAGGAGGTAAACAGGGGAGGTGGGAGGACGAAACGACATGCATTTTGGGTCTCTGGTAGTGGGTTTTTTTTTAAAAAAATTTAATCATAATTTCCATGCTGGCAGCCCCTTAAGAAATGGATACTGACAAGTCAGCAAAAACACGGGCTACGTAAGCTGGTAACCTGCGGTCAAAGATGGTCAACTCACAGATGGACTAACCTGTCCCGGTAAATACATTTTTAAGGATTAAATGGATAGTTTTTTTTTATAGGGACTATTTCAGACCCGAGTGTTTTTCTCAGGGACCAAATTGAGCCTTTAGTCTTTATATAAAAAACATGTAAAATATCTTTTTTTGAAATTTTACATTAACCAGTTAATTCAATCGTTAGTTTATCTGCTAGCCTATCCACTATCCGCTAATTTTTACCAAACAGAGCCTAAGGGGAAAGAAAAACGTTCCGATCCCTAGTGATAACTATTAGAAAGAAAAGAATGAAAGCGAAAGAAAGCAAGAAATAAATAGCGGTGATGAAAGATATAGTATAATTTATTTAATATATTTTGGGAAAAATAAATTTTTATTTTGTAAATAACAACTTTTTTGAGTTTTTTTACTATTGATTATAATCAGAGTTTGAAAGTTTTACCTACACTTTATTATATTAAAGTAATTTTTTATATAATCTAAATAAATACTTTATTTTAATTTTTTTCACTTTTCTATCTAAAAGACGTATCTATAAATCAATTTTTTCCAGCTAATCCTCTCACATCCTTATCTGAAATTTTCTTTTTATGATTAAAGAAGATTGCCTTGGCTTAAAACAAAAACAAAAAATTGTTGACCAAACCAAAAAAAAAAAAAAAATTGATCATGTGCGACTTGTGCGTAGCTGAAGTGAACTGTGTGCATTTGGATTGCAGGGGGAACACACAAACCACACTTGACCACTAGTTGAATGGCAAATCCAAATCCCAATAGCGAATAATTACTTGCATCCAAAACTTAATGTAAGAATGTGAAAAATTCAAGTAACTAAATCTAAAAGTGACACAGAAGATGCTAAAATTATGCTCTCCTTAGATTGAAAGGAAACCCACTCCCTCAATTCAAATTATTCTCATATAAAATTTACACTTCCCGAACACTGAACACTGAACACTGAAAGAACCATAAGGCCTAAAACCCAAAACCCAAATAAAACCACAAACTTAAACAAAAAAGAAGAAATTACGAGTGAATGTTAAAATAAAAGTACTATCAAAATATTATTTTACAATTTCAACTAAGACCGCAATTTAAAATCATGTTACCATCAAAAGGGTGAAAGAAAGAAATGAAGTATAGCCATAATTCTTAATTTCTCACTGGCTTTGTTGTTGTCTAGGTTGCACGGATATGGGTACGGTACCATTATCCGATATGTCCGGTATGGATACGGGTATGGGATACCGCAATTGTTGCTGAATTTCTTGGCATCTTCCATTTTCTTGTGTACTAGTACTTCCAACTCCAACACCAACATGGTTGTTGTCCAATTCTTTCTCAAACTTGTGGCAAACCTCATGATCTCCGAGTTGTTTGTCCAAACCGTTCCCAACACCAACTCCAAAAGACAATGATTTGGGGCAAACAGGGGTGGCCAAGAACGTTGGTTTCTCCTCCCCAGCCATAATGACAAGAAGCTTTTCCTCATAAACCATAACGGATTCCTTCTTTTGAGGGTCACCTTTTTCCATGTCTCTATGGCCACCAACTTGGGTTTGCAACTGACCCATGAGTCTTCTGTAAGAGAAACCAAGAATCAATAGCGCAAAGGCTATGAGACCAAACATGGCAGCGAGGCCTCCGAATAGGTACGGAATTGGAGAGTTCCAAAGCGAGTGATGGGTAGTAATAGTAGTAAAGGTGGCTGTGGGAGTGGGTGCTAATGTAATCGTTGTTGTGGTGATTGGTGTGTTTATAAGGTTAGAGGTGGAAAGAGTTCCCATTTTGATTTTGTTCTTACTCAAATAGTTGGTGATTTTTTGTGGGGAAGAAGGATTGAAGGGAAGGTATTTATAATGGTCAATAATAAATTAAGATGAATAATGAAGAGAGAATAACGAGAAAAAATAGGTTCCTTGCTTTTTTGTAACTGGGTCACAGACTTGGCCCTACCCCTGCCCCTGTTTTGTTCTTGTAAGTGTAGTGCTGGAAACAGTGTACCTCAAATGATTGGAGGTTTCCATACAAATCTTCTATCCCAAATTCACGTCAGAATTCATATTTCATGAATATTTCATAAATAAAAAAGTTATCATGTAATTAATTTTTTATTATAAAAATTATATTCATATATATATATATATATATATATATATATATATATATATATATATCTTATTTTAATTGGATGACACAAGATTTTGTATAGGAAATTAATACAGCAAATCTCTATCCAATGATTAGATGCTGTGCTTCCATTAATATTTTTGTTTTTTTACACTTTTTTTCTATAAAAAAAAAGAGCTCAATGAAACCAACTTAAAACTTCTTGTCATTGTTTATTGAAATGGACTAATAAATATTAGTATTTTTGCACCCGTGCGATATATGGATCGTCAATTATTATTATTATTGATAGTATTGTTATCATTAATAACCTGAATTATGTCTTTATATGTACGGAACTTTTTTTTTCCTTTATCCCAAATTAGGTCCACTATATCAAACATTTTCTTGACTTATTTCACACATTGCTTTCAATATTTTCTTCTCACCCATAATGGTGGTACTTATTCATCTCCAAGGCTTTATTTGAGTGCAAAGAATTGAATAGTATTTTTATATTAAAATGATATTACAATACGTAATGTAACACTATGTGTTAAGTGTTCATCTTCGATTATTACTAATGATCAACTAATCCTCTTAAATCATGTGGTGCTGACACGTGTCACTTTATTAGAAAATCATCAATTCCCCTTATTAATTAGTATAGATATAGATTTATTATTTAAAATAGAAAAAAAAGGCAATGATGTAGAAAAAATAGATTAGAAAATATGAATAGCTCTACTTCTATTTATGTCAATTCATAGATTATAGTGTTTGACTCCCAAAACATTGTACCTTTACCGGTTTGTAAATATTTTAAAACAAAAAATATATATAAATTTTAGAAAATAAAAATATTTTTTTTCATCACTTGACATACGGCTTGCACCATTGTGCTACAATAAAATCAGCATTTTCCCTTATTAATGAGTGTAGATATAGATTTATTATTTAAAATAGTAAAAACAAAGGCAATAATATAGAAAAAAAATACAAAATATGAATAGCTATGCCTCTATTTATGTCAACACAAATATTAGAAAAGTAAAAAAAGTAAACTAGAAAAAAAAAACAATTTGAAAAAAATTATAAAAAAATTTGGAAAAGTATATAAATTTTTTTAAAAAAATAGGAAAATAATAATTAGAAAAAAAATTAAAAAAAATTATAAAAATAAAATTAATTAGAAAACAAAAATATTTTTAAAAAATCAATTATAAAAATAAACATTTTTAAAAAAGTAAATTAGAAAAAAACTAATTCGAGAAAAAAAATTTTAAAAAATTATTATAAAGAATATATGTTTAAAAAATAAGTAAATAAATTTAAATAATCCAAAATAATTCATCAGTTGACAACTCCTTCTACTGTTAGAGGAATGGTAGAAGAAAAGTTGTTAATTGATAAAGTGATATACATATTGAATACTAAAATATATATAAATATTAAAATATAGTAATTGGTTCTGTTCAAAAATAACCGAATTAATGACCATTGAGTTTGGTTCAATTCATAGCCGTAAAAAAATAAATTTTTTAAAAAATATTATAAAGAATATATGTTTAAAAATTAAATAAATAAATTTAAATAATCCAAAATAATCCACTGGTTGACAACTCATTCTACATGAACAATAGAAGAAAAGTTGTTAATTGATAAAGAAATATACATATTGAATATTAAAATATATACAAATACTAAAAATATAGTAATTTGTTCGGTTCCAAAATAACCGAATTAATGACCATTGGGATTGATTCAATTTGGAGCCGTGCACAAACAAGAAAAAAAAAAAGAACCAATTTAATTGGTTGTTTCGGATTTTCAAATTCATCGAATTATTGGTTCGATTAAACTTTTTTGAAGAACACAGTAGCTTTGCTACCTTTCCTGGCTAAAAATTTTTAAAAACAAAAAAAAATTATAAACTTTAAAATTCAATAACAATATCCGAACCAATTAAAATTGGTTTGGTTTGATTCGATTCGAAGCGGAAAATATTAAAATATATACATATATAAATAAAAAATATATAAAATATTAAATTTTAAACTCTTAAATTATGTATATATTAAAATATAAGTATATAAAAATTAAAATAACACGAACACGACAACTCTACTTTTACTATTTGACAATCTATTATTGGTTGAGAGTATAAAATTTTTTTACATTGTTAGTTTATACAAATAAATTTAAAAAAAAAGTATTAGAAAAAAAATTATTAGGAAAAAAAATTTAAAAATTAAGGAAAAAGTAAAACAAAACTAAAAAAATAATAATACAAAAAAAAGGAAAAAAAAAGTAAAACGAAAAAAAAATTATGACAAAATATATTTAAAAAAAATTAGGAAAAAAATAATTAGGAAAAAATAGATTTAAAAAAATTAGAAAAATAAAATTAATTATAAAAAAAAATTAATTAGAAAAAACATATATTAAAAAAAATTAGGAAAAAGTATATTTAAAAAAATTAAATTAGGGAAAAAATTATTAAAAATATATAAAAAATAATTTTAAAAATTTAGGAAAATAATAGTTAGAAAAAAAATTCAAAAAAATTATAAAAATAAAATTAATTAAAAGGCAAAAATATTTTTTAAAAATCAATTATAAAATAAACATTTAAAAAAAGTAAATTAGAAAAAAACTAATTGGGGAAAAAAATAAATTATTTTAAAAAATATTATAAAGAATATATGTTTAAAAAATAAATAAATAAATTAAAATAATCCAAAATAATCCACCGGTTGACAACTCCTTCTACTGTTACAGGAACAATAGAAGAAAAGTTGTTAATTGATAAAGTGATATGCATATTGAATATTAAAATATATATAAATATTAAAATATAGTAATTGGTTTGGTTCCAAAATAACCGAATTAATGACCATTGAGTTTGGTTCAATTCGAAGCCGTGCATAAAAAAGAAAAAAATGAACCAATTTAATTGGTTGGTTCGGATTTTCAAATTCATCGAATTATTGGTTCGAGTCTTACGACCCTAAACTTTTTCGAAGTATAAGGTAGTTTTGCTACATTTCTTGGCTAAAAATATTTAAAAACAAAAAAATTATAAACTTTAAAAAGTCAATAACAATATCCGAACCAATTGAAATTGGTTTGTTTTAATTCGGTTCGAACCGGAAAAATATTAAAATATATATATATATATATAATATTAAATTATATATACATTAAAATATAAGTTTGTAAAATTAAAACATCAAGAACATGAAACCTCTACTTTTACTGTTTGCCAATTTATGATTGGTTGACATTGTAAAAAAACTTTACACTGACATGTATACAAATAAATTCAAAACAAAAGTATTAGCAAAAAAAAACATTATTAGGAAAAAAAATTTAAAATTAAGGAAAAGTAAAAAAAAATTTAAAAACTAAAAAAATTTAAAATTAAAATAAATTAAAAATAAAAAATAAACGTGAAAAAAAATTTAAAGTTTTTTTAATAAAAATGTTAAATTTTTTTAAAACAAAAAACAAAAAATCCTAGTGTTGACATGTTTATGTACAGTAAAATTGCCTATCCAGCTTTTATATTAGTATAGATATGGATTTGACACAAGAAAATGACAGGATTTTTTTTTAACGACTGAAATGGTATAGATGACGTAGACTAAGTGAGTGGTATAGTTTTTTTTGTACAAATTATGGATTTGAGTAATATGTTAGAATCACCAGTGCAGAAAACACTTTTAACATCGGATAAATTTGAGTTTTAACATCGGCTGTTCAACCGATGTGTATGCATCCGATGTTGTATGTGATGGTTTTAGACATCGGTTTTGAACCGATGTTGAAAGAGCACTTTAGACATCGGTTAAAATTTTAACCGATGTCTAAAGTGCTCTTTCAACATTTTATAAATATGTTGAAAATCACTTTACACATCGGTTCCTTTTTCAACCGATGCCTAAAGTCACTTTAGACATCGGTTCTTTTTTCAACCGATGTCTAACGTGTACTTTAGACATCTGTTGAAAAAAGAACCGATGTTGAAAGTGGTTTTTTTTTTTAAAAATCTGGTTTACACCAGTTACAATCCTTTCCCTGATTCATTTGTACAGCCAAAATCCCCAACAAACAGAATCTAAATATGATGGTAGTGCCTGCAGTTCCACCAAGAGAATGTTGCAATATACGTGAGCTTCGAATTTCTGTAAGGTATATGAGCACTTCTTTTTCCAACACTGCATATGATATGATAACAAGCTATCAGAAGAGGTGAAATCTGACATAAACAACACACTCAGTTCTAATGGCACTAGGTGATTTTTGTCATTATAACAATCCAATCACCTTCCTGTTAACATGTTCTTACTTCCATCTATCAAATCTAAAATGTTATAAATTACAGGTACAAGGAACATAAGTTGTATCCTAAAAAGGTAAACTACATGGATTCTGACCTGAGCTTCCTGGTTACAGTTGTAAGAGTCATCAAGCTAAGGTTAATATGTCAACCTTCTCTGAGACTAATGCCATATGCCTGTGTCTGTGCAACCCTCTCACTTTCCAACCAACTCAACAAAGTTCTGCAGTCATTGACCTGGTTTTGTTATATTCTATGAGCACTGAACTATCCATTTAAAAGTAGATAAGTGGGACGCTTCAGTTACCAGTGTTGCGACAAAAGATCTCACACAATCTGATTTTTCTCGAAGTGTACTTTCAATTTCTGCAATATACTTCTGGGACAAAAATGTTTCCTTACCATGTTAGTTATGAGAGGGAAAAAAAGAAAAGAGATCATCTTCTGTGAGTTCCAACCAGTAATTGTACTATCACTGACTAGTCTTATTATCTGGTGAGAGTGGGAGCTGTTGTTATTTAGAGAAGTTTCACCAACCTGCCTTTGAGCTGCCAAAAAGAAAAACAAGAAAGTTCTTAAATTGTTCGAATAAAGGAAACACGAAACAGGTATATACACCATGCAAGCCATGAGAGTTTCCTACCTTCACAAATAGAGATCAAATGCCTCAAATGCTTGTCATCTTTTGCTGTTTCTTCCACCAATTTCTCAACCACAGTACCTTTCTGCATATATTACATGCAGGATATCAAATACGAAATTCCAAATTCAGCAGATACAAAATGAAAATGATTTTCAAAGCATGATGCAGGATATTAAAATATGAAATTCCAAATTCAGGACAAGGAAGCTACTAAATTGCATTCTAGTTAAATAAAGAATGATAAGTATTTTTTGCGAGATTACCTCAGGATCATCTAGAACTTCAGATTGCGACCAGAGTCCATCAAGTTTACCAGCCTTTACTGCAGCTCTGTTATTTGATTTTGTCATCTCCTCTTCTTTTGGGCCCATGTTGGTCCATAAATTGCCAACAGCGTCCGGCCCAACCGTCTGTCAGTTATCTGTAGTTCCATATAACCACTTAACAGCTCAAGCTATGGTAACTTATACCACTAAAATTCTCAACAAATGTATAATGAATTCATAAATGTAGTTCTTACATCACCAGACTAAAAGAATTTCAAGTAAATTAATGGTTTTCAAGGCTATATGAATTTTTCATTTGATGTGTGTTTGTATTTATTTATTTTGTGTTCAAAATAACTTATAATCAAAAGCTCCCTGAGAGAGCTTCTTATAAAATCGGTTATGTCCCTCAAAATAATCAAAACCAAACATGTCATTAGTGTATATGTTGTGCAACAAGTATCCCTAACTTTTCATATGTCATGCAAACACAGTAATATTGGTTACTTGAATTACGTTCACAAGGCATCCGCAACAATCCATCATGTCAATTTTTAAAAGGTACTCAACCTAAGCATAAGGGAAGCCAGAACAAAAATATATAAAAACACATTACCATTAATGCCCATCAATGCAGATAATGCGATATTCTTTACTCCTTCTGCATACACTGTCTTAGTTAAACTAGCAGGACCAAAAACTTTATCTGTAGGGAGAAAAGAAACGTTAACAAATATTTAAAATATGATGCAATGGAAAATGGTGGTGACATTAAATTAAGAAAAGATAAAGGAACTTTGAAATGATAATGAGTAAGAAAAATAAAACAAGGTGAACAATTTCATTTGATACCAAAAGTAAATGAAGCTGGTTGAACTGTAATCCCATGCCAGTTGATCTTTAGCCAATTGCTCCCTTCTGTTTAAAGGCATTAGCCTTACTATAATCGCAATCTTCTCCTAGTGGAAGAGGGTTAGGGTGCGCGACTGGAGTATTGGTTTAGGGGCGGTGGTCGTACGACAATGGTTTAGCGGCGGCTAACCGAGCTTACCGCAGCGGAGGGCGGCGACGTTTGAAGCTGGACGAACCAGAGGCGTCTTCCTCCATACCTTTCTGAGTAATAGAAGAAGAATAGAACAACAAAACTCAGAAATTACGCAAATCACAGATCTAAATGCATAACACGAAACAAAATACCGAATCAAAAAGGGAGAGCTAACCAGAACAGGGAGAACCAAAGCAACTCAAACCAGGGAGAACCAAAGCAAAGAGGACCACCGGCCTGACAACAACAGAATGGAGGAAGCATAAAAGGGATCACCGTTGATTGCTGAAAAATGAAAGATGATTGCAGAAAAGCTTGCGACGACCCTTCGCTGTTGCTCCAACCTCTACGGACGGTGATGGGCGACAGACGAAGGAGCAAGACGATGGTGTGCTCGGAGCTGTGAGATGGAGCAGTAAATGGGTTTAGGTTTAGAGAGAAAGGGTACAGTAAGGGTTTAGGCTTAGAGAGAAAAGGGGCAGTGAGAAGGAGGGAATGAATAGAAAACAAAATGGGTTTTGGGCTTTTAGACATCGATTGTGAAAAAACCTGATGTTGTTTATTGACATTAGACATCGGTCGAAAATCTAATCGATGTTAAAAGTTAAGCAGAAATTTATGTTGGAACCAAAGTGGTTTTGGATTTAATAATCTTTAGGTTTTGATGTTAACAAAAGGATTAAATTTGCTTGTCAAAGTGTTAGTTGAGATCTAAACAAGTGAGTTCAGTTTATGCAGGAATATCCAAAATAATATAACGTATACAATGCTTGGACTCGTGCAAAGAATTACCCGTCCAAAGGTTATTTAAACTGTTTATATTTTAATCAATAAATAGACTGACTTTCTTTAGTAGACGAGGCTATAAATGAATACCTAAATAAACTGTTAGGTACAGCAAGTCCAAAGAGTTGAAAATAAGCACGTCCATCTTGCCACATCAGCAAACGAGTGCTATCCTTGAAAATCAAGTATACATCCATAGTGCCTAACTAAAATTTCAGTAGAAGTCCATAGTGCCTCGTCATTGGACGGAGTTTCTCTAAGGACTTAGCAAGTCCAAAGACTTGTATGGATGAGTGCTTCTGCCACATCAGTGGACGAGAAGAATAAAATCTTGTGTAGATGCGTTCTTAAAACTAAGTAGACGGTTCTATATGTTCTATATCTTTACTACCTTGAATATGATTTAATGCAATCTAGTCCACGATGAATTTATTTCAAATGATTGATATTCATTTCATTAGAATATTTGTTCTTCACATTTGTTTTATCTGCTTTAATGTATCACCTTGTTGTAAAAGAAACATAGTACAATCAAGAAATGCAAATAACAGAATCGTTCAAAAAGGATACTTCAAAACGATCTGTAGGATGACAACTTTATGATGGAAAAAGCTGGTTTTACACAAAGGAGGAACAACAAGTGTTCAAGCTGCACTACTCAGAGGAGTAAGCCTCCTATTTCATGCTACCTAGAAAACCAAGAGTACTATTCAGCATTGCCACAATCAAGCTCTCAGTCACAACGGATATCATGCATTTAATGCTATCTCTAAACGGGATTATTCAAAGTAATCGTTGAAGAATTACAAGAGAAGAAGAAGGTCACTATAAATTGAAGACCTCAGATACTGAAAAAAAAAACTCTTGCCTGCACAATCTTGCTAGAAAAAGCATTTGCCATTTGTTCAATTACAAGATATTCAAAGCTCATATTCTTGTTGTAAAGCAAAAGTCTATAATTCTTAAGGTTGAATATTTGTAAAAATATTCAGTAGATCTTAAGCCTTCATACTCTCACATATAGTGAGTTAGAAAGATCTTAGAAAAATCTGTGATTTTATTAGAGCCTGAAGAGGCTTGGCAAGAAAGCAATACTTGTAGCCTGGAGAGGTGAAGAATACTTGTTGTAAAACCTATTTGGAAATAGTGGAGAAAATCCTTCAAGTAGAAGGGACTGGACGTATCTCTTGGTTGGAAAAGAGTGAACCATGATAAAATACCCGAGTGTATTTTCTATCCCTTATCTTTTACAGTTTTATTTATTTTTACTAACTGTGGGATTTGAGTTTGGTTTTGTTAATCTTTTAAAAAGATTTCTTGTGTGCTTAATTTTTTTTATCTTCTTCTTGTGAAAAAGTTTCTCAATAAGGGTTTTTGCGAAAATAATAAACAAACACAATTCAACCCCCCTTCTTGTGTTTGCATGTTCCAAATTCACTTGGTATCAGAGCTCAGCCTTGACAGGGTTGAGAATCTAACAAGTGCTTAGGCAGTATGATCCTGCAGTCATGGATGCAGAAGGACAAGCTATCAACAGACCTCCTCTATTTGATGAAACTGATTATGATTATTGGAAACATAGGTTGATGGCATTCTTGGATGCACAGAATGCCGACATCTGGGAACTAATAGAAAATGGCTACACTGAGCCAAGGAGTGAAGCTGGAGCTGCAGTGCCTAGAGCTGAATGGACTCAAGAGCAGAAAAGCCAACATCAACTAAACTTGAAAGCTTAGCACTATCTCATGTATGCTCTCACCAGATTTGAGCATGACAAGGTTCATAGTTGCAACACAGCTAAAGAAATCTGGGATACTCTTGCACTAGCTCATGAAGGTTCCTCACAAGTGAAGGAATCAAAGATAAGCATGTTGGTTCAACAGTATGAGCTATTCAAGATGGCTGATCATGAAACTATAGACCAGATGTTTGGAAGATTCCAAACAATCACCAATAGTCTAAGGTCTCTTGGAAAGGTCTATGAAAATAGAGATCATGTGAGAAAAATTTTGAGAATTTTCTCAAAGCAGTGGAGACCTAAGGTAACTGCTATCCAGGAAGCAAAGAATCTGAATACTCTTTCTCTGGAAGAGCATCTGGGGTCATTAAAAGTTCATGAACTTGAACTTAATGAAGAGGAAAACTACAAAAAAGGAAAGTGCATTGCCTTAAAGGCCAAGAAAGCTAGTTCCTCAAAGATGCTTAAAGCTGCTGAGTCCTCAGATGAAGCTGATTCATCAAATAATGAAGATGACTCGGATGAGGATGAACTATCTTTCATCTCCAGAAAAATCCAACACATGTGGAGAAAGAAAGGTGGATTCAGAAAGAAGTAGTTCAACAAAAAAATTCTCCAAGGAGAAGTCAGATTCCAAGGAGAAAGGTCCACCCCTGTGCTTTGAATGTAAGAAACCAGGACATTTCAAAGATGACTGCCCAGAGCTAAAGGAGAAAAAGAAATTCTTCAAAAAGAAGAAAGGCTTGATGGCTACATGGGAGGATCTTGACCTGTCTTCTTCAGATGAAGAATATGAAGCAGGAGAAGAAGAAAACATTTGCTTCATGGCTGACACTGCATTAGAAAGTGAATACACCGATGTTGAGGTATTAGAATCCGATCCATTTACTCTTCAAACTGTTTTTGATGAATTGTTACATGAATCATGCATACTTTCTAAAGCGTATAAGAGTCTCAAAAAGAAGTTTATTAAACTTTCTAGAGATTATGAAAAGGTCTGCACAGTAAATCAAAACCTTAAGGATGATAATGAAACATTAAAATCAAACAATGTTAGTCTGGCTGACAAGACTAAGTGTGAGTCTAATAGATCTTGTGAAGTTGAACAACTGAAACAAGATGTGACATACTTGACAGACTCTCTGTCAAAACTGGTTGGTAGCTCAGATAAATTAAACCTTATATTAAGATATTCTTGATCACCACATGACAAATCTGGCATTGGTTATGATAAAGAGAAGCAAGATGCATCTCTGAATAAACCAAAAGTTCATATACGATATAAGGCCTCTAAAGTCCATCCACAGTACACTAAGTCAAAACCAAGCCCTTCCAATACTTACTGCAAAGTATGTTAAAAAGTGGGCATGTGTCATCTAAATGCATACATAACAAGCATGCAAAGCATTCACGACCTATGATCACTAACAAGAAAGGACCCAAGTCAATTTGGGTACCTAAAGATAAGATAATCCCTGTTGCAGATCTTCTTAACAACAGGAGAGAAACTGAAGTCCTGGTATTTGTACAGTGGGTGCTCATGACACATGACAGGAGAAAGGTATATGTTCCAAGACCTTAGACCCAAAGATGGTGGCTGGGTCACTTTTGGAGGAAACCAAAAAGGAAAAATCATTAGTATAGGTAAAATTGGTAAACGTCCTTTTCCCTCCATTGATAATGTTCTGTTAGTAAATGGTCTTAAACACAATCTGCTTAGCATTAGTCAATTATGTGAGAGTGTGTTTACTGTTTTATTTAATAAAGATATGTGTTTTTTCAAGAAAGCTGATGGATCACTCTTATTCACTGTCCAGAGGCAAAACAATCTGTATAAGATTGACTTGGAGGACCTCTCAAATCAAAGTGTGTCATGTCTAGTGTCCATTGAGGATGAACGATGGATTTGGCACAAAAAGGTTGGGTCATGCAAGTTTGAGATTAATCTCAAAACTGAAAAGGCATAACCTTGTAAGAGGTCTACCAAACCTTAGTTTCAAATTTGATGCTCTCTTGATGCATGCCAGAAGGTAAAACAATTCAAAGGTTCCTTTGAATCTAAGAATGTTGTTAGTACCAACAGACCACTAGAATTGCTACACCTTGATCTCTTTGATCCAACAAGGACTGCCTTTGTCAGTGGTAAGAAATATGGTCTTGTCATAGTAGACGACTACACTAGATGGACATGGGTTATGTTCCTTGCTCACAAGGATGAGTCATTCAAGGTCTTTTATGTATTCTGAAAACATGTACAAAATGAAAAAGGCATGTGTATAGCTTCAATTAGAAGTGATCATGGGGGAGAATTTGCCAATGAGCTATTCCATGAGTTTTGTGAAGAAGGTGGTATTCAACACAACTTCTCAATACCAAGAACACCATACCAAAATGGTGTGGTAGAGAGAAAGAACAGATCTCTTCAAGAGATGGCTAGGACTATGCTCAATGACAATTCTATCCCTAAGCACTTCTGGACTGAAGCTGTGAACACTGCCTGCTACATTCAGAACAGAATATACATTAGACCTATTCTGAATAAGACTCCTTATGAATTCTAGAAAAGTAGAAAACCCAACATTTTATATTTCCACCCTTTCAGATGTAAATATTATATTTTGAATACAAAAGATCAACTTGGTAAATTTGATGCTAAAGTAGATAATGGAATCCTTCTAGGATTTTCTGAAACTTCAAAAGGCTTTAGAGTTTAAAATTCTAGAACTCTAGTTGTAGAGGAATGTATTCATGTAAAATTTGATGACAAACATCCTGATAAGAAACTATCAAAGCTAGATGAAGCTTTTGCAGATCTTGATCTAAATATCTCAAGAGAGAAACCAGAAATCAAGTCTGATATCCAAGTAGACGACACTTCTCAACAACAACCAGAAACGTCTATCTCTCAACAGGAAAAAACTCGAAAATCTTGGTATTTCAGAAATTACCATCCTCAAGATCAAATCATTGGTGACCCCAATGACAAGCTAAGAACTAGGTCAACCTTCAGAGAACAAAGTGATTCTACTCTTGTCTCTGAATGTGAACCAAAGACAGTGGAAGATGCTCTACTGGACGAAGGATGGGTTCTTGCTATGCAAGAAGAGATAAATCAGTTTGAGAGAAGTGAAGTCTGGACGCTTGTACCCTTGCCTGAAGACAAGTCAGTCATTGGAAAAAAGTGGGTCTACAGAAAAAAGCTTGATGAAGATGGTAAGGTTGTGAGAAACAAGGCAAGACTTGTTGCTCGAGGCTATTCTCAAGAAGAAGGTATAGACTACACTGAAACTTTCGCACCAGTTGTTAGACTAGAAGCTATAGAATTTTAATATCGTTTGCTGCACATCATAGCTTTATGCTTTTTCAAATGGATGTTAAAAGTGCCTTATTAAATGGCTTTATTAATGAAGAAGTATATGTCACGCAACCTCCTGGCTTTGAAAATACAAATCATCGTGACACTGTATGGACTTAAACAAGCTCCTAGAGCTTGGTACGATAGGTTAAGTTCATTTCTAATCGAAAGCGGTTTTAACAAAGGAAACGTAGACACAACTTTATTTAGAATGTCTATTAAGTCAGATTTCATTGTAGTACAGATTTATGTCGATGATATCATTTTCGGTGCTACTAATGAATCTCTGTGCAAATAATTCTCTAAGTTAATGCAAAAAGAATTTGAAATGAGCATGATGGGAGAACTCAAATTCTTCCTTGGACTTCAAGTTAAACAGTCTATGGACGAGGTGTACATCCATCAGACTAAGTATACAAAGGAACTTCTAAAGAGGTTTAAGATGGATGATTGCAAACCAATGAATACTCCTATGCATCCCACTTCAATATTGAACAAAGATGATAAAGAGAAAAAGGTAGATCAAAAGGTATATAGAGGTATGATAGGATCTCTTTTATATCTGACTGCGTCTAGGTCTGATATAATGTTCAGTGTTTTCTTATGCGCTCGTTTTCAATATGATCCTAGAGAGTCTCATCTCTCAGCAGTTAAGAGAATATTTAGATATTTAAAAGGTACTACTAATCTAGGCTTGTGATTTAAGAAAAATGATGATTACAGATTATTTGGTTTTTGTGATGCTGACTATACTGGAGATAGAATTGAAAGAAAAAGCATCAGTAAAGGATGTCACTTCATTGGAGCTAACCTAGTATCATGGTCAAGCAAAAGGCAAAATACCATTGCTCGATCAACTGCTGAAGCAGAATACATATCAGCTGCAAGCTGATGCTCACAACTTCTATGGATCAAACGTCAATTGGAGGACTAGAATGTATTTGTAAGTAGTATTCCACTTATGTGTGACAATACTACTACAATCAATTTATCTAAGAATCCAATATTGCATTCTAGAGCTACGCACATAGAGATTAAACATCATTTTATTATGGATTATGTGCAAAAAGGTGTGTTTGATGTTCAATTTGTAGATACTGACCACCAATGGGCAGATATCTTCACTAAACCTCTTGCTGAGGACAGATTTATCTTTATAAGAAAGCATTTGAATATGTTGTATGTGGATTGAGCTAGAATATTTATTGTTAATTTGGTCGTCCATTGCATGTTCTCTCTACACGACCACTAGTCATGACGTCTAGAGCAAGTAAAATTTAAGCTTCCACTACATATGTCTTTAGGCGTCCACTCTTAGTCTTGTGTGGACTTGTCTATGCACACACTTATTGCTTATATTAATTTGTTCTTGAACACATTTATATAAAACACTTCTCTTTCCTTGCTGAGTCAACTACCCTCATCAATCCCATCATAACTTTTTACGGTCCCAAGATTACCAACGCCTTTTTACACTTAATGACATGTCTTGTCATTATTTTTTGGAAACTGTTGGTTTTCTGAAATCTTTAAAAAGTAACTCCTTTCCCTCTGAAAATCTTTTCGCATCTCTTCATCCCTATCAACCTTTCTCCCTCAGTCTTTCGAATTCTGTCTCCCTTGATCTTCCAAAACTCTTCTTTCTCAACAATAGCTTCAATCACTGCTCGCATGCTTGCTTTTGAAAAAGACACTATGTCCATATCTGTGGAACATTTCTTCAACTTTGGAATTCTACAAGAATACAATTTGGATGTGAGTAAGTTCATTAACGCTACTGGATGGGATGGAATCTTTCTGGAAAAGGTCTCAGTATATCCAGACTTGATAAGGGATTCTGGAGGAGACCAAAGATCTCTGAAACAGAAGTGATTGGGTTTGTGCTGGGAAGGAAAGTGATAGTATCAGAGAAAACCATCTCTGATGCGATTGCTTGTGCTTAAGATGGATTGGTCTTCACTGAGAACTGGGAAGAAGACCTAGGTGGTCCAGAGACAATTGCTGTTACCCTTATGAGGCAAGACAACGTGAGAACTCATTCTTGGAAATCATCTGAGATGAAAGATCACATCAGGATTCTTCACCAGATTCTGAACAAGGTGGTGCTGCATAAGATTAGCTCTAAGGATGCCATTACCAACAGAGAATCTACTTCTCACATTACTTTCACTCATCTTCTGTCAAAAATTCTCAAGCAACAAGGCGTGTATGATATTCTAAGTGCAAAGCCTAAGGATGAACAAGAAAGACTTCTTCGTGAGAAAGGATTGCAAGTTGTTGACTTTGGCTGAGTTAATCTCAGTGGCATGCAACTCAGCACTTACAAGAAAGTGGAGTTGGCAAAGCTTGAAGAACAAATGAAGATTAAGGAAGAATCAATTGAAGCCAACGAAGTTTCAATTCTTGGTTTAAAGAAAGGAACCAAGAGAAAGACTATGGCTGTAAGGCAACCTATTCCCAAGAAGACTACTAGAGGATCTGTCCCATATGTATCTTCTGGTGCTACTCTTCCACCTACACCAAAAGGTGCAAGGAAAGTCATTATGTCTGAAGGAGAAGATGATGATGAACTTCCTATTGCTTCCATTTTAAAAAAGCAAGCTGTTGTTGTTGCTGGTCTAATTGCCAAGAAGAAGAGGCAACCGGCAACGAGGGCTAGAACAACTTTGGCTTCTGAGGTAGTAATCTCTGCTGATGACCCTGTTAGGTTAGCAGTAGATGAATTAGTATCTAATTTGAGAACTCAGGATGATAATATCTCTGCTCCACATGATGTGAATGATTTTTATGTTCCTACCCTGCCACAATCACCATCCTCAATACTAACACACATAGATAATAGCATTACCATTGGAGTCCCCCTTTCCTAAACCCTTGAAAACCTTGTTTCCACCCATAATTCCCTCTTCCACTCTCTATGTAGGCAAATTTGAAAATTGGGCCAAAGTACAGAGAGAATGGAAAATACTTTTCCACACCATTCCACTAAAACCATAACTCATCATAACTAAATGGTATCCCCTGGTCGAGTATGAGTATTAACCCCTCAACATCTATCCATACTGGGTCAATCCTGAACTCCACACTCTAACTTGCCCATTCCCTTCCCAAATGTTCAATGAACATGGACCTCTCCTATCCATCTTTCCCAACAAAGTTTCCCTGCCAGAAAAATCTACCCCAACCTAGTGAAACTTCCACCCCTTAAACCATTCACTGATGGAGAAGAAAGAGTTATCATTTCTGACTGGCATACTGATCCAAGCAAGAAGAATCTCGGGAGTGTTCTCGAGAAAAGAGCTAGATCCTTCAGGAAAATTCCTTTTGTCATGGATCAGACTACAAAATGGATGACTTTCAAACATCCAAGAATATATGGAGTTGTTGTTAACCATTTTGTGGACACACTCATATATGAGATGCTGAAATGGAAATTCAGCCACTTTAGAGCAGATAGGGTTGCACGATTTGTCCCTCCAACCTGGTCAAGACACTCCACTTCTACAAATGTTGGAGTCAAGCCCAACAAGATCTGTCCTAGGTTGTCAATGATTGATCTAAACAAAGACAAGGACATGAAGCATCCAAGGCACAAAGGAAAGATGCCAGTAGTTGAAGACATTATGCTGAATCTCAATTCTGAACCCTTTGACCACTCATAGATGGATTACATTCAATCATTGCCAATTGAGATGGTCACTGAGGCTAACTATGTAGGATTTTTCTGGCAATCCCACTTGATTCACTACACCAGAGAAGCCTCCACTTCTGGCCTGACATTTGAAGAGAAGAAGAAAACTCCAAAATTCGGAGGCAGACGTGGACTCTCTAGTGTCAAGTATCTGATCTTCAAGGATTTGTGAGGTTTGCCAATAACCAGCCATGATGTGGAAATTCCTAATCCAATTCACTGGGCAAAGGATATCCACGAGCCAGTTCTAAAATATGCTTTTTCCTCAGCTCCAACCTCATCCTCTGAGCATACAACAGAAGAATTAGTTGTAGAAGGCCCTGAGCTGAATGTAGAAATATTTTCAAAACCTGCTTCTGAACCTTCCACTCCCTTAGCTGATGCAGTTGCTGTTAATGCTGTTGAGCCAACTATGACAGAGCAGCCTGATGAGATATGTGCTTCTAAGCAAGGTGCTGAGTCTGCTAAGACATCTTCTCAACCATTAGCTCTTGCTATGGTTCATCCACCAGCCCAAGTTCAAGACATTATCTCAGACTCTGCTGAGAGCTCAAGACAATTATCCTTGCCACCGAATCTTGAGGACATCATTGGAAGAATTGTTGATGATAAGGTTGGTAAGATAGTTGAAGAGAAAACAGAGCAGATGGCACAACAGATTGAGGAAACAGTACAAAAGCAAGTTCAAGATACCTTGGCCCCTACAAATGCTATGGTGACTCAAATGCTTGCCTTATTAATGGCATTTCAGAAATTAACCAAAATCCAAACCAACCCCCTCCACCACCTCTTTCTACCTAAATCTCATATTTGTTTTGCTGACAGTGATGATGCTCTATTTTTTATTTTTTTACCTTTTTGGCTGATGACAAAAATGGGGAGAAAGGAAAAGAAAGAGAATTATAAATATAAAGTCTTTTGTTGAAAAGCTCTTATATGTTTACATTTACATATTCTCTTTTACTTGATAAATTGTTCTGCTTTACTTATGTTTAAAGTATTTGCTTTGATATCTGCTGCTCTGATACATGTGTTTATATAGATTCTAAGAATGATAAGTGTTTGTACCTATCTGTTAGTTTATTAGTCTGCTTAAGTATTTGAATGCTTTGTCTTAGGGGGAGCCTTGCAAGCTCTCTTAGACTTTTCTATTTAAATTTAATCAGTTTTTTGTCATCATCAAAAAGGGGGAGATTGTTGGAACCAAAGTGGTTTTGGATTTAATAATCTCTAGGTTTTGATGTTACCAAAAGGATTAAATTTGCTTGGTAAAGTGTTAGTTGAGATCTAAACAAGTGAGTTCAATTTATGCAGGAATATCCAAAATAATATAAGGTATACAATGCTTGGACTCGTGCAAAGAATTACCCATCCAAAGGTTATTTAAACTGTTTATATTTTAATCAATAAATAGAGTGACTTTCTTTAGTAGACGAGGCTATAAATGAATACCTAAATAAACTGTTAGGTACATCAAGTCCAAAGACTTGAAAATAAGCGCGTCCATCTTACCACGTCAGTAGACGAGTGCTATCCTTGAAAATCAAGTATACATCCATAGTGCCTAACTAGAATTTCAGTAGAAGTCCATAGTGCCACATCATTGGACGGAGTTTCTCTAAGGACTTAGAAAGTCCAAAGACTTGTGTGGACGAGCGCTTCAGCCACATCAGTGGATGAGCAAAAAAAAATCTTGTGTAGATGCGTTCTTAAAACTAAGTAGACGGTTCTATATGTTCTATATCTTTACTGCCTTGAATATGATTTAATGCAATCTGGACCACTATGAATTTATTTCAAATGATTGATATTCATTTCATTAGAATATTTGTTCTTCACGTTTGTTTTATCTGCTTTAATGTTTTACCTTATTGTAAAAGAAACATAGTACAATCAAGAAATGCAAAAACCAGAATCGTACAAAAAGGATACGGTAAAACGATCTGTATGATAACAACTTTATGATGGAAAAAGCTGGTTTTACACAAAGGAGGAACAACAAGTGTGCACTATAAATTGAAGACCTCAGATACTAGAAAAAAAAAAAATCTTGCCTGCACAATCTTGCCAGAAAAAGCATTTGCCATTTGTTCAATTACAAGATATTCAAAGCTCATATTCTTGTTTTAAAGCAAAAGTCTGTAATTCTTAAGGTTGAATATTTGTAAAAATATTCAGTAGACCTTAAACCTTCATACCCTCACATATAGTGAGTTAGAAAGATCTTAGAAAAATCTATGTGATTTTGTTAGAGCCTGAAGAGGCTTGGCAAGAAAGTGATATTTGTAGCGTAGAGAGGTGAAGAATACTTGTTGTAAAACCTATTTGGAAATAGTGGAGAAAATCCTTCAAGTAGAAGAGACTGGACGTAGGTCTTGGTTGGAAAAAAGTGAAACAGGATAAAATACCAGAGTGTATTTTCTATCCCTTATCTTTTACAGTTTTATTTATTTTTACTAACAGTGAGATTTGAGTTTGGTTTTGTCAATCTTTTAAAAATGATTTCTTGTGTACTTAATTTTTTTTTATCTTCTGCTTTTGAAAAAGTTTCTCAAAAAAGGTTTTTGTGAAAATAATTAACAAACACAATTCAACCCCCTTCTTGTGTTTGCCTGTGCCAACTTCAATTTAAATTCCTTTTTTGTTTTATTTTTAGACATCAGCTGAAGAAAAGAACCGATGTCTAAAGCTTTTAACATCAGTTATTTTTGGAACCGATGTCAAAAGTTTTGCCATTAATTTCAAAAATGCCACCACCTCATTTTAGACATCAGTTAAAAATGAACCGATGTTAAATCCTGATGTTAAAAGCATATTTTGTACTAGTGAATAAATATTTCTAATGACTTCGATTGGTATTATTTTTTTTTATATACATAACATAATGAAAATTTTTAAAAACTTAAAACCTAGAGGTGCCTCTCTCTCTTAATCTTCTCTCTCCTCCTCATTTCCTTCCTCCCCATCCACTGGAAGGGGGCGGTTTTGTGCCATTTTTTGACCTAGAATCACCCCTCTACATCTTTTTTCCTCTCCTTTTATCTAAATAAGTGATTTTTTCACATAGATCTGGTTTTTCTTTCATGTTTTTTCGTGTTTTTGTCGTCTACGTGAGACGGTGTTTTGTTCGTTGTCTTGTTGCGGAGTCGTTTGGTTTCCCATCTTGTTGCGGCGTCGTTTGGTTTCCCGTCTTGTAGCGGTGTTCATTTGGTTCAGATTGGCAAATCAGCTTTGATCTATTACAGATTCAATCAAGATTTGGGCGTCTACGTTACAGATCCAGAGTCATGGGTAATCTGGTCACTTTGATTTTGTCACATTTGTAGGCATTTTGTCATGTTATGCTATTAACCTGGGTGTTGTGAGTTTGTTCGCAGATTCAACCTTTTCGGTTTTTAGTGATGTTGAATTTATGTTGTTTTCGATGTATTTTACCAATTTGAATGAATGAATATCTTTTTTAGTAAAAAAAACAGAATGAAAATTTTTAATTTGTGAAGTTTTTCAAATCAATCAAACTGATAATTTTTTTGGTACCCTTGTTTTACAAGAGTATCCATACTTTACTAACTTGACATTTTATTAGTTGATGAAGTAGAAATATAATCACCCTAAGTCATGGTTATAAAGTTGATGTAAAAAGGGTGAAGGAATATAATGTCGACTAATAATTGTATAGAGTTTTATTTTGATATGTTGTATGTAAAGTTTTTTACACAAATCAATTAATCACAAGCCATTCTATGAATGATTCGTGATGATTTGAGTTAAAAAATTTAATGATATAATAATTTATGATTGGTTGATAGTGATTTTTTTTTTAAAATTGACGATGTATATTAAATAATTCCATATATATAAATACTTTTACTTTAATAAAAAACACTTTTACTTTATAATTTAATATATACTTATTGTTAATTTTAAAGTGAAGGAGAAGATGATCGATCATTGTCAAATAGATATAGAAAGGATAAAGGTAAAACCAGTAATAGAATTTCAATTTTTTTTCCAGTTGTGTGCTATTTGATATCTTTTGAACAACCCACAAATGAGAGAGATATGTCCCTGCTCAATGCATACCGGAAGATGTCATTTGGAGAATGATTTGCCCGTTTAGAATAAAATAAAGAAGTTACAGTAATTCATAATCATACTGTTTAGAATATAATGCATAGGCATGAATGAGGTCGTAGTGGTATTCTTTATTTCTTTAATTGCCCCCACGATTGCTGCCAACGTATCTAGAAAAGAATGTTTTTTGTGGGATGATGTAATATTTTCACATAATTTGATGAAAATAAAGAAATAACGAAAATAAATATCCATTTTAGGAGAGTCACCTTGGTTCTCGGGTCCTACCCACAATGAAATGCGCACTATATTTGCAAGATTGGATGTTTGCATTATGAAAGTTACCGGTTTAATTGCACTTTTGGTCCCCCAAGTATTGATAATGTGCGATTTTGGTCCCCCAATTTTTTTTTGAGCGCATTTGGTCCCCCAAGTTTTTCATTTGTGCCAATATGGTCCTTCCGTCCATCCCTGTTAAATTGGTAACGGAAATTGATTAAAAATGTGCAGATTTGGTCCCTCAACTATTTGTTATGTGCGATTTTAGTCCCTCAATTAAGGGGATCATTTGCCTTTGAAACAATTGAGGGACTAAAATCGCACATAACAAATAGTTGAGGGATCAAATCTGCACGTTTTTAATCAATTTCCGTTACCAATTTAACAGGGATGGACGGAAGGACCATATTGGCACAAATGAAAAACTTGGGGGACCAAATGCGCTCAAAAAAAAAATTGGGGGACCAAAATCGCACATTATCAATACTTGGGGGACCAAAAGTGCAATTAAGCCAAAGTTACCTGATGAGTGTGATTTCACCTCATCTTGGTTTATCATTTTGCATGCATTTTCATGTAGTTTAGGCATATTTAATTTGATTTTTGTTAGTTTTTATCTTGGAACGGGTAAGGCGGTTTTTGTGGTGTTGTTTTGCAGAAATCAAAGGAAAAATGCTCAGGATCAACCATAATGGAGCTCGGATGAAGACATAGCTTGAAAAGTGAAGAAAATGAGTCAAACAGAGCCCATCACGGCCTAGCCGTGATGACCATCACGGCCATGATCGAGCAAAACTAGAAAAGAAAGAAGACTGAAGTCAGAACCGGTCACGGCATGCCCATGATGTCCATCACAGCCGTGACCTGTCAGCTGAGCCAGACCCCCACAAGTCAGAATTTGTCATGGCCTAGCCGTGATGAGCATCACGGCCGTGACAGACCAATTACTGAAGAAACGCCCAAGGCAGAATCTATCACGGCCTGGCCGTGATGGCCATCACGGCCGTGACGCGTGTTACTTGGATCAGAAGCAACTGATTTGGATCTAATTTGTGTTAGATTGGGATTCAAACTTCCTAAATCTATAAATAAGGCATCTGATCATAGACCTTTTGAGGACTTTTTGGCTGCTACTCTTAGGCATAGATTTAGGATCTCTCTTCTTCTTGCTCCTCTCTTATCTGATTTTTATTTTCATGTTGTTGTCAACCAAGCTTGTCATCACCATGGCAAGGTTTGAGTAGTAGTTTAATTTCTAGGTATTGGGGCTATGCCCAAGGTCTGTTTATGTAATAAATTGATGTAATATCTTTGTTAATTGCGATTTTGCTTTAGATCTGATTTCTAGTGTTTTAATTTCTCGTAAATCTGGTGCGCACTTATTTACGTGTCGTAGACATTCTAAGGAGGAACCTAGCTGTGAACTTAGGTGTCGGATCTATAGAGTCAGACTTAGGACTGAAATCACGAGAGTTAGAAGCCGTCCTTCGAGGATCAACGAATTGTCACAAAGCGTAAATGGTCCAATCTGAATTCGACTACCACGAGAGTAGGGGTTGGTTTAATTGGGCACGGTTTTTGTAACCTGAGAGGGAGCTTAAACTATTTGAGGATAAATTCGCCTTCAAGGCATTTTCGATAATTAACAGGGGATAATCAATTTAGTAACATTAACGATCTTGTTGGTAACCCAAATCCCTAGGAATCCATTTAGATCTGAAAAACCATACATTGTTTACTTTCTGTTTTACTTGAGTGCATTTTATCTCTTATTTCAAATATCAAAATCCTTTTCTTAAGTCCAGTTTAGTCAATTTGATAATTAGTTGCGATTTGAGATCACGGTCTCTGTGGGATCGATATCTTTTGATTACTTGGCGACAATCCAGTACACTTGCCGGAACGCACGTGCGAATACACGACATCAAGTTTTTGGCGCCGTTGCCGGGGACTGTGCATTCTCGAATCTCAATTTAATTTTTAAATTGATTTTTCTGGACCTTTTCTTTTTATTTATTTAATTTTTATATAAAAAATAATTTCTTTTCCTTCTAGAGTATCTATCTCTCTGTGTTTTTATGCAAAAATCCCTAAGTCTTGGAGACCTTACTAATTTTGACCCCGAAATCGAGAGGACCTTTCACAGACGTAGGAGACTACAAAGAGAGAGAGAGAGGTTGAGTCCCATTCCACTCATGGAGAATCAATCGGATACGAAACCACTGAAGGACTACGCAGCCCCAAATGCGAGGGGTTTGGGAACTGGGATTGCTAGGCCAGAGATTGAGGCAGAGAACTACACTATACCTCCTATGCTAATCAACATGATTAGGAAACATCAATTCGGAGGACTGCTCTCGGAGGACCCGACTGACCACGTGGAGACATTCTTGGAGTTCACCGACGTAGTTAGAATTCATGGCGCCCCAGTTGATGCTATTCGTTTGAGGTTGTTCCCCTCCTCTCTGACTGGAAAAGCGAAATCTTGGCTAAAGCAAATACCCGCTAACACCTTGTCGACTTGGGACCAACTGAAGCAGGTGTTCTTGGAGAAATTCTTTCCTCCATCCAAGACGGCCTACATACGAACCCAGATCACCGAATTTTTTCAAAAATACGGAGAATGCTTATCAGAAGCTTGGGATCGCTACAAGGGACTGATGGAGTCTTGCCCACATCATGGACTCGAGAGGTGGTTATTAGTGCACACCTTCTACAACGGATTGGATTACTCTTCGAAAGTGTCACTTGATTCTGTGGTTGGTGGAGCATTTATGAATAGGCCTCTGACTGAGGCATTCAACATCATTGAAAACATGGCCACCAACTACCACCAATGGGGTTCAGAAAGAGGTAATAACCCGAACAAGATTTCGAGGGGTAAGTTTGAAATAAATAGCACTGATCTCATAATGTCAAAAATAGACTCACTTAATAAACGTTTTGATCAGGTTGACAGGGCTAATGTGAGTGCAATAGGTGCTACTAACATTGTTTGTGAGATTTGTGGAATGCATGGACATGACATAATGGAATGCCCACGTTGTGTTGCTCATGGATCCGGCGCTTCGGGTGAACAAGTGAACTCTTGTCACAACTTCTACGACACAAACCCGAAGTTGCCCAATTATGCTCCCCCAAATCCCTACAACCAAAGGAAGAACAACCCCTACCTCTCCTACGGTAACTACAGCAACATGCTAAACCACGAGTTCCAAGAGGGCCAAGGTAATAGGAAACCTGCACCGGGGTATCCTCAGGTACAGAAATCTAAACTCAAGTCTTTATTGGAAAGTTTTGTTGAAACTCAAACAAAACAAAATGAGGAGTTTAGACAATAAGGTAGGCCAGTGAACGAGGCAATAAAAGAACTAGCATCTAAGGTAGACAACTTAGCCATCCACAACAAGATGCTAGAAACTCAGATCGCCCAACAAGCCAGCACATACTCTAGGCCTAAGGGTACGTTCCCGGGGCAACCCGAAGCAAATCCCATTGAACATTGCAATGCTATACACTTGAGGGATGATAAGCTTGGGGTAGTTGAAAAAGATGTGGAACCAGAGGAGGACATGAACGAAAAGGAAAAGACAGAGCCAAAATACGTCCCTCCACCACCGTACTAACCCCCAATAACTTTCCCACAAAGGCTGGTCAAGAGAAAGCAAGTAGAAGTAGAAACTAAAAGCTTAATTGAGGAGCACAATGTCAAGATAAAAACTAAAATACCTCCTAAGCTGAAAGACCCAGGTAGTTTCTCTATCGCTTGCTTGATTGAAGAAGTGCAAATAGACCAAGCCCTGTGTGACTTAGGGTCTAGTGCAAGCTTGATGCCGCTCACTATCTTGGGAAGGTTGGGAACCAAAGAGTTGAGTCCATTCAAATTATCCTTACAATTTGCGGATGGCTCAACTAGGACTCCTCCAGGCATACTAGAGAATGTTCCTGTAAAGGTAGGGAAATTTTTCATCCCTACCGATTTCTTGGTATTGGATATGAAAGGGAATTCTGAATTGCCCATCATTTTAGGAAGGCCATTCTTGGCCACTGCTGGAGCAATAATAGACGTAAGGAATGACAAACTCTCTCTAAATGTAGAGGAAGGTAGGGTAGATTTTCATTTGACTAACTCATATAACAACCCTCCTTTTGAGAGCCATGTGTGCAGGATCGATATAACGTCTCCAGTGGTAAAGGAAGAGCTCAACATGGAAGCAACTCCAAAGATTTGCATGGCTGAGGATGCACCAAATGGTGATGAAGTTGGAATTGCTCACCATGTGAAAACAAAACTTTCGCGGGGAGAGAGTAAGGCCAGGAAGCTCCAAGTGAAAAGAGCGAAGCGGAAGCGCAATTGGCCATATGAGCAGAATCGACTCTATGAAGGAGTTCCATGGAAGAGAAGTGTTCCTGAACTTCTACGCCCAGCCGACCCCGATTGATTGAAGGAAGTATGGTCAAGCTTACGACCGTAAATAAGCGCTTCTTGGGAGGCAACCCAATTTTTCTCTCCCTTTCCATTTATTTTTGAATTTAGCTCTTAAATAATTTGAGAAGATCAAGAGTAAAAAAAATCATAAATTAATAAAATTGTCTAGTGTTTTCATGTTAAGAAAGAAGGAAGAGCGAGAAGGGTTGTGACTAGTAAAGTCAGAAGACATCACGCCCAGACCGTGACAGTGGTCACGGCTGTGATGAGCTAATCAAGAGGACCAGAAAGGATCACGGCCCAGCCGTGATATCCATCACGGGCATGATGAGAAGGACCCTAAGATCAGAGAGCATCACGGCCTAGCCGTGATACAGGTCACCGTCGTGACAGGCCAGCTCCTGAAGACTAGAATTGATCACTACCCGTGATGAGCCTCACGGCCGTGATACAATTTCCAACAAGTTTTGACTGGCATGTGAGCCAACACCCGCTACCACCTCGGTGAGTTGTTCCATTTTTTCTCCTATCTCCGACTTGATTATCTACATTGGGGACAATGTCAGTTTTTAAGCTTGGGGTAGGGGTATTTTTGCAAATTTTTGCATTTTTCATGTTGCATTCATCTAGGCATAGTTTTGCATGATCACCTTCTCTAGATTGCCCCTCACTTAGAATATGCATCCAATTGTGAGAACTTGGTGCCAAATAAATTGAGATAGTGAATTTTTGAACCCAATTTTTTTATTCTTGTGATAAGGCTGAAAATAAAAAGTTTCTTGAGATAATCTTTTGATAGTTGATAATTAGCATGTGGTTCCTTAAATTTGTGTTTCTCACTGATTTTTGAACTACTAAATGTAAGATTTTGAGCCAAAAAGGGGTACTCACTAAATCTACCCCATTCCTTGTGATAAAGTGTTTTAATTCCTCTTGGATTGTATTTTCTAGAACTTGACTTGAAACCGTTTTGAAACTTAAAAATTTTTGAAAACATTTTTGAAAATGAATAAGGCACTATGTATTTTTCCGGCCTTCTGAGCTTCGATTGATTAAATGCTACCCCTTAGTTGCCCAACTTTGAGACTAAAAGAATAAAATACTTTTATTGGTACCTTCAATTACTTTGATGAATAATGCTTGGTACGTGATGTCGTGCCTCGTGCGAGTGCACGTACGATACGGCAAGTGTACCGGATTGTCGCCAAGTAATAAAAAGATATCGATCCCACAGAGACCATGATCTCGAATCGCAACTAATTGTTAAATGATAAAACTGGACGATATAAAGAGATTTTTGATATTTGAAATAAGAGATAGTTTAGAGAAGGAATGGAATCAAGTAAAACAGAAAGTAAACAATTTATGGTTTTTCAGATCTAAATGGATTCCTAGGAATTTGGGTTACCAACAAGATCGTTTATGTTACTAAATAGATTAACCCTTGTTAATTATCGAAATTGCCTTGAAGGCGAATTTATCCTGAAATAGTTGAAGCTCCCTCTCGGGTTACAAAAACCGTGACCAATTAAACCAACCCCTACTCTCGTGGTAGTCGAATTCAGATTGGACCCTTTACGTTTTGTGACAATTCGTTCATTCTCGAAGGACGACTTCTAACTCTCGTGATTTCAGTCCTAAGTCTGATTCTGTAGATCCGACACCTAAGTTCACCACTAGGTTCCTCCTTAGAATGTCTACGACACGTAAATAAGTGCGCACCAGATTTACGAGTAATTCAAACACTAGAAATCAGATCTAAAGAAAAATCGCAATTAACAAAGATATTACATCAATTCATTACATAAACAGACCTTGGGCATAGCCCCAATACCTAGAAATTAAACTACTACTCAAACCTTGCCATGGTGATGACAAGCTTGGTTGACAACAACATGAAAATAAAAATCATAAAAGAGAGGAGGAAGAAGAAGAGAGATCCTAAATCTATGCCTAAGAGTAGCAGCCCAAAAAGTCCCCCAAAGCCTCAGACTTGATGCCATATTTATAGATTTGGGAAGTTTGAATCCCAATCTAACTCAAATTAGATCCAAATCAGTTGCTTCTGATCCAAGTAACGTTCGTCACGGCCGTGACAGATTCTACCTTGGGCGCTTCTTTAGTAATTGGTCTGTCATGGCCGTGGTGCTCATCACGGCTAGGCCGTGACGGATTATGACTTGTGGGGGTCTGGCTCAGCTGACAGGTCACCGCCGTGATGGCCATCACGGGCAGGCCGTGACCGGTTCTGACTTCAGTCTTCTTTCTTTTTCAGTTTTCCTCGATCATGGCCGTGATGGTCATCACGGCTAGGCCGTGATGGGCTCTGTTTGGCTCATTTTCTTCACTTTTTAAGCTCCATCTTCATCCGAGGTCCATCATGGTTGATTCTGAGCATTTTATCTTTAATTTCTGCAAAACAACACCACAAAAATCGCCTTACCCGTTCCAAGATAAAAACTAACAAAAATCAAATTAAATATGCCTAAACTACATGAAAATGCATGCAAAATGATAAACAAAGATGAGGTGAAATCACAGTCATCAAATCACCCCAAGCTTAAAATTTTAATTTTCCTCAATCAATCATTAAGGCCATAAAATATATACAATCGGAGCATGGATACTGAACCAAGAACCCGAGAAACTAATCCAAGTGATAGGCATATTCAAATGAATCCCCAAGAGATAATCAATTTCAAGTCCAATTAAAATCTTAGGTTCTTTAAAGTCATTCTCACTGATTCAGGCACTCTTCTCACCTCACTCAAGTGTTTAAGGGTATATAACAATTCACTCAATTTCCTCAAGGAAGGTATTCTACCATAAGCTTGACTATTAACCAAATCTCCACTTTATTAATGAAAACACATAAGAATCAAGAGGTCTTTTACTTTGGTTGTAATGTGGCCGTGGGATTAATTGTTAGGTGAGGAAATCAAGAAAAGGAAATTTCAAGAAGGCTAAACAAATTATCAAACATTACAAAGCATGGCACCTTCTAAAATACCTTTTTGGGCTTTGATTCATTTTTCCACCTTTCATTCCTTATTATTACTTTTTATTTCTCACTTTCTTTTTGTCATCCCCTTTTTCAATTTTTTTTTTGGAGAAGGGGAGAGTTTTAGCTCAAGAGAAATATTTTTCTAATTTTCTCATCCCATACTTTTTCAAACTACCTTTTTACCCTTTTTGTAATACTTTAAAAGGTGCCATACCAAGCATTATTCATCAAAATATTTAAAGGTACCAAGAAAATTATTTTAATCTTTTAGGCTCAAAATTGGGCAACTAAGGGGTAACATTTAATCAATCAAAGCTCAGAAGGTCGGAAAGATACCTAGTGCCTCAATCATTTTCAAAAATGTTCTCAAAAATTTTTAAGTTTCAAAACGGTTTCAAATCAAGTTCTAGAAAATACAATCCAAGAGGAATTAAAACACTCTATCACAAGGAATGGGGTAGATTTAGTGAGTACCCCTTTTTGGCTCAAAATCTTACATTTAGTAGTTCAAAAATCAGTGAGAAATACAAATCTAAAGGACCACATTCTAATTATCAACTATCAAAAGATCATCTCAAGAATTTTTATTTTTAGCCTTGTCACAAGAATAAAAAAAATTGGGTTCAAAAATCCACTATCTCAATTTATTTGGCACCAAGTTCTCACAATTGGATGCATATTCTAAGTGAGGGGCAATCTAGAGAATGTGATCATGCAAAACTATGCCTATATGAATGCAACATGAAAAATGCAAAAATGTAAAAAAAAAATTTCAAAAATACCCCTACCCCAAGCTTAAAAACTTACATTGTTCCCAATGTAAATGATCAAGTCGGAGAGAGGAGAAAAATTGGAACAACTTACCAAGGTGGTAGCGGGTGTTATCTCACATTCCAGTCAAAAATTTGTTGGAAATTGTATCACGGCCGTGAGGCTCATCACGGGCAGGTCGTGATCAATTCTGGTCTTCCGGAGCTGGCCTGTCACGACTGTGACCTGTATCACGGCTAGGCCGTGATGCTCTCTGATCTTAGGGTCTTCTCATCACGCTTGTGATGGATATCACGGCTGGGCCGTGATCCTTTCTGTTCTCCTTTATTAGCTCATCACGGCCGTGACCACTGTCACGGCCTGGGCGTGAAGACTTCTGCCTTTCTTAGTCCCTGCCTTTCTTGCTCTTCCTTCCTTCTTAACCTGAAAACACTAGACAAATTTATTAATTTTTGATTTTTGCCTCTTGATCTTCTCAAATTATTCAAGAGCTAAATTCAAAATAAATGGAAAAGGGAAAGAAAAATTGGGTTGCCTCCCAAGAAGCACTTATTTATGGTCGTAAGCTTGACCATACTTCCTTCAATCAACCGGGGTCGACTAGGCGTAGAAGTGCAGGAACACTTCTCTTACATGGAACTCCCTCAAAGAGCCTATTCTGATCATATGGCCAATTGCGCTTCCGCTTCGCTCTTTTCACTCGGAGCTTCCTGGCCTTACTCCCTCCCGGTGGAAGTTTTGTTTCCGCATGATCAGCAACTCCAACTTCATCACTACTGGGTGCATCATCAGCCATGCATATCTTCGGAGTTACTTCCATGTTGTGGTCTTCCTTTACCATTGGAGACGTTACATCGATCCTGCACACATGGCTCTCAAAAGGAGGGTTGTTATATGAGTTAGTCAAATGAAAATCTACCCAACCTTCCTCTACATTTAGAGAGAGTTTGCCATTCCTTATGTTTATTATTGCTCCAGCAGTGGCCAAGAATGGCATTCCTAAAATGATGGGGAATTCATAATTCTCTTTCATATCCAATACCAGGAAATCGGTATGGATGAAAAATTTCCCTACCTTTACAGGAACATTCTCTAGTATGCCTAGAGGAGTCCTAGTTGAGCCATCCGCAAATTGTAAGGAGAATTTGAATAGACTCAACTCTCTGGTTCCCAACCTTTCCAAGATAGTGAGCGGCATCAAGCTCACACTAGCCCCTAAGTCACACAAGGCTTGGTCTATTTGCACTTCTTCAATCGAGCAAGCGATAGAGAAACTACCTGGGTCTTTCAGCTTAGGAGGCATTTTAGTTTTTATCTTGACATTGTGCTCCTCAATTAAGCCTTTAGTTTCTACGTCTACTTGCTTTCTCTTGACCAACCTTTGTGGGAAAGGTATTGGGGGTTGGTACGGTGGTGGAGGGACATACTTTGGTTCTGGCTCTTCCTTTTCGCTCATGTCCTCCTCCGGTTCCACGTCCTTTTCAACCACCCCAAGCTTATCATCCCTCAAGTGTATGGCATTACAATGTTCAATGGGATTTGCTCGGGTTGCCCAGGGAATGTACCCTTAGGTCGCGAGTATGTGCTGGCTTGTTGGGCAATCTGAGTTTCTAGCATCTTGTTATGAATGGCTAAGTTATCTACCTTGGACGCTAGCTCTTTTATTGCCTCGTTCACTACCCTGCCTTGTTGTCTAAACTCTTCATTTTGTTTTGTCTGAGTTTCAACAAAACTTTCCAATAAAGACTCGAGTTTAGATTTCTATACCTGAGGATACCTCGGTGCGGGTTTCCTATTACCTTGGCCCTCTTGAAACTCGTGGTTTAGCGTGTTACTATAGTTGCCGTAGGAGAGGTAAGGACTGTTCTTCCTTTGGTTGTAGGGATTTGGGGGAGCATAATTGGACAACTTCGTGTTTGTGTCGTAGAAGTTGTGACAAGAGTTCACTTGTTCACCCGAAGCGCCGGATCCATGAGCAACACCTCGTGGGCATTCCATTATGTAATGTCCATGCATTCCACAAATCTCACAAACAATGTTAGTAGCACCTATTGCACTCACATTAGCCCTTTCAAGCTGATCAAAACATTTATTCAGTGAGTCTATTTTTGACATTATAAGATCGGTGCTATTTATTTCAAACTTACCCCCCGAAATCTTGTTCGGGTTATTACCTCTTTCTGAACCCCATTGGTGGTAGATGGTGGCCATGTTTTCAATTCTGTTGAATGCCTCGGTCAGAGGCCTATTCATAAATGCTCCACCAGCTGCAGAATCAAGTGACACCTTCGAAGAGTAGTCCAATCCGTTGTAGAAGGTGTGCACTAGTAACCACCTCTCGAGTCCATGGTGTGGGCAAGACTCCAGCAATCCCTTGTAGCGATCCCAAGCTTCTGATAAGCATTCTCCGTCTTTTTGGAAGAAGCCGGTGATCTGGGTTCGTATGTAGGCCATCTTGGATGGAGGAAAGAATTTCTCCAAGAACGCCTGGTCCAGTTGGTCCCAAGTCGACAAGGTATTAGCGGGTATTTACTTTAGCCAAGCTTTCGCTTTTCCAGTAAGAGAAGAGGGGAACAACCTCAAGCGAATAGCATCAACCGGGGCACCATGAATTCTGACTGCATCGGTGAACTCCAAAAATGTCTCTACATGGTCAGTCGGGTCCTCCGAGGGCAATCCTCCGAATTGATGTTGCCTAATCATGTTGATTAGCATAGGAGGTATAGTGTAGTTCTCCACCTCAATCTCTGGCCTAGCAATCCTAGTTCGAAAACCCCTGGCATTTGGGGCTGCGTAGTCCTTCAACGGTTTCGTATCCGGAAGATTCTCCATGATTGGAATGGGAATCAACCTTTCTCCCTCTCTTTGTAGTCTCCTACGTCTGTGAAAGGTCCTCTCGATTTCGGGGTCAACCTCACTAAGGCTTCCAAGACTTAGGGATCTTTGCATAAAAACATAGAGAGATAGATACTCTAGAAGAAAGAAGATTTTTTTTTCAAATATAAAAATTAAATAAAAAGAAAAGGTCCAGAAAAATCAATTCAAAAATTAAATTGAGATTCGAGAACGCACAGTCCCCGGCAACGGTGCCAAAAACTTGATGTCGTGCCTCGTGCGAGTGCACGTGCGATCCGGCAAGTGTACCGGATTGTCGCCAAGTAATAAAAAGATATCGATCCCACAGAGACCGTGATCTCGAATCTCAACTAATTGTTAAATGATAAAACTGGACGATATAAAGAGATTTTTGATATTTGAAATAAGAGATAGTTTAGAGAAGGAATGCAATCAAGTAAAACAGAAAGTAAACAATTTATGGTTTTTCAGATCTAAATGGATTCCTAGGAATTTGGGTTACCAACAAGATCGTTTATGTTACTAAATAGATTAACCCTTGTTAATTATCGAAATTGCCTTGAAGGCGAATTTATCCTCAAATAGTTGAAGCTCCCTCTCGGGTTACAAAAACCGTGACCAATTAAACCAACCCCTACTCTCGTGGTAGTCGAATTCAGATTGGACCCTTTATGTTTTGTGACAATTCGTTAATTCTCGAAGGACGACTTCTAACTCTCGTGATTTCAGTCCTAAGTCTGATTCTGTAGATCCGACACCTAAGTTCACCACCAGGTTCCTCCTTTGAATGTCTACGACACGTAAATAAATGCGCACCAGATTTACGAGTAATTCAAACACTAGAAATCAGATCTAAAGTAAAATCGCAATTAACAAAGATATTACATCAATTCATTACATAAACAGACCTTGGGCATAGCCCCAATCCCTAGAAATTAAACTACTACTCAAGCCTTGCCATGGCGATGACAAGCTTGGTTGACAACAACATGAAAATAAAAATCAGAAAAGAGAGGAGGAAGAAGAAGAGAGATCCTAAATCTATTCCTAAGATTAGCAGCCCAAAAAGTCCCCCAAAGCCTCTGACTTGATGCCATATTTATAGATTTGGGAAGTTTGAATCCCAATCTAACTCAAATTAGATCCAAATCAGTTGCTTCTGATCCAAGTAACGTGCGTCACGGCCGTGACAGATTCTGCCTTGGGCGCTTCTTTAGTAATTGGTCTGTCACGGCTGTGGTGCTCATCACGGCTAGGCCGTGACAGATTATGACTTGTGGGGGTCTGGCTCAGCTGACAGGTCACCGCCGTGATGGCCATCATGGGCAGGCCGTGACCGGTTCTGACTTCAGTCTTCTTTCTTTTTCAGTTTTGCTCGATCATGGCCGTGATGGTCATCACGGCTAGGCCGTGATGGGCTCTGTTTGGCTCATTTTCTTCACTTTTTAAGCTCCATCTTCATCCGAGGTCCATCATGGTTGATTCCGAGCATTTTATCTTTAATTTCTGCAAAACAACACCACAAAAACCGCCTTACCCGTTCCAAGATAAAAACTAACAAAAATCAAATTAAATATGCCTAAACTACATGAAAATGCATGCAAAATGGTGAAATCACACTCATCAAATCACCCCAAGCTTAAGATTTTGCTTGTCCTAAAGCAATCACTAAGGCCATAAAATATATACAATCAGAGCATGGATAGTGAACCAAGAACCCGAGAAACTAATCCAAGTGATAGGCATATTCAAATGAATCCCCAAGAGATAATCAATTTCAAGTCCAATTAAAAGCTTAGGTTCTTTAAAGTCATTCTCACTGATTCGGGCACTCTTCTCACCTCACTCAAGTTTTTAAGGGTATATAACAATTCACTCAATTTCCTCAAGGAAGGTATTCTACCATAAGCTTGACTATTAACCAAATCTCCACTTTATTAATGAAAACACATAAGAATCAAGAGGTCTTTTACTTTGGTTGTAATGTGGCCGTGGGATTAATTGTTAGGTGGGGAAATCAAGAGAAGGAAATTTCAAGAAGGCTAAACAAATTATCAAACATTACAAAGCATGGCACCTTCTAAAATACCTTTTTGGGCTTTGATTCATTTTTCCACCTTTCATTCCTTCTTATTACTTTTTATTTCTCACTTTCTTTTTGTCATCCCCTTCTCCATTTTTTTTTTGTGTTTATTTCATTTTATTTATTTGGAGAAGGGGAGAGTTTTAGCTCAAGAGAAATATTTTTCTAATTTTCTCATCCCATACTTTTTCAAACTACCTTTTTACCCTTTTTGTAATACTTTAAAAGGTGCCATACCAAGCATTATTCATCAAAATATTTAAAGGTACCAAGAAAATTATTTTAATCTTTTAGGCTCAAAATTGGGCAACTAAGGGGTAACATTTAATCAATCAAAGCTCAGAAGGCCGGAAAGATACCTAGTGCCTCAATCATTTTCAAAAATTTTCTCAAAAAATTTTAAGTTTCAAAACGGTTTCAAGTCAAGTTCTAGAAAATACAATCCAAGAGGAATTAAAACACTCTATCACAAGGAATGGGGTAGATTTAGTGAGTACCCTTTTTGGCTCAAAATCTTAGATTTAGTAGTTCAAAAATCAGTGAGAAATACAAATCTAAAGGACCACATGCTAATTATCAACTATCAAAAGATCATCTCAAGAATTTTTATTTTTAGCCTTGTCACAAGAATAAAAAAAATTGGGTTCAAAAATCCACTATCTCAATTTATTTGGCACCAAGTTCTCACAATTGGATGCATATTCTAAGTGAGGGGCAATCTAGAGAATGTGATCATGCAAAACTATGCCTATATGAATGCAACATGAAAAATGCAAAAATGCAAATTTTTTTTTCAAAAATACCCCTACCCCAAGCTTAAAAACTTACATTGTCCCCAATGTAAATAATCAAGTCGGAGAGAGGAGAAAAATTGGAACAACTTACCGAGGTGGTACCGGGTGTTATCTCATATTCCAGTCAAAAATTTGTTGGAAATTGTATCACGGTCGTGAGGCTCATCACGGGCAGGTCGTGATCAATTCTGGTCTTTAGGAGCTGGCCTGTCACGACCGTGACCTGTATCACGGCTAGGCCGTGATGCTCTTTGATCTTAGGGTCTTCTTATCACGCCCGTGATGGATATCATGGCTGGGCCGTAATCCTTTCTGTTCTCCTTTATTAGCTCATCACGGCCGTGACCACTGTCACGACCTGGGCGTGAAGACTTCTGCCTTTCTTAGTCCCTGCCTTTCTTGCTCTTCCTTCCTTCTTAACCTGAAAACACTAGACAAATTTATTAATTTATGATTTTTGCCTCTTGATCTTCTCAAATTATTCAAGAGCTAAATTCAAAAATAAATGGAAAAGGGAAAAAAAAATTGGGTTGCCTCCCAAGAAGCACTTATTTATGGTCGTAAGCTTGACCATACTTCCTTCAATCAACCGGGGTCGACTAGGCGTAGAAGTGCAGGAACACTTCTCTTCCATGGAACTCCCTCAAAGATCCTATTCTGCTCATATGGCCAATTGCGCTTCCGCTTCGCTCTTTTCACTCGGAGCTTCCTGGCCTTACTCCCTCCCGGTGGAAGTTTTGTTTCCGCATGATCAGCAACTCCAACTTCATCACTACTGGGTGCATCATCAGCCATGCATATCTTCGGAGTTGCTTCCATGTTGTGGTCTTCCTTTACCACTGGAGACGTTACATCGATCCTGCACACATGGCTCTCAAAAGGAGGGTTGTTATATGAGTTAGTCAAATGAAAATCTACCCTACCTTCCTCTACATTTAGAGAGAGTTTGCCATTCCTTATGTTTATTATTGCTCCAGCAGTGGCCAAGAATGGCCTTCCTAAAATGATGGGGAATTCATAATTCTCTTTCATATCCAATACCAGGAAATCGGTAGGGATGAAAAATTTCCCTATCTTTACAGGAACATTCTCTAGTATGCCTAGAGGAGTCCTAGTTGAGCCATCCGCAAATTGTAAGGAGAATTTGAATAGACTCAACTCTCTGGTTCCCAACCTTTCCAAGATAGTGAGCGGCATCAGGCTCACACTAGCCCCTAAGTCACACAAGGCTTGGTCTATTTGCACTTCTTCAATCGAGCAAGCGATAGAGAAACTACCTGGGTCTTTCAGCTTAGGAGGCATTTTAGTTTTTATCTTGACATTGTGCTCCTCAATTAAGCCTTTAGTTTCTATGTCTACTTGCTTTCTCTTTACCAACCTTTGTGGGAAAGGTATTGGGGGTTGATACGGTGGTGGAGGGACATACTTTGGTTTTGGCTCTTCCTTTTCGCTCATGTCCTCCTCCGGTTCCACGTCCTTTTCAACCACCCCAAGCTTATCATCCCTCAAGTGTATGGCATTACAATGTTCAATGGGATTTGCTTCGGGTTGCCCAGGGAATGTACCCTTAGGTCGCGAGTATGTGCTGGCTTGTTGGGCAATATGAGTTTCTAGCATCTTGTTATGAATGGCTAAGTTATCTACCTTGGACGCTAGCTCTTTTATTGCCTCGTTCACTACCCTGCCTTGTTGTCTAAACTCTTCATTTTGTTTTGTCTGAGTTTCAACAAAACTTTCCAATAAAGACTCGAGTTTAGATTTCTGTACCTGAGGATACCCCGGTGCGGGTTTCCTATTACCTTGGCCCTCTTGAAACTCGTGGTTTAGCGTGTTACTATAGTCGCCGTAGGAGAGGTAAGGGTTGTTCTTCCTTTGGTTGTAGGGATTTGGGGGAGCATAATTGGACAACTTCGTGTTTGTGTCGTAGAAGTTGTGACAAGAGTTCACTTGTTCACCCGAAGCGCCGGATCCATGAGCAACACCTCGTGGGCATTCCATTATGTCATGTCCCTGCATTGCACAAATCTCACAAACAATGTTAGTAGCACCTATTGCACTCACATTAGCCCTTTCAAGCTGATCAAAACGTTTATTCAGTGAGTCTATTTTTGACATTATAAGATCGGTGCTATTTATTTCTAACTTACCCCCCGAAATCTTGTTCGGGTTATTACCTCTTTCTGAACCCCATTGGTGGTAGTTGGTGGCCACGTTTTCAATGATGTTGATTGCCTCGTTCAGAGGCCTATTCATACATGCTCCACCAGCTGCAGAATCAAGTGACACCTTCGAAGAGTAGTCCAATCCGTTGTAGAAGGTGTGCACTAGTAACCACCTCTCGAGTCCATGGTGTGGGCAAGACTCCAGCAATCCCTTGTAGCGATCCCAAGCTTCTGATAAGCATTCTCCGTCTTTTTGGAAGAAGCCGGTGATCTGGGTTCGTATGTAGGCCGTCTTGGATGGAGGAAAGAATTTCTCCAAGAACGCCTGGTCCAGTTGGTCCCAAGTCGACAAGGTATTAGCGGGTATTTACTTTAGCCAAGCTTTCGCTTTTCCAGTAAGAGAAGAGGGGAACAACCTCAAGCGAATAGCATCAACCGGGGCACCATGAATTCTGACTGCATCGGTGAACTCCAAAAATGTCTCTACATGGTCAGTCGGGTCCTCCGAGGGCAATCCTCCGAATTGATGTTGCCTAATCATGTTGATTAGCATAGGAGGTATAGTGTAGTTCTCCACCTCAATCTCTGGCCTAGCAATCCTAGTTCGAAAACCCCTGGCATTTGGGGCTGCGTAGTCCTTCAACGGTTTCGTATCCGGAAGATTCTCCATGATTGGAATGGGAATCAACCTTTCTCCCTCTCTTTGTAGTCTCCTACGTCTGTGAAAGGTCCTCTCGATTTCGGGGTCAACCTCACTAAGGCTTCCAAGACTTAGGGATCTTTGCATAAAAACATAGAGAGATAGATACTCTAGAAGAAAGAAGATTTTTTTTTCAAATATAAAAATTAAATAAAAAGAAAAGGTCCAGAAAAATCAATTCAAAAATTAAATTGAGATTCGAGAACGCACAGTCCCCGGCAACGGTGCCAAAAACTTGATGTCGTGCCTCGTGCGAGTGCACGTGCGATCCAGCAAGTGTACCGGATTGTCGCCAAGTAATAAAAAGATATCGATCCCACAGAGACCGTGATCTCGAATCTCAACTAATTGTTAAATGATAAAACTGGACGATATAAAGAGATTTTTGATATTTGAAATAAGAGATAGTTTAGAGAAGGAATGCAATCAAGTAAAACAGAAAGTAAACAATTTATGGTTTTTCAGATCTAAATGGATTCCTAGGAATTTGGGTTACCAACAAGATCGTTTATGTTACTAAATAGATTAACCCTTGTTAATTATCGAAATTGCCTTGAAGGCGAATTTATCCTCAAATAGTTGAAGCTCCCTCTCGGGTTACAAAAACCGTGACCAATTAAACCAACCCCTACTCTCGTGGTAGTCGAATTCAGATTGGACCCTTTATGTTTTGTGACAATTCGTTCATTCTCGAAGGACGACTTCTAACTCTCGTGATTTCAGTCCTAAGTCTGATTCTGTTCATCCGACACCTAAGTTCACCACTAGGTTCCTCCTTAGAATGTCTACGACACGTAAATAAGTGCGCACCAGATTTACGAGTAATTCAAACACTAGAAATCAGATCTAAAGTAAAATCGCAATTAACAAAGATATTACATCAATTCATTACATAAACAGACCTTGGGCATAGCCCCAATCCCTAGAAATTAAACTACTACTCAAGCCTTGCCATGGTGATGACAAGCTTGGTTGACAACAACATGAAAATTAAAATCAGAAAAGAGAGGAGGAAGAAGAAGAGAGATCCTAAATCTATGCCTAAGAGTAGCAGCCCAAAAAGTCCCCCAAAGCCTCTGACTTGATGCCATATTTATAGATTTGGGAAGTTTGAATCCCAATCTAACTCAAATTAGATCCAAATCAGTTGCTTCTGATCCAAGTAACGCGCGTCACAGCCGTGATGGCCATCACGGCCAGGCCGTGACAGATTCTGCCTTGGGCGCTTCTTCAGTAATTGGTCTGTCACGGCCGTGATGCTCGTCACGGCTAGGCCATGACAAATTCTGACTTGTGGGGGTCTGGCTCAGCTGACAGGTCACGGCCGTGATGGCCATCACCGGTTCTGATTTCAGTCTTCTTTCTTTTTCAGTTTTGCTCGATCATGGCCGTGATGGTCATCACGGCTAGGCCGTGATGGGCTCTGTTTGGCTCATTTTCTTCACTTTTCAAGCTCCATCTTCATCCGAGCTCCATCATGGTTGATCCTGAGCATTTTATCTTTAATTTCTGCAAAACAACACCACAAAAACCGCCTTACCTGTTCCAAGATAAAAACTAACAAAAATCAAATTAAATATGCCTAAACTACATGAAAATGCATGCAAAATGATAAACAAAGATGAGGTGAAATCACACTCATCAGTATGACACCTTTTAAAGTATTACAAATGGGTAAAAAGGTAGTTTGAAAAAGTATGGGATGAGAAAATTAGAAAATATTTCTCTTGAGATAAAAATCTCCCCTTCTCCAAATAAATAAAATGAAATAAACACAAAAAAAATGGAGAAGGGGATGACAAAAGAAAGTGAGAAATAAAAATAAAAAGAATGAAAGGTGGAAAAATGAATCAAAGCCCAAAAAGGTATTTTAGAAGGTGTCATGCTTTGCAAGGTTTGATAATTTGTTTAGCCTTCTTGAAATTTCCTTTCCTTGGTTCCCCACCTAACAATTAATCCCATGGCCACATTACAGCCAAAGTAAAAGACCTCTTGATTCTTAAGTGTTCTCATTAATAAAGTGGAGATTTGGTTAATAGTCAAGCTTATGGTAGAATACCTTCCTTGAGGAAATTGAGCGAATTGTCATATACCCTTAAACACTTGAGTGAGGTGAGAAAAGTACCCGAATCAGTGAGAACATGACTCTAAAGAACCTAAGCTTCTAATTGGACTTGAAATCGATTATCTCTTGGTGATTTATTGAATATGCCTGTCACTTGGATTAGTTTCTCGGGTTCTTGATTCACTGTCCATGCTCTGATTATTTATATCTTATGGCCTTAGTCATTGCTTGAGGACAAGCAAAGTCTTAAGCTTGGGGTGATTTGATGAGTGTGATTTCACCTCATCTTTGTTTATCATTTTGCATGCATTTTCATGTAGTTTAGGCATATTTAATTTGATTTTTGATAGTTTTTATCTTGGAACGGGTAAGGAAGTTTTTGTGGTGTTGTTTTGCAGAAATCAAAGGAAAAATGCTCAGGATCAACCATGATGGAGCTCGGATGAAGACGGAGCTTGAAAAGTGAAGAAAATGAGCCAAACAGAGCCCATCACGGCCTAGCCGTGATGACCATCACGGCCATGATCGAGCAAAACTAGAAAAGAAAAAAGACTGAAGTCAGAACCGGTCACGACCTGCCCGTGATGTCCATCACGGCCGTGACCTGTCAGCTGAGCCAGACCCCCACAAGTCAGAATCTGTCACGGCCTAGCCGTGATGAGCATCACGCCGTGACAGACCAATTACTGAAGAAGCGCCCAAGGCAGAATCTGTCACGACCTGGCCGTGATGGCCATCACGGCCGTGACACGTGTTACTTGGATCAGAAGCAACTGATTTGGATCTAATTTGTGTTAGATTGGGATTCAAAGTTCCCAAATCTATAAATAAAGCATCTGATCAGAGACCTTTTGAGGACTTTTTGGCTGCTACTCTTAGGCATAGATTTAGGATCTCTCTTCTTCTTCCTCCTCTTTTTTCTGATTTTTATTTTCATGTTGTTGTCAACCAAGCTTGTCATCACCATGGCAAGGCTTGAGTAATGGTTTAATTTCTAGGGATTGGGGCTATGCCCAAGGTATATTTATGTAATGAATTGATGTAATATCTTTGTTAATTGCGATTTTGCTTTAGATCTGATTTCTAGTGTTTTAATTACTCGTAAATCTGGTGCGCACTTATTTACGTGTCGTAGACATTCTAAGGAGGAACCTAGAGGTGAACTTAGGTGTCGGATCTATAGAGTCAGACTTAGGACTGAAATCACGAGAGTTAGAAGCCGTCCTTCGAGGATCAACGAATTGTCACAAAGCGTAAATGGTCCAATCTGCATTCGACTACCACAAGAGTAGGGGTTGGTTTAATTGGGCACGGTTTTTGTAACCCGAGAGGGAGCTTAAACTATTTGAGGATAAATTCGCCTTTATGGCATTTTCGATAATTAACAGGGGATAATCAATTTAGTAACATAATCGATCTTGTTGGTAACCCAAATCCCTAGGAATCCATTTAGATCTGAAAAACCATAAATTGTTTACTTTTTGTTTTACTTGAGTGCATTTTATCTCATATTTCAAATATCAAAATCATTTTCTTAAGTCCAGTTTAGTCAATTTGATAATTAGTTGCGATTTGAGATCACGGTCTCTGTGGGATCGATATCCTTTTATTACTTGGCGACAATCCGGTACACTTGCCGGAACGTACGTGCGTACGCACGACATCATTACCACAATCATCAACTTGGGATAAAAGAGAATAAGTAATGTGGGCAAAGTGGAAACAAAGTCATCGCAGTGTAAAAGTCTCACGTTGATGGAACTAGGTCCTTTTCTTCATTCATCTTAGTGTTGGGCACAGGGAATCCAAAAGCTGTCTAGTAAAATTAGCGGAAAAGTTAACTTATAAAAAAAACTAGAGTAAATATATATGGACACACAATTTTCACACACCTTGTATAGACACCTTTTAACGTGAAAATAGGTTATCAGCTAATCTAGAAATCGGCCGAGAATCACGTACGGATTTTAATAAAAGATCAAGAGATTTGAACTAGAAGTTAAATCCAACTTCTAGCAAAGGGTTCCCAAACTTACTAAAGAAAACGTTTGGTAATAAGGTGAACTTAGAATGACTAAGAACTAAAGGCAATGACTTTAATCGGCTAGGAAAGTAAGCTTGCAGAGAATAAATTGCACAAGGTAAAAACGAAATAGTAAAGAGATGAAAGTAAAAGGTAAGTAAAGTTTAAAAGTGGTATTGGATTTTTAGTGTGTGTCTCTAATCGGTACAAGGGGTATTTAAAGATAAAATCTAACCCCCACCATACCCATCCTTATTGGCTAGAATTCCTAAAAACAAGCAACTAACCCACGACTAGCCTACCCGTGATCTTCAACACCTTTTCCTTCAACGGCTCTTTCCAAATCATCATGCTCCTATCTTCTCGGCACGTCCCTTGGTGTCTGTTGATATTGGTTTCTTCTGGCGCAGGCTTCAACCATGAGCTCCAATTGCTTCCGAGTTTTCAGGACTTCTTTTCTAATTGCTTCAGCATCATTACCCATATCGGGGTACCATATAATCAAGCCCATTATATCTCAATGCCCAGCCCAAAGGAGCTTCCTAGCCGATCCATTACCCATCATTCTCGCCTGATTTGTTCCTCGGTTGAGCTTTCCCCAGCTAATTTTGCTATCAGCCGTTACCTTGGCCATCAGCTAAATTAATTTATTTTGGGGGATAACAATTGCCCCCCTTGCATCTTTTAGCTAAGTGAATTCAAGCCAGAATGATGTAACAAAATACCCCACTATTCTCGAGCTCCATGCCTCAACTGCTTAGCATTTAATCCGTATAACCACTTCTACAGGGATTCGGCCAACTTCCAAGAGTTACAACGGTTATTAAGCTAAATAATTTCATCATATCTGTTAACCCTTTCAAATTCTCTATCTGTTTTACCCTTCTCTTTTAAATTAGTCGAACCCCACTCCTTTGTTGATCTCATCTTCAACCTCTAGCTTTTGTGATTTCCAGAAAAACCTCTTAGCTCTGGAATCATGTCTTCTGCTTCCGATTCTCAAAATAAAACTTACTCCTATGGATATGACTCTTCTTCTCCATCTTCCCTTACTCCTTCGAGTGCTTTATCATCTCCTGCTCATACAAAACAGAATGCCTCTTCTCCTTATCTGATCCGAACATTGCATTCTCATACTCTGAAACCCTGTTCCTTTGATACCACTGTGGGTCAATATTTTATGGAAGGGCATCTCTACCCAGAGAACTTCGTGCTTCCCATCACCGCTCCTTGGTTCTCGATTTCTCATTGTCCCAAGTACATTCTTACTTGGCCTCACCCAAACACTTAATATTTGACTGGGCTTGACAGGGTTTCGGCTACCTAGGGTGAGCACTGGAAGGGATGGGGTTATAAGACTAAGCCCTCATCCATGTTTTGATGCATGACAAACAAAGTGTATTTTGCATAAGATTTTTGATTTTGACCATATACTTATTATGTGTTAAGTTGTATGCAAGATCACTCATGAAAAAGAAAAATCAAGGATTAAAGGATAGAAGATCAAGGACACAAAGCAATGGACAAGGACTAAAGCATCAAGCAATGAAGATCTCATACTTTAGATGCTATTGTAAAAATAGCACATTTGATTTCTTAGGTGAAGCGCTTAAATTTAAGAAGATCAAGGAATCATCAAGACAAGAGCTTAACAAAGGATAATAAAAGCTGGCGTCCAATGAACTACTAAAAAGCTGACGTCCAATGAACTACTAAAAAGCTAGCGACCACTAAAGTGACAGAAGCTCACATCTACTAAAGTAACAAGAAGTGCTCGTCTGCTGATATGGCAAATGGAGCTCGTCTACTGAAGTAACAAGAAGAGCTCGTCGACTGAAGTAACAAGAAGAGCCCGTCTACTGAAGTAACGAGAAGCGCTCGTCTACCAAAGCGTCATATGAAGCTCCATCCACTAAAGTACTAAATGAAGCTCGTCTACTAGCCCATCCGAATGTAAATCTTAATGGCTAGATGGAAACGATTATTTTTCAAGATGGACGTGAATTCTACAAGAACAATCAGAATCTTATTTCAAGAACGAGAATCAAGAAAACAAATTTTGTTAAATCAGATTCAAATCTGTTTTAATTGATCCCAACGACCATAGCTTGTTTTCTATATAAAGAGGGATCAAAGGAACACTTTTCATTACCTTACACATTCTGAAAATGAAAATATGAAAGATTCAACAGCTTCCAAAAGTGCTTCATCTTTGAAGGAAAAGTGTGATATTTCTTAGAACTTCAATTTGTATAATCAGACTTTTAGAGTCTTTCTTCTACTCAATTCTTTCTGTGAATTAGTGTGATTAAGAGAGGGTATCTCTTAGGATTGAACAAGGATATAAGGGATCCTTGGGTATAGAAAAGCAAGTGTGCTTTTTGGTGTGTTCTTGAGCAAGGAGGTTATCCTTGTGAATGCTGTAATTGGATATTGTAATTTCTGGTTATAGTGGAGAAAACCACAGAGGTGTGGGACTGGATGTAGGCTTACCAAAGGAGGTAGCCGAACCAGGATAAATCGGTTTGCGTGTTCTTCACATCTCTACACTCCATATACTTGTTATATGCACGTGTGTGTTGTGAATGAGTTTTAAGAATGCTTGTTAACTTGAATCTTTGATCTGCAATGTGTGTTAAACTTGTTGTTACTTCTTATAATTCTTCTTAACATCATTACTTGTTACATAACCTGATTCTTGGGAATTAAAATTGAGTGAAAACCAATTTTCTTTAAGAAAACTCTGTTTTTGCTTTCAATTATTGAAAAAGTTTCCAATATCTCAATTCACCCCCTCTTGAGATTGTAGCCATTACCAACAAGTGGCATCAGGGCTAAAACTCTTGTTACAAAGCTTAATAGCTTCAAGAGATGGCTATAAATGATATCCTGAGTGATGGGGCTTCACTCACTAGACCCCCTGCCTTTAATGGCTCCCAATACATGTATTGGAAAGAGAAAATGCTTATCTTTCTTGAGGCTGCAGGTTTAGATGTATTAGATGTTGTTGAAAATGATCCCTATGTTCCATTTATTCTTGATGCTAAGGGAAATAAACAAACTAAACCAAGAGATGATTGGAATGATGATGATAAAAGAAGAGTTGGTTATAATGCTAAGGCAAAAAATATTATAACAGTTGCTTTGAATTATGAGTTTTTCAGGGTCTCCAATTGCAAAATGGCAAAGCAAATGTGGGATACTATTCAACTCACTCATGAAGGAACCAACGATGTGAAAAGAGCAAGAATGAATGCACTAGTCCATTAATATGAACTCTTTCATATGAAGAATGGTGAGGAGATAGATGAACTGCAAAAGAGGTTTACACACATTGTGAACCAGCTAGAAGGACTCGGACATACAATCACAGATGAGAAAAAGATTAACAAGATAATGAGATGTTTGAGTCATGAATGACAGCCAAAAATTACTGCAATTGCCGAAGCAAAGGATCTAGACACCATGCAGATTGCTACTTTATTTGGCAAGTTGAAAGAACACGAATTGGAACTCAATAGATTGAAAAGTCATAAAGATAAGGAGAAAAAGAAGAAATGACTCTCACTCAAGGCTCATATCTCCAAAGAATCAATAGAAAGTGATGAAGATGAACACCTTGATGAAAGTGAAGAATCCGAAGAAGAAGACATGGGATTCTTGTGAGGAAATTTAGAAGATTCATCAAAAAGAATAGAAACAAGAAGCAATTCAGTTTTCCTACCAAAAAGAACACGAACAAATATGAAAGCTCTTCCTCAATAATCAAATGCTTTGAATGTGAAAAGCTTGGACACTACAAAAATGAATGTCCAAAGCTACAAAAGAAAGAAAAGTATGAGAAGAATGACAACAAAGAGAAGAAATGAAGAAAGCCTAGAAGAGCATACATAGCTTGGGAAGAAAATGATATGGATTCCACTAGTAGTGAATCTGAAAATGAAGAAGCAAACCTATGTCTCATGTCAAATCAACAAAGTGATAGTGAAACCGAGGTAAATGATTCTTCTCCTACCTATGATGAGTTACAAGATGCTTTTGATGAATTGCATGAAGAATATGTTAAAATTGGTAAACAACTCATATCTTCAAGGAAGATCATTACAAAACAATGTAGTGACTATGCATCTTTACAAATAAAGCTTAAAGAACTAGAAGCTAAAAATTCACAATTACTTGCATCTAGTTCAATTTGCACCAAATGCACTATACTAGAAAAGGAAGTTGAAAAATTGAATACAAATCTATCTAAGTTTACTTTGGGTAGAGATAACTTGAATGCCATATTAGGACAGTAAAAGGGTGTGTATGACAAAGCTGGAATTGGATATAATCCTATGGTATATGAAAAATCTTTCAAGAAGCTTTTTGTTGCACCTAGTTCTTCAACTAGCCCTTTTGTGAAATGTTATTATTGTTTAAAGAAAGGTCATACATCTACTACTTGTAGACTTAGAAAGAATATACATGTTGGAATTAAACAAATTTGGGTTCCAAAAGGAACTTATGTTGCTACTAACACCAAAGGACCCAACCAGATTTGGGTACCTAAAGGAAAAGTATAAAAACAATTTGTTTTGTAGGTGTGTTTGAAGGCCAAAAGTTCAAGCCGACTTTTAGATAGTGGCTGCTCCAAACACATGACCAGAGACATCACAAAATTTACATCTTTCACTCCCAAAGAAGGTGGAAATGTCACCTATGGAGACAACAACAAAGGCAGAATTCTTGGTGTTGGAACAATAGGAAAAAGTTCAGCAATCAAGATTAAGGATGTTCTCTACGTGGAAGGGCTCAAACACAATCTACTAAGTATAAGCCAATTATGTGATAAAGGCTACAAGGTAAACTTTAACTCAAATTTGTGTATGATTGAATCTATTCATGATAATAACATAAAATTGATTGGATATAGAATCAATAATATCTATATGCTAGACTTAGACAATTTAATTTCCAATGATGCATGTTGCTTAATTTCCAAAGAAGATGAAAATTGGCTTTGGCATAGGAGAATAGCTCACATTCATATGGATCACTTGAATAAATTGATTTCCAAAGAACTTGTAATTGGTTTACCAAATAAGAAGTTTGTTAAAGAGGGCTTATGTGATGCATGCCAAAAAGGTAAACAAGTGAAAACCTCATTTAAGGCTAAAAACATTGTTTCAACTAGTAGACCCTTACAATTGTTGCACATGGACCTTTTACGACAAAAAGCTTTGGTGGAAATTTTTATGCTCTTGTAATTGTTGATGACTTCTCTAGATTTACTTGGACCTATTTTTTAGCACAAAATAATGAAGCTTTTAAAGCTTTTAAGAAAATGGCTAAGGTTGTTCAAAATTAGAAAGACGTGAAAATTGTTTCAATTAGGAGTGACCATGGAGGAGAATTCCAAAATGAGGAGTTTGATAACTTTTGTGATGAACATGGTATAAAACACAATTTTTTTGCACCTAGAACTCCACAACAAATTGGAGTAGTTGAAAGGAAAAATAGGTCACTTGAAGAAATTGCTAGAACCATGTTAAGTGACTCTAATTTACCAAAGTATTTTTGGGCTGATGCTGTGAGTACTGCTTGTTATGTTTCAAAAAGAGTTCTAATAAGGTCAATTTTGAAGAAAACTCTATATGAACTTTACAAGGGAAGAAAACCTAACATTTCTCATTTTCATGTCTTTGGTTGTAATTGTTTTGTGCTAAATAATGACAATGATAATCTTGGGAAATTTGATCCCAAAGCTCATGAGGGTATTTTCCTAGGCTATTCATTAACTAGAAAAGCATATAGAGTGTTTAATAAGCATACTTTATCAATGGAAGAATCTGTTCACATAACATTTGATGAGTCTAACCCCAAAAGGATGGGAAATGACATTTTTGATGATGCAGAAACTCATGAAGATGAAGTGAAATCTGATGAAGGAAAAGACAGCAATAAGGAAAAGGAAGATGAAGGGAGCAATAAATAACCTCAAGCAGAAATCCAACAAGAAAATCTTCCTAAGGAGTGGCAAGTTTCAAAGAATCACCCCTAGACAATATCATTGGTGAGATCACCAAAGGGGTAACCACTAGAAACTCTTTAAGGAATATTTGCAATACCATGACATTTGTATCTCAAATAGAACCAAAATGTGTTGATGATGCTATTAATGATGAACATTGGATGATTGCAATGCAAGAGGAGTTAAATCAATTTAAAAGGAACAAAGTTTGGGATTTAGTTCCAAAACCTAAAAGTAACCAAATAATTGAAACTAAATGGGTGTTTAGAAACAAAATGGATGAGAATGGAATAATAGTAAGAAACAAGGCTACACTAGTAGCTAAGGGATATAATCAAGAAGAAGGAATTGATTATGATGAAACATATAATCCCGTAGCTAGATTAGAAGCCATAAGAATGCTATTAGCCTATGCATGTATAATGAACTTTAAACTGTACTAAATGGATGTGAAAAGTGCCTTTTTAAATGGAATAATACAAGAGGAAGTATATGTAAGCCTACCCCCTGGCTTTGTTGATAGTGAGTTCCCAAATCATGTCTATAAACTCACTAAAGCCCTCTATGGACTCAAGCAAGCTCCTAGAGCTTGGTGTGAGAGGTTAAGCAATTTTCTCCTAGAGAAAGGCTTTAAAAGAGGAAAAGTTGATACAACACTTTTTACTAAAACAAAAGCACACAATATCTTACTTGTTCAAATATATGTTGATGATATTATTTTTGGTGCTACTAATGAATCTTTATGCAAGGAATTTGGTAAAATAATGCAAAATGAATTTGAAATGTCCATGATGGGAGAGCTTACCTTCTTTCTTGGACTTCAAATTAAACAATGCCAAGATGGAACCTTCATAAGCCAAAAAAAGTATTGCAAGGAACTACTAAAGAAGTTTGGAATGGAATGTGCAAAGGAAATGGCAACACCAATGAGTCCAGCCTGCTACTTGGACAAAGATGAACATGGTAAATCTATAGATGTATCCAAGTATAGAGGTATTATCGGATCCTTACTTTATCTCACTGTAAGTAGGCCAGATATAATGTTTAGTGTGTGTATGTGTTCAAGGTATCAGGCTAATCCTAAAGAATCACATCTTACTGCAGTTAAAAGAATCATGAAGTATCTTTTAGGAACAAAAGAAATGGGGATGTGGTATCCCAAGGGATCCACTTGCACATTAATAGGATATTCCGACTCTGACTTTGCTGGATGCAAGTTAGATAGGAAGAGCACAAGTGGAACACACCATTTATTAGGAAATTCCCTAGTGTCTTGGTTTAGTAAAAAGCAAACTAGTGTGTCCTTATCCACAGCTGAAGCAGAACATGTTGCAGCTGGGAGTTGTTGTGCTCAAATCCTATGGATGAAACAACAATTAATTGACTATGGTGTTCATCTAGATCATGTACCAATAAAGTGTGATAACACTAGTGCAATTAATCTAACAAAGAACCCCGTCATGCATTCAAGAACCAAGCATATTGCAATTAGGCATCATTTTATCAGGGATCATATTCAAAGTGGTGATGTTGTGATTGAACATACAGATACAACCAAGAAATTAGCTGATATATTCACCAAACCACTAAATGAGAGTTTCTTCTTTATAAGAAGGGAACTTGGCATAATTGATCCTCAAAATGATTGATATCACATGTTATTTTTGATAATATAGTCAATATGGCAAGCGAGGCAGCACAAGATACTGAAAATTATGAAGGACATGGGCAAGATGCTTTTATCTAGTCTCAGTTTAGACTAAGTGTCCTTAGGTGTCTGTAATTCCTGTTTTTTTTTTATTTCAGTGTTTTGGTTGTCTTGATTTCTTGCATATGCTCTGTAATGATTTATTATCAATGAATGCAAGACTATTTTTCAGTTTGATTTCAATATTCACCATAGTTTCTTTTTGATAATGACAAAGGGGGAGAAAGATGAACCATACAACCATTAATTCTGTCTTGCATTTGCTGTAAATTTTTTCTCTGATACCATTAATTCTGTCTTGCATGTGCTGTAAATTTTTTTTCCTGATATGTAAATTTTTTTCTCTGATACCTAAGTATGAACTGCATTGAAAAGACATACTTGAACTTATAATAAATGCAAGATGATTTTTTTTTATGATAACGATAGGATAACACTTGATTTTTTGAAAGATATCAATGACACGGGGGGAGGATGAAAATGACTTAATAACCTTGCTTACTGAACAGCTGCACTCTGATTTTCTTTTAATAACTAGGGTTAAGTATGGTAAGGTTTGTCATAATCAAAAAGGGTTTGTAAGACTAAGCCCTCATTCATGTTTTGAAGTATGACAAACAAAGTGTATTTTACATAAGATTTTGATTTTGACCATATACTTATTATGTGTTAAGTTGTATGCAAGATCACTCATGAAAAAGGAAAATCAAGGATTAAAGGATGGAAGATCAAGGACACAAAGCAATGGACAAGGACTAAAGCATTAAGCAATGAAGATCTCATACTTTAGATGCTATTGTAAAAATAGAACATTTGATTTCTTAGGTGAAGCACTTAAATTTAAGAATATCAAGGAATCATCAAGACAAGAGCTTAATAAAGGATAATAAAAGCTGACGTCCAATGAACTACTAAAAAGCTGACGTCCAATGAACTACTAAAAAGTTGGCGACCACTAAAGTGACAGAAGCTCGCATCTACTAAAGTAACAAGAAGCATTCGTCTGCTGATGTGGCAAATGGAGCTCGTCTACTGTAGTAACAAGAAGAGCTCGTCTACTGAAGTAACAAGAAGAACTCGTCTATTGAAGTAACAAGAAGCGCTTGTCTACTGAAGTAACAAGAAGCGCTCGTCTACCAAAGCGTCATATGAAGCTCCATCCACTAAAGTACTAAATGAAGCTCGTCTACTAGCCCATCCGAATGTAAATCTTAATGGCTAGATGGAAACGATTATTTTTCAAGATGGACGTGAATTCTACAAGAACAATCAGAATCTTATTTCAAGAACGAGAATCAAGAAAACAAATTTTGTTAAATCAGATTCAAATCTGTTTTAATTGATCCCAACGACTATAGCTTGTTTTCTATATAAAGAGGGATCAAAGGAACACTTTTCATTACCTTACACATTCTGAAAATGAAAATACGAAAGATTCAATAGCTTCCAAAAGTGCTTCATCTTTGAAGGAAAAGTGTGATATTTCTTAGAACTTCAATTTGTATAATAAGACTTTTAGAGTCTTTCTTCTACTCAATTCTTTCTGTGAATTAGTGTGATTAAGAGAGGGTATCTCTTAGGATTGAACAAGGATATAAGGGATCCTTGGGTATAGAAAAGCAAGTGTGCTTTTTGGTGTGTTCTTGAGCAAGGAGGTTATCCTTGTGAATGCTGTAATTGGATATTGTAATTTCTGGTTATAGTGGAGAAAACCACAGAGGTGTGGGATTGGATGTAGGCTTACCAGAGGAGGTAGCCGAACCAGGATAAATCGGTTTGTGTTCTTCTCATCTCTAAACTCCATATACTTGTTATATGCATGTGTGTGTTGTGAATGAGTTTTAAGAATGCTTGTTAACTTGAATCTTTGATCTGCAATCTGTGTTAAACTTGTTGTTACTTCTTATAATTCTTCTTAACATCGTTACTTGTTACATAACATGATTCTTGGGAATTAAAATTGAGTGAAAACCAATTTTCTTTAAGAAAACTCTGTTTTTGCTATAAATTGTTGAAAAAGTTTTCAATATCTCAATTCACCCCCCCCCCCCCCCCTCTTGAGATTGTAGCCATTACCAACATGGGCATCTACCTCTGTTAATGGCTTCCTTCTTCCTTAAGGTGCAATAAGCTCTACGCTATTAGACATTGCTGCAATTACTGAACTTCCTATTTATGGGGAAGAAGTTTCATCCCTTCATCACCTTGCATGCGACCCTTTGAGAATCCAATTTGGCAAGCTCTGTGCTCCTTATTCCAATTTTATCGTAGTAAACTCTTGAACCAAAGGCAATGTTTCTAAAGGGGAACATCAAGCCTTCTTGCTTTTATGTCTCTGTAAGTTCTTTTTGTGTACCAATTCGGTATCCATAGTCATCCAGCACTCCTACTACATTTCTATGATCACTTCTGGTTGGAATCTCTGCCTCGGCTCCCTTTTTCTCTCTGTTCTTTACAAAGGCCTCTTTGCTTTTGTAACCAAGCTTGAATCGCGTGAAAAGATGGATAACATTCCAGGACCTCCCTGGTTTTTTCAGCTTTGGATACCCCCCTACTTACCAGAATTCATTCCCCTTTCACATAAGCAACTTTCACATTCTTCAACTGATAAACCTGTAGCACCCTATTTTTACTGTTTTTACCGTTTTGTTGTTTTTACTGTTTTTCAATTATCGTAGAATTTTAATTGTTCGTAATTTTTATATTAGATCTAGAAAATGATTTTTAATAAAATAAAATCGTAGTTATACTCTACCTTATGGTAGAAGCTTATGGTAAAAATTTGGGTTTAAAACTCAGACGAAACCCGGCTGCCTTTTCACTGACAGTAAGATTTTACTGGTCAGAAAACCTAATTTTGACCCGTTAACGAAACCGTTTTGATTTATATTTTGTTCCCAACCATAGTTGTTATTTTGAAAATTTTCAAAATAAATAGGTTATTATACGATATTTGGGCGAATACTCGACTATCGGGGATCCACAGAATCAAGAATGGAGGTGCAGAGACAAAACCCGACACCGGACGGATAAGAACATTGAGTCATTTGTGATGACTCAAAGGGGTGAGTCATAGGGGTTAGTCTCCATGCATTAAATGCATGTAATGATGACTAAAATGGGAAAAACCCAAATTACCTTAAATCCTTCATTAAAACTACAAATTTGCCATGAAAACATTTTACCCATTTGACCCTAGAAACTCACGGCCAACACCATAAGACCACACTTGGTCATTCATTCCAATTCATTTGTTCATGTGTTCTTCATAAAAGGGAAAAAAAATAAACCCGTATTTTTGGCAAAATAATTATTTTCCGCTTTAATCATATTTGAATTGGTGATCAGTTGAATTTAGTCTTCACTCATATTTTCAGAGAGGGTAACCAGTGTGCTGATAAGTTAGCTTCCTTTGGTGCTTCTAATTCTAGTTACACTTGGTGGGAGAATTTCCTGGATTTTGTAAAGATTGAGTTCTATCATGATAAGCTGGGTTTACCTCAGTTCAGGTTTAGATAGCTCTCCATGGGTCTTGGCATAGTCCCCCCATGTTTTCATTTTGTATCTCTATCTCTATATTAATAATATCTTGTAGGTGTGCTGCAGATGATTGGTAGGGTCTGGGGTGCCAACCTAGTTAGGATGCCTTTCCCTATTGTGATGCCTTTGCATGCCTAGCCTTTTATTAAAAAAAATTATTTTCCGCTTTACTCGGTCTTATAAAAATAAAAATGTCACAGACAATGTAGCGCCCGAGAAGGGTGTTACATTATTTGGTATCAGAGCTGACTGAGTCTATTAGGGTTTGTGGTTTAGGTCTGTCCTTGTTTGTGCTGTGTATTCTGTGTGCTTTTGATATTATTTCTGGAGGAAATAATATTGTTGGGGTGAGTTTATTGTAATCTGCATGACTAATTGATTTTGGTCTTGTAGGATTATAATGGCTCATGGCGGAGGAGCTACAACTATGAATGCAGTTGTGAGAGCAATGTCACAAATGACTGCCGCGTTTGTTCGACGCGAGGAAAGGGGAGCTGAAAGCAGAGGACTGTATGAATTCTTACGTAGAAATTCGACGGAATTCAAGGGTGAGTTTAAGCCTGAGAAAGCTGAGCTGTGGATACAATCCTTGGAGATGATTTTTGCTGCTATGAGGTGTAGTGATAATGACAAGGTTACTTATGCTGCCTACATGCTGTTGGGCGATGCTAAAAATTGGTGGATAGGAGCTCTCCAAGTGCTTGAGCATGATCAACAAACGGTGAACTGGGAAGCTTTTCGTAGGAAGTTTCTGGAGAAGTATTTTCCGGCAAGTGCCAGAGATACAAAAGAAATGGAATTTCTGCAGCTTAAGCAAGGCAATATGACTGTAGCTGAATACGGCACCAGATTTGAAAGCCTGTCAAAGTTTTCTGCCTATCTGAGTGACAATCCACATGAAGGGTGGAAGTGTTTCAGATTTGAAGGAGGATTGTGATATGAACTGAAGGAGGTAGTAGTTCCAATGGAAATATCTGTATTTCCGAGTCTGGTGGACAAGTGTAGACAGATAGAGGATTTGAAGGTGAGTCGTGATGCTAATCAACAGAGTTATGGACCGTCTAGGTTCAATAGGGGAAACTGGAATAACAATTGATTCTAGAGGAAGCCATACAATAGGCCACAAGTTCAGCAGCAGTTCAAACAATGACCTTTTGGTGGAAGCAGTGGAGGTGCTGGTTCAACTAGAAATGTTCCACAGAAATGCATGAAGTGTGGCATGGGTCACGCAACCAAAAACTTCAAGATTACGGGCAACATTTGCTTTAAGTGTGGACAGCCTGGACATGTCGCTAGGAATTGTGGACGATCTAACACGGAACCTTCTATGAACAATGTACGAGCTGCAAGGCCTAGAGCTGGAGGACGAGTTTATACAATGAGTGGTACTGAGGCCTCTCATAATGCTGATCTGATTCAGGGGCAGTGTGTCATAGGAGGTAAATCTTAAACTGTACTATTTGATTCGGGTGCCACGCATTCTTTCATTGCATATGACTGTGCTAAATCATTGGGATTATCTGTGTCTTCTTTACCTTTTGACTTGACTATATCTACTCCTATTGTTGAACCTGTTTTGACTACTACAACTTGTTTGAATTGTGTTATCTTTGTAGAAGATAGGAATTTTTGGTTAATTTTATCTTTTTGACTCTTTCGCAAATAGATGTGATACTAGGGATGGATTGGTTATGCTCTAACCATATCCTGTTGGACTGTGCAAATAACTCCTTAATTTTTCTAAGGATGAGATTTCTGGATTTTTGTCTGCTAATTGAGTAAAAGCTTCTTTAAGAGAGGGAGCTCAAGGATACATATTATTGTTTTCCATAGACGTCAAGAGTGAGATTGACTTACAGTCCATACTTGTCGTCGATGAGTTTCTCGAAGTTTTTCCTGACGATGTACCCAGACTACCGCCTTTTCGAGACATTGAGTTTGCGATTAATCTGGTATCGGGCTCTGGACCGATATCCATGGCACCATACCATATGTCACCATCAGAGCTAGGGGACTAGAAGAATCAAATAGTGGAACTGATGAGGAAAGAATTCATAAGACCTAGTTTATCACCCTGGGGAGCTCCATTTTTGCTTGTGAAGAAGAAGGATGGAACTTCTCGCTTAAGTGTAGATTTTCGTCAGTTAAACAAAGTGAAGATCAAGAATAAATATCCACTTCCGAAGATTGATGATTTGATGGATCAGTTACGTGGAGCAGCAATTTTCTCTAAGATAGATTTACGATCTGGTTATCATCAGATTCGTGTGAAGGAGGAGGATAAGACAGAGTGTCGAACACACTATGGGCATTATGAGTACCTTGTGATGCCATTCGGAGTGACGAATGCACCTGCTATATTCATGGACTACATGAACATGATTTTTTGTCCTTACCTAGATCAGGTTGTCGTTGTCTTTATAGACGGCATTCTAATCTATTCTCCTAATCTAGAGAAGCATGCTTAACATCTCAGTATGGTTCTCCAAATATTAAAAGAGAAACAGTTATACGGAAAACCGGAAAAGTGCGAATTTTGGTTAGATGAAGTTCAATTTTTAGGACACGTTATCTCGAATAAAGGTATCGCAGTGGACCCGTAAAGAGTTGAAGCTGTTCTAAAATGGGAGAGACCAAAGATGGTAACATAAATTCATAATTTCGTGGGTTTAGCTGGATACTATAGGAGATTCATCGAGGGATTCTCCAAAATAGTAGGACCTCTTACCCAACTAACGCGGAAAGACCAAGCGTTTGCGTGGACTGAAGCGTGCGTGGAAAGTTTCCAAGAGTTAAAGAAAAGGTTGACTACTTCACCTGTGTTAGTGTTACCTGATCCTAAGGAACCTTTCGAGGTATACTGTCATGCTTTGCATCAAGGGTTGGGTTGTGTGCTAATGCAGAACCGAAAAGTGGTAGCTTATGCTTCAAGACAATTGAAGATTCATGAGAGGAACTACCCAACGCATGACTTGAAACTAGCGGCTGTAGTTTTTGCACTGGAAATCTGGAGGCATTATTTGTATGGAGCAACGTTCAACGTTTTCAGTGATCACAAAAGCTTGAAGTACTTGTTTGATCAAAAGGAGCTCAACATGCGACAACGATGTTGTGACGGTTTCGGCAAGTATACCGAGTCATACAAGTAATACGGTGATGAGACCGATATCGTTCCCACGAGGACTGAGACAAGTACTAGCACGTAACAAATCGACTACTATCTAAGCGGATATTTAACAATTAAGATAAACAAAATAAAAGGAAAAATTTCTTTTGGGATTTTTATCGAACACTTGGAATGCAGAAAAAGGGATTCTTCAAATAAATGAAAGATGTTGGAACTAGACTTCAGTAAACCTTAGTCTCATGCAATACCAAGAACACCAATCCAATTTATGCTTCAAATATCAAAATCAATCCACAAGATTACTCAAGCCCTAATTCCTTAGATGACAAGAGCCTAAATCCCCTAATTAAACCCTAATTCCTTAGGTGGCCTAATTAGTGAATTTGCATTAAGAGTAGGGATTACACGATTACTAATGAACCAAAATCCATTCCTAGATGCAAGGTTTACTAGGTGATTAATTCCATATCAAGAATTGATAAGAATGTCCCCATTGCAAATCAAATCTCAAAATCAATTCATGGATGGCCAGACCACAAAAAGCATTAAGCATAGGAAACAAACACTAATAATAAAGCATGAACATAGATTGATAAATCAAGGAAAATACATGAGGTTCAGTTTAGCTACATCTAATCCCAACAAAAAGGGATTCAGCTACTCATGATAAAGGAAACTAGAAAAGAGAAAGAGAGAAGAGATGAAGAAAACTCCATGACGAATCCTCCAATGTTCTTCCAATCCAATCCAATCTTCTTCCAGTCCAAGAGCAGAGAGAACACGCCCCTTTTTGTATCCCAAGAGTCACCCTAGGGTAAAAGTGCTCCTAGGGTAAAAATCCTCCAGAGCTGCCTCTTTGGACTCTGTTCTGCGCTCCTATTTATAGATTGGGCGCGCGTCACGGTCGTGATGACCATCACGGCCAGGCCGTGACGTGTTCTGCCTTGGGCACGCTTTCAAAAACTTGTTTGTCACGGTCGTGACACTCATCACAGCTAGGCCGTGATCGCTTCTGCCTTCACCAATTGGTCTGTCACGACCGTGATGGGCATCACAGCTAGGTCGTGACAGCTTCTGACTTTTGCCTTCTTTCTTCTTCAGTTTTGCTCGATCATGGCCGTGACGGTCATCACGGCTAGGCCGTGATGGGCTCTGTTTGGCTCATTTTCTTCACTTTTCAAGCTCTATCTTCATCCAAGCTCCATCATGGTCAATCTTGAGCATTTTACCCTTAATTCCTGCAAAACAACACCACGAAACCTTCTTACCCGTTCCAAGGTAAAAACTAATAAAAATCAATTTAAACATGCCTAAACTATATGAAAATGCATGCAAAAATGTACATGAATTATGATGTGAAATCACACTATCAAACGACATTAGTTAGAATTTCTGAAGGATTACGATTTCCAAATACAGTATCACCCTGGAAAAGCAAAAGTGGTAGCGGATGCCTTAAGTAGAAAATCAATGCATGCGTCTGGAATGATGGTCAAAGAACCAGAGTTGTTATAACAATTCAGAGATATGCGGTTGACTATTGAAATGTCACCAAGAAAGCTTTGCTTAGGTATGATTACTGTTTCCAATGAATTAATAGAACATATACGAGAGAAACAAGAAAGTGATCAGTACCTACAAGAAGAAAGAGAATTAGTGCGACAAGGACCAATATCAAAATTCAAAGAGGGAACCGATGGAATCCTTAGATTCGGAGAAAGGATTTGAATACCAGACGATTCCGAGCTCATAAAGTTGATTCTGGAGGAAGCTCACAAGAGTAAATTAAGTTTGCATCCAGGAGCAACAAAGATGTATCAAGATAACAAGCGGTTGTATTGGTGGTACGGGATGAGGAGAGGCGTGATGGAATATGTCGCTTCCTGTCTAGTTTGTCAAAAAGTTAAAACGGAACATCAAAGACCATCAGGAATGCTACAACCTTTGAACATTCCAGAATGGAAATAGGATGGTGTCGCGATGGATTTTGTGACAAGTTTTCCAAAGACCCAAAAGGGACATGATGCGATATGGGTAATAGTTTATCGATTAACCAAGTCGGCTCACTTTTTACCTATCAACATAAAATATTGAATGGATAAATTGACTCAGTTATACATCGGGGAGATTGTTAGATTACATGGTGCACTGATGTCGTGCCTCGTGCGAGTGCGCGTGCGATCCGGAAAGTGTATCGGATTGTCACCAAGTAATAAAAAGATATCGATACCACAGAGACCGTGATCTAGAATCACAGCTAATTATCAAATTGACTAAACTGGATTTTAGAAAAGGTTTTGATATTTGAAATAAGAGATAAAATGCACTCAAGTAAAACAGAAAGTGAACAATTCGTGGTTTTTCATATCTAAATGGATTCCTAGGAATTTGGGTTACCAACAAGATCGTTTATGTTACTAAATTGATTAACCCTTCTTAATTATCGAAATTGCCTTGAAGGCGAATTTATCCTCAAATAGTTTAAGCTCCCTCTCGTGTTACAAAAACCGTGCCTGATTAAACCAACCCCTACTCTCATGGTAGTCGAATTTAGATCCGACCCTTTACATTTTGTGACAATTCTTTAATCCTCGAAGGACGGCTTCTAACTCTCGTGATTTCAGTCCTAAGTCTGATTCTATAGATCCGACACCTAAGTTCACCGCTAGGTTCCTCCTTAGAATGTCTAGAAATCAGATCTAAAGCAAAATCGCAATTAACAAAGATAAAACATCAATTCATTGCCATAAACAAACCTTGGGCATAGCCCCAATCCCTAGAAATTAAACTACTACTCAAGCCTTGCCATGGTGATGACAAGCTTGGTTACAAATAACATGAAAATAAAACTAAGAGGAGAAGGAGAAGAAGAAGAGAGATCCTAAATAATAGCCTAAGAGTAGCAGCCTTAAAAGTCCTCCTTTTAGTCTCTGCCTGATGCCATATTTATAGATTTGGGAAGTTTGAATCCCAATCAAACACAAATTAGATCCAAATCAGTTGCTTCTGATCCAAGTAATGCGCGTCACGGTCGTGATGGCCATCACGGCCAGGACGTGACGGCTTCTACCTTGGGCGCTTCTTCAGTAATTGGTCTGTCACGGCCGTGATGCTCATCACGGCTAGGCCGTGACAGATTCTGACTTGTGGGGGTCTGGCTCAGCTGACAGGTCACGGCCGTGATGGGCATCACGGCTAGGCAGTGACCAGTTCTGACTTTTGCCTTCTGTCTTTTCAGTTTTGCGCGATCATATCCGTGATGGTCATCACGGCTAGGTCGTGATGGGCTCTGTTTGGCTCATTTTCTTCACTTTTTAAGCTTCGTCTTCATCCAAGCTCCATCTTGGTTGATCCTGAGCATTTTACCCTTGATTTCTGCAAAACAACACCACAAAAACCGCCTTACCCGTTCCAAGGTAAAAACTAACAAAAATCAAATTAAAAATGCCTAAACTATATGAAAAATGCATTCAAAATGACAACGAAATATGAGGTGTAATCACACTCATCAAATCACCCCAAGCTTAAGATTTTGCTTGTCCTCAAGCAATCACTAAGGCCAGAAGATATAAATAATCAAAGCATGGATAGTGAACCAAGAACCCGAGTAACTAATCCAAGTTACAAGCATTTTCAATAAGTATCCAAAAGATAATCGAATTCAAGTCCAATTAGAAGCTTAGGTTCTTTAAAGTCATATTCTCACTGATTCGGACACTCTTCTCACCTCACTCAAGTGTTCAAGGGCATACGACAATTCGCTCAATTTCCTCAAGGTATTCTACCATAAGCTTGACTATTAACCAAATTTCTACTTTATTAATGAAAACACATAAGAATCAACAAGTCTTTTACTTTGGTTGTAACGTGGCCATGGGATTAATTGTTAGGTGGGGAGATCAAGAAAAGGAAATTTCAAGAAGGCTAAACAAATTATCAAACATTGCAAGGTATTCTCCATTTTTTTTGTTTATTTCATTTTATTTATTTGGAGAAGGGGAAATTTTCTGCTCAAGAGAAATATTTTCTATCTTTCTTATCCCATACTTTTTTTTAAACTACCTTTTTTACCCTTTTGGTAATACTTTAAAAGGTGCCATACCAAGCATTTTTCATCAAAATATTTCAAGGTACCAAGAAAAGTATTTTATTCTTTTAGGCTCAAAATTGGGCAACTAAGGGGTAGCATTTAATCAATCAAAGCTCAAAAGGCCGGAAAGATACCTAGTGCCTTAATCACTTTCAAAAAATGTTTTCAAAAATTTTTAAGTTTCAAAACGGTTTCAAGTCAAGTTCTAGAAAATACAATCCAAGAGGAATTAAAACACTCTATCACAAAGAATGGGGTAGATTTAGTGAATACCCCTTTTTGGCTCAAAATCTTACATTTAGTAGTTCAAAAATCAGTGAGAAATACAAATTTAAGGAACCACATGCTAATTATCAACTATCAAAAGATTATCTCAAGAGTTTTTATTTTTAGCCTTATCACAAGAATAAAAAAATTGGGTTCAAAAATTCACTATCTCAATTTGTTTGGCACCAAGTTCTCACAATTGGATGCAAACTTTAAGCAAAGGGCAATCTAACATGTGATCATGCAAAACTATTCATATATGAATGCAACATGAAAAATGCAAAAATACCCCTACCCCAAGCTTAAAAACTTACATTGTCCCCGATGTAAATAATCAAGTCGGAGAGAGGAGAAAAATGGAACAACTCACCGAGGTGGTAGCGGGTGTTGGATCACATGCCAGTCAAAAGCTTGTTGGGAATTGTATCACGACCGTGAGACTCATCACGGGCAGGCCGTGATCAATTCTGGTCTTCAGGAGCTGGCCTGTCACGGCCGTGACCTTTATCACGGCTAGGACGTGATGCTCTCTGATCTTAGGGTCCTACTCATCACGCCCATGATGGATGTCACGGCTAGGTCGTGATCCTTTCTGGTCTTCTTGGTTAGATCATCACGGTCGTGACCACTGTCACGGCCTGGGCGTGATGGCTTCTAACTTTATCTGTCCCTGCCATTTTTGCTCTTTTCTTCCTTCTTAACCTGACAACACTTGACAAATTTATTAATTTATGATTGTTTTCCTCTTGATCTTCTCAAATTATTCAAGAGCTAAATTCAAAAACAAATGGAAAAGGGAAAGAAAACTTAGGTTGCCTCCCAAGAAGCGCTTATTTACGGTCGTAAGCTTGACCATACTCCCTTCAGTCAAATGGGGTCGGCTGGGCGTAGAAGTGCTGGAACACTTCTCTTCCATGGAACTCCTTCAAAGAGCCGATTCTGTTCATACAACCAATTGCGCTTCCTCTACCCTCTTTTCACTCGGAGCTTCATGGCCTTACTCCCTCCCTGTGAAGTTTTGTTTCCACATGATGAGCAACTCCAACTTCATCACTACTGGGTGCATCATTTGCCATGTAAATCTTCGGGGTTGCTTCCATGTTGAGCACTTCCTTTACCACTGGACACGTTATATCGATCCTGCACACATGGTTCACAAAAGGAGGGTTGTTATATGAGTTAGTCAATTCAAAATCTACCCTACCTTCCTCTACATTCAGAGAGAGTTTGCCATTCCTAACGTCTATTTTTGCTCCAGCGGTGGCCAAGAATGGCCTTCCTAAAATGATGGGGAATTCAGAATTCCCTTTCATATCCAAGACCAGGAAATCGGTAGGGATGAAAAATTTCCCTACCTTTACAGGAACATTCTCTAGTATGCCTAGAGGAGTCCTAGTTGAGCCGTCCGCAAATTGTAAGGAGAATTTGAATGGACTCAACTCTTTGGTTCCCAACCTTTCCAAGATAGTGAGCGGCATCAAGCTCGCACTAGCCCCTAAGTCACATAAGGCTTGGTCTATTTGCACTTCTTCAATTGAGCAAGCGATAGAGAAACTACCTGGGTCTTTCACTTTATGAGGCATTTTAGCTTCTATGTCTACTTGCTTTCTCTTGACCAACCTTTGTGGGAAAGGTATTGGGGGTTGGTACGGTGGTGGAGGGACATATTTTGGTTCTGGCTCTTCATCTTCTTTCATGTCCTCCTCTGGTTCCACGTCTTTTTCAACCACCCCAAGCTTATCATCCCTCAAGTGTATGGCATTGCAATGTTCATTGGGATTAGCTTCGGGTTGCCCCGGGAATGTACCCTTAGGTCTAGAGTATGTGCTGGCTTGTTGGGCAATATGAGTTTCTAGCATCTTGTTATGGATGGCTATATTATCTACTTTAGAAGCTAGCTCTTTTATTGCCTCGTTCACTACCCTACCTTGTTGTCTAAACTCTTCATTTTGTTTTGTTTGAGTTTCAACAAAACTTTCCAATAAAGACTCGAGTTTAGATTTCTGTACCTGAGGATACCCCGGTGCGGGTTTCCTATTACCTTGGCCCTCTTGGAACTCGTGGTTTAGCGTGTTGCTATAGTTGCCATAGGAGAGGTAAGGGTTGTTCTTCCTCTGGTTGTAGGGATTTGGGGGAGCATAATTTGGCAACTTCGGGTTCGTGTCGTAGAAGTTGTGACAAGAGTTCACTTGTTCCCCAGAAGCACCGGATCCATGAGCAATACCCCGTGGGCACTCCATTATGCCATGACCCTGCATTCCACAAATCTCACAAACAATGTCAGTAGCACCTATTGAACTCACGTTAGCAATTTCAAGCTGATCAAAGCGTTTATTCAGTGAGTCTATTTTAGACATTATAAGATCTGTGCTATTCATTTCAAACTTACCCCCCGAAATCTTTTTCGGGTTATTACCTCTTTCTGAACCCCATTGGTGGTAGTTGGTGGCCACATTTTCAATGATGTTGAATGCCTCAGCCAGAGGCCTATTCATAAAGGCTCCACCAGCTGCAGAGTCAAGTGACACCTTCGAAGAGTAATCCAATCCGTTGTAGAAGGTGTGCACTAATAACCACCTCTCGAGTCCATGATGTGGGCAAGACTCCAGCAGTCCCTTGTAGCGATCCCAAGCTTCTGATAAGCATTCTCCGTCTTTTTGGAAGAAGCCGGTGATCTGGGTTCGTATGTAGGCCGTCTTGGATGGAGGAAAGAATTTCTCCAAGAACGCCTGCTCCAGTTGGTCCCAAGTCGACAAGGTATTAGCGGGTATTTGCTTTGGCCAAGATTTCGCCTTTCCAGTAAGAGATGAGGGGAACAACCTCAAACGAATAGCATCAACCGGGGCACCATGAATTCTAACTGCATCGGTGAACTCCAAGAATGTCTCTACGTGGTCAGTCGGGTCCTCCGAGGGCAATCCTCTGAATTGATGTTGCCTAATCATGTTAATGAGCATAGGCGGTATGGTGTAGTTCTCCGCCTCGATCTCTGGCCTAGCAATCCCAGTACGCAAACCCCTCGTATTTGGGGCTGCGTAGTCCTTCAGTGGTTTCATATCCGGTTGATTCGCCATGAGTGGAATGGGACTCAACCTCTCTCTCTCTCTCTCTCTGTAGTCTCCTACGTCTGTGAAAGGTCCTCTCGATTTCGGGGTCAACCTCAGTAAGGTCTCCAAGACTTAGGGATCTTTGCAAAAAAAAAAACACAAAGAGATAGATACTCTAGAAGTAAAAAAAGATTTTTTTTATAAAAATTAAATAAATAAAAAGAAAAGGTCCAGAAAAATCAATTTAAAAATTAAATTGAGATTTGAGAAAACACAATCCCCGGCAACGACACCAAAAACTTGATGTCGTGCCTCGTGTGAGTGCACGTGCGATCCGGCAAGTGTACCGGATTGTCGTCAAGTAATAAAAAGATATCGGTCCCACATAGACCGTGATCTAGAATCACAGCTATTTATCAAATTGACTAAACAGGATTTTAGAAAAGGTTTTGATATTTGAAATAAGAGATAAAATGCACTCAAGTAAAACAGAAAGTGAACAATTTATGGTTTTTCAGATCTAAATGGATTCCTAGGAATTTGGGTTACCAACAAGATCGTTTATGTTACTAAATTGATTAACCCTTCTTAATTATCGAAATTGCCTTGAAGGCGAATTTATCCTCAAATAGTTTAAGCTCCCTCTCGTGTTACAAAAACCGTGCCTGATTAAATCAACCCCTACTCTCGTGGTAGTCGAATTTAGATCTGACCCTTTACGTTTTGTGACAATTCTTTAATCCTCGAAGGACGGCTTCTAACTCTCGTGATTTCAGTCCTAAGTCTGATTCTATAGATCCGACACCTAAGTTCACCGCTAGGTTCCTCCTTAGAATGTCTACGACATGCAAATAAGTGAGCACCAGATTTACAAGTATTTAAAACACTAGAAATCAAATCTAAAGCAAAATCGCAATTAACAAATATAAAACATCAATTCATTACCATAAACAAACCTTGGGCATAGCCCCAATCCCTATAAATTAAACTACTACTCAAACCTTGCCATGGTGATGACAAGCTTAGTTACAAATAACATGAAAATAAAACTTAGAGGAGAAGGAGAAGAAGAAGAAGAAGAAGAAGAAGAAGAAGAAGAAGAAGAAGAAGAAGAAGAAGAAGAAGAGAGATCCTAAATAATAGCCTAAGAGTAGTAGCCCCAAAAGTCCTCCTTTTAGTCTCTGCCTGATGCCATATTTATAGATTTGGGAAGTTTGAATCCCAATCAGACACAAATTAGATCCAAATCAGTTGCTTCTGATCCAAGTAATGCACGTCACGACTGTGATGGCCATCATGACTAGGCCGTGACGGCTTCTGCCTTGGGCGCTTCTTCAGTAATTGGTCTGTCACGGCCGTGATGCTCATCACAGCTAGGTCGTGACAGATTCTGACTTGTGGGGGACCTGGCTCAGCTGACAGGTCACGACCGTGATGTGCATCACGGCTAGGCCGTGACCAGTTCTGAATTTTGCCTTCTGTATTTTCAGTTTTGCTCAATCATGGCCATGATGGTCATCACGGCTAGGCCGTGATAGGCTCTGTTTGGCTCATTTTCTCCACTTTTCAAGCTTCGTCTTCATCCGAGCTCCATCATGGTTGATCCTGAGCATTTTACCCTTGATTTCTGCAAAACAACACCACAAAAACCGTCTTACCCGTTCCAAGGTAAAAACTAACAAAAATCAAATTAAAAATGCCTAAACTATATGAAAAATGCATGCAAAATGACAATGAAATATGAGGTGTAATCACACTCATCATGTACCATCGAGTATTATTTCTGGTCGAGATCCGAGATTTATGTAGAGATTCTGGCAAAGTCTACAAGAATCACTCGGAACAAAAACTCAAATTGAGTTATGCATATCATCCACAGACGGATGGACAATCATAGAGGACAATCCAATCACTTGAAGACTTACTAAGAGCTTGTGTATTGGAGCATACTGGAAGTGGGGATGAATTTCTACCGTTGATAGAATTCACCTACAACAACAGTTTCCACTCGAGCATAGGAATGACACCCTATGAAGCTTTATATGATCGACGATGTAGAACGCCTTTGTGTTGGTACCAAGATGGAGAAAGTTTAGTGCTAGGACCAGACATCGTGCAACGAACAATAGATAAGGTGAAAATGATTCAGGAGAAAATGCGGATAACTCTGAGTCAACAGAATAGTTATGCAGACAAGAAACGACGACCTCTGGAGTTTGAGGAAGGGGATCATGTGTTTTTGAGAGTCACGCCTATGACTTGGGCTGCCAGGGTAATTAAATCCAGGAAACTTACTCCTAAATTCATTGGACCCTACCAAATTCTTTGTCGAGTAGGTCCTGTAGCTTTCTAAATTTCCTTACCGCCTTTCCTTCAAATATTCATAGTGTTTTTCATGTGTCTCATTTGCGAAAGAATATTCCTGATCCTAGTAATGTCATAGTACCCACTACTAGAAAACTTGGATTTTCAGACGGAATTTTCGGACGGAAATGTTTCCGTATGAAATTTTATGAACATTTCGGACGGATTTGAGACGAATGTAATTTTCAATGAGATTCCGTCTCAAATCCGTCTCTACTTTGTCCCAAACTTTCGCTCCAATAACGTGCCAAAATATTTCCCACGGATTTCGCACGGATTAGTTTCATATTTTTTTTATCTTGGGTCTTTTTAACCATCCGTCTGAAATCTGTCCGAAAATTTGAGATAGGTTTCACACGGATTTACTAGAAAACTTGGATTTTCAGACAGAATTTTCGGACGGAAATGTTTCTGTATGAAATTTTATGAACATTTCGGACGGATTTCGCACGGATCGGTTTCATTTTTTTCATCTTGGGTCTTTTTAACCATCCGTCTGAAATCTGTCCTAAAATTTGAGACAGATTTCACACGGATTTACTAGAAAACTTGGATTTTCAGACAGAATTTTCGGACGGAAATGTTTCTGTATGAAATTTTATGAACATTTCGGACGGATTTCGCACGGATCGGTTTCATTTTTTTTATCTTGGGTCTTTTTAACCATCCGTCTGAAATCTGTACGAAAATTTGAGACAGATTTCAAACGGATTTATCATTTTTTATAACATATTTTATTAAAAACTAATTTTTATTAAATTGCTAGTCATACCCCTCCTTTGCTCGCGCACACCCCCACTCTTTTCTTTCCTATTTCTGCTGCTCAATCTTCTTCTTCCTCTACAACCCAAACTTATTTCTTCTCTCTCTTGACCAGAATAGCAACCCAGCCCCTGCCAGCCCCGCTCTGTGCCGTCGCGTCGCGTGCACCGCCGCCGAAGCCGTTCAACCACCGCGTCCTGTCTGCCCAGCTCCAACTCGCGTCCCTGTTGTGCCTGGTTCGTTCCTCGGTCGCGCGGAAACGCGCTCGGCCACGGTGAGTCAAGTGAGCCATCGTGGAGCACCGTCCACCACCGCATGGAATGGAGAGGACGACAACCTCGCTTTCTGTCAGGTTGGTGAGCCGTTAGGAAGCCATTTCCGTCATGGTTGCTTCTGGAACGTTGATGCTGCCGTCACGTCGCTGTCGTCGCCACCATCTTCAGCCACCACGTCTCCTTCTTCCTCTTGGTTGGGTGAGTGATTTTCTCACTTTATCTAATTTCAAGAATCCCCAATTTTTCCCAAACCCTAACCCTAGATTTTGAATCCCCAAATTCTTCCTCTGTTCGTGTCACTCAGCGCCATTCTTCATACTGCTAGGGCTTGATTTCAATGTCACATATCTTTTACAGGTCGTGCTCCTATTATACCATGAAGCTTAAGTTTTGTAACTTTATACAATGTATATTTCAGATTCGTATATTTTGCTAGTTATGTGGTTAATTAGGTCATTGCATTTTATTCTCATATGATGGATGTATTTTGTTGGGTTAGCTATTAATGATATCTTAAATTCTTAATTGGAATTCCTTCAATATCAGCTATTCCCTTATGATGATTTTTACACGGCGATTTTTATTTCCTTCAATTGTGTTCTGTTTTACTTTTCATGTTAATATTGCCTGCCTTCAATAATCAATTGGTTCGATGGATTGTTTATGATGTATATTATGTGCTAAACTTTGATGATATGGCTGAAACAAGTTACTTGCTATACTTTGTTTAATTGTTTTATATAACTCTGATGGGTTATGAGACACCCCGTTGTGCCCCATCGCATTATTACATTAAAACCTTAATATTTAATTACTTAATCGCGCGCTTACTGTTGAAAATACGTAAAAATTAAAAACTTTAGTTAAACAATCATATAACTTCTACAAATATAAAACACACCAAAGTTGTACTATATAATTACACACATGTTTATTTATTACATTACCAAAACACTGTTGAGGGTATCCTCTCAGTAGGATCCCTCACAGGCATAAATTTCACTATAAACATACTTAGCGGAATTATAAATACTACGTAGACACACTGGCCATAATGTCTATACTCTAATCGCCATGGATCACAGCTCGACCTCCAGTATCCGGTTCATACGGAGTTCCATCTAACTCCTCAGCAACTGGTTCCTCCATCGGGTCTTCTCGTACGATCACATCAGAAATAAAATACAACACACAGAAAGATATAGGGAATAAGAAATAGTTCTATCATCAAAAAGCGGAAAAGATTCATAGTATATCATACAATAAATGTCAGAGACAAGCAACACACATAACTAACAAATCATCCTCAAATTATGATATTGTCCTCTACCATCTGCTCATGTAGTCTAAACACTTATACTATCATAACTGTCTCTATTCCTTTCACATTCGTTAGTAGTCCAGGGTAGTCCGATGCAAAGAACTCAGCATAGTAAACTTCTATCTTTTGATAGTATAAGACTCAACATAGTGCCCTTCTATCTTTCGATATGATAAGACTCAACATAGTGCCCTTCTATCTTTCGATAGGATAAGACTCAGCATAGTGCCCTTCTATCTTTAGATAAGATTGGATCTGGAATAGTGCTCTTCTATCTTTTGATAGGATAAGATTCAGTTTAGTGCTCTTCTATCTTTCGATAGGATAGAACTCAATATAGTGCACTTCTATCTTTTGATAGGATAATTCAGATCAACGCGTCATGGACTGAAAAAGTATTTGCATCAAAGCCTCTATATGAATCTCACTATCTCAAATCAATAGCAACCTTGTACCTCAAGCTCCCATTAACCTCAACTCGCATTCTATGTCACATCTCATCCATTAGATAACTTAATTAAGCTAGGCACCTCTAAGTCAATTCATTCTCTCACCCAAACAATTATCTCCCGAACAACATATATCCTTACTTAAAATCAACTAGGCACAATATTAACAACCAGGAAGATCATGCATAACATAACATAAAAAAAATATTCAAATATCTCAATATCATATAAAGCAATTTATCACAGTCAAATCATAATAATCAAACCAAATAAATAACAAAGTCAGACTCTATCACGGCCTAGCCGTGATAGCCATCACGGTCGTGACAGACAACAAAGGCAAGAATTCTACAAAACAGAACCTGTCACGGCCTGGCCATGACAACCATCACGACCGTGACAGACAGCAAACATCCTCACTATCATAATTATTCAAACACCAAAACAATACGTCACATGCAGATGGAATACCTCAACCAGCGTATCACAATAAATTCGATAACATAAAATCAAACATCCCCAAATACTTAAAATCAACTTAATGTCGATAAACCTACAATCCCCGAATCACCATTGGTTTTACAGAAAAGGTTTCCAATGGGATTTTGGTCTTGTCGATTACTCGACTACTATTAGGGTTTAGGTCGCCCTACACAATTATCATACAATCTACTACTTATCGATTCCGACGATAGGTTGATTATTTTCCCCACCTGAGCTAGCACCGAAAACACGTACACGACGATCCTCGTTATCCCACCACGAGTTAACACAACCACCTTCATCCAAACAACATAACTATAATTAATCAACTAACAACCATCTATGACACTTTAGTGCTAGGTTCGGCCAAGACTTAAAAATTAGGTTTAAGGTCATCTTCTTAATGCCATCTTTTGGATCCTAGTTACTAGAGTCTTAACTAACATAGATTACTTATTACAATACTAAAATTTGAAACAAAATCCTATAACCTTTAGGGTTAGGGTTTCGGCCAAGGTCTGACTCTTAGGGTTCAAAATCCTTAAAATTCCTAATCATGATTAAGTCATAGATTAATGATCCTTGATTAACCTAAATCATGGATTAGTGACTAAACAACTAAAGTTGAAACTCAAAACTTCCTATCTCTTTTATACAAGGATTCGGCCTCAACATGTTCATAGGGTTAGGTTCTTAGTTTGATAAACCAACTTGGATTTATTAAGCATACATACTAATAGCTTGATTAACAAGATCATTTATGAAAACTATGAACAAAAGTCAACAAGTCTAACCCACCTAGGGTTTCGGCCAACATAAAGATTTTTGAGTAAGATTTTCATTTTAAGAAACTAACATAGATTAGAGTGTGTAGACATACATGCCATATAGAATACATGATCATACATGACAACACATGAACAAAACTCTACCAACCCTAATGTGATAGATTCGGCCAAGGCTAGATTTTTAAGAAAGAAATTTTTTATTACATCATGCTCTTGGATTTAGATAATATGCATGATATCAAGAAGATAGAAAGTAGTTTCGTCATCATGTGATTTTTCTAGAATTTATTATGACTTTTCAAAGTTCTAGGGTTAGAAACTTTAAAGTGATGAACAACTATAATATAAACCTTGAATCAAGAAACTTGCTAAAGAACATAGGCATGATTAAGAATGAAGATTAGGATTTACCTCTTGAAGATCAATGACCAAGGAAATCCAAGAAACTTGCTTCACAAACTTATCACTAAAGAATGTATGAACTTAGGGTTTTGAACAAAAAGGCATTAGAAACTAAGTGAAAAGTGAGAGTATGGTATTTATAGAGATAGTGGCGCCATATTGGGAAGGATATAGAAGTGATGAGTTGTCTTGCTAAAAGGATTCAAATGCAATTAAGTTCTAAGGACCAATTTGCAAAGATTCCAAAAGTTGAAGGACTAGTTTGCAATTTGTCAATAAAGTGTCATGATGATGATTTTGCCACATTTAATGCAAGATTATCTTGACCAAAGTTGGCTGATTTTATGTCATAGATATTTTTTAGGAACAATCATGAAGGTTGAAAACAAATCAAGAATGTTGAAGAAGATTAAAGAATGATATAGAATAATGTGGAAGATTGTGGAACATTCTAGAAAAATCTTGGTTCATCCAACAACAAATGAGGGCAGACTTCAATCCCTAATGGGCTTGCACATGGGCTTAGTAACTTTGGGCTTGAATTCATTTTTGTGGGGCCCACTTGAAGATTTAAGCATTAAGCTTAAGATAGGAAACTTGTATAGTTTCAAATGGGCTTTATGGAATCAATTCATGAACTAGACAATTTGGGCTTCATAGCCACGTCCATTAAGAGATTGGTAACAAGGATTATATCCCAATTCACTTGAAAAAGACTTAGAAACTAACTTAGGGACAAAAGGGTAATTAACAAAAAGTTCAGGGGCTTAAGCGTAAAATTCATAAATTTTCTATTTAACCCTGAAAAACCTTCTAGACTTAAAAATATGATTCATCCCCTTGAATCATCTCAAAATCCTAAGAGAAACCCTCTATCGGTTCTGAGAAACTCCGAAATCTCTTCCGTCGTCTACCTGATTACGTGTTTCGCCCGAAAAACATAAATTATTTATTTTTTTCCAAAATAATTCTAAAAATACAGAATTGTAGGAAATAAAATAACAATCTTAAGTCTTTCGTTCACGAATTAAAATTATGACTTTTGAGTAGTATAATTATACTGTCAATGGAATTCGCGGGCCGGGTTTCGCCTGACTTTCCAACCTAATTTTCAATCGTAGCTTCCTACATTCAAGTAGGATTGAGTAGTAAACTCCGTTTAATTAAAATAATTTTCTAAAACTCAAATAAATTTATAAACATATTTATATGTATTACTGTTATTTCAAACTGTGAAATACAGGGTGTTACAGGTTATACTACAAGTTGATTTGTCTGTTATATAAGTATATCCCAATTTTCTACTGAATGTGTCTAAATGAATAACTGATAATGAGTGATTCTTCTTTGTTAATGTGCTATCTCCCACCAGATTGGATATTCTTTCTCATACATTTTGATTTAATTTTCATTCTCTCTTTTCCATGATATATAAGAGACCCAATACATACTCATTTTCCTGTGATGTTCTGTTCTTCCTTGTCATTTTCCTCCCTCATTGTTCCTCTATTGTTAATCATAAGACTATAATACTTTCAAGTTTCAGGTTGCTTAAGTATTTAAGATGAGTATATTGTTGTAATTTTAATTACTATTAAATATATAATGTATGTCCCGTATTTCAAAATAGTTATGCTACACAATGTAATTTTAATTACCTTTATACAATATATTTTCAAATTGGTAGATGTTGCTAGTTATGTGGTTAATTAGGTCATTGCATTTTATTCTAAGCATGCTTACCGATGAAGTTAGCACTTAGCAGCATGTTTTTCATTGTGTTTTCTGTTGTTCTCTGGATGGCATTGCTAAGACTGTCTTCAAAAATCTCTGGCAATGTCGGGTGCCTTCCAAGGTATTAGCTTTCTCTTGGGGACTTTTACTTAATAGACTACTTACTCGAGAACAATTGGCAAAAAGGTGCATTATTAATAGTCAACATGATACATCTTGTGTATTTTGTTTTAATAATGTGGAAGCTATTGGACATCCTTTCTTTTCATGCACTTATTCTTATCAAGTCTGGTTGCATGTTTATTCCTGGCTTGGGGTATCTGTGGTCTTGCACTCTAATGGATTAGAGCATTTTGTGCAGCACGGAGTGTTGTTTAAATAGAAGAGTCTGAAGAAATTCATATATTTGTTTTGGCACGCAGTATCTTGGTCCATTTGGTTGATACTGAATAAAATTGTTTTTAGTGGTGGTACATTTGATATGCATGAGATTCTTGACTTGATTAAGATCGAATCATGGACTTGGTTTGTAGCTATGAAGGGGGGTTTCAAGTGTGTCTTTTCTGAATGGTGTAGCAATCCAATGGAATGTATTAAGAGATAACCACATGCATCTCGTTGTTTTTCTGGTGGTGTTGTAGTTCTTTGCCAGGTGTGTCATTTGGGTCTGTGATTGTGTATACTTGTTTCTGAGGTGCTGAATGCTGAATTTTGTGTGATTCACTGGAGGAATATGGTTTGGTAACTCTCTGCAAGAGGTACCAATTCTGGTTTTAGCATCAAGTGTGATGGTGATGTTTTTTTGCCAATTGCACTTTGTAGGGATTGTTAATTGTGAAGGTGGTCTCAGCTTGTTCTGGGAAGCTAGCTTGTTCCTCTTTCTTGTTTTTGACTTGTGTGGATTGGTAACTCTTGGTCCTTTGGTTCATTGGTTCTGTTGGTTTTTTCTGGTATGGTTCATTTGGTAGATTTGTTAGGTTGGTTTATAGACGTTTTATTGGTTGGTGACTGTTTGGCCTTTGTTCATACTTTGTGGAATTGTGTGTGTGTTTGGGTACCCCTTGTATTTTCTTTTTGTTTCAGTAAACAAGCTTCTGTTATAGCAGAATGAAGATTGTGAAACCTAATACAAGTTACACAATTTGATTTATTCTGGTGTTTATAATGTTGTAATCTTTCAGCAATAGATTATATGAAAACCAAGTTCCCCCCCCCCCCCCCCCCCTATTTGGTCTGCTGTTTCATTAACGAAAACAAATGGTCTTGGTGGTTTCATATATTATTTTCTGTTGCAAATCATGTGATGTGCAAGACCGACAGGGTATGAATATGATAGCATGAGGATTTAGTCTTAGAGTCTTAACTGTTTTTCTTTCTTCATGATATTAAATATGGAAGAAAATGTTTCTATTTTTTCTTTCCAGCAACAAGTACTCCACCATTATGTGAGTACAAGCCAAATGGTTTGAATATCCATATTTTCTATTTTGTTATTTAAATTAGTTATAATGTCTATTATCTTGTTACAGTGTGATGAATGCTTTCTCGGAAGGACTCACTATCTTTTATTTGATTATAGTAACATCCTTCTCGTTTATGATGGTGGCCATGAATTAATCAATGACGACGATGATTAGATGACAATGACGATGATATGATGATGAGGAGGAGATGATGGATGATGTTCTAGATGAAGATGAAGAGTTTAATGATCAAAGTAACAATGATGAATAAATTTTTGTCTTTGATGTTTGTAATGATATTTTAATGCTTTGAATCTTAATATATCATTCTTGTATTTCAAGATACTTTGTGTTTTGGTTTATTTGAAGCTTGATACTTGTCTAGAGTGGTATCTTAATAATAATAATTTTTTATTATATTATATTAGATTCCAAGTCCAGGTACCTAATTTGGTATGCATAATTATTTAAGTTTGGCCCTTTTTTATTAACAAACATGATTTGTTTATCAAAAAATATTATTTAAATATGATTATCTAATCCGTGGGAAATCTGTACAAAATAATATCATAACATTCGTCTGAAATCCGTCCAAAATTTGCATGAATAGTAATATTGAATTCGTCTGAAATTCGTCCGAAATTAAGCCAATATAACCAAAATTCAGATTTTTGTGTTTGTCTGAAATCTGTCTGGAACTAATTTCGGACGGAATTTCGGACAGAATTTTTAATTTGCAACGGGGTTTTTTTGGAAGGGGGATGTTCCGTCTGAAATCCGTCCGAAATTAATTGTCCGTCCAAAATCCGTGGGAAAAGTGTCCAAATTTCGTCTAAAATCCGTCAGTGAATCCATCCGAAAATTACAATTTTCTAGTAGTGACCTGATACAGTACAATGGAAAGATAACTTAACCTATGAGGCATTATCTGTGAGGATCGAGGATCAAAGAGCTCACGTTGATTGAACTAAGTCCTTTTCTCCATTCATCTTAGCGTTGGGCATAGGGAATCCAATAACTGTCCTCCGAATTCAAGTGCGAATTCCAAATCACACATTATATAGACTATATTTAGTAAAATTAGCTGAAAAGTTAACTTATAAAAAAATTAGAGTAAATATATTTGGACACACAATTTAGACACCTTGTATAAACACTTGTTTAACGTGAAAAATAGGTTATCAGCTGATCTAGAAATTAGCTGAGAACCACGTACGAATTTTAATAAAAGATCAAGTGATTTGAACTAGAAGTAAAATCCAACTTCTAGCAAAGGGTTTTGAAACTCACTAAAGAAAACGTTTGGTAATAAGGTGAACCTAGAACGGGTATGAACTAAAGGCAAAGACTTTTATCGGCTAGAAAAGTAAGCTTGCAGAAAATAAATTGCACAAGGTACAAACGAAATAGTAAAGAGATGAAAGTAAAAGGCAAGCAAAGTAAGTAAATTTTAAAAGTTGTATTGGATTTTTCGTGTGTGTCTCTAATCGGTACAAGGGGTATTTATAGATAAAATCTAACCCCCACCATACCCATCCTTATTGGCTAGAATTCTTAAAAACAAGCAACTAACCCACGACTAGCCTGCCCGTGATCTTTAACACCTTTTCCTTTAATGACTCTTTACAAAGCATTGTGCTCCTATCTTCTCGGCACGTCCCTTGGTGTCCGTTGATATTGGTTTCTTCTGGTGCAGGCTTCAATCATGAGCTCCTATTGCTTCCGAGTTTTCAGGACTTCTTTTCTAATTGCTTCAGCATCATTACCCATATCGGGGTACCATATAAACAATCCCATTATATCGCAAGGCCCAGTCCAAAGGAGCTTCCTAGTCGATCCATTACCCATCATTCTCGCCTAATTTGTTCCTCGGCTGAGCTTTCCCCAGCTAATTTTACTATCTGTCGTTACCTTGGCCATCAGCTAAATTAATTTATTTTGGGGGATAACAATTACCCCCCTTGCATCTTTCGGCTGAGTGAATTGAAGATAAAATGATGTCACAAAATACCCCACTATTCTCGATCTCCATGCCTCAACTGCTTAAAATTTAATCCGTATAACCACTTCTGCGGGGATTCAACCAACTTCCAATAGTTACAATGGTTATTAAGCTAAAGGATTTAATTGTATCCGTTAACCCTTTCAAATTCTCTATCTGTTTTACCGTTCTCTTTTAAAATTAGCCAAACCCCACTCCTTTGCTGATCTCATCTTCAACCTCTAGCTTCTGTGATTTCTAGAAAAACCTCTTAGCTCTGCAATCATGTCTTCTGCTTTCGATTCTCAAAACCAAACTTACTCCTATGGAGATGACTCTTCTTCTCCATCTTCCCTTACTCCTCCAAGTGCTTCATCATCTCCTGCTCATACAAAACCGAATGCCTCTTCTCCTTATCTGATCCAAACATTGCATTCTCATACTCTGAAACCCCGTTCCTTTGATACCACTATGGGCCAATATTTTCTGGAAGGGCATCTCTACCCAGAGAACTTCGAGCTTCCCATCACCGCTCCTTGGTCCTCAATTTCTCGTTGTCCCTAGGACATGCGTACTTGGCCTCACCCAAACACTTAATATCTGACTTGACTTGATAGGGTTTCGGCTACCTAGGGTGAGCACTGGAAGGGATGGGACATCTATGATATGATCTTGACGTCCATGCAAGACATCTCTAACAACCCTAATCTTTTATTAGGATTCTTAGGTTTCTGGTCTACCTCTGTTAATGGCTTTCTTCTTCCTTATGGTGCAATGAGCCCTACGCTATTAGACGTTGCTGCCATTACTGTACTTCCTATTTCTGGGGAAGAAGTTTCATCCCTTCATCACCTTGCATGCGGCCCTTTGAGAATCCAATTTGGAAGGTTCACTGCTCCTTAATCCAATTTTATCGCAGTAAACTCTAGAACCAAAGGCAATGTTTCTGAAGGGGAACATCAAGCCTTCTAGCTTTTATGTCTCCTTAAGTTCTTTTTGTGTACCAATTCGGTATCCATAGTCATCCAGTACTCCTACTATGTTTCTCTGATCAATTATGGTAGGAATCTCGGCCTCGGCTCCCTTTTTCTCTCTGTTCTTTACAAAGGCCTCTTTACCTTTTTAACCAAGCTTGAATCGGGTGAAAAGCTGGATAACATTCCAGGATCTCTTTGGTTTCTTCAGCTTTGGATACTCCCCTACTTACCAGAATTCATTCCCCTTTCACATAAGCAACTTTCACCGCCTTCAGTCAATCAACCTATAACACCCTTTTTTTACTGTTTTCCTGTTTTTACTATTTTTCAGTTATCGGTAGAATTTTAATTGTTCGTAGTTTTTATATTAGATCTAGAAAATGATTTTTAATAAAATAAAATCATAGTTGTACTCTACCTTATGGTATAAGCTTACGGTAAAAGTTTGGGTTTAAATCTCAGACGAAACCCGGCTGCCTTTTCACTGACAGTAAGATTTTACTTGTCAGAAAACCTAATTTTGACACGTTAGCGAAACCATTTACGTTTATATTTTATTTCCAACCATAGTGGTTATTTTGAAAATTTTCAAAATAAATAGGTTATTATACGATATTCGGGTGAATACTCGACTATCGGGGATCGAAAGAATCGAGAACGGAGGTAAATAGACAAAACTTGACGCCGGACGGATAAGACCAATGAGTTATTTGTGATGACTCAAAGGGGTGAGTCATATGGGTTAGTCACCATGCATTAAATGCATGTAATGTTGACTAAAATGTGAAAACCCCAAGTTACCCTAAATCCTTCATTAAAACTACAAATTTTTCATGACAACACTTTACCCATTTGACCCTAGAAACTCACGGCCAACACCATAAGACCACACTTGGTCATTCATTCCAATTCATTTGTTCATGTGTTCTTCATAAACTTAAGAAAAAACTCTAAGTTCTTTATCTTCACTTTTCAAAGGAAGTAGTGGGTTTTGATCATTTCTTCAAATTCCAAAGGTTAGTATAATGGATTTTTATCAGTATTTTGTGTCTGGCCAGTCTCGTGTCTGTGTTATATTTTGTTGAGATATGTCTATAAAGATATTATTATTACAAACATATTTCCAGTCTGTTGTTATTTACTGGCGTTGGTATTTCCACCTTCTTTCTGAATATGTATGATTGATGGTACTTGGAACTTGGTTTGTATAATATTGATGCGTAAGTTGATGTTATTTGTTAAAGAGTATGTATGGTATTATTTGAGAAAGAGAAAAGGGGGAAAAAATAAACCCGTATTTTTGGTAAAATAATTATTTTCCACTTTACTCGGTCTTACAAAAATAGAAATGTCACAGACAATGTAGCACCCGCGAAGGGTGTTACATTATTTGGTATCAGAGCTGACCGAGTCTGTTAGGGTTTGTGGTTTAGGTTTGTCTTTGTTTGTGTTGTGTGTTCTTTGTGTGCTTTTGATATTATTTCTGGAAGAAATGATATTGTTGGGGTGAGTTTGTTGTAATCTGCATGAGTAATTGATTTTGGTCTTGTAGGTTTATAATGGCTCGTGGCGGAGGAACTACAGCTATGAATGCAGCTGTGAGAGCAATGTCACAAATGACTATCGCGTTTGTTCGATGCGAGGAAAAGGGAGTTGAAAGCAGAGGGCTGGATGAATTCTTTCATAGAAATCCGACGGAATTCGAGGGTGAGTTTAAGCCTGAGAAAGCTGAGCTGTGGATTCAATCCTTGGAGAAGATTTTTGCTGCTATGAGGTGTAATGATAACGACAAGGTTACTTATGCTGCCTACATGCTGCTGGGCGATGTTAAAAATTGGTGGAGAGGAGCTCGCCAAGTGCTTGAGCATGATCAACAAGCGGTGAACCGGGAAACTTTTCGTAGGAAGTTTCTGGAGAAGTATTTTCCGACAAGTGCCAGAGATGCTAAAGAAATGGAATTTCTACAGCTTAAGCAAGGCAATATGACCGTAGCTGAATACGGTGCCAGATTTGAAAGCCTGTCGAAGTTTTCTGCCTATCTGAGTGACAATCCACATGAAGGGTGGAAGTGTCGCAGATTCAAAGGAGGATTGCGATATGAACTGAAGGAGGTAGTAGTTCCAATGGAAATATCTGTATTTCCGAGGATGGTGGACAAGTGTAGACAGATAGAGGATTTGAAGGTGAGTGGTGATTCTAATCAACAGAGTTATTGACCGTGTAGGTTAAATAGGGGAAACTACAAGAATAACAATCGATTCCAAAGGAAGCCATACAATAGGCCACAAGGTCAGCAGCAGTTCCAACAACGATCTTTTGGTGGAAGCAGTGGAGGTGCTGGTTCATCTAGGAATGTTATGCAGAAATGCATGAAGTGTGGCATGGGTCACGCAACCAAAGACTGTAAGATTACGGGCATCATTTGCTTTTAAGTGTGGACAGCCTGGACATGTCGCTAGGAATTGTGGACGATCTAACACGGAGCCTTCTATGAACAATGTACGAGCTGCAAGGCCTAGAGCTGGAGGACGAGTTTATACAATGAGTGGTATGAGGCCTCTTAGAATGCTGTTCTGATTCAGGCACATTGTGTCGTAGGAGGTAAATCTTTAACTGTACTAATTGATTCGGGTGCCACGCATTCGTTCATTGCATATGAATGTGCTAAATCATTAGGATTATCTGTGTCTTCTTTACCTTTTGACTTGACTATATCTACTCCTACTATTGAACCTGTTTTGACTACTACAGCTTGTTTGAATTGTGTTATCTTTGTAGAAGATAGGAAATTTTTTGTTAATTTAATCTATTTGACTCTTTCACAAATAGATGTGATACTACATATGGTTTGGTTATGTTCTAACCATATCCTGTTAGACTGTGCAAATAAATCCTCAATTTTTCTAAGGATGAGATTTCTGGATTTTTGTCTGCTATCCGAGTAAAAGCTTCTTTGAGAGAGGGAGCTCAAGGATACATATTACTGTTTTCCTTAGACGTCAACAGTGAGATTGACTTACAGTCCATACCTGTCGTCAATGAGTTTCTCTAAGTTTTTCCGGAAGATGTACCAGGACAACCGCCTATTCGAGACATTGAGTTTACGATTGATCTGGTACCAGGATCTAGACCAATATCCATGGCACCATACCGTATGTCGCCATCAGAGCTAGAGGACTTGAAGAATCAAATAGTGGAACTGGTGAGGAAAGAATTCATAAGATCTAGTGTATCACCCTGGGGAGCTCCAGTTTTGCTTGTGAAGAAGAAGGATGGATCGTCTCTCTTATGTGTAGATTTTCGTCAGTTAAACAAAGTGACGATCAAGAATAAATATCCATTTCCGAGGATTGATGATTTGATGGATCAGTTATGTGGAGCAGTAGTTTTTTCAAATATTGATTAATGATCTGATTATCATCAGATTCGTGTGAAGGAGGAGGATATTCCGAAGACAGCGTTTCGAACACACTATGGGCATTATGAGTACCTTGTGATGCCATTCGGAGTGACGAATGCACCTTCTATATTCAAGGACTACATGAACATGATTTTTCGTCCTTACCTAGATCAGTTTGTCATTGTCTTTATAAACGAAATTCTAATCTAGAGAAGCATGTTGAACATCTCAGTATGGTTCACCAAATCTTAAAAGAGAAACAGTTATATGCAAAAACGGAAAAGTGCGAATTTTGGTTAGATGAAGTTCAATTTTTAGGACACGTTATCTCGAATGAAGGTATCGCAGTGGATCCGTCAAAAGTTGAAGCTGTTCTAAAATGGGAGAGACCAAAGACGATAACAGAAATTCATAGTTTTATGGGTTTAGCTGGATACTATAGGAGATTCATCGAGGGATCCTCAAAAATAGCAGGACCTCTTACCCAAATAACACGGAAAGACCAAGTGTTTGCATGGACTGAAGCATGCGAGGAAAGTTTCCAATAGTTAAAGAAAAGGTTGAATACTTCACCAGTGTTAGTGTTACCTGATCCTAAGGAACCTTTCGAGGTATACTGTGATGCTTTGCATCAAGGGTTAGGTTGTGTGCTAATGTAGAACCGCAAAATGGTAGCTTATGCTTCATGACAATTGAAGATTCATGAGAGGAACTACCCAACGCATGACTTGGAGCTAGAGGCTGTAGTTTTTGCACTGGAAATCTGGAGGCATTATTTGTATGGAGCAACGTTCAACGTTTTCAGTGATCACAAAAGCTTGAAGTACTTGTTTGATCAAAAGGAGCTCAACATGAGACAACGACGTTGGTTGGAATTTCTGAAGGATTACGATTTCCAACTACAGTATCACCCTGGAAAAGCGAATGTGGTAGCGGATGCCTTGAGTAGAAAATCAATGCATGCGTCTGGAATGATGGTCAAAGAACCAGAGTTGTTATAACAATTCAGAGATATGTGGTTGACTATTAAAATGTCACTAGGAAAGCTTTGCTTAGGTATGATTACTGTTTCCAGTGAATTAATAGAACAGATACGAGAGAAACAAGAAAGTGATCGGTACCTACAAGAAGAAAGCGAATTAGTGCGACAAGGACCAATATCCGAATTCAAAGAGGGAACCGATGGAATCCTAAGATTCGGAGAAATGATTTGTATACCGGACGATTCCGAGCTCAGAAAGTTGATTCTGGAGGAAGCTCACAAGAGTAAATTAAGTTTGCATCCAGGAGCAACAAAGATGTATCAAGATAACAAGCGGTTGTATTGGTGGTACGGGATGAAGAGAGACGTGATGGAATATGTCGCTTCCTGTCTAGTTTGTCAAAAAGCTAAAACGGAACATCAAAGACCATCAAGAATGCTACAACCTTTGAACATTCCAGAATGGAAATAGGATGGTGTCGTGATGGATTTTGTGACAAGTTTTCCAAAGACCCGAAAGGGACATGATGCGATATGGGTAATAGTTTATCGATTAACCAAGTCAACTCACTTTTTACCTATCAACATAAAATATTGAATGGATAAATTGACTCAGTTATACATCGGGGAGATTGTCATATTACATGGTGTACCTTCGAGTATTATTTCTGGTCGAGATCCAAGATTTACGTCGAAATACTGGCAAAGTCTACAAGAGTCACTCGGAACAAAACTCAAATTGAGTTATTCATATCATCCACAGACGGATGGACAATCAGAAAGGACAATCCAATCACTTGAAGACTTGCTGAGAGCTTATGTATTGGAGCATACTGGAAGTGAGGATGAATTTCTACCGTTGATAGAATTCACCTACAACAACAGTTTCCACTCGAGCATAGGAATGGCACCCTATGAAGCTTTATATGATCGACGATGTAGAACACCTTTGTGTTGGTACCAAGATGGAGAAAGTTTAGTGCTAGGACCAGACATCGTGCAACAAACAATAGATAAGGCGAAAATGATTCAGGAGAAAATGCGGACAACTCTGAGTCAACAGAAGAGTTATGCGAACAAGAAACGATGACCTCTGGAGTTTGAGGAAGGCGATCATGTGTTTTTGAGAGTCACGCCTATGACTGGGGCTGCCAGGGTAATTAAATCCATAAAACTTACTCCTAAATTAATTGGACCCTACCAAATTCTTCGTCGAGTAGGTCATGTAGCTTACTAAATTGCCTTACCGCCTTTCTTTCAAATCTTCATAGTGTTTTTCATGTGTCTCATTTGCGAAAGAATATTCCTGATCCTAGTCATCTCATAGTACCTGATATAGTACAATGGAAAGATAACTTAATCTATGAGGCATTACCTATGAGGATCGAGGATCAAAGAGCTCACGTTGATTGAACTAAGTCCTTTTCTCCATTCATCTTAGTGTTGGGCACAGGGAATCCAATAGTTGTCCTCCGAATTCAAGTGCGAATTCCGAATCATACATTATATAGACTATATTTAGTAAAATTAGCTGAAAAGTTAACTTATAAAAAAAATTAGAGTAAATATATTTGGACACACAATTTAGACACCTTGTATAGACACCTGTTTAATATGAAAAATAGGTTATTAGCTGATCTAGAAATCAGTCGAGAATCACGTACGGATTTTAATAAAAGATCAAGCGATTTGAACTAGAAGTAAAAACCAACTTCTAGGAAAGGGTTCCCAAACTCACTAAAGAATACGTTTGGTAATAAGGTGAACATAGAATGGCTAAGAACTAAAGGCAATGAATTTAATCGTCTAGGAAAGTAAGCTTGCAGAAAAGAAATTGCACAAGGTAAAAACGAAATAGTAAATAGATGAAAGTAAAAGGCAAGTAAAGTAAGCAAAGTTTAAAAGTTGTATTGGATTTTTCGTGTGTGTTTCTAATCGGTACAAGGGTTATTTATAGATAAAATCTAACACCCACCATACCCATCCTTATTGGCTAGACTTCCTAAAAACAAGTAACTAACCCACGACTAGCCTGCCCGTGATCTTCAACACCTTTTCCATCAACAGCTCTTTCCAAAGCATCATGCTCCTATATTCTCGGTACATCCCATGTTGTCTGTTGATATTGGTTTCTTCTGGCACAGTCTTCAACCATGAGCTCCAATTGCTTCCGAGTTTTTAGGACTTCTTTTCTAATTGCTTCAGCAGCATTACCCATATTGGGGTACCATATCATCAAGCCCATTATATCTTAATGCCCAGTCCAAAGGAGCTTCCTATCAGATCTGTTACCCATCATTCTCGCCTGATTTGTTCCTCGGCTGAGCTTTCCCCAGCTAATTTTGCTATCAGTCGTTACCTTGGCAATCAGCTAAATTAATTTATTTTGGGGGATAACAATTGTCCCCCTTGCATATTTCAGCTGACTGAATTGAAGCTAGAATGATGTAACCAAATACCCCACTATTCTAGAGCTTCGAGCCTTAATTGCTTAGCATTTAATCCGTATAACCACTTCTGCAGGGATTCGGCCAACTTCCAAGAGTTACAAATGGTTATTAAGCTAAAGGATTTAATCATATCCATTAACCCTTTCAAATTATCTATCTGTTTTACCCTTCTCTTTTAAATTAGTCGAACCCCACTCCTTTGCCGATCTCATCTTTAACCTCTAGCTTCTGTGATTTCCAGAAAAAACTCTTAGCTCTGCAATCATGTCTTCTGCTTCTGATTCTCAAAATAAAACTTAATCCTATGGAGATGACTCTTCTTCTCCATCTTCCCTTACTCCTCCGAGTGGTTCATCATCTCCTGCTCATACAGAACCGAATGCCTATTCTCCATATCTGATCCGAACATTGCATTCTCATACTCGAAAACCCTGTTCCTTTGATACCACTGTGGGCCAATATTTTCTCGAAGGGCATCTCTACCCATAGAACTTCATGCTTCCCATCACTTCTCCTTGGTTCTCGATTTCTCGTTGTCCCAAGGACATGCGTACTTGGGCTCACCCAAACACTAAATATATGACTTGGCTTGACAAGGTTTCGGCTACCTAGGGTGAGCGCTGGAAGGGATGAGGCATCTATGATATGATCTTGATGTCCAAGCAAGACATCTCTTACAACCCTAATCTTTTATTCTACTTATTAGGTTTCTGGTCTACCTCTGTTAATGCCTTCCTTCTTCCTTATGGTGCAATGAGCCCTACGCTATTAGACGTTGCTGCCAATGCTGGACTTCCTATTTCTGGGGAAGAAGTTTCATCCCTTCATTACCTTGTATGCTACCCTTTGAGAATCCAATTTGGCAAGCTCACCGCTCCTTATTCCAATTTTGTCGCAGTAAACTCTAGAACCAACGGTAATGTTTCTGATGGGGAACATCAAGCCTTCTTGCTTTTGTCTCTATAAGTTCTTTTTGTGTACCAATTCGGTATCCATATTCATCCAGTACTCCTACTACGTTTCTCTGATAACTTCTAGTAGGAATCTCTACCTCGACACCCTTTTTCTCTCTGTTCTTTACAAAGACCTCTTTGCTTTTGTAACCAAGCTTGAATCGGGTGAAAAGCTGGATAACATTCCAGGACCTCTCTGGTTTCTTCAACTTTGGATAATCCCCTACTTACCAGAATTCATTCCCCTTTCACATAAGCAACTTTAACATCCTTCAACTGATCAACCTGTAACACACTGTTTTTACTGTTTTTACCGTTTTGCTATTTTTACTGTTTTTCAATTATCGGTAGAATTTTAATTGTTCGTAATTTTTATATTAGATCTATAAAATGATGTTTAATAAAATAAAATCATAGTTATACTCTACCTTATGGTAGAAGCTTATGGTAAAAATTTGGGTTTAAAACTCAGACGAAACCCGGCTGCCTTTTCACTGACAGTAAGATTTTACTGGTCAGAAAACCTAATTTTGACCCGTTAACGAAACCATTTAGGTTTATATTTTATTTCCATCCATAGTGGTTATTTTGAAAATTTTCAAAATAAATAGGTTATTATACGATATTCGGGCGAATACTCGACGATCGGGGATCGACGGAATCGAGAACGGAGGTGCAGAGACAAAACCTGACGTCAGACGGATAAGACCAATGAGTCATTTGTGATGACTCAAAGGGGTGAGTCATAGGGGCTAGTCACCATGCATTAAATGCATGTAATGATGACTAAAATGTGAAAAACCCAAATTACCCTAAATCCTTCATTAAAACTACAAATTTGCCATGACAGCATTTTACCCATCTGACCCTAGAAACTCACGGCCAACACCATAAGATCACACTTGGTCATTCATTCCAATTCATTTGTTCATGTGTTCTTCATCTTCACTTTTCAAAGGAAGTAGTAGGTTTTGATCATTTCTTCAAATTTCAAAGGTATAGCCTTATGATCCATGATCGTACCTTAACCTTTCATCACAACTTTTCTTCACATCTCATGTTTTTACAAATTTTAAATTCTTAGATCTAGAACTTCAAAAATCTCTAGAAAATCTTAGAAAAATCCTTTTAATATGATTCCAATTTCTATGATCTTCATATGGCTCCTATTTTCATTATCCAAGAGCTTGAAAATTTGGAGATTTCTAGCTATAATTTTTAGAGTTGGTTGAATCTAACTCATCAAATGGGTTTGGTAGTTTTCTTCATCATTTAACTTGTTTTCTTGTTGATGATTCATGGCTGAGTTTTATTGGTTCAACCTTGAGTTCTAGGTGAACATCATCCTCTTCTTGATTGAGTATCAAGTGGTCACCAAAGGGTAGATATGTTGGTGGTTTATTAGTGTATAAAGTCTTGTAAATTATAAGTATGTAAGTTGTGTAATTTATTGATTTATATGTGTGTGATCCTCTTGGAGGATTTGGTTGGTGTTTTATTGTGATAAATGTTTATATTGGTGTGATTGACTTTAATTGGAACCTTGGTTAATGATTGATTGTTTTGTGAAACAAAAATGTCTAACATGATGAACTAAGGCCATTCGGCCATGAAGAGTTTAATTGGTTCCATGAGTTTATAAATTTTTTGAATAATTTTTATGAGCATTGCATGATCACATAAGAATACAGATATTGGTTTGGATTGATTTGTATGTATATGTTGAAAGTTATGGATTTATGAGTCCTTAGGGACTAAATTGCAATTTGAGAATTTCAGTGACTGCACTGAAATTCATGTACTTGTATGTTAATATTGTATTTGTTGATGAGACAAAACCATATAAATTGTTTTGGTGTTAATTGGATTAATACATAAAAAGTTATAAGCTTTTTTTTTGTAAAAAAGGACCTTTTTGCAATTATTGAAAAATATTTGGGGCAAAAATATGATTTCTGGAAATTTGAGGGTAACTGAAAAATATTTCTAAAGAAGATGTTTGGTGTGATTTGAAGTTATAAATAAAAAGTTATAATGCTTTAAGTGAATAAGGACCTTTTTGTAATTAATGAAAGTTTAGGGACTAAACTGTAATTTTTGAAAATAAATGTTATTTGACAGTTAAACTGTTTTTCATGCTTATAAAACTGTTTTAAAACTCCAAAATGAGTTTTGCACTATTAGAGTGTAAAATCGTTGAAAAATTATTTATGCGATTTACAAAATTAACGACGTTCGGTCAAATTTTTAGGAATTTCGTATGAATGATGTAAAATCAGTGATTCAAAATTTTTATATGAGTAATATAACCAAGAATAATAATACATTTGAGGTGAAGAACCATATTTTCAAAGGTATTGCTTTTTAGGCCTAAATTCAGTAAAAGGCGACGAAGCCGTCGTTAAAAATGTTTTAGAGAAATTGATACCTAAGTATATTTGATGGAAATTATCCTTGAAAATGGATTTGATTTTACTTAAAGGTTTTGGTTTTAATCCAAGAGGATTTTAGTCTTGAAAGACAAGATTTTATGATAAAATGTAAAAAAAACTGAACGTAATAATTTATGACATGGGGTGGAACACGACCTTATGTCATAAAGTATGGATAATTCATTATCCATATTCCATAAAATTTAATGGACTCGGAATGATTTGTTTTATTGAAAGCCAAAGAAAAAGGCTTAACTAGAAAAGTATAGAGAAATAAATAATTGGACCTATGTTCCAATCTCATAATGTGCTAGGATTTGTAATGAAGTATTTTAAGAAAACTTTGCACAAAGATGAAAGGTTACTTGAGAACTTTAGCTTGATGATTAAGTACCGGTGATTTGGACTTAAGAACATCTAGCATCTGTTACAATACGTTGAAAGAATTCCGATGGAGTCAAACAATGTTATCCGTTGGATGGACGAGAAGTACGCATTTATGGCATATTTTGCCTAAACACATAGTGAAACTATGTTTTGTAAGGTCGTTGTACCTAGGAGATTGAGCTAACACTTTAATGCAGATGCGAATTCGGTAGTGATGACCTATTGATGCTTGGGGATGTCGGGGTATGAAATACTCATATAGGCCCAGTTGGTTGCTCTTCTGTGGCATGGTGATCTTGCAATACACCGACATACACTACTAGACACTATGTATTTTCTGGTAGTGTGAGATGTTCCCAAAAAAGCCTATCTGCACGATAACGACTGTTGACGCATTTTATTACCCAAGGCTAGTGGACTCCAGAACAATCCTCTAAACCACTCTCTTCGACTGTTTGTTAAAACCATGGTATAGGGAATCAGAGGTCATTCCTTGAGTCTTAGATGTCTCTTATCTAGGAAAAGCGCTGCCTTGTGATTATGTTATTGTGAAACAATATTATTTCTGTTGTGATGGATGATATAACTGTTTATTGATATTTGTATGTACCTGTGTGTCGTACCACTGCATGTCTGCGTTAAGTGTAAGATGAACGGAAATATCACCTCATTTATGTATTTTTTGGTTTGCTGTTTTCTATCTTACGTTGGACGAAGATGACGACAACACTGTTTCTCCTTCACACCTTGCTGGAGCTTGAGCGTACTTGGAGACATGGACACAGTCTCGAGGGCTTTAGTATAATGGATTTTTCTCAGTATTTTGTGTCTGGCCAGTCTCGTGTCTATGTTATATTTTGTGGAGCTATGTCTCTAAAGGTATTATTATTACAAACATATTTCCAGTCTATTGTTATTAACTGGCGTTGGTATTTTCGCCTTCTTTCTGAATATGTATGACTGATGGTACTTGGAACTTGGTTTGTATAATATTGATGCATAAGTTGATGTTATATGTTAAAGAGTATGTATGGTATTATTTGCGAAAGAGATAAGGAAAAAAAATAAACCCGTATTTTTGGTAAAATAATTATTTTCCGCTTTACTCGGTCTTATAAAAATAGAAATGTCACAGACAATGTAGCACCCGAGAAGGGTGTTAGACAACCTATCGGCAAGATTGTCCAAGATACTACTATTTGTAAGCAATTGGCTTACGAAATTGTAATTGAACTCTTCACCTTACCCACTCGGCATGCCAAGGAAATTTTTTCTCTAGCGAACAAGCTTTACCATATGCTTTGGAATCAAACCCATGTGGAAGAGATAGAAGATACTCGGCTGACAGTTCACATTATCCCTTGCTAGAGTAGTGCTTTGGTAGCCCGAGACCTGATGTGTGGTGTAAAACCAAAAGCTCGTTACAACAAAACCTCGGTCGAGTTTTACTATCCCAATCTATATGCTCGGCAATTTGGGTTTGTTCAAAGCATTCCCCTTGCTTATGATTCCAAGGTAACTCCTTTTGCTCGACCCACCTTATCTGATAATGACATTGAATCTCTGACTGCTGCAACGTGGAGAAGTTAAATTACTTCAATATTCTCCATTTCTTCGGCTGCCTGGAGAAACTTCCACTTTTATCAACTGGTGGCCTTTAGTGGTGGGAACTATCTTCCCTTCAACTTGCTCTGTTTATGTATCGAAGTTGATTGCAGGCCAAGCAGCCAATATTGTTCCCCTAGCCGTTCATATTCCCGACAACTCAACAAGGACCTCTAAGGGAAAATCCAAAGCATTGGGTAATATCTTTCTTTTTCTAAATTCATTACAAACACCTTCTTCCAAATGTCTGATATCAATTCCTTCTAACTCTCAGGGACCTCCCTAGGAGCCGCCATTGATGTGGAAAATTTGGAAGATGATCCAGCTAGGGAGTCAGTATACCCTTTTCAGAAAAAGATCACAAGGCAATCTAGTATCCGCATCAGAGAACCTGCTCCTACTACTCAACAACATTCCCAGAAGAAGAAGTTTGTCAAAGTTAGTAGTTATATTTCCCCTTTTTATTTTTCTCTTTCTCTCTCTTGGCTAACTAACATCTCATTTTTATAGCTTGCCGATAAGTCCCCAGCTAGTGCTCCCTCAGCCCAAACCTCCTAGGCTGCCAAATCTATTGAAGTTCCTTCTGCTCAACCCTTTCCTGCTGACAACCCTTCGGTTCAGACTTTTCCAGCTGACCACCCCCATAAGCATATGTCTGCCGAAGCTTTCACTCCAATGCCTTCACTTGTTAGAGAGGGACTCTTTTAGGTGACCTTCTTATACCCCGTTGATCTTGTAACCTTATCTCAATTATTTAAGAATACTCATATTATTCTCTTCAGGAAAGTATTCCTCAAGAACCAGCCGGAAATGCATCATCTCCACCAGAATCCATCCCAGATGATGTGTTTGCCTCCTATTTTTCTTCACCCATTCCTCAAGCTGCAGTGGCACCTATCTCCTTCCCAACCGATCAACATTTCAGTTTTGTTAAAGGGATTCTGAACCAAGACGTCCCTACTGATCTCAAGATAATCTCTGACCTCTGTCTTTCTTTATTGAAACTTGACAGGGCCACCAACATTAATCTCTCCCAACAAGCTTCTTACAACCAAATGGCTATTCAAATTGGGGACATTTCCTTTAACTTCAAAGTATATTATGAAAGTAAGTCAGCTATGGAAAATGAGTTGTCAAGGCTAGCCGAGCTTCAAGAACAAAAAGCTCAATTCCAACTGTCTTTCCATGAAGTTGAAGCAGAACGCCAACAAGACATAGCGGACCAACTCAGGATGTCCACTCGACTGACGGAATTGAAGGTGGAACTAGCCAAGATCCAAGCAGAAATTATTGACCATGAGCCCAAGCTAGACACTGTGACTAAAAAAATTTCTGCAAGCTCAAGTGTCAGACTCCAGTTGTATCATCAATCTTCTGCTTTGGACGAGGAGACCACCATCCTGCTGCATCAAATGGAAGCCCTGGAGAAAGATTTACTTATTGGCGAACTAGGGCTTCTGTAGGCTAATGAGTCTTAGGTCAAACTGAGGAGACTATTAGCTGATCTGAAGAAGGATGAGGCCTCCTCTTCAGCTGAGACAATAATTACTCAGTCTGAAAAGGAAGCCTCCCTTGCCCCAGGGCCTGAACAGAATGAAGATCCTTCTACTGCCAGTGATGTTATTAACATTGATACTCTAGTATGCCAAACTACTTCAACTATTCCTCCAGCCAGTGATGTTCCTGCCCTTGAAACTGCAACTATCCCGCTGCCTCCTGCCGATCCATAACCCTAGAACTCTTGTTTCCTTTTTAGCGCTTAATTTTATATAATCGGCTAAACGGTTGGCTCATAGCCGTCAATATTTTGAACAAGTTTCTTTAGTTACTCATCCCAAACCAAAGGGTAATAGTTTTTCAGATACTTGCCATTAATGTTTCTCGCCATTTCTTCACTATGCATGTTAACTAGCTGATAGGCTCCATTAATCATAACTTGAATAATGATATAAGGTCCTTCCCAATTTGGTGACCATTTTCCTAACTTAGGGTCTTTGGTTCCTAATAGTAAAATGGTTTTCCAAACTAAGTCACCATAGACAAACCTTGTAATTCTGACATGTTTGTTATATGCTCTGGCAACTTTCTCCTTCTTCTTTTGAATATTTTCTAAGGCCATTAACTTGTCATCATCAGCCGATTCTGATTCCATGAACATAGCTTCCCGGTACTCATCCAGAGTCAAGCAATGTTGTTTAGCTACCCTTAGCGATTTTACATTAATCTCTAATGATAATACAACATCCTGACCATAAGTCAGTCGATAAGGAGTAAACCCCGTCGCGGTTGACTTAGAATTTATGTATGCCCATAGTATTTCGGCTAATGCTTAATGCCATCTTTTAGGCTTATCTTCTATAATCTTTTTAATCAAGCTGATTAATATCTTAATTGTAGCCTCAGCTTGACCATTTGTTTGTGCCTAGTATGGTGAAGACCAAATCAGCTTGATCCAATATTCTTGTGCAAAAGCAACCATCTTTTCCCCATTGAACATTGATAAGCCTCTGGCTTATCTAGTTTTATAACTAGTAATGCTATGTTTTTTGTGCTAATTATTCGATTTTAGTCTCGTTTTCTCCTAAATTTGGATTTAACTGTCATCAAGCAAAATTTTGAGTCTCTTAAGTAGTTTTTACGATATTTTAGTTAACTTTGAGTCAAATAAAGCATTTAATGCTATTTTGTATTTTCAGATTAAAAGTGATGCTCAAGAGAACTTGGAGAATTGAAGAAAACTAACTAAAAGAAGAATTTCATAGTCTTCGGCCCGGTAATATTCAAATCTGCTTACAAAGCCTGGTCAACATAAATTAAGGTGCAGAGGCCTAATTGATGGATTTGATGATTTGGATATTAATGGCTTATCATAAAAATAGAAGATGAAGATATTGATTGGGCAATTAATTTAGAAGATTTGAAACCATTAAAGAATATCAATCACATATGCAAGGAGATATATCTTGAACTCAATCCAAGGTGATGTGGGGCCCACATGAGAATGAATTGAAGACGATAGTAAGAAATTTGGCTTTGGCAATTTACTGTTAACATGAAGATTGGTTTCAAATTGAACCAGGACATAAAACCACGTGAAGGTTGGATTCATTGAGAGATATCCATTAAGATTTGAAAAGAATGACAAGTGGCCCAACAAAGATAGTTGAATCCTATATTACAATTGAATTTAATTTCAATTGAACTTTGATTGTTGGAGGCACAACGTAAAAAAATATTTTATCAGGGCCCCACACATTATGAGACTTGAATCCTAATTGAATCAAAATAGAAAATAAAGAAGGGATTTTCCTATATATATATATATATATATATATATAGCCACAGCGTGGGCGTAAGGGGAAAAAAAAAGACGATACGAAGAGCAGTGCCGTAGAGGAACAACACAGTATCGATGAGAGAACCGCCTAGGCCACAGAGTGGAATTTTCAATGGAGTTTTCTTTTCTTCTTCTTGTTCTTTATTTTATGATTGAGTAGTTGTTTTGTTTCTAGGATTGGGCAATGCCCTTTGATATTATTATGATGAATATTTGATTTTTCCTTTCGTTAATATTTCACTCATTGATTTTGTTCTTATTGTGCTTCATCATATCAATTGATTGATCACCTTTTTGCATGTCTTAGATATTCTAGGGACGAACTTAGCGGTGAACCTAGGTATCAGATCTATAGGAATTGAACTTAGGACTTAAATCACGAGAGTTAGAAGCGGTCCTTCGAGGGTACCATTGAGTTATCATAAATCGTAATGGGTTCAATTTAAATACAATTACCAAGAGAGTATGAGTTGGTTTAATTGAGCACGGTTCTTGTATCTCGAGAGGGAACATTAACTAAGTTAGGATGATTCACCTTCAATTGAGTTAAATATTAATAAAGGGGTAGTCAATTAGATTTCATAATTTGTCATTGTGGTAGCCTCAATCCTAGAAATCTCTTCTCATATTTAAAAACAAAAAATATTTGATTTTGATTTCTTTTATTGTTTCTTTTATTCTTTTGAAATCTATTCACAGTTATTTCTTAGTCTAAAATAGTGGTTTAATTTGTGAAGTGGTACTTGGTTTCCCAATCCCTGAGTTCGATACTCGGTAATTTACTTGTCGTTTTAATTATTACTTGCTTCGATCCGGTACACTTGCCGGAGTCTATCAAGTTTTTGGCGCCGTTGCCAGGGATTGCAATACCAATATCATTAGTAACAAAGGAGGCAACTACTTTAGACTTTTTAAATTTTTTTGTGTATATATCTGACCTTTTCTTTTGAGTTTTGTTTGTTCAAGGTTGATGAAACACATGGACTATCGTTACTATCCAACTTGGTAATATCAACTTGATTGGATCGTGTTTGATGGTATCACTGATAAGCACGTGAAGATATACTCCAAAGAGGAATGTAAATCCTATTTGTCATCCTTGCAACCACCACCATACTTCGAGCTGGATCCCGATTTTCTAGAGATTCTTTGGGATATAGATGCTTATCCTTTGAGCTTGAGCATAGAGCGTAGCAAGGAGGAAGTTAGTTCCATGATTCAGATGGATGAAATGCGAGCAGGGGAAAATGTTAGTAAGATAACGGCATCGCTATGTGACAACTTTCAAAAGTTAGAAGAACAAGCTAGTGAATTTTCTAAATTTCTAGCAGAAAAGCAATGTGGAATTCAAATTGAAGAGAATCTATTTGCTAGCATGGACGTGAATGAAGATGAAGTGGGGGTGGAAGATGATTCAAAAGGAGAGGATCATGAAGAGGAATGCAAGGAGGAAATATCTCCTATTGTTCCTTTTCAAGGGACAAAAGAGACCAATCATGTGAAAAATACTTCTCCCACCATTCCTATTGAGGAGCCTAAAAATTCTGAGTTGGATAAGTATGTTGGTTTGCATGCATGTTTGGATATAACAAAGTTGGTACCTTCTATTTGTCTGCAACATTACTTTGTGAAAATACCAACTTTGAAGTTCAAGTCATTGCCTGAGAATTGGGAGTTTTCATCAACAGTGGCAAAGGCTCTAAGGTCGCCTCAAAAAGTTATGGTTCTAGTGCTTCATGGAGAAACTAATTACATAAAGGCCATTCTTGGAGTAGGTGACTTACCATTTGACCCAGGAGGAAGTGAGCTCATCATATCACTTAAATAAGTCAATGAAATCTCATCACACTTGCTTCTTCCATCTCCACTCCACAAGTCATGGGATCCGGGAGGAAGGTCTTACATCTTAGGCATCTCTTGGTCTTTTTACCACAGGTTATGGGATCCGGGTGAAAGTGGTTTCAATGAGCTTTTCTAAACCCTTCTCTTTTTAATTTTTTTTGCTTTTCTTTACTTGAGTCATATGTGTATGAGTCTTCTGTCGGTGAGCTTGAATGGATTTTATTAAATTTAGCATAAATGGATTGCATGATAAATAGTGATTTTTAATGATTTCCCCTAATGATTTGAAAATTGAAAATTGATCCCCATGTGAAAAATTGAAAATTGAACTTTGAGAAATTTTATTGTGATTGCATAAATTATGATAAGTTTGGGGGTGTAGGGATGAACACATTAGGGATTGTATCTCGGTCAAACAATTTGCGAAAAATGTCCAGGTGAGAAATTTGAGACTCCAACAATGTTTTTGAATTGTGTGAATCACTTTTAAGTTACACTTTCCCGGATTTGATTGAATATCTTCATGGTTTGCATGTTTATTAGTTTGCATCAAATGATTTAGGCAATTTTCTTTGAAATCTCTACTTGACCTAAAAAGGACCATCCCTAATGCATGTTCCGTAGTTATACACATTGAGCCTAATACCCTATTGTTTCTTGATGACCGTAAGTTATAAGCCAAAAATCTGGAAAATCCATGTTAACCCAATCTTAGGATTTAGGAGAGCATGGATGCTTAGCAAGACAAAGGTTGAAGGAAACTAAGTTTGGGGTGGCTACAAGGGTTCGATATGTTATTTTGGGTTGAGAAAAAGAAAAAAAAATAGATTGAAGCCAAAGGCAAAAGGGGAAAAAGAAAAAGAAGAAAAAGAAAAAAAAAATGCCAAAATAAAAGGGTGTCAAAGGAAATAGGTTGTAGCCACCCAAAGCGTCAAAAAGAAAAATGGAAAAAGGAATTAGAGTGAAAATAATAGTGTAAAAAGTTTCATGCTCTCTTAATTCCTAGGGATGTAAAGCCTAGCACCTTTGTATATCCTACCTTTAGCCAGGCTACATTACAACCTATGAAAGACCTTTTGATGATGCATGCATGTTTTCGTGGGAACTTTGTTTAAGATGAAAAAAAATCATGGAAAGTGCTCTTGAAATGTGAAATTGAGTGAAAGTTCATAGCCTAGACAAATTGAGCGAATGAGTGAATTATTAAATGCCAGGAAGGCAATTGTTTGAAACTAGTGATCTCCCTCTTATTGTGTATGTTGGATCCTTGACTTAGATTAATGATTACATGAATGATTGGATTCTCATTGTTTAAAAGTAGATGATTATTGGGGATTGTTTAATCGAAATAAGAAAATGGAATAATTGAATAAAATTTGAATTGTTAAAATTGCATGAAATTTGTGCAAAAATAATTGAGTCCATTGAACTTACCCATTTTGAGTCTTTTTGAGTTTTAGTTTGCTTGGGGACAATCAAAGTTTAAGTTTGGGGTATTTTGATAAGCCTCTGGCTTATCTAGTTTTATAACTAGTAATGCCATAGTTTTTGTGCTAATTATTCGAGTTTAATCTCGTTTTCGCCCGAATTTGGATTTAACTGTCCTCAAGCAACATTTTGAGTCTCTTAAGTAGTTTTTAGGATATTTTAGTTAACTATGAGTCAAATAAAGCATTTAATGCTATTTTGTATTTTCAGGTTAAAAGTGAAGCTCAAGAGAACTTGGAGAATTGAAGAAAACTAACTAAAAGAAGAATTTCATAGTCTTCGCCCCGCGAATATTCAAATCTGCTTGCAAAGCCTGGTCAACATAAAGTAAGGTGCAGAGGCCTAATTGATGGATTTGATGATTTGGATATAAATGGCTTATCATAAAAATAGAAGATGAAGATATTGATTGGGCAATTAATTTAGAAGATTTGAAACCATTAAAGAATATCAATCACCATATGCAAGGAGATATATCTTTAACTCAATCCAAGGTGATGTGGGGCCCACATGAGAATGAATTGAAGATGATAGAAAGAAATTTGGCTTTGGCAATTTACTGTTAACATAAAGATTGGTTTCAAATTGAACCAGGACATAAAACCACGTGAAGGTTGGATTCATTGAGAGATATCCATTAAGATTTGAAAAGAATGACAAGTGGCCCAACAAAGATAATTGAATCCTATATTACAATTGAATTTAATTTCAATTGAACTTTGATTGTTGGAGGCACAACGTAAAAAAATATTTTATCAGGGCCCCACACATTATGAGACTTTAATCCTAATTGAATCGAAATAGAAAATAAAGAAGGGATTTTCATATATATATATATATATATATATATATATATATATATATATATATATATATATATATATATATATATATATATATATATATATATATATATATATATAGCCACAGCGTGGGCGTAAGGGAAAAAAAAGAGGATGCGAGGAGCAGTACCGTAGAGGAACAACACAGTATCGAGGAGAGCACCGCCTAGGCTCCGGAGTGGAATTTTCAATGGAGTTTTCTTTTCTTCTTCGTGTTCTTTATTTTATGATTGAGTAGTTGTTTTGTTTCTAGGATTGGGCAATGCCCTTTGACATTATTATGATGAATATTTGATTTTTCCTTTCGTTAATATTTCACTCATTGATTTGGTTGTTATTGTGCTTCATCATGTGAATTGATTGGGCACCTTTTTGCATGTCTTAGATATTCTAGGGACGAACTTAGCGGTGAACCTAGGTATGGGATCTATATGAATTGAACTTAGGACTTAAATCATGAGAGTTAGAAGCGGTCCTTCGAGGGTACCATTGAATTATCATAAATCGTAATGGGTTCAATTTAAATACAATTACCACGAGAGTAGGAGTTGGTTTAATTGAGCACAGTTCTTGTATCTCGAGAGGGAATATTAACTAAGTTACGATGATTCACCTTCAATTGAGTTAAATATTAATAAAGAGGTAGTCAATTAGATTTCATAATTTGTCATTGTGGTAGCCTCAATCCTAGAAATCTCTTCTCATATTTAAAAACAAAAAATATTTGATTTTGATTTCTTTTATTGTTTCTTTTATTTTATTTTTTGAAATCTATTCACACTTATTTCCTAGTCTAAAATTGTTGTTTAATTTGTGAAGTTGTACTTGGTTTCCTAATCCCTGAGTTCTATACTCGGTAATTTACTTGTCGTTTTAATTATTACTTACTTCGATCCGATACACTTGCCGGAGTCTATCAAACATCGTGCCCTGATCTGTAGTAATGGTTTCTGGAATGCCATACCGATATATAATTTGATTCTTAATGAACTTGATAACATCAGCTTGGGTAACATTAACCATCGACTGGGCTTCCACCCACTTAGTAAAATAATCAGTTGCAACAATAATGAATGAATGTCTTTTAGAAGATGAAGGGTATATTTTTCCAATTAGATCCATTGCCCAACCTTGGAATGGTGAAGGCTTAACAACAGAATGCATCTCATCGGCTGGGATCCTTTGGATGGGCCCATGTTTTTGATATTCGTCACAACCTTTGGCATAAGCATGGCAGTCTGCATTGATGGTTGACCAATAATAACCATATCTATGGATTAGTGTTTGACGAATCTGGGAAAGTATACCTAGTTGTGCAAGTAATACGGTGGTGAGACCGGTTATCGTATCCACGGGGATTGGATGTCAATTACCAATTCACCAACTCAGCAACTATCTAGACTAAACAGAGAATTCAAAACAAACAAAACAGAAGGAATATAATATTTTTGTCTTTTTGGGGACTTTTAACAAACACTTGGAGTGCAGAAGGATATGTTGGGACTAAACTTCACCAAACCTCTACCTCATGCAATACAGGACTAGATACCTCCCATTTATGCTTCAAATATTAAAATCAATCCACTAGATTACTCAAGCCCCGATTCCTCGGATGGCAAGAGCCTAAATCCACTAATAGACCCTAATTCCTTAGGGGGCCTAGATTAATGAATTCGCATTAGGATTAGGGATTACGTGATTACTAGTAAACCAAACTTCATTCCTGGACGCAAGGGTTACTAGGTGATTAACTTCAATTCCGGTTCTAATACGAATTTCCCAATTGCATATCAAAACACAAATCGAGTCATGGGGGTGCTAGCCACAACAAGCATTAAGAATGGAAAATTAATCACTAATACGAAGGCATCAACACAGAATAATCAGTCAAGATAAATACATGAAGTTCAGTTTGATTACATCTAATCCCAACAAACGGGGATTAGCTACTCATAATTACAGAGAAAGCCAAACCAGAGAAATAGGAGAAGAGGAGAGAAGAAACTCCATGGGAGATTTCCACTGTCGTCACAGTAGCCCCTCTCAGCAGCTCTGTTCTAGGGTTACAATCCTCCTCCACCACAGCCTCCAAGGTCTTCCTAGGGTAAAAGTGCGCCTAGGCTAAAAGTCCCTGTTTTTCTGATGGTTTCTGGTCTCCACTAGGGTTCCCAGCTCTCTTGTTTATGTCTGTTGCGCTTCTATATATAGAGAGGCCACGCGTCACAACCGTGATGGCCATCACGGCCAGGCCGTGACGTGTTCTGGAGTGGGCGCGCTTTCAAAATTGGATTTTCGCGAGGCGAGATGAAGATTCGCGACGCGAGACTTCAAATTCTAGTCTGTCACGACCGTGATGCCTATCACGGCTAGGCCGTGACAGCCTCTGACTTTTGCCTTCTGCTCTTCTTGATCATGGCCGTGATGGTCATCACGGCCAGACCGTGATGGGCTCTGTTTGGCTCATATTCTTCACTTTTCAAGCTATGTTTCATCCAGTCTCCATCATGGCTGATTTTGATCATTTTTACATTAATTCCTGCAAAACAACACCAAGAAACCGCTTCACCGGTTCCAAGGGAAAAACTAACTAAAATCAAACAAAGAATGCCTAATCTATATGAAAAATGCATGCAAAAGTGTACAGGAAACATGATGTAAAATCACACTATCAATTAGCCACCGCATCACATATCCTGACCTATGTGACCCACATATCCCCTCATGGGCTTCCCCCATAATCTTCATGGTCTCGACTTTTCTAGGACACTTTAACAAAATCCCTTCCAACCCTTTCTTATGTGGCTCTCCATCCACTAAGGTATATTTCAGAGCCTTTTGCCTCAATTGGAAAGTTGAAGAAGAGGAAGGATCTTGCAAATATTTTGTCAATTCGACTCTCCAGTCATTGGCTGTATTATGTTCTCCAATGAGGAGTTCCTTGAGCCGTTTAGGCTGAATGTTTTCAAAGGTTTCCTTATACCCAGAAGCATATTGTGCTAAATCATTTGCCTCCTCATTATCTCCTCTGGGTATGTGCATGATTACTACATCGGCAAACTGTTTTAGCAAACAGTTAGCCATTTCATAACATTCTACCAAGTTTGGGTTAATGCACTTGTACTTACCAGACAACTGTTTTATAACTAACTGGGAGTCTCCCATAACCTGGATATACTTGGCTCCCATAGATAACATAATTTTTAACCCCAAGACTAAAGCTTCATACTCAGCTTGGTTGTTTAAGCATCCTACCTTTAGCTGATGCATGAACTTCCAGCTTTCTCCACTAGGGATTGTGATTTCAATCCCAGTCCCAACTCCCTTATTAGTTTTGGACCCATCGAAAGTTAAGATCCAAGATTTCAGGTTAACACAATGGCTTACCTCGGCTAAGGGGTCATCGATATCTACACAGGGATGCTGGGCCAAGAAATCAGTTAAAGCTTGCCCCTTTACTGCCCTGAGAGACACATATTTCAATGCATAAGCACTTAGATTGATGGCACACTTCATCAATCGTCCTTGCAAGACAACCCTGTGTAGCAAGTACTTTACAATGTCAATTTTGCATACTACTTGGACTTCTCTCGGCAAGAGGTAATATTCCAGCTTAGTACATGCATAAAAAAGAGACAAGCATAGCTTTTCTATGGAAGTGTATCTAGTTTGAGGGTCATTGAGCAATCGGCTGAGATAATAGATGGATCTTTCATTCCCATCCTCATCATCCTGTGTTAGCAGGCAGCCGATTGACTCTGGGGCAGCCGATATGTACAATTTTAAGGGCTTTCCTGACACTGGGGGAACTAGCACTGGAGGGCTAGCTAAACATCATTTTATCTGATCAAACGCAAATTGTTGTTCTTCTCACCACACCATTTCATCAATATCTTTTAATTTTAATAGTGGGGAGAAAGCTTTTAGCTTACCGGCTGAATTTGAAATGAACCTTCTTAGAAAATTGATTTTACCAATCAGGCTTTGCAATTATTTTTTATTATGAGGAGGCCTTGCATCCAGTATGGCTTTGGCCTTGTTTTTGTCCACTTCAATCCCTGTTTATGAACTAAAAAACCTAGAAAGTTTCCAGCCGGTAGACCAAAAGAGCATTTGGCGAGATTCATTTTTAGAATATGAAGCCTCGTCTTCTTAAGGGCTTACTCTAAATCGGCTAGATGCTGGTTAAAATCATGGGATTTTACTAAGACAACATCAATATATACTTCCATGTTTTTTCCAATTAACTCATGGAAGATGAAATTCATGGCTCGTTGGTACGTGGCGCCATCATTTTTCAATCCAAACGGTATAACTAGCCATTCGAATATCCTAATGGCGCCAGGATGCCTGAAAGTCATCTTATGGACATCTTCCTCCACTATGAATATTTGATTATACTCAGAATATCCATCAATTAATGTTAAAATGCCATTTTTGGCAACAGAATCGACAAGCATGTCAGCTATTGGCATTACATACTCTTCTTTGGGAGTAGCAAGATTTAAATTCCTATAGTCAGTACAAATCCTAACTTTCCCACTCTTCTATATTACAGGAACAATGTTCGACAACCATTCTACATATCTAGCTGTATGAATAAAACCTGCTTTGAGTACTTGTTCCATTACTTCTTTAATCATTGGCATTAATTCTGGGTTGAACCTTCTAGCAGCTTGCTTGTGATGCTCGAATCCCTCTTTAATCGGCAATCGATGTTCCACCAATTCTATGGAAATTCTTGGCATCTCATGGTAATCCCATGCAAAGCAGTTCTTGTAATTCTTTACCAAATCGATCAACCGATTTCTTTCTTCCTCACTCAGCAAACCACTTATTTTGTCATTCTCAGCTCCAACTCAATTCCTAGGTTGACATCCGGTAACGGACCTTCAGCTGAAAAGGTAGGAATCTTCCTGCAGATTGTGGACTCCCACCTCCCCTCATGTTCATGTCCCCTTAGGCATATCAGTCAAGCACTCTTCTTCTTAAACCTCTTCTAACTCCGTAGACATGGCTGCACCAACCCTCTATCCAACCTCCAAGGATGTCAGCCTATGTCTTAGATCCTTAACTACTTGAGTCTTGTTATCCATCTAAAAACACCTGTAGAGGCCGTAAGTCGGCCTGAATTTTAATAGCAAACCCATCGGCTGTTAGGTTGAAAGATTCCCATGATCCTTCTGCATATTCCTCAGGGATGGTTATAGGTTCCAATCGAGGCGAGTAGAATATGGCTTCAGCTATTTTGACATCAGCAGTGAAAGGATTTTTATTGGCTGCTACTAACTCTACTTTGTCCTCATCCCAAAACATTAACATCTGATGGAGAGTGGAAGGTAAACACTGATTGGAATGAATCCAATCTCTTCCCAGCAATATGGGGTAAGTGGACTTAGAATCTACCACAAAGAAAGCAGAACTCAAGGTTTTGCTCCCCACTGTGATATTGGCTACCAAAATTCCTAAGGCGGTCGTGGCATCCCCTGTGAAATTGGTCATTTTCATATTAGTGGGGATCAGATCTTGCTTAGTTCTACCCAACTTCTCCGTTGTAACTGAAGGCATTATGTTCAAAATTGCTCCTCCATCAACCAAGATTCGGCTAACAGTCTTACCATTAACTTAGGCCCTAGTGTACAGGGGCTTTAAGTGCTTAGTCATCTCCCTTGTTGGTTCAGGAAACTCCATCTTAGGGGCTTCCAATTTCTTGGGTTGCTCCTGTCAAGCCAAGAACTCGCTAGGAATCAACCCCACCATGTTGGCGTCAGTTGTAACACCCCCCTTGGGCATTACATCCTAATCACATACGGAAATAAATTAAAAAGAAGGCTTACTGGTTGGTTTCGGAAAAACTTCTATAATTTTCATAAGTCTGAAAATATGAGGGTAAAAGTTTTGCGGAGTACTTAAAATAAGGCACACAACACAAACAGTATAATCATACCAAGTTTAATAGTCCACAACAACTAGATTTATTTATAAATCCAAAACACTTCAAAACATATGAACTTTCTTGGAATAATCTTTCATACTAAAATTTATAAAATCATTACAAGGCTTTTCAAGACCACCTATAATAACTTCTTTAAAACATCAATCCCAAAAGAAACATCCTAAGCTGGTCATACTAAAAGACAACCACTGGGAAGAATTCCATAGTTGTCACCATAAAATTTTCACCAACCTCCTCAAGGATCGGGAGTAATATCCTTAAGTGAGGTTAGGAACTTCTCGGCACCACTTACCCTCGTATTGCAGCAAAATACCAGGGAAAAACCTGATATATTGTAAGGGTGAGATACCAATATATGGATGAATTATGACGACTACATGTCCAAACACAGCAACAAATACATATAAATATTCATAATAAACATACAAATGCTCAGAAATAATCATATAAATCGAAAATCGTGGTCATTTATGAAAACATGGCACTTCTATATTCCAACATTCTGTCTTAGTCTCCGAGGACACCAACTCCATGCAGTTTTTTGAAAAACAATGAGCTGATCAGGCTCAATTGCCACTCAGGCACAAATAGCCAACACATGTAAATGGCTCAACTTAATTCCCATAGCAACTGTCCAACTTAAGGCACAGTAATCAACGCATGTGGGTTCCAGAGCACACCGTCCTACACAAGGCACACTGAACAAGGCTTATGGAAATCATGGTCCATCAAGGCACCAATGATACACCGTCGTATGAGATACCTTTCCATTCAAGGCATTCACACAAAACTTTTAGGCATGTCTGCCAAATGCATGTAAAAAAATTCATTTTATTTTCACAACTTTTCTTTGTGCTTCATTCTTTCCTTTGTCGAGGCTAAAGGCTCATGACCATCCATAAATTTTAAATGTTTTAAAAATTTCATTTTCAACACAGGACATCTTAGTTCGAGTGTCCAATCACAACAGTCCTAGACCTGTGCACTAGTCTTAGACTTTGTGGTCGTAGAAAACAACTTTCACCTTTTTACTACTTTCACCACGTTTTATCACAACGTATTTAGGACACACAGTCCACAACAACGAATCTAGGACACACGGTCCACAACAATGTGTATAGGACACACAGTCCAGAACAACGTGTATAGGATACACAGTCCACAACTTTATATATATGACACACAGTCCACAGCGATGTGATACGGATCATGGATTCACGTGCTTTAACTCTAGTATCCCGACGTCTCGGTTACTAGCTTCACTTTTCAACGTTATTTTTTTTTTGTTTAGTGAAAGACAAATACAAAATCATAACTTCTGTAACTCATACAAGTTACCGGATATTTGTACTTAAATAAATTCTTTTCAACAACATTTTCTTTTGAAATTCATTTTTAAAACTTTAAACTTTAGGAACTCCATTTCTTTTTCTAAAAATCTCCTTTGTTTTGGAAAAGTCTATTTCCTTTCAAAAATATAGTAAAACTTTTTGAAGAAAAACTCTTTCGAAGAACATTGGAAACTAAAATCCCATTTTCTATGGTACTTTACTACAAGTATTCTCAAAATTATGTTTTTCTTCAAAATAAGATATTTCAGCTTAAATAATTTTCCTTTATAAAATTGTTTTGATTCTAAAAATTTTCTCTTTCATTAAAACGTTACTAAAAGAAATCTTTTCAAAACTTGAAAATAAATTTGTTCTTTTTTTTCTTCAGAGTTTCTTACCGTGAAGTCTTTTCAAAGTTTGATTTTTCTTAGTGTAAAATCACTTAATTTTTCAAGTAAATTTCCTTCATGAAAGTTCTATTTTATTTCAAATTGATCAGCCTCTAGCTCGACTAGTTTTTAACTAGTAAGACCATAGGTTTTATTCGAGTTTAATCTCGTTTTCGCCCAAATTTGGATGTGATTGTCCTCAAGCAACATTTTGAATCTCTTAAGTATTTTTAGGTTAATTTAGTTGATTTTGAGTCGAATAAAGCACTTACTGCTAATTCTTGTTTTCAGGTTAATAAAGAGAAGCAATTTTGGAATTATTCGCCCCGCGAGAGGCTACTCGCCACGCGAGCCTGAAGCCTTATTGTGCCAGAATTATCATCTTCTCTGTCTCGCCTTGAGAATCACCGCCTCGCCTCGCGAGAAATCCAAACCCTGAAGGACAGAGACCATCACGGCCTAGCCGTGATAAAGGTCACGGCCGCGACAAATTGGAATTTGAAGCCTCGCCCCGCGAATCACTGTCTCGCCACGCGAGAACTCAATTTTGAACTCGCGCCACTCATAAGATTCGCCTCGCGAATGGGCACATAACTGACGGATATAAATTGCTGTTTTAGGGCAGATTGCAGCAGTTTTTGATCTTCCTTTTCTCTTTTAGATTAGACGGCTGCGAATTAGGTTTTTGTCATATTTGTAATGGAGAACTAACTCCCTTGGATTGATCTGTTGTAATCGGTTTGCATCGCCACTTGAGGTTCTATTAATTCCCAATTTAATTGTTTTTCCCTTTCAATATTTTTCATATATGTCTTGTTTGCTTAATTCAAGTTATATAGGATGAGTCTTGATTTATTTTGATGATTGTGTGTTCCTATACATAATCGCGTTTGCTTTATTCGTGTGTGTTCAATCGTGTTTACTTAATTCATGAGAGCTTCACCCCGTTTGCTTAATTCGGGAATTAGGAACATACATCTCGTAGTGCCAGTTTCGCTTGTTAATTGTCGCTAAAATCGAAAGGGGATTAGAATCCTCTTAGGGCTTGGAATGTATATGAATCAATGATAGTGGGAAACCGAGAGCAGTAGATTAGTCGTTTCAATTATTGACAATCACCTATTTGCATTGTTTTCTTAACTATTTTCTTAATTGAATTTTAAATCCAAAATCCCCCCCCCCCCCCCTCCCAAAAAAAACTTATTTTTCTGCGAATAACATTCCAAGAGTCCTTGTGAGACGATAATCGAGTTGTCGTTCCCTAACTGCAGTTTTTACAAACCACTCGCTTTTTGACGCGCGTGCGACAGCGTGTCACAAATATTTTGATAAAGTATTGAAATTAAGTATAACTCACTTTTCCTTCTTCCAAAACATTTCTTCAAAATAAATATTTATTTACATTGTTCTTCATATAGTTTTTCTTAAGACTTTTATCTTAAGGATTTAATCGAGCTCTAACCAAAGGTTAGGCTTTCCATGCAACAATCACTGCACATATACAACAGTTTCAACATATATGAGCAACATTCATATTTCTCATAAATCATCACCACATATACAACAACTTCAACATATATACATGACATTCATATTTTTCATAAATTATCAACACATTATGAATCTCAAATTCAACCAAAACAGCCACAGCACATCAAAACAAACACACATGGCATATAGTCATCAAAACATAATTATCCCTCCGGCTTTCTCCCCTTACCTGATTCGACGGGTAGACAAGATCTTCATTTCCATGTTGCCTAGAGCGAACTTCCTTTGGCCACAACATGTCGCAAGTCTAAGAATTAAGCGAATGACTTCAATTAAAACAACAAAGTAATCTTATCTTTCTAAGTGTAGGTTTTGGCCATGGCTAAAAACAATGATACTAGAGATGTCCAATCTTTTACAATTTCTTGGATTATATTTAGTCCAAGACTTACTTATATATATATATATATATATATATATATATATATATATATATATATATAAATAATAAACATATACTTTTAATCCCATATTTTTATATCTTTATATTAACACTTGTTTATAGTCCATTTTATACCAAAATATTTACTTTATCATGTTAAAAGATATTATTTTCAAAATCATATTTTTGACTCAAAATTATGATGAACTCTTTTATAAAAGTAATTTCAGAACAATAGTGGGTTTAAAATATGAATGACCACTCAAATGACCTTTAAAATTCTTAAAAATTTAATTGAAGGTACCCAACTCACATATAAACACATTGAAGTTGGTTCCATGTCAAAATTAGAAGGTACTAATTTATTAAAAATCACGCATTGCCTCTGATTGTACATGATTTTCCAGAAATCCAAGTTCACCAACATGTAACTTTATGAAATTGTTTCTCTTTATATACATATGTAAAAATTCTAAAAATTCAACAAAACTTTAGTTATATTTTAGTAATAACCCAGAAAATTTTATAAAAGTTTTAACTTTCAAAATCATATTTAAAATCACCATGCAACCAACTATGTACATATTTTCCCAGATAGATTTTTGGTTTTAATTTGACAGGTGTTTTGACCTAGTAAATATTATCCAAATACTTACATATTAATATCAAATTAAAGCCCCAAAAGTCTTCTTTCCAAATATGTATCCATTTTTCAGAAACACGTTTTTTGTAGAAAGGTATGGGCTTACGCATAAAGGTATATCATTCTGCCAGAATCACATTCTACACAAGTTTATCCACACCAAGTTATTATCTTCACTCTAGCATCATCCACAAGCCATAAAACCAACATGCAAGGGTCCTAGGCCCTCAAAAACATACATGCAAATGTAGAAGTTGATAGTAAAGATGATGATGAGTTTAAATAAATTGGTTTGATGAACATGTATCAAAAGAAAATCAACTTGCAACATAAATCATCAACATGCATGTTGATAAAATCATGTTTTTAGAAAGAAGAGTAGAATAAGAAGATAATACCCTTAGTGATGTTGATGATGATGATGAGTGAGCTTAGACCTTCTCAAGTGAAAGATTGAAGAACATTGAGTTGTGAGTAAAAGAAATTGTTGTAAGTTAGAAGAGCATGAAAGCAAGTGAATAAAGTGGAAAAATGAAGTTGAAGCAAGGTATTTATAGGAGAAAAGGGGGGAGGGGTGCGCAGCTGACTTGGAAAAAGTGGGAAGGATTTCTTTTTTTTTTTTCTTTAAAATATGTGTATTAATATAAGGCTTTTCTCGTAGAAATGAAATAAATGATAAATGTCTTAATGACCAACACTATTCACACCTACTACATCAAGCCAATCTCTCATCAAATCTTTTCAATCTGCTCAAATCAGATTTTTGGTAATTTGGTTCATTCTGGTTCCGTTTTGTTTCCCCACCGGTAAAACCCGATCGTATTTCTTATGAAAATCGCAAATAAAAAATCAATAAAAAAAAATTTTTAACGAAAAATTTTAAAATAGTGGAAACATTAGAAATCATAATTAGAAGCCTAATCGTTTCGTTCATGAGTAAAAATTTCATTTTCTGATCAGTAAACTTGTACCGATAGAGAAAACACAAATCGGGTTTCGTCTGAATTTTCAGGTGAAATTTTTTACTGGAGCTTCCTACGATAAAATAAGTTGTGAAAATGATTTTAGTTTATCAAAATAATTTCTAAAACTTTAAAATCAATTACTGGCAAGTACACACTTAAGCAAAGATTAACAAGAAACAGAAAAATCGAGGCGTTACATCAACCGAAGGTTGGTCTCCATCTTCTCCCAGTATGGAATCCAACACAGATTCTTCTAATAAAAGGTTTGTCCCGAGTTCCTCCTCCATTTCTTAGACTGTTATGGGAACTTGCTCTTCTGTTGTTATGACTGGCACCCCTTCCAATTCGACTGTCTCCAATTCATTAATCATTTCCTGGAACTCTTGCTCTTCTTTCCCAAACAAACTTGGTTTCCTGACTATACTAGTTCCTGCTTTCTCTACTTAGCAGTCGTTTCTTTTTTCGGTTTCTCAAAAGAAGCCACTAGAATCTCGGTCACACTAGGAGATTTAATCTCAGCACGATCAATTCTCTTTGCCTCGACTAACATGGCCAAGGTTTGTTTCATTCGTTGTACTGACTTGTTTCTTTGAGCCCTACTTTTCTAGGTTCTAGTCATAACCACTGGTTCCTTTACCGCATGATCTTTCCCTTTTACATACTTGTTGATAAACCAGTGTTCCTTTTCCACCTCGGCTGGTGGTTTAACCATACGTTGGGGCCTAGTAGTTTCCTCATTCTTCACGGTAATCTTCAATGTAGTCATGCCCTTTTCTACATCAAAACGAGCTACTCTTTTTTCCTTTATCTGGTATAGGAGTCTCATCCATTCTAGATAGCCTTCCATTAGCCAAAGTACCATCTTGCTTATCGGCTACGTTTTTTCCTACGTTCCTTCCTGGAGCCTTTTTTGTTGTTTCCCCAAATCTGAGTGCAGAATTTCTTGTTCTTTCAGAATTCTTTCTCACACTTGAGAAATCCAATCTACCAAACACCCCGAACATAGCCTCATCTACCCTGTCTTTAGGGACTGGAATAGTCTTCCCATTCGGGCCTCTGTATACCTCACAGTCTGTCGAATGCTGTTTAGCTTCAGCATGTCTCCTCGACTTCCAGCCTGTTGAACACTATGGGCCTATTTTATTCAGCTGGCGCATCTTTCTTGACCTCTTCCTTATTATTTATCTGGGGTCTCTTTAGTTTGTCGAACACAGATGATTTCTAATATATTGTTTTGGACTGATCAGACACAGCTAGACCTCTTCCAGCCCCATTTGGCTCCTCAAACACTCTCATTTGTCTCCATTGGCAATGTATCGATTGTTTCCATATTTTGGATGGTGAACCGGATACTGGCTCCCCGGAAAAGGAAACCATATTAACCCCAACAGAAGGGAATGAATCGGTAATGACAGTCATCTCCTTCTTGGCTAGTTTAAACCTTCCTTCTTTCATAGCTTTTTATATAGCCTTTCTGAACATAATACAATTGACAGTAGCATGAGTGTAAGAGTTATGCGACTTACAATATTTCTTTCCCTTCAATTCCTCGGCTGGGGGGATTTGGTGTCCTTCATTCAGCTTAATATGTTGGTCCTTCAAGAGATAATCAAAGATTTGGTCTGCCTTAGAAATGTCAAACAAGTATTCCACCCTAATCTCAGAAGTTTGTAGCTTCTTCCCTTTAGGGGGTCTTAGAGCTGGGAAGGAATATAGTTTTCCTCTCAATATCTTAGCAGCCATGATGTCTGTTGATTGCTCGGCCGAGTCATTTGATAGATAGTCCGAATCCTCAACATCAACTACACTGATTAGGTGAGGCCCTCTGTTCCTGCTAGACCTCCTCCTTTCATTTTCCAGGATGTATTACTCAATTCTGGAGGTCCTGGAAGCTAACTAACTTAGATCATTGCAATCCTGTCCTACTAGCTTCTCCCTGAGTTGAGGATGCATATTGCTGATGGTCATAGAAGAATATTTAGTCTCAAGTAGCTACATAGCACGCTTGCTCCTCAATTTCCTGAACCTTTCCAGGTAATTAGCCATTGGTTCATCCACTAGATGCCTCAGACTCATTATGTCAGTCACAATCACATATGGCTGAGGCATATAGAATCTATCATGGAAACATCGCTCCATGTCAGTCCAGTTTTGAATGGAGTTAGGGGCTAGGGTAGAATACCAAGTAAATGCTGCTCCAGTCAAAGACAAAGGGAATAGCTGGAGCTTATAGAACTCGTTTGGATTGGTTTCCCTGCACTGGGCAGTAAACCTGTCGATGTGCTCCATAGTCGGTTTACCATCCTCCCCTGGGAAGGTAGTAAAGTCAAGAGTCTTGAATCCCCTAGGTAGAGGCATCATCCTATCTACCCATTCAAGATTGGGTTTTTTGTACATAGGCTTATCCAACAACCTTAGCTGGATTCCAAAGTGTCTCCTCAGGGTCTCGACTATCATTTCCCGGTCTATCAGCCGAGGAGCCCTATCACCTACATAATTTGGTGCTAGTGGCTGAACAGGTCTGATAGGCCTAAAGGGCGCACCTCCTCGCAGATAGGGCATATGATATTGCTGCTCCTAGAGGGGGATTGCCCCCTGGTTATTACCTGGGTATGGATGATTATTCATCCATGGCTGAGGAATTGACTGAGTAGAAGTCACCTGAGGTATATTAGCCCATGGCTGATCCACTCTGACATGAATGGTCTGCCCATAAGGAAACCGTTCAGGGGTACCTACTGATGTAGGGGGATATTGGACTAAGGCAAGTCCCCCACATAATCAGCAATGTACCTGGGAGGACCTGCAACAGCTGAATATATGGTGCCCCCAGTCATGGCCACCTGTGGACTAGAACCTGCTACAGAAGTGTTAGGCATCATACACGGCAAGCCAACTGTCCCTGTTACCTGGGGAGGCCTACTGGGCACTTGTACTTCCCCAAATTGCAACCTCGACTGCATACTACTGTCAGGGTGTGGAGGCTGTTACGTGGGAACCACTTGCAGCATGCCCAGACTCAGTTGGATCATTGGTTGTGGTCCTGTCTGAGTTTGTCCTCCAGCAGGAGTGCCAGCTATAGCCGAAAGGACCGAAGCCTCACCTGCATTGGATTGTCTTTTCTCAGTTTCCCTACCAAAATTTAATTCATTACGTACCATGGATTTCGTGATCTTTGAAAGTTGCCTTGACATCTGGTACATCCAGTCATTTATCCCCTGATCAATCTGATCCCTAATAAATGAAGTGGTCATCATTATCGGTTGAGACTGATCAGAAATTTCTACCACAGGGGTAGCAGTAATGTTGAAGATATCGAGATTCCCACTGGTTCGGGAGTGGTTGTCATCCCCAGAGTAAACTGTGGAGCCCCCTCTAATGTCTTCTTGGTCTCGTTCTTCTTGCTCAGTTGACTAGTATCCATACTGCTAAGGCTCTTGTCGGACCTTAGGTGCATACGCCAATGATGATCTAAACCGGGAAATGGAAACTTCTGAAATAGTTCACCTTCAAGAGTCCCATCGAGCATGCCGAATTTGTTTAACGTGAAAAATAGGTTATCAGCCGATCTAGAAATCAGTCGAGAATCACGTACAGATTTTAATAAAGATCAAGCGATTTGAACTACAAGTAAAATCCAACTTCTAGGAAAAGGTTCCCAAACTCACTAAAGAAAGTGTTTGGTAATAAGGTGAACTTATAATGGCTAAGAGCTAAAGGCAAAGACTTTAATTGGCTAGGAAAGTAAGCTTGCAGAAAATAAAGTGCACAAGGTAAAAGAAAAAAAGTAAAGAGATGAAAGTAAAAGGCAAGCAAAGTAAGCAAAGCTTAAAAGTTGTATTGGATTTTTCGTGTATGTATCTAATCGGTATAAAGGGTATTTATAGATAAAATATAACCCCCACCATAGCCATCCTTATTGGCTAGAATTCCTAAAAACAAGCAACTAATCCACGACTAGCGTACCCGTGATCTTCAACACCTTTTCCTTCAACGGCTCTTTCCAAAGCATCATGCTCCTATCTTCTCAGCACATCCCTTGGTGTCCGTTGATATTGGTTTCTTCTGGTGCAGGCTTCAACCACGAGCTACAACTGCTTCCAAGTTTTCACTACTTCTTTTCTAATTGCTTCAGCATCATTACCGGTACCGGGGTACCATATAATCAAGCCCGTTATATCTCAAGGCCCAACCCAAAGGAGCTTCCTAGCTGATCCATTACCCATCATCCTCGGCTTATTTATTCCTCGGTTGAGCTTTCCCCAACTAACTTCCCCAGCTAATTTTGCTATCATTTGTTGCCTTGGCCATCAGCTAAATTAATTTATTTTGGGGGATAACAACACCATAGAGCTTATGAGTCTATTGGGAGTGATGAAATACATGATGAGAGAGAAGAAAACAAAAAATAAGCAGAGAAGAGTACTTTTATACGGTGTTGGACACCATTTTTGTGTCCAAATATCATTACTCAAAATATTATAAGTTAATAAAATAAGTCTGTTTATCAAATACCTCTCCTATTAGAATATACAAATTAGTTACAAGTTGGTTACACTAACTAGGAAGTCATAAGCACCTTTTGTACTCTTGTAAGAACACTTTACTCATTTTGTGTCATTATCTTCATTCAATCAATACAATGTCGATAGATTTTCTCTATTCTTTTCTTGGAAGATTTTCTAACATGATATCAGAGCCATACTATCTACCTTGAAGGCTCCATTTCTGCTACAAGGCCAAGTGAAGAACTTCATTGTAAAAACGTCAAACTCTTAGGAAGTAAATTTGTAAGACTTAAAGATTGATTGGCTCAAAATAAAACATAAATTCACACAATCTGCCTCGAAATATTTTCAAGCCAAACCTAATTTTCAAAGACTTTCACCAAATCGTTTTACAAAGCATTTCAAACGAAAATATTTTTTTAAAGTTTGATAATCGATTAAAATTATCTGCAAATCAACTATGTGGTAGTTGTTCTTTTGAAAATCTGATTTTAAGTTCCACAGAACTTATCTAATCAATTACTTCTTCACATATAATTGACTATACCTTGAATCAATATATCATATGAAAGTTGGTAGGCATATAATCGATTATCATGTACTATATAATCAATTAAATAAGTGTTTGAGACAATCTATTTGCCCAAGGACAACATTAGAGAAGTGGAAGATCGCTTAAAAGCCTGGCGTCTCCAGAGGTTCTAGGGTTACATCTACCTTATTATTGTTTTTTGACATCATATGGGTTTGCTTTTAATTAGTTTGTGATTTTATTTATTCATTATAAACTTAATCTCTTTTTTTAGGGTGACGATGTGATGTTAACGTGTTTTGACGATTTCTTGATTTTATGTTAATGTATTGATTTCTATTCAATTGTGTTTGTGTTTTATTTTCTACGGTTAATGCTTCTAATTAAATTTCCATCAATTGGAATATTTGTCAATCATACTGAGATCGAAAAGAGATTCATGTGTCTCGGACATTGAGATAAAACCATATAGTTAATATGGATAGAGATATATCCATGAATCTTGTGCAACTTTAAGAAAGAATCATTCATATTAATAAATTCCTTGATAACTAATCCTCATAGAGATATAATGGGTTAGTAATTAGGGAATATATTTTTGAGCACTTGAGAGGATTTTGAATAAATTGGGATTCTTGGTTGATATAAGAAATTAGGAAGATTTATCATTATTGGTAGTGGCATCTCTATTGAGAATGTTAGTATTATCACTAGTGCAAAATATGATTTTAACATCAGGATTTAGCATCGGTTAAATTTTAACCGATGTTAAAAAGGAGGCGGTGACATTTTTGAAATTAAATGGAAAACATTTAACATCGGTTCACAAAATAACCAATGTCATAAGCCTTTAACATCGACTGTTTTTCAACACCGATGTTGAAAATTGAGACAAAAAATAAAAACTATAAATCATGCATATCATTAGACATCGGTTAGTATTTTACCCGATGTTGAAAGCTTAGAAAAAAAATTTTAAAACTTAAGACATCTGTTATTTTAGAACTTATGTTAAAGTCTTTATTTTCTATTCACTTCCCTCCTCTCGCATGCTCACACCATTCGAACCCTAACCCTGCGCTCACACCTTCGCTTCTGATCGTTCCTCTTGTGCGTTGTGTGCTGCTGTGTGGTACCAATCAGAAAAAGCAGCTCCGTTCACCTAATTCTGCCATTAACCTCATTACATTCTCACTCGCCGGAAGCAGCTTCGTTCACCACCGAAGAATCTAGGTCAGATTCTTCTCTTATCGTTTATAAAATTTTTGTTTCATTCCGTCTGCACTCGCGCGTCGTCCATCGCCGTCCGCAGAGGTTGGAGCAACAGCGAAGGGCCGTCGCAAGCAAGCAATCGCCATAAAGGTAACTACTTTGCCGTCATGTTGGCTATCAGCTTTCAGTTTTCGGTTTAAAATGCTATGTTTTCTGTTTTTTATTGTGAATATTACCAGTGTTCTAATTCAGCTGCTAGAAAGTTCGAATCGAAGAAAAATCTCAATGTAACACTTCCCTTGGTCATTACTTTGTAAACACGTGCGGAAAAAAATTAAAAGTAATTCGCTGGTTGCTTTCGGAAAATAATATTTTCTTAAGTTCTAATCATTTCTCAAAATGGTGATAAAAATTTTTTCCTTTTCTTTTTCTTTTCGACAACCACAACAACATCGTAAATATAATCGTATATATATAACATCATACAACTATATTGCATCTTAATTGTTTATACAACTAGACCTTAATAAGTATAGGTCCATTCAGAACAAAACATAAGTTAAATAAAAACCCAAGCTGGTCGTAACTAAAGAGTCATAGCAGAAGAAGAGAACATCAGCATGTTCCGATCTAAGGGAACTTCCTCCTGTAGTCGTCAAATCCCCAGAGTGGTTCATCTGGGCTCGGATATAAATATATGCACAAGTAGAGAAACCGACAATAAAACATGCAAGAGTGAGAAACCAATATATGGATTTAACACGATAACTACATGCGCGACATAAAAGAAAACGTATACACATATACATGTTTATAACAACATAAGCATTCATAATAAGGAAAATAGTTTATCAATGGGTTTCACACCCCAAACATCATCATTTGAAAACTATGCATGAACACTTCATATACGTTATCTAAATTCATACCTAATCTCCGGAGATCCCCAACACCGTATAAAAATTGAGTTGATCAAGCTCGATTGCCAAATAAGGCACACCATCTTGAATACCTTGCCATTAAGATATCCAGATTCACCATCTTGACTACCTTATCTTATCAAGATATCCAGATTCGCCATCTTGAATACCTTGTCTACCAAGATATCCAGAATAGAATTGGCACTGTCTTGAACATCTTGTCCACCAAGATATCCAGATTAATGTCATAGGCACGTCTGCCGAATGAATGCATGTAAAAACACTTTGTTCTTGACACTTTTATTTGTGTTCAATACTCCCTTGCTGAAGCTCAAAAGCTTATGACCAAACATAGTTTTAAACATCTTAAAACTTTTATTAATAACACAAGACCTCAAAGTCCGAGTGCTCAATCACGAAACCCCTAGACCAATGTACCAGTCATAGGTTCATGATAATAGAAAACATCTCAAATGTTTTAATACAGTAGACCCCACATCTACAGGACCTTAAAGTCCAAAGGACACCACATCCATAACACTGTAAGAACCTTAGCACACCGATGTCTCGGTGACTAAGTTCCATATCACTTTTAACACGATTGAGAAAACTTGATTTCGGAAGATCATTTCAAATGGGAAATTATTTCATAAAATCATCGGTTAATAAAAATTTATTTTCAGAAAAGATAGTCACTTGAGGCTCAAACTTGTTTAAAATACGTACTGTCGCTTTAGAAATACTTGATGTCGATACTTTTCCAAATTACCGTCGTTTAGCCTTTTTAACGTCATTTATTCCAATTCTTAGCTTTTTCCACTTAAATAATTTTCAAAATTCATAATTAAGTTATTTTTGAATATTATTTTCATAAAATAACTTTTTATAACGGAATTTCTTACGTAAAAATTAGCAGTACAAAAATAATTTCACGGTAACGTCATCACTATGACTCATATTTTACTTTTACACTTATAAATAATTAAAATAATGATATTTTTCAAAATTACTTATTTTTCCCAAATAAAATTTTATATCAATATTATATTTCAATATTTCACCGTTAAACATTTCATATAATTTATAAAGCTTCTTAAAGCTTTTATCTGGTTAGTTGATTGGGCACTGACCACTATCAGGCTTCTCAAACAACAATTAACAACAATTTTATAGCAATTAACTCAGGCAGATCATGCATCAAAACAGTATAATATACTACTGCAAATAAATAATTAAATGCAGATAAACAAACACAGATAAATAACACAACTTTAATCAAGTACCAAAACCATAAACCAAACACCACAACCATAGATAAATCATATAGACCAACAACTTGATAGCATGTAGCCATCGGAAAAATCCCTCAGGCAATCACCTCTTACCTCTTGAAGAATTTATCTCTCGATTAAAACTTTACCGCGAATCTGAGAGTTGTCAACACACGTACACGACACAATTCTTTATCCTTCAACAACCATAATCAACCAATCAAAATCAAACCAATAAAATCACCTATTCCTCTGTAGATAGGTCACGACCATGCTAGGGTTTTGTGACTAAAATTTTCTAAAGCTCTTAAGTCTTTGGATTAGTGATCCTTAAATACTTAAGACATAGGATTAATGGTTTAACACAAAGAATTGAAACCAAATATTCCAATTCCTCCTAAACTCAATTTCGGCCATACATGAAAACATGAGCTAGGGATTTTATTTGAACACGACAACTTGGATTCATCATACATATTCAATAGAAAGATGGAATCCATGATTAATTTCAAATGAATTGAACAAAAGTTCCTCCACCCACATATATAAAGTTTCGGCCTTGGAGAGAAAAATAGGGAGGAAAACTTTGTTTGAAACAAACTCTTGAATTATGATAATAGAGATGATAACTAACTCATAGAAATTGATTTCATATTTTTAGGATTTTTCAATGATTTTCTAGAGAATTTCAAACTTTCTAGATCTAGGAATTGAAAATGATGAACAAGGCATTGACTCATGAAAATAATTGAAGAACATGATGATGATTGAGTGAAAGGAGTATGCTATACCTCTTAGAAGTTGAAAGATCGCAAGGATTCAAGTGGTTCCTTCACAAATTAAGACTATGTAACTTAAGCTTTTTAAGAGAAAATTGTGAAACTTGGTGAAGATGATGAACATTGCCTTTTATAGAAATGGAGTGGCTCATGGAGGAGTCTGGGGCCGTGGGGTTTAAGGGTTAAAAGGGTCCAATGCTTAATTTTCTAGGGACAAAATTGTAATCTTGTACAATGGCAAACTTGTGATTAAAACCAACATGAAGGACATAATTATAAAATCCCTAAAAAGCCATCATGACTAATGTGAGTCATCTATATGACTCACCCTTATGAGTCATCACTTGTCTTTATCCATTGAATGTCAGATTTTGTCTCTGCACGTCCGTTCTCGACTCCGTCGATTACCCGATTTAGGTTTTTTACGCCCGAATCTAGTATAATAACCTATTTATTTTGGAATTTTTCAAAATAACCTATATCATTGGAAATGATATATAAAATCTATTCATTTCGTTCTCTGGTCAAAATTAGATTTTCTGATCAGTAAAATCTTACTGTCAGTGAAAACGCAGACCAGGTTCCGTCTGAATTTTCAACCAAAATTTAACCGTATACTTATAAAAATAAGTATAATATGAATATGACTTTGGTTTTTTTCAAAATCATTTTCTGAATTTCATATAAAAATATAAACGCTTATTTATATTCATACCGATTTTAGAAAACAGAAAAAATCGGGGTGTTACACTCAGTGCCGCCGTGTTTGTGGGTTTTCTTGAAGAGGTAACTTCCTTCAACTTTTAGTTTTATTTTTTATTTTTTTTGCTATCACACCCATTTCTATAATTAGGCCTCCACCCATTTTGTTTGTGGGTTTCTCTAGCTGAACACTCATTGCGAATCTTTGCCAAACCTGAAGAACAGGCAGCAGAAACAAACAAGTGGTGTTTGACAGTAATCATATAAGGCCACTCTTCATCGTCATCACTTCTCTCTGGTCCATGTCCTTTCCCTTCACTTCTCTGTCTTTACTCTAACACCACTTTTTCAATTAGGTCTCCCTCACTTCAACTCTTGTGTTGTTTCGTGGACCAAAGCTGAGGTTTTACTACTAGACAATATATACCAAGGTAAGCAAGCATTCATGCTTCATCATTACAATTGTTCTATAACATCACATATAACTGTTCTTCTAGTTTCAGAATGAGGTATACCCCTTTGTATGATAAATTGGCTTCAAATTAGAACACCTATGAGGTAATTTTAATTTTATTCTTTGATTGGTGAGTTTTAAATGGTGTATGTGAAAGGCATTAGACTTTGCTGCTCTCAAACGGAGTTCTATCCAGAAACCAGAAACAGTCGTGTCACGGTGGGCAAGGGAAAGGTATTTTATTTAGTATTTGTAACACCCCCTTGGGCATTACTTTGTGAACACATGCATAACTAAAATTAAAAGGAATTTGCAGCTTGCTTTCGAAAAATTTATTTATTTGAGGTCAGAAAACTAGGGTGTAAATATTTTCTTCCGCAAATAACTCTAGAAAACCTAAATACATACAATAAAAAGTAAAGTCATATTCTTAAAGAAGTCACCACAGCATACAATTTTTATTTTCAAAAGGTCTCAATTTCCAAAAAGAGAAAATTAAAACAAAGATAATATTACAACATCACAATTACCGACCTTTTCAACATAAAATCCAAAATAAGACTCCTAAGTTGGTCGATCTACAAGACATTATTGGAAAGACCCCCGTGGTCTTTCCCACGAACATATACTTCTTCAAGTATCTAGAATCTAAGTCCCCGACAACGGCGCCAAAAACTTGATACGAATTTTCTAGGCAAGTATACCTAGTCGTACAAGTAGTACGATGGTGAGACCGATATCGTTCCCACGAGGATCAGTTGCCAATTACCACTTCATAAATTATACAACTATCTAGACTAAACTGTGTTATGAAGAAAGATCAAATCATAAAATAAAGAAACAAAAGCAATACAATATTTTTGGTCTTTTTGGATTTTTATCGAACACTTGGAATGCAGAAACAAATGGACAGAATTGTCAGGGTTAGACTACACTAATCTTCCCTTGATTTCAATGAAATGGTTAATAACACACATCCTAATTCAATTATGACAATCAAATCTTCTAAAATACTCAAACCCTAATGTCTTAGGTGGAATGAGCCTAAAACCCCAAATTAAACCGTAATGTCTTAGGTGGATTAACTTGAGATTTTGCATAAAGAGTCAAGATTTATAAGATTGCAAGCACCCCAAGACCTATGTCTAGGTTCATGAACTACTTGGCATTGATTCATGAGCATGCCTTAACATCAATCTTTCAATTGTCTATCAAAGCAACAAATCATTCCATGGGTAGCTAAGCCAAGAAAAGCATTTAGCATGGAATCAAATACTCATAAAGAAATAGGAATTTGTATACAACCAAATCCTGAGACAACCAAGTTCAGAAAATCCATCATCTAACCCCAACAAAAAAAGGGATTTAGCTACTCATAGTAATAGAAATTACAAAAGAGAAAGAGAGAAGGAATGAAGAAAACTGATGACGAATCCTCCAATCTTCTTCAAATCCAAGAGCAGAGAAAAACCACCGCTTTTTGGATTCCATTTCGTCCCCAAGCCGCCGCCTCCAAGTCTGGATAAAAGTCCCTTTTTTAGGTTAAAAGTTAGTCTAGAGCGAATCAGAATTTTTCTCTCCACCCCTCTTCTGTATGGCAATGTTGTCTCCATAATGCAGGTCTTGAATCTCCAAAATCAATCAGGCTTGAATGCATGGGCCCCTGTCAGATTGCTTCTAGCGCTGACTTTCTTCTAATTGCAATTGAAGTGCAATTTCAATTCATTCTCTTGAACTCACGTGGGGTCAGCATTTAGTAACATATTGAATTTGAATTTCAATAAGATTCTTTAAGTGAATTTATTTTCCAAAGACAATCCTTCTTTCTTCACAAATTGGCGTGGGCCCTCCTTGCATTGAATTACCAGAATCAATTTACCTTTCAAAACCAAAATAAACGTTGCTGGCCCTTTCCAAATTTGCTTTATGTTAATTGCCAATTTCTTCAATCAATTGTAAATTGATTCATGTGATTTGCTTCAGTGATTTGCTGCAGCTTCTATCATTTATAAATTGAAGACCAATTCCTCTCTCCATTTATGGTAAGCCATTAATATCCAAATCATCCAATCCATCAATTAGGCCTCTTACATTGCTGTTGGACTTTTGTCAATTGTCATCAAATATTTCCATTTCAAATTAAATTGGAGTCATCCAATATCTTCACTTTTCAAGCTCCAACTTAATCCAGGCTCCATTATGGCTCATCTGGGTCATTTAACCCTTAATTTCTGCAAAACAACACCACAAAACCACCTTACCCGTTCCAAGGTAAAAACTAACTAAAATCAAATTAAAATTGCCTAAACTATATGAAAATGCATGCAAAAATGTACATGAATAATGTGGTGAAATCACACTCATCAAATCACCCCAAGCTTAAGACTTTTGCTTGTCCTCAAGCAAACACTAAGGCCAGAAGATAGAAATAATCATAACATGGATAGTGAACCAAGAACCCGAGTAACTAATCCTAGTAACAGGCATATTCAAATAATTCATCAAGAGACAATCGATTTCAAGTCCAATTAGAGGCTTAGATTTCTTAGACACATGTTCTCACTGATTCGGGCACTCTTGCTCACCTCACTCAAGTGTTTAAGGATATATGACAATTCGCTCAATTTCCTCAAGGAATGAATTCTACCATAAGCTTGACTATCATCCAAATCTCTACTTTATTAATGAAAACAATTAAGAATCAAGAGGTCTTTTGCTTTGGTTGTAACGTGGCCATGGGATTAATCGTTACGTGGGGAAATCAAGAAAAGGAAATTTCAAAAAGGCTAAACAAAATATCAATCATTGCAAAGCATGACACCTTCTAAGATACCTTTTTGGGTTTTGATTCATTTTTCCACCTTTCTTTCTTTCTTTTCATTTTATTTCTCACTTTCTTTTGTCATCCCCTTCTCTATATTCTCTTTTTCTTTTTCTAATTTTTCTCTTCTTTTTTTCTTTTCATTTGGAGAAGGGGAGATTTTCAATCCAAGAGAAATATTTTTCTAACTTTCTCATCCCATTATTTTTCAACTACCTTTTAACCCTTTTATGCAATACTTTAGAAGGTCTTCTATCAAGCATCATTCATCAAAATATTTCAAGGTACCAAGAAAAGTATTTTATTCTTTCAGGCTCAAAATTGGGCAACTAAGGGGTAGCATTTAGTCAATCAAAGCTCAGAAGGCCGGAAAAAAATACCTAGTGCCTCAATCATTTTCAAAAATGTTTTCAAAAATTTTTTAAGCTTCAAAACGGTTTCAAGTCAAGTTCTAGAGAATACAATCCAAGAGGAATACAACACTCTATCACAAAGAATGGGGTAGATTTAGTGAGTACCCCTTTTTGGCTCAAAAATCTCACATTTTAGTAGTTCAGAAATCAATGAGAAACACAAATCTACGGAACCATATGCTGATTACCAACTATCAAAGATCATCTCAAGAATTTTTATTTGTAGCCTTATCACAAGAATAAAAAATTGGGTTCAAAATTCACTATCTCAATTGAATTGGCACTAAGTTCTCCTAATTGGATGTATAATCTAAACAATGGGCAATCTAATCATGTGATCATGCAAAACTATGCCTAAATGAATGCAACATGAAAAATTCAAAAACACCCCTACCCTAAGCTTAAAAACTTACATTGTCCCCAATGTAAATAATCAAGTTGGAGAGAGGAGAAAAATAAATAAATTAAATAAAATAAAAAAATAAATTTTGGAACAACTCACCGAGGTGGTAACGGGTGCTGGCTCACAGGCCTAGTCAAAAACTTGTTGGAAAATGTATTACGGCCGTGATGCTCATCACGGGAAGGCGGTGATCAATTCTGGTCCTCAGGAGCTGACTTGTCACGACCGTGACCTCCATCACGGCTAGGTCGTGATGCTCTCTGATCTTCAGGGTCTTTCTCATCACGCCCGTGATGGGTATCACGGCTGGGCCGTGATCCTTTCTGTTCTTCATGGTTAACTCATCACGGCCGTGACCAGTGTCACGGCCTGGGCGTGATGGTTGCTGACTTTGTTTCTCCCTGCCCTTTTTGCTTCTCCTTCCTCCTTATTACCATGAAAACACTTAACAAACCTATAAATTTATTTTCCTCTTGGTCTTCTCAAATTATTCAAGAGTTAAATTCAAAAACAAATAGAAACGAAAAAAAGAAAAAGAAAATTTGGGTTGCCTGATGAGTGTGATTTCACCTCATCTTTGTCCATCATTTTGCATGCATTTTTAATTAGATTTTAGGTTAATTTTCCTTTGGAATGGGTAAGCCGGTTTTCGTGGTGTTGTTTTGCAAATATCAAGGGTAAAATGCTCAAGATCAACCATGATGGAGTTTGGATGAAGATGGAGCTTTAAAAGTGAAGAAAATGAGCCAAACAGAGCCCATCACGGCCTAGCCGTGATGCCCATCACGTCCATGATCGAGCAAAACTAAAAAGGAAGAAAGGCTGAAGTCAGAATCTGTCACGGCCTGGCCGTGATAGCCATCATGGCCGTGACCAAAAACCCCCACAAGTCAGAGACCGTCACGGCCTAGACGTAATTCTTATCACGGCCATGAAGCAGGAGGCTCGCGACGCGAAACTAGGCTCGCCACGCGAGAGCTTGAAGTCCACAAAATTGCCAGAAATAGAATCCGTCACGGCCTGGCCGTGATGGCCATCACGGCCGTGACGTGCATTACTTGGATCAGAAGCAACCGAAATAGATCAGATTTTGAGTTGGATTGGGACTCTAACTTCCCAATTTCTATAAATAAGGATCAAGGCAGAAGGAACAGGGATGGAGATCTGAAACACAACAACACACATCCACATATACTTAGGCTACATTTTAGGATCTTCTTCTTCTTCCTCTTCTCTTTTCTGATTTGTAATTTTCATGATGTTGTCAACCAAGCTTGTCATCTCCATGGCAAGACTTGAGTAGTAGCTTAGTTTCTAGGGATTGGGGCCATGCCCGAGATTCGTTTATGATGTTGAATTTGATGTAATATCTTCGTTAATTTCGATTTGCTTTATATCTGATTTCTAGTGTTTTAATCACTCGTAAAATTCGGTGACTGCTTATTTGCGGGACGTAGACATTCTAAGGAGGAACCTAGCGGTGAACTTAGGATTTCTAGTGTGTTTCACTCGTAAAATTCGACGGCCGCTTATTTGTGAGATGTGGATGATCTAAGGAGGAACCTAGCGGTGAACTTAGGTTTATTTGCATGACTTAGACATTTTAAGGAGGAACCTAGCGGTGAACTTAGGTGTCGGATCTATAGAAGTCAGACTTGGGACTGAAATCACGAGAGTTATAAGCCGTCCCTCGAGGATCAACGAGTTGTCACGAAACGCAAAGGGTCCAATCTGAGATCGACTACCACGAGAGTAGGGGTCGGGTCAATTGGGCACGATTTTTATAACCCGAGAGGGAGCTTAAACTATTAGAGGATAAACTCGCCTTCAAGGCAATTTCGTTAATTAACAAGGGTAATCGACTTAGCAACATAAACGATCTCGTAGGTAACCCAAATCCCTAGGAACCCATTAGATCTGAAAAACCATAAAAAGATTTGTTTTCTGTTTTATTTGATTCTGTTTGTTTATCTCTCAATTCAAACCTTTTCAAAATACAAATCCTTTTTACACAGTCCAGATTTACTCGATTTGAGAATTGATCGTGATTCAAGAACACAGTCTCTGTGGGATCGATATCTTTTATTACTTGGCGACAGTCCGGTACACTTGCCGGAAACGCAAGTGCATGCCTCGCGCGCCTCGCCGCCGCTGTCAAGTTTTTGGCGCCGTTGCCGGGGACTGTGCATTTTCGAATCTCAATTAAATTTTTGAATTGATTTTTCTGGACCTTTTCTTTTTATTTAATTTTTATATTTGAAAAAAAAAATCAAAAAATCTTTCCTTCTAGTGTATCCATCTCTCTGTGTGTGTTTTATGCAAAGACCCCTAAGTCTTGGGAGCCTTGGTGAGGTTGATCCAGAAATCGAGAGAACCTTCCACAGACATAGGCGACTACAAAGAGAGGGAGAAAGGTCGATTCCCATTCCACTCATGGCGAATCAACCGGATACAAAGCCTTTGAAGGACTACGCAGCCCCAAATGCTAGAGGCTTGCGAACTGGGATTGCTAGGCCAGAGATTGAGGCGGAGAACTATACTATACCGCCCATGCTAATCAACATGATTCGGCAACATCAATTCGGAGGATTGCCTTCGGAGGACCCGACCGATCACATAGAAACATTCTTAGAGTTCACCGATGCAATCAGAATTAATGGAGCCTCGGTTGATGTTGTGCGTTTGAGATTGTTCCCCTCATCTCTCACTGGAAAAGCGAAGGCTTGGCTAAAGCAAATCCCCACTAATACCTTGACTACTTGGGACCAACTGGAGCAGGCGTTCTTGGAGAAATTCTTCCCTCCATCCAAGACGGCCTACATAAGAACCCAGATCACCGGCTTCTTCCAGAAAGACGGAGAATCCTTATCGGAAGCTTGGGGTCGCTACAAGGGACTGCTGGAGTCTTGCCCACACCATGGACTCGAGAGGTGGTTATTAGTGCACACCTTCTATAACGGATTGGACTACTCTTCGAAGGTGTCACTTGATTCTGCAACTGGTGGAGCATTTATGAATAGGCCTCTGACTGAGGCATTCAACATCATTGAGAACGTGGCCACCAACTACCACCAATGGGGTTCAGAAAGAGGTAATAACCCGAACAAGATTTCAGGGGGTAAGTTTGAAGTAAATAGCACTGATCTTATAATGTCAAAAATAGACTCACTGAATAAATGTTTTGATCGGCTTGAAAGGGCTAATGTGAGTGTAATAGGTGCTACTAACCTTGTTTGTGAGATTTGTGGAATGCAGGGACACGACATCATGGAGTGCCCACGAGGTATTGCTCACGGATCCGGCGCTTCGGGGGAGCAAGTGAACTCTTGCCACAATTTTTACGACACGAACCCGAAGCTGCCCAATTATGCTCCCCCAAATCCTTACAACCAAAGAAAGAACAACCCTTACCTCTCTTACGGCAACTACAGCAATACGCTCAACCATGAGTTCCAAGAGGGCCAAGGTAATAGGAAACCCACACCGGGTTATCCTCAGGTGCAGAGATCTAAACTCGAGACTTTATTGGAAAGTTTTGTTGAAACTCAGACAAAACAAAATGAGGAGTTTAGACAACAAGGCAGGGCAGTGAACGAGGCAATAAAAGAGCTAGCATCCAAGGTAGACAACTTAGCAATCCATAGTAAGATGCTAGAAACACAAATTGCCCAATAAGCCAGCACATACACTAGACCTAAGGGTACATTCCCGGGTCAACCCAAAGCTAATCCCATTGAGCATTGTAATGCCATAAACTTGAGGGATGATAAGCTTGGGGTGGGGGAAGAGGACGTGGAACCAGAGGAGGACACGAGCGAAAAGGAAGAGCCAGAACCAAAGTATGTCCCTCCACCACCGTACCAACCCCCGATACCTTTCCCACAAAGGTTGGTCAAGAGAAAGCAAGTGGAAGTAGAAACTAAGAGCTTAACTGAGGAGCCAAATGTCATGAAAAAATCTAATATGCCTCCTAAACTGAAAGACCCAGGTAGTTTCTCTATCGCTTGCTCGATTGAAAAAGTGCAAATAGACCAAGCCTTGTGTGACTTAGGGGCTAGTGCGAGCTTGATGCCCCTCACTATCATGGAAAGTTTGGAAAGCAAGAAGTTGAGACCATTCAAATTCTCCTTACAATTTGCGGATGGCTCAACTAGGACTCCTCTAGGCATACTAGAGAATGTTCTTGTAAAGGTAGGGAAATTCTTCATCCCGATCGGCTTCCTGGTATTGGACATGAAAGGGAATTCTGAATTCCCCATCATTTTAGGAAGGCCATTCTTGGCCACCGCTGGAGCAGTAATAGACGTAAGGAATGGTAAACTCTCTCTAAATGTAGAGGAAGGTAGGGTCGATTTTCATTTGACTAACTCTTATAACAACCCTCCTTTTGAGAGCCATGTGTGCAGGATCGGTATAACGTCTCCAGTGGTAAAAGAAGAGCTGAACATGGAAGCAACTCCGAAGATATGCATGGCTAATGATGCACCCAGCAGTGATGGAATTGGAGTTGCTGTCCATACTGAAACAGAACTTCCGCCAGGAGGAAGGAAAGTCAGGAAGCTCCGAGAGAAAAGAGCAAAGCGGAAGCACAACTGGCCGTATGAGCAGAATCGGCTTTTCGAAGGAGTTCCATGGAAGATAAGTGTTCCGGCACATCTACGCCCAGTCGACCCCGGTTGATTGAAGGAAGTTTGGTCAAGCTTAGGACCGTAAATAAGCGCTTCTTGGGAGGCAACCCAAGTTTTCTTTCCCTTTTCTTTTTGTTTTTTTTAATTAAGCTCTTGAATAATTTGAGAAGATCAAGAGGCAAAAAATCATAAATTAATAGATTTGTCTAGTGTTGTCAGGTTAAAGAGGAAGGAAGAACGAAAAGATCAAGGACTAATAAAGTCAGAAGCCATCACACCGTCACGGCCGTGATGAACTAATAAAGGAGAACAGAAAGGAACACGGCCCGGCCGTGATATCCATCACGGGCGTGATGAGTAGGATGCCAAGGACATAATTGATCACGGCCTGCCCGTGATGAGCCTCACGGCCGTGATGCTATTTCCACCCAAGTTTTGACTGGAATGCAAGCCAACACCCGCTACCACCTCGGTAAGTTGTTCCAATTTTTCTCCTCTCTCCGACTTGATTATTTACATTGGAGACAATGTAAGTAATCAAGCTTGGGGTGGGGGTATTTTTGCATTTGCATTGTTGCATTCATATTGCATTCACATAGGCATAGTTTGGTATGATCACATTCTCTAGATTGCCCCTCACTTAGAATATGCATCCAATTGTGAGAACTTGGTGCCAAATGAATTGAGATAGTGAATTTTTGAACCCAATTTTTTATTTATTCTTGTGACATAGCTAAAAATAAAAATTCTTGAGATGATCTTTTGATGGTTGATAATTAGCATGTGGTTCCTTAGGTTTGTGTACCTCACTGATTTTTGAACTACTAAATGTAAGATTTTGATCCAAATAGGGGTAGTCACTAAATCTACCCCATTTCTTGTGATAGAGTGTTGTAATTCCTCTTGGACTGTATTTTCTAGAACTTGACTTGAAACCATTTCGAAACTTAAAAAAAATTTTGAAAACACTTTTGGAAATGATGGAGGCACTAGGTATTTTTCCGGCCTCCCGAGCTTTGAATGTTTAAATGCTACCCCTTAGTTGCCCAATTTTGAGCCTAAAAGAAAAAAATACTTTTCTTGGTACCTTGAATTACTTTGATAAATAATGCTTGGTATGGCACCTTTTAAAGTATTACAAAAAGGGCAAAATGGTAGTTGGAAAAAGTATGGGATGAAAAAAAAGCTAGAAAGTAATTTCTCTTGAGCTATAAATCTCCCCTTCTCCAAATAAATAAAATGAAATAAACACAAAAAAATTGGAGAAGGGGATGACAAAAGAAAGTGAGAAATGAAAAAAAAAAAGAAAAAAAGAAAGAAAGGTGGAGAAGTGAATCAAAGCCCCTAAAAGGTATTTTAGAAGGTGTCATGCTTTGCAATGTTTGATAATTTGTTTAGCCTTCTTGAATTTCCCTTCTCTTGATTTTCCCACCTAACAATTAATCCCATGGCCACATTACAACCAAAGGAAAAGACCTCTTGATTCTTATGTGATTTCATTAATAAAGTAGAGATTTGGTTAATAGTCAAGCCTATGGTAAAGTACTTTCCTTGAGGAAATTGAGCGAATTGTCATATACCCTAAAATACTTGAGTGAGGTGAGAAGAGTGCCCGAATCAGTGAGAATATGAATTTGAAAAACCTAAGCTTCTAATTGGACTTGAAATTGATTATCTCTTGAGGACTTATTTGAATATGCCGTCACTTGGATTAATTGCTAGGGTTCTTGGTTCACTATTCATGCTTTGATTGATATATCTTATGGCCTTAGTAATTGCTTGAGGACAAGCAAAATCTTAAGCTTGGGGTGATTTGATGAGTGTGATTTCACCTCATCTTTGTCCATCATTTTGCATGCATTTTCATGTAGTTTAGGCATTTTTAATTAGATTTTAGGTTAATTTTCCTTTGGAATGGGTAAGGTGGTTTTCGTGGTGTTGTTTTGCAGATATCAAGGGTAAAATGCTCAAGATCAACCATGATGGAGTTTGGATGAAGATGGAGCTTTAAAAGTGAAGAAAATGAGCCAAACAGAGCCCATCACGGCCTAGCCGTGATGCCCATCACGTCCATGATCGAGCAAAACTAAAAAGGAAGAAAGGCTGAAGTCAGAATCTGTCACGGCCTGGCCGTGATAGCCATCACGTCCGTGACCAAAAACCCCCACAAGTCAGAGACCGTCATGGCCTAGACGTAATTCTTATCACGGCCATGAAGCAGGAGGCTCGCGACGCGAAACTAGGCTCGCCACACGAGAGCTTGAAGTTCACAAAATTGCCAGAAACAGAATCCGTCACGGCCTGGCCGTGATGGCCATCACGGCCTGGCCGTGAGGGCCATCACGGCCTGGCCGTGATGGCCATCACGGCCGTGACGCGCATTACTTGGATCAGAAGCAACCGAAATAGATCAGATTTTGAGTTGGATTGGGACTCTAACTTCCCAATTTCTATAAATAAGGATCAAGGCAGAAGGAACAGGGATGGAGATCTGAAACACAACAACACACATCCACATAGACTTAGGCTACATTTTAGGATCTTCTTCTTCTTCCTCTTCTCTTTTCTGATTTGTAATTTTCATGATGTTGTCAACCAAGCTTGTCATCTCCATGGCAAGACTTGAGTAGTAGCTTAGTTTCTAGGGATTGGGGCCATGCCTGAGATTCGTTTATGATGTTGAATTTGATGTAATATCTTCGTTAATTTCGATTGGCTTTAGATCTAATTTCTAGTGTTTTAATCACTCGTAAAATTCGGCGACTGCTTATTTTCGGGACGTAGACATTCTAAGGAGGAACCTAGCGGTGAACTTAGGATTTCTAGTGTGTTTCACTCGTAAAATTCGACGGCCGCTTATTTGTGAGATGTGGATGATATAAGGAGGAACCTAGCGGTGAACTTAGGTTTATTTGCATGACTTAGACATTTTAAGGAGGAACCTAGCGGTGAACTTAGGTGTCGGATCTATAGAAGTCAGACTTGGGACTGAAATCACGAGAGTTAGAAGCCGTCCCTCGAGGATCAACGAGTTGTCACGAAACGCAAAGGGTCCATTCTGAGATCGACTACCATGAGAGTAGGGGTCGGGTCAATTGGGCACGGTTTTTGTAACCCGAGAGGGAGCTTAAACTATTAGAGGATAAACTCGCCTTCAAGGCAATTTCGTTAATTAACAAGGGTAATCGACTTAGCAATGTAAACGATCTCGTAGGTAACCCAAATCCCTAGGAACCCATTAGATCTGAAAAACCATAAAAAGATTTGTTTTCTGTTTTATTTGATTCTGTTTGTTTATCTCTCAATTCAAACCTTTTCAAAATACAAATCCTTTTTACACATTCCAGATTTACTCGATTTGAGAATTGATAGCGATTCGAGAACACAGCCTCTGTGGGATCAATATCTTTTATTACTTGGCGACAGTCCGGTACACTTGCCGGAAACGCAAGCGCACGCCTCGCGCGCCGCGCCGCCGCTGTCATTGCCTCCCAATAAGCGCTTCTTTAACGTCACTAGCTTGACAGGATCACGAAGCTTCCACTCGGATCCCATACCCAGTGGTATAAGGGCCAATTGGTGCTCACGGTGTAAGGGCATCCTCCCAGATCCCATGGCATGAAGAATGGCCATTGCAGGAGCAAGATGAATCTACCCTCAATTCCTCTTGGGTCAAACAGCAAGTGATCAACTCCTTTTTTGACCCCTTCAGGCATAAATGTTCCATGAAGCACATGAGGTTTTACTTGTTGAGCCAATTTTTTAGTGTCCATACATGCATCCAAACCAATATATTTATCCAATGCCAAAATTCCTGGTTTTTTAGCAAGCATGGTGAGAGGTGGTTCCTCTTTGCTCTCCACTACCACTTCAACTTCACTTTGAACTATCCCCAAAACCAGATTTTTCTCAAATTGCGCTCCATGCGATTCTTGTATCAACTATTTGCAAATTTCATCAACTTGCATTTTGAAATTCTGCTTCACAGCGTTGATACTATCACAGTTAGTTCTTATTTTGGTCTCAAAGATGGATAGCTCTAGTGAATATTGTTGCAGAGCAACTTTCAAAGGACTTGGCTCATTCCATTCCATTCTTCCTCATGCTTCATGATTACACTATAAGCTTGTGCATGAGGGCATTGATCTCCCCAGAGCACATAGTCTCCCAAGACTACAGTAGGCCCAAAGGAATATTTTGTAACACCATCCAAGGCAGGAAAATAATAAGTCTCCATGATTTGCAATCCACCTTGGACAAACACAACTCAAAAGAAAAAAAAAATCAAATATATATACAAAAAATATATATATATAAACAAAAATTTATATAGTAGTTGTCTCATTTGTTACTACTGATATTGACAAAACTAATCCCCGGCAACGGCACCAAAAACTTGATACGATTTTTCTAGGCAAGTATACCTAGTCGTACAAGTAATACGGTGGTGAGACCGATATCGTTCCCACGACGATCAGTTATCAATTACCACTTCACAAATTATACAACTATCTAGACTAAACTGTGTTATGAAGAGAGATCAAATCATAAAATGAAGAAACAAAAGCAATACAATATTTTTGGTCTTTTTGGATTTTTATCGAACACTTGGAATGCAGAAACAAATGGACAGAATTGTCAGGGTTAGACTACACTGATCTTCCCTTGATTGCAATGAAATGGTTAATAACACACATCCTAACTCAATTATGACAATCAAATCTTCTAAAATACTCAAACCCTAATGTCTTAGGTGGAATGAGCCTAAAACCCCAAATTAAACCCTAATGTCTTAGGTGGATTAACTTGAGATTTTGCATAAAGAGTCAAGATTTATAAGATTGCAAGCACCCCAAGACCTATATCTAGGTTCATGAACTACTTGGCATTGATTCATGATCATGCCTTAACATCAATCTTTCAATTGTCTATCAAAGCAGCAAATCATTCCATGGGTAGCTAAGCCAAGAAAATCATTAAGAATGGAATCAAATACTCATAAAGAAATAGGAATTTTTATTACAACCAAATCATGAGACAACCAAGTTCAGAAAAGCCATCATCTAACCCCAACAAAAAAGGGGATTTAGCTACTCATAGTACTAGAAATAACAAAAGAGAAAGTGAGAAGGGATGAAGAAAACTCATGACGACTCCTCCAATCATCTTCTAATCCAAGAGCAGAGAAAAACCACCCTTTTTGGGTTCCAATTCGCCCCCTAGCCGCCGCCTCCAAGTCTGGATAAAAGTCCCTTTTTTAGATTAAAAGTTAATCTAGAGCGAATCAGAATTTTTCTCTCCACCCCTCTTCTATATGGCACTGTTGTCTCCATAATGCAGGTCTTGAATCTCCAAAATCAATCAGGCTTGAATGCGTGGGCCCCTGCCAGATTGCTTCTAGCGCTGACTTTCTTCTAATTGCAATTGAAGTGCAATTTCAATTCATTCCCTTGAACTCACATGGGGTCGGCATTTAGTAACATATTGAATTTGAATTCAATTAGATTCTTTAAGTGAATTTAATTTCCAAAGACAATCCTTCTTTCTTCACAAATTGGCGTGGGCCCTCCTTGCATTGAATTATCAGAATCAATTTGCCTTTCAAAATCAAAATAAACGTTGTTGGCCCTTTCCAAATTTGCTTTATGTTAATTGCCAATTTCTTCAACCAATTGTTAATTGATTCATGTGATTTGCTTCAGTGATTTGCTGCAGCCTCTATCATTTATAAATTGAAGACCAATTCCTCTCTCCATTTATGGTAAGCCATTAATATCCAAATCATCCAATCCATCAATTAGGCCTCTTACATTGCTGCTGGACTTTTGTCAATTGTCATCAAATATTTCCATTTCAAATTAAATTGGAGTCATCCAATATCTTCACTTTTCAAGCTCCAACTTAATCCAGGCTCCATTATGGCTCATCTGGGGCATTTAACCCTTAATTTCTGCAAAACAACACCACAAAACCACCTTACCCATTACAAGGTAAAAACTAACTAAAATAAAATTAAAATTGCCTAAACTATATGAAAATGCATGCAAAATTGTACATGAATAATGTGGTGAAATCACACTCATCAGTGACTTAAAGAACTCCTCCGCTTCATCTATACTAGTATCCCAAGATACAACGGCAATTACCAGAAGAACCTGATATATTTGTAAGCGTGAGACGCCAATATATGGATTTTAATAAGATATCCACATACGTAAAAACACAAAACAACATATTCAGGATATCCACAATATATAAACAATAATCACAGAGTAATAATTTAGTCCACAGGGTCTCATACCTGACATTCATCGTAATTTATAAAGTTACAAGAAACTTCCCCATCCATCACTTAACCTTAATATTCATTTTTCTTATTTGTCTCTTTCATTCATTCTCACCATCAGACAAGAAATCAAAATGTGCCAATCTGGGACTTTAACCCACGATACACAAAACAGATATTCAACTGTGTGACTAGGGACTCTAACCCTCGTCACAACATATATTCAAATGTGTGACTAGGGACTCTAACCCTCTACACAACAGATACTCAATTGTGTGACTAGGGACTTTAACCCTCGACACACATATCAAAGATTCAAATGTGTTAACTAGGACTCTAACCCACAATACAATGAATATGGATTCAACTATGCCAACTAGGACTCTAACCCATGACACACAAGACACGGATTTCAATAGTGTCAACTGGGACTTTAACTCACGACACATACAGGACAAGTAGTCTACTTACTTACTTCTAGGAATACTAAACTCACGACACATACAGGACAAGTAGTCTACTTACTTCTAGGAATACTAGCCTGACGGTTTCAGTTATCTAGGTCCTCACAACTTCCACTTTCAAACACAGTTTTCTTTCTGTGAAAATAACTCATCAAAACCAAGTTCCGAAATTCATTTATGTCAAAATCATTTTATAAATCATTTAAAATATGTTTAAGTCAAGAATAAATCTTTCCCTTTTCTAAAGTATTTTCACACTTGAAAATATTTATTTTGAAGAAAATTATATCAATTTTCTAATAACCTTTTCATAATTAAACTTAAAAATAATTAAAATATTTTTCTCATTTTCTTCACAAAAATGCCAAAATGGCTTTTTAACTGAAAATATTTATTTAAAATTCTAATTAAATTATTTTTGTCACTTTATTATTCCAAATATCCTTTTTCATTATTGTGAAATATATTTTGCTAAAACTAGCACCTGTGAAATATTTTCATGGTTACGCCCTATGTGGCACTCATTGACTCATCAATCACCGGAAAATCAATTAAATATTATTTTTTCCACTTTTACACTATTTTATACTATTAAATCACTTGGATTATTTGTCTAAACTTAACAAGTTTTTAATCTTCTGAATTAATTAAACTCTGACTACTGTCTGGTTTCACACTCCAGCAATCAATAACAGATATTCAGTACAGATAACAGATAAAGCATACTTCACGGATATAGCATGCATCACAAATATAACCATATCACAGTTTTAGCCACATAATCAACTAACCACATCACATCGCATCACGTAACCATATAGTTAAACAAAACAGTAATCAACTTAAAGCATATAAACACCCAGATAATACATAGACAACACATAGATAGCATGTGGCCATCTCCAATCCCTCAGGTAAGCTCCCCTTACCTCTTGAAGTTACAGATTTGAGTCCACAAAGTCTTTGATTCCGGTTCCGGTGACACAGCTTACCAGTTTGTTCCTTCACGGCGAATTACAACCAAAATTAACAAGCAACAAAAAAAAAACTAAATCTAAAGAGTTTTGGTTTCGGCCTTGTCAAGAACAAATGTGGCTAGGAACTTTCAAATTTTGTCAACTCTTAGATCAATGATCCTTAAGTATGATTAAAACATAATCAAGGCTTACTTATCAAAAATTGAAACAAAATCATCTTAACTACAAAGTTTAAGATTTCGGCCATCAACAACAAATTTGGTTTAGAGTATGTTTTGATTCTCTAATCATTTGAATCAACAGAAGAATGGACTAGAGATCATAGATCAACACTTGTTTAACAAAGTTTGAAACAAAAAACTCTTTCCTCACCTATGAACGTAGGTTTGGCCATGTATGAACAAAAGGGAAAGAAATTTGTGTTGATCACATGCTCCAAGATAACAAGAGTATACATGATTATAAGATCATAGAAATAAGTTTCAAGTTCATTGGATTTTTCTACAATTTTCTAGAGATTTTTGAAGAAAGATTCATGAAGATGGAAAATCATGATTCATGACTTAAACAAAAAAAATGATTGAAGAAGAAGTCATGATTGATCATGGAGAGAAGATATTACCTCTTGAATGATGAAGAGATGAAGAGAAATGATCAACCAAAGCTTGTTAAAAATTTGACAACTTTGAGGATGTGGTGGTTTTATGAGAGTATCTCACGATCTACTAATCTAAAAATTACGAAATTTGGTTTGTTGGAAAGGTACGAAGGATAGGAACAACTTTGATGTTGAAGGTTTGGTTTTATTCAGATCCGAACATGGGCGTAAAGAGCATTCTTTCCACTGTTTTAGTGTGATGCTGTGGATTTTGAACAGTTTATGTAATTTGGGCATATCTCCCAAAATACTTATCCGTTGTTTATTATCTTTATATAGATGGAAAGAAGAGAGTAATTGGAACAACTTTTATGTAGAAAGTTTTCCGAGTTTCAAAACAGAAAAGGTTCAGAATTATGGTACAGTTTCGGAGAGTATGAACATCAATGTGTGTTCATAGAGTTCTTAAGAGAAATTATGAACTTTGAAGGTGAAGATGATACAAAGTGAAGTAAAATTTTCCTACTTCATGCCAAATGAAGGAAATGGCAGCGCACATAAGGCTGAAATGACAGGTGGTTTGGTCCAAAATTTGTTACTCAGGGACAAAAGAGTAAAATCACTTAAGGACAAGCTTGTAATTCCTTTAAAGACTAAGGGTATTTTGGACATTTCACACCCAAAGTAATCATGACAAATAAGTGGTCATGCTTGAAGGAGGTGTGGTTGAATTGTGACCACAAGTAGCTTATGGCACACTTGAGAATTGGTAGAAAACTAGGGACATTTTGGTCTTTTCGCGCACAAAATATCTAGATATTTAGGAATCGTCATAAATGCGCCAAAAAAGTTTGATGACTCAACCCTGTGACTCGTTGCCTTAGGTGGCAAGAGGTCTCATCATCCGATGTTGGGTTTTGTATCTGCACGTCCATTCTCGACTCCGTCGATTACCCGATTTAGGGTTTTATATACGCCTGAATCGAGTATAATAACCTATTTATTTTGAAATTTTTCAAAATAACCTATATGGTTTGAAATGAGATATAAAATCTATTCATTTCGTTCTCGGATCAAAATTAGGTTTTCCGATCAGCAAAAACACAGACCGGGTTCCGTCTGAATTTTCAACAAAAAATTTCACCGTATACTTATAAAAATAAGTATAATATGAATATGACTTTGGTTTTCCCAAAATAATTTTCTAAGTTTCATATAAAAATATAAACATTTGTTTATATTTATACCGATCTTTGAAAGCAGGAAAAATCGGGGTGTTACATTACTACCCCACTAAAAAAAGTTTCGTCCTCGAAATTTTGTGACTCAAAACTAGACAGGATTTCTTAATCCCGATGTCTTACTCTCACAAGAAAGTATATGGAAAAACTTTTTCACTCTGAAAGGAGTATATTATACGCCCAAATCGAGTATAATAACCTATTTATTTTGAAAATTTTCAAAATAACCTATATCGTTTGAAATGAGATATAAAATCTATTCATTTCGTTCTCGGATCAAAATTAGGTTTTCCGATCAGTAAAATCTTATTGTCAGTAAAAACACAGACTGGGTTCCGTCTGAATTTTCAACCAAAAATTTCACCGTATACTTATAAAAATAAGTATGATATGAATATGACTTTGGTTTTCCCAAAATCATTTTCTAAGTTTCATATAAAAATATAAACGTTTGTTTATATTTATACCGATCTTAGAAAGCAGGAAAAATCGGGGTGTTACATTACTACCCCACTAAAAAAAGTTTCGTCCTCGAAATTTTGTGACTCAAAACTAGACAGGATTTCTTAATCCCAATGTCTTACTCTCACAAGAAAGTATATGGAAAAACTTTGTCACTCTGAAAGGAGTACAGGAATATCCATTATGTAAAAAGATCCTTTAATAGGTTCATGCATGTAAAAATGCATGATCGGTACATGTTTACAAACATGAATCTAATAAAGTTCCTTCTTTCACAAGAATTTCACTACACAACGATTTAAAAGAACAACAATCCGACAAAAATTCGGACGGGGTCACTTCCACCAAAAGCAAAAGTGAATGGACTAAGTCTCATCGAGAAACTTCTTTTATCATGAAAGTGTCTATCCTGAAGAAAAATAGGACAGGTCCCACATATAAATTCCACAAAAATTGATTCAGCAGATGGAGTTGAAAACAATCAAGTTTATACGACAAGAAAGAAACAGACAACTCAAAATTTTCACAAAATTCATCGCAAAAGAATACATTGCACCTGGATCTAAAAGTTAAGTTAAAGGATTACCAGCGATGTCGAAACTACTTTATATGAAATCATCTGATTTTGAGGCTTCAGCACCACTTATGTTATAAACGCTTCCCTTTGCCATCGATCTATCAGTTTTTGAATTGTTGGCAGCAAACTCAGACTTTGTTGCAGGACATTCTCTGACCATGTGCCCAATCTTCCCACATTTAAAACATAGTGTACCCTTCAGCTTACAATCTTCAGTAACATGATTTGATTGTCCACACTTGTGGCATCGTTGAACTATGCCTTGACTCTGATTATTTCCTGGAGATCGGAAATAGGGCTTCCTCTGAGCTTGTTCCTCTTTTTGATTCTGATGTTGATTCTTAAATCGAGATGGTCCTCCACTATTACCCCGAATGTCCTTCCTTTTCTTCATCTGTTCCACCTTCCGACACTTTTCGACCAAGGCTTGGAAATTGCGAATTTCCAGTGGCAACACAAACTCCTTGATTTCAAACCTTAAGCCTCCCTCAAACTTCTCACATTTCCAACCCTCATCCGGTTGAGCTTGGAAGAAACGGAAATACTTGGCAAGTGATTCAAACTTTGCCGCCTATTCCCCAACAGACAGTTCCTTCTGTTTCAGACGCAGAAACTCTTGTTCTTTCTCGACTCTGGCACTCTGAGGAAAATACTTGTCCAGAAACATGTTTCGAAACACATTCCAAGTAATTTCCTGATTCTCCGCCTCTAGCAGTTGTTTAATGCCCTTCCACCAGTATTCAACATCTCCAAAGAGCAGAAAAGTAGCATAAGGAACTTTCACTCCTTCAGGGCTGTGAATCAGCTCAAAAATCTTCTCCTGTTCTTGGATCCACAAATCATCCTTCTCACAATCAGCATCCCCATGAAACTGTGGCGGATTCTGATGTCAAAAAGTAGTCAAATTTCGATCCTCAACAGCTTGCTCAGCTCAAATTTGTTCTTCTTGGCTCTAGGCAGCCATAGTAGCTGTCTGTAGTGCGATAGCAGCTGCAACATTCTCCAAAGCTTGTGCTGCTTGATCCATTCCACCATTACCATCATAGTTTTCTCCTATATTACCACGGCAGCCAACACGACCGCCTCTACGGCCCCTTCCACGTCCACGTCCAACTTCTGGTTCCATAACTGACCTACAAGACAGAATCAATCAGTCTGCAACCAGAAATTGAAACGTATACTTACATGTTTAAAACATGTTACTTCTAAGAAGTAATTCAATCAATGTACCTTCTAATATCCATGGGTTCTCATAAGGAAACAATTCAAACAAGATCCAACCGGAGATCACACAACAAAAACACAACAGACCTATTCCCTAAGGTTCCCGAAAGACTTGACCAGCTCTGATACCACTAATGTAACACCCCCCTTGGGCATTACTTTGTGAACACGTGCAGAACTAAAATTAAAAGGAATTTTCTAGTTGCTTTCAGAAAATTTATTTATTTGAGGACAGAAAACTCGGGTGTAAAAATTTTCTTCCGCGAATAACTCTAGAACACATTAATACATACAATAAATAATAAAGTCACATTCTTAAAAAAGTCATCACAGTATACCATTTTTATTTTCAAAAGGTCTCAATTTCCAAAAAAAGAATCTTAAAACAAAGATAATATTACAACATCACAGTTACCGACCTTTTCAACATAAAACCCAAAACAAGACTCCTAAGCCGGTCGCTCTACAAGACATTATTGGAAAGACCCCCGTGGTCTTTCCCACGAACAAATACTTTTTCAAGCATCTAGAATCTAAGTCTGCAAGTGACTTAGAGAACTCCTCCGCTTCATCTGTACTAGTACCCCAAGATACAACGACAATTAGTAGAAGAACCTGATATATTTGTATGGGTGAGACACCAATATATGGATTTTAGTAAGATTTCCACATGCGTAAAAACACAAAACAGCATATTCAGGATATCCACAATATATAAACAATAATCACAAAGTAATAATTCAGTCCACAGGGTCTCATACCCGACATTCATCGCAATTTATAAAGTTACAAGAAACTTCCCCATCCATCACCCAACCTTAATATTCATTTTTCTTACTTATCTCTTTCATTGATTCTCACCATCGGACACGAAATCAAAACGTGCCAATCTGGGACTTTAACCCACGACACACAAAACAGAGATTCAACTGTGTGACTTGGGACTCTAACCCTTGAGACACAAAACAGAGGTTCAACTGTGTGACTTGGGACTCTAACCCACGACACACAAAACAGATATTCAACCGTGTGACTAGGAACTCTAACCCTCGACACAACAGATATTCTAACGTGTGACTAGGGACTCTAACCCTCGACACAACAGATATTCAATTGTGTGACTAGGGACTCTAACCCTTGACACACACATGAAAGATTCAAATGTGTTAACTGGGACTCTAACCCACAACACATTGAATATGGATTCAACTGTGCCAACTGGGACTCTAACCTATGACACACAGGACACGGATTTCAATAGTGTCAACTGGGACTTTAACCCATGACACATACAGGACATGCAGTCTACTTACTTACTTCTAGGAATACTAGCCTGGCGGTTTCGGTTGTCTAGGTCCTCACAACTTCCACTTTCAAACACAGTTTTCTTTCTGTGAAAAACAACTCATCAAAACCAAGTTCCGAAATTCATTTGTCAAAATCATCTTATAAATCATTTAAAATATGTTTAAGTCAAGAATAAATCTTTCCCTTTTCTAAAGTATTTTCACACTTGAAAATATTTATTTTGAAGAAAATTATATCAATTTTCTAATAACCTTTTCATAATTCAACTTAAAAATAATTAAAATATTTTTCTCATTTTCTTCACAAAAATGCCAAAAAGGTTTTTTAACTGAAAATATTTATTTAAAATTCTAATTAAATTATTTTTGTCACTTTATTATTCCAAATATCCATTTAAATTATTGTGAAATATATTTTGCTAAAACTATCACCTGTGAAATTAGTATACATGATTATAAGATCATAGAAATTAGTTTCAAGTTCATTGGATTTTTCTACAATTTTCTAGAGATTTTTGAAGAAAGCTTCATGAAGATGGAAAATCATGATTCGTGACTTAAAAAAATAAAATGATTGACGGATAAGTCATGATTGATCATGGAGAGAAGAGATTACCTCTTGAATGATGAAGAGATGAAGAGAAATGATCAACCAAAGCTTGTTAAAAATTTGAAAGCTTTGAGGATGTGGTAGTTTTATGAGAGTATCGCACGATCTACTCATCTAAAAATTACAAAATTTGGCTTGTTGGAAAGGTAAGAAGGATAGGAACAACTTTGATGTTGAAGGTTTGGTTTGATTCAGATCCGAACAAGGGCGTAAAGAGCCTTCTATCCACTGTTTTAGTGTCATGCTGTGGATTTTGAACAGTTTTGGTAATTTTATCATATCTCCCAAAATACTTATCCGTTGTTTATGATCTTTATCTAGTTGGAAATAAGAGAGGAAGAGGGACAACTTTTATGTAGAAAGGTTTCCGATTATCAAAACAGAAAAGGGTCAGAATTATGGTACAGTTTCGGCGAGTATGAACATCAATGTGTGTTCTTAGAGTTCTTAAGAGAAATTATGAACTTTGAAGGTGAAGATGATACAAAGTGAAGTAAAATTTGCCTAACTCATGCCAAATGAAGGAAATGGCAGTGCACATAAGGCTGAAATCACTTAGGGACATGCTTGTAATTCCTTTAAAGACTAAGGGCATTTTGGACATTTCACACCCAAAGTAATCATGACAAATAAGTGGTCATGGTTGAAAGAGGTGTGGATGAATTGTGACCACAAGTAGCTTATGGCACACTTGAGAAATGGTAGAAAATTAGGGACATTTTGGTCTTTTCGCGCACAAAATATCTAGATATTTAGGAATCGTCATAAATGCGCCATATAAGTTCGATGACTCACCCTTGTGACTCGTTGTGTTAGGTGGCAAGAGGTCTCATCATCCGATGTTGGGTTTTGTCTCTGCATGTACGTTCTCAACTTCGTCGATTACCCGATTTAGGGTTTTACGCCCGAATCGACTATAATAACCTATTTATTTTGAAAATTTTCAAAATAACCTATATCGTTGGAAATGAGATATAAAATCTATTCATTTCATTGTCGAATCAAAATTAGGTTTTCCGATCAGTAAAATCTTACTGTCAGTAAAAACGCAGACCGGGTTCCGTCTGAATTTTCAACCAAAAATTTCACCGTGTACTTATAAAAATAAGTATGATATGAATATGACTTTGGTTTTCCCAAAATCATTTTCTAAGTTTTAGATAAAAATATAAAAATTTATTTATATTTATACCAATCTTAGAAAGCGGGAAAAATCGGGGTGTTACAATATTCAGCTTTAGGATTCAGCTTTAATATTCAACAACAATGATATCGAATTAACAACAATAAGTGTTTTCAGTTGCATAAGAGAACTTGGAATGGATTTTGTTTATCAATATTCTCTGCTTAACAAATCAAAGAAACAAAATAGGGACTGAGTCTGACAGAGAGCTTTCCTCTTTGTAAGTGAAGGGACTGATCAAATCCCAAAGATAGATAGATCTCACATATGCATCTTGAGGTGTTGACAGGTGGGTTTGATGCATCTATATCTGCTTGCTTTGATGTATGTTATTGCCTTAACTAACTTTGTATATTGCTTTGGTGGGTGAGACTAACTGTGATTGCTTCTTCTATTCACTGTTTGTTTCATTAGAATTCTCCGCTTGGATATTATTGAGAGATGCATGTTTGATGGGTTGATCCACAAATTATACCAATATACACAAGGCTGAAGGTACACACCATTAGTGGCTAAACATCTATATTAGAAACTGCTTTATTAGCCATAGCAGATCTCCCCAAATTCCAAAATGGAGTAGGATTTTTTTAAGCCATTGAAATGCACTTACCTTGTTTTGAATGATTGATTAGGGCTTAACAAATGTGCCATGTCAATCTGTATGCTATATGCCTTAAAAACTGCCAAGCTAATATGATGTGGAATAAGATGAAAATTCTATTCTCACTAACATTTGATGCTGTTATGAAACAGATGATGAGAGGAGAGAAAGTTCATGTACACGTTTTGGTTCCTTTTTTTGGTTGGTATGCAGTGCTGGATTGGCTTTTTGCTGCAGTTTCGGTCACCAAACTACAAGACAAATAGCTTCCTTCATGTGGTGCGGGATCTTCTATCATTGTTTCCCGGTGCTAGTTTATTAGTTGGTATTTGACAATGAATTAATGTTATGAGGGACATGTTTAAGTTCATGTTCTGTGTTCATTTTGATATTTTTTTTGTTGAATGTGTCTAAACTGATATAACAAACTAATTATTTATTTATTTTTTAAAAAGGACTTTTAACATCGGTTATTAGTGAGAACCGATGTCAAAAATATTGTTCTTTGTTTTAAAAACTGTTGAAGAGAACTTTAGATATCGGTTATTAGTGAGAACCGATGTCTAATGTGCACAGTAGACATCGATTCTCACTAATAACCGATCTCTAAAGTGTTATTCTTTTCTTAAAAAATTGTTTTAAGAGCACTTTAGACATCGGTTTTTGCTAAGAACCGATATCTAAAATGCACTTTAGACATCGGTAGAAAACCGATGTCTAAAACGGCCATATACAACATCGTCCGTTTCAACATCGGTTCAAAAACCGACTTTAAAGGTCAATTTTAACAGACGTTAAATCCCTTTTTCTGCACTAGTGTATTTTTAAAAAATATCCTAAATATAGATTAATTGAGAATAAAATATTTAAAATAAAAATGTTAAAAATTAAAGGAATCAGAAAAATGCAGACCAATATTTTGTTGAGACCTCATAAGTCTGAAACACATTCAATATGTAAATTCTCTAAGTTGTGATGATTCCAAATAGATTAAGTATGGTAATATTGAACCTTATGAAATTACTGACAAATCTGATAAGTGTGCAGAAAATCAGATTTAAGGTCACTCGTCTACTTTCTGACTCGTCTGATTTTCAGTAGAGCTCAATTTATAAGACCTGTCTGAAAACAACTCGTCTGCTTTTTAGTCAAAGACCAAGTCAACGTGCTATCAAGATCTTATGATGTGTCAAGAAGCATCTATCTGAAACAGACTCAGTTGATCACCCGTCTGACTTTTGGAATAAGCTAGCACCCGTCTAGTTTTAGACTACATGATCACTCGTCTAGTTTTTGGACTGCTTGAGCACTCGTTTGATTTCTGATTACTTCTCACCCATCTGATTTTCCAACTCTGGTATAATGTTTGTTTGTCAGAAATGAAGTCTCAGTCATCTTATTCATATTAAATGCCTTCCTTAAGGATCTCGAAGACCTCTGGATAATAGCTCAAAGGATAAAGAATAAAGAACGTTTGTTTCAAGATTTTAATAAATAAACATGCAATCTTCGTACCACAGCAGTAACCTTTTAGCTATTTTAGTACAAAGTAAAAGTGCTTTCTGAAAAGTGAACTGATTGTTGCACTAAAAGAGGAAAGCTCTATGTTGCAAGTACAAGAAGCCTGCTGCTGCCTACTCTGATATAACAGCTGATTCAGATTAAAATGTACTCTTAGAAAACCTTGTCAAAGCTAAACGTTCCCAAGCATTTAATGTTTATACAGAATGACTATTTGGCATTAATGGTATCTCAGAAGCTCAAATCAAAAGAACACATTTTATGAAGCTGTGTCTAAACGGATCACTTGATTGAAGCCTTTAAATAGATCAAACAAAGATGATGAAAACAAGAAGTTGAATATCATTAAGAACATTGTGCAAAAGCATTTACTCTCCTCATTAACTTCTTCATTCTTTCATTGAATACACCTTCAATCATTTGTTATTAATTCATAGTCTTTCACACTTCATATTTATTCCACTCCTTGAGTGTGATCTGAAAGACTTGCAAGTTGTATTAATTACACAAAACCTTTATATTCCTTGTGTGTTGAGCCTGAAAAGGCTAGGTGTGCAAAGAATACTTGTACTGTAATTTACTTAGTTATAGTGGAAACTTGGTGCTGCCAAGAAACTGGACGTAGCCCTGTGGATTTTGGGGTGAACCAGTATAAAACTCTTGAGTGATATTCCTCTCCCCTTATCTCTTTACTTTGCTTAAGTATTTTTTTTGTTTAAGCTTTTAACTTGGGCAGTTAATATTGTGAATATCAAACTCTATTTTTACTCTTCTCTATTTGCTTGCGTATTCTGTCTGAATATTAGACATATCACTCGTCTGATTTTCTCTAATCTAAGTTCCGCTTGTTGTGCCTGCGAAAATCTTTTTAAGTAACCGAAAAAATTGGTAAACACAATTCAACCCCCCCCCCCCCCCCCTTCTTGTGTTAACTTTGGTTATTTCGGTTGGTATCAGAGCTCAGCCTCTGGGTTGAGCACTTAACAATGTAGTGGAAAAGATCTTGGAGATGGCAGGAGAAGCTAGCACAAGCAAGTACCATGCTGGAGAAGGATCCTTAATGTCGAGACCTCCTTACTTCAATAGAAATGACTACATTTACTGGAAAGAAAAGATGAAGTGGTTCTTACAGTCCACTAACTCTGATCTTTGGGATCTCATTGAAGAAGGCCCTTTTGTACCTAAAGATGACAATGGAGATGATGTTCCTAAAGCTAACATGACCTCTGAGCAAAAGACAAAGTGGCAGTCAAATTCCAAGGCTAGATATGCAATCATGTGGGCCTTGAGCAGAGAAGAATTTGAAAAAGTGTGTGCTTGTGAATCTGCAAAAGAAATGTGAGATTCACTAGAGGTTGCTCACGAAGGAACCAGCAAAGTCAAAGAGACCAAAGTCAGCATGCTGGTCAGAAAGTATGAGCTCTTTAAAATGGAGGAAGGAGAAAATATTGGCCAAATGTATGGAAGATTTCAAACCATAACCAATGGACTGAAATCACTGGGAAAATTTTACAAGACTGAGGAACACATTCAAAGGATTCTCAGAAGTCTTCCAAAGCAATGGAGACCACTTGTGACTATTGTATCTCAGGCCAAAGACTTAACAATAATGAAGCTAGATGAGCTTCTTGGCACTCTCCAAATCCATGAACAAGAGCTGATTGAAGAAAACAATGGAAAGAAAAACAAATCCATTGCCCTCAAAGCTGACAAGAAATCATCTAGAGGAACCTCATCAAATCTCTCAAAGCTGATGAATCTTCAGAGGAATCTCAGGAATCAAACGAAGATGATGAAGATGATGAACTCTCTCTTTTCACTAGAAAAATGAAAAAGCTTTGGAGGAAAAGAAACTTCAGAAAGGACAAACCTTTCAGGCGCTTCAACAAAGAGAAAAACAAAGATGGTGGATCTCATGACAAGAATGCCACTATGTGTTATGAATGTAAGAAGCCTGGTCATATCAAAGCAGAATGCCCTCGGCTCAAAAAGCAATCTCCCAAGAAGTTCTTCAACAAAAAGAAGAAAGGAATGATGGCCACTTGGGAAAATCTTGATGAAATCTCCACTGAAAGTGAAGGAGAGAAGATTGAAGCAAATCTCTATCTTATGGCAGATACTGACTCTGAATCAGACACTGAGGTACATTCTGAACTTGAGAAATTGAATGATGCCTATGATGAACTGTTGGAAGAATCCAACTATATGTCTAAAGCTTTCAAATCCCTCAAGAGACAGTATATGTTAAACTCTCAAATGAGTATACACAGAAATCTCAAGAGTGTGAAAAGTTAGCTGAAGAAAATAGTATGCTTAAGACTGAAAAGTCTAAAGCTGAGATCTCAGTTGAAACTTTACCTTCTGAAGAAATTAATAAACTTCAACAGAAAGTAGAAGAGCTCACCATAGATCTTGCCAAATTTGTTAATGGTAGATATAATCTGACTAAACTTTTGGGAAGTCAGAGGCACTCCCTTAACAAAGAAGGAATATGATATTCCAGTCATGAACATCATAAAGGATCAACAAAGTTCTCAAAAATAATTGTCAAATCTGTATCAAATATACCTATATACACATACTGTGGAAAAACTGGACATATCACGTCTAAGTGTATCCACAAAAAGAGAAAGAAGTCTTCATAGACTCCTTATACTAACAGAAAAGGACCCAAGAAAGTGTGGGTACCTAAGTCCATGATCATTTCTGTTGCAAACCTACTTAACAAGACAAAAGAAACACCTGTCATAGTACCTAGACAGTGGATGCTCGCGACACATGATAGGAGAAAGGTCTATGTTCCTAGACCTCAAACCTAAGAAAGGTGGACATGTGACTTTTGGTGGCAATCAGAAAGGAAAAGTTGTTGGTGTAGGTAAAATTGGTGGTAAACCTCCCTTGCCCATTATCTGTGATGTTTTATATGTGAAAGGGCTGAAACATAATTTGCTTAGCATAATTTACTTATATGATAGTGGATTTTCTGTATCTTTTTTTAAAGATGCATGCATAGTCATTGACAATAGTGGAAAGACCCTCTTTTCTGCTAAAAGGCAAAACAATCTGTATAAGATTGACCTGTCTAAACTTTCAGATCAAAGTATAACATGCTTTATGTCTAAAGAGGATGAAAAGTGGCTATGGCATAAAAAACTAGGACATGTTAGCATGAAACAAATTTCTAAATTGAAAAGGCATAACCTTGTGAGAGGATTGCCTGATATTTCCTTTAAGAAAGATATTCTATCTGATGCATGTCAGAGAGGTAAACAATTAAAATCAAGTTTCAAATCTAAGAAAGAAGTCACTTCCTCTAGACCTTTGCAACTGTTACACATGGATCTGTTTGGACCAGTCAGTGTAGCTAGCCTAGGTGGAAAGAAATATGGTTTTGTCATAGTTGATGACTATTCTAGATTTACAAGGGTACTCTTCTTAACCCACAAGGATGAGTCTTATAAGGTCTCTACAGTATTCAGTAAGAGAGTACAGAATGAGAAAGGTTTTTGTATTTATGCTATTAGAAGTGATCATGAAGGAGAATTTTAAAATGAGCAGTTCAAACTGTTCTGTGAGGAAAATGGTATTTCTCACAATTTCTCTGCACCTAGAACTCCACAGCAAAATGGAGTGGTTGAGAGAAAGAACAAATCTCTTCAGGAGATGGGAAGAACAATGCTAAATGAAAATAATCTTCCTAAGTACTTATAGGCAGAAGCCATTAACACTGCTTGTTGTGTGCAAAACATAATACTGATTAGACCTATCCTAAATAAGACTCCTTATGAATTGTGGAAAGGTATAAAACCCAACATATCATATTTTCATACATTTGGATGTGAATGTTATATTCTTAATACAAAAGATCATCTTGGCAAATTTGACTCAAAAGTAGATAAAGGCATATTCATTGGATATTCTGAAATGTCTAAAGCTTTTAGAATCTTTAACTCTAGAACTTCTGTTGTAGAAGAATCAATTCATGTAAAGTTTAATGATGGTTTGAAGATTGGTAGGGAACTATCAGATCTAGAAGAGGGTGTTGCAGGTATTGAACTTAATCCTGCAGTGGAAGAATCTTCAAACAAGCCAAAAGTAGAAGTGTTTGAAATTCAGACAAATGATGATGCGTCTGAAACTCAGAATTTAAAGAAAGATTGGAAATTCAAGACCTATCATCCAGAAGATCTTATTATTGAAAGTCAATCTCAAGGAGTTAGAACCAGATCTGCTTTCAACGAAAACAACCACATGGTCTTCATATCAGATTTGGAACCCAAAAAGATTGAAGAAGCCGTGCAAGATGAAAGCTGGATTCTAGCCATTCAAGAAGAACTAAATCAGTTTAAGAGAAATGATGTCTGGACTCTAGTTTCTAAACCTAAGGAAAAATCTATTATTGGAACCATATGGGTATTTAGAAACAAACTGGATGAAGATGGAAAAGTGGTAAGAAACAAAGCAAGATTAGTTGCTCAAGGTTATAATCAACAAGAAGGTATTGATTTTACTGAAACTTTTGCACCTGTAGCTAGATTAGAAGCAATTAGAATTCTCATGTCATATGCTGCTCAACATGATATAACTCTTTATCAAATGGATGTTAAAAGTGCATTCCTAAATGGAATAATTGAGGAAGAAGTGTATGTGAAGCAACCTCCTGGTTTTGAGGACTCTGAAAATCCTCACCATATCTATAAGCTTAAGAAAGATTTATATGGACTCAAACAAGCTCCAAGAGCTTGGTAATAGGCGAATCATATATCTAATGGAAAATAATTTCATTAGAGGAAAAGTAGACACTACACTTTTTAAGAAATGCTCAAAGAAAGACTTTATAGTAGTACAGATTTATGTTGATGATATTACATTTGGTGCTACTAACGAAAAGCTCTGCAAAGTTTTGGACTGCATGATCACCCGTCTAGTTTTGGACTGCATGATCACCCGTCTAGTTTTTGGACTACTTGAGCACTCGTCTGATTTCTGATTACTTCTCACCCGTCTAATTTTCCAACTCTGGTATAATGTCTGTTTGTCAGAAATGAAGTCCAAGTCATCTTATTCATATTAAATGCCTTCCTTAAGGATCTCGAAAACCTCTGGACAATAGCACAAAGGATAAAGACTAAAGAACGTTTGTTTCAAAGTTTTAAGGAATAAACAAGCAATCTTCGTACCACAGCAGTAACCTTTTAGCTGTTTTAGTACAAAGTAAAAGTGCTTTCTGAAAAGTGAACTGAATGTTGCACTAAAAGAGGAAAGCTCTCTGCTGTAAGTACGAGAAGCCTGTTGCTGCCTACTCTGATATAAGAGCTAATTCAGATTAAAATGCACTCTTGGACAACCTTGTCAAAGCCAAATGTTCCCAAGCATTTAAAATTTATACATAACGACTCTTTGGCATTAATGGTATCTCAGAAGCTCAAATCAAAAGAACACATTTTCTGAAGCTGTGTCTAAACGGATCTCTTGATTGAAGCCTTTAAATAAGTCAAACAATGAAGATGAAAGCAAGAAGTTGAATATCATTAAGAACACTGTGCAGAAGCATTTACTCTCCTCATTAACTTCTTCATTCTTTCATTGAATACACATTCAATCATTTGATATTAATTCGCAGTCTTTCACACTTCATATTTATTCCACTCCTTGAGTGTGATCTGAAAGACTTGCAAGTTGTATTAATTACACAAAACCTTTATACTCCTTGTGTATTGAGTCTGAAGAGACTAGGTGTGCAAAGAATACTTGTTTGAGTGTTGAGCCTGAAGAGGCTAGGTGTGCAAACAATACTTCACTACAAAAAAAAGGTTGTTTAGCGACCGAAAATAGTGACCGAATTTTTTGGTTGTTTTTGGCGACCGAAATGGCGACCGATTATAGGATCGACATGAAAGACTGATTAGAGTTAATACTACGACCGAAATAGCGACCGAAATAGAGCGTAGCAGGGTTATCGGTCGCTATTTCAGTCGCTAAATAAAGGAACTTAAAAGTCAGAAATTTATGCCTTTTTAGCGACCGAAATGGCGACCGAATTAAATGCAGCGGTTAAATTTTATTTACATTTGCGACCGATATTAATTCGGTCGCTAAACAACGTGTTAAAAAAAACTAAAAGAGCGCGTCTGAGCGACCAATTTAAAAATCCATCGCTAAATTTATGAATTTAAATTTTGAAATGGCAACCTTGCGACCGAATTAGCGACCGAGATAATCGGTCGCTAAAAATTAAAATCCCTAAAAATGCAGAAACCCCTTTCTTCTTCCATTTTGCAATCTATCTTCCTCTCTCTCACTCGATCTCTCTTTCTCTCCTCCGGTCACCACGGTTCGCGACTACCGCCCCTCCTCCGGTCACCACCATCATGGTAAGCTCTCCTCTCTCTCTCTCTATCTCTCTCTCTCTCTATCTGTTTCTAACTTTTTCTCTCTCTCAGTTCCCTCCTTCTCCGCACGGCTGCCACCGTTGCCGGCACCACCAGAGCAGCGTCGTCGTCCTCCTCCTTCTCTGGTATGTTTTCTCTGGGGGTAATGCCAAGTTTTTCTCTGGGGAATAGTTAGATAACTGAACTTTTCTTCCTAAGTGAATTAAGAAGCCTTTCAGGCTTTCACACTACATTTCTTAATTTTTATTTTTTATTTTTTTATAGGACATTTCTTAAGTTTTATCTCATTCATATAGTTTATCTTGATGTGATTTTTATGTTCATAAACTATTTTCAGAGTTTAAATTGAGACCTGTTATCAGATTGCTAATATATGCATATTTTTTTGGGTGAATGCTAATATATGCATTTGACCCTTGCTTTTCTGCCTATATTTTCAATTTGCTAATATCAGTTTTTTCTTTAATTTTTGTTTGAATTTAAGAAAGTGATTGATATTATATTAGTCATATTACTCAAATGCATAAAAGAAAAATGGCGAGTATGTGAGTTCAAACAAAGGGTCAAGCAAAGTAATTCTTCTCTGTCCTTATTGTTTTTCATTTATGCTAAAGTTTAATTGTAAGATATAAATGTGCAAAAAGATACACCATGTAGTAAGCCTAAAAGGCCAAACATATTTTCACATGAAATCATTTTCGTCCCTTACATCACAATTTGATCGAAGTTCTTGGTTGGGAGAGGATATTCTTGATGGACATATTGATTTTGGATAATTAAGAGGCAATCATGATATGCTGTTGATATTTTCTTTCCATTACGTAAAATGAGTCATAGTCTCTTAGATATCCAAGTTCTTTAGAGGTTATTATCTGTTGCAATAAGTTGTGTCTTTGGTCTTTGGTCTTTCTGTTGCCAGGTCTGTTGCCATATTTTGGCTCCAGTGGTTTTCTATCTTACCTTCCATATTTTAGAAAGCAGCTCTGTACACAATATTATGAAAGCAACTCTGGTTTTCTACTTATTTGTTTCACTAGGAAATGGAGCTTTCCAGAAATAGTTGTTGATGACCATCCTTACTAGGTTATCTAGGCACTTCCGGTAGGAAAAGTCCTCTCTGTGACCATCCTTCAAAACGACGTAAAAGCATATGCTTTCCTGAAAACTACTATGTTTGCTAATTTGTAAAGTTGCATGTGAAGTTGCATTTCTTTGTTCTATTTTAACATGCTAGTATGCGACATGGATCTTTCCATCTTTTCTTATTATCACTACTATAGATCTTGTTGTTTGTTAGTGGAGAGCTGAGCTCAATAGGAAGGTATCCTGCCTGAAAGGCAAGATGCTGATTGTGTGCTGATAATTTAATATTTATGCATGCATTTGCAATTATGTGTTGTTTGTTAGTGGAGAGCAGAGCTCAATAGGATGTGATCCTGTCAAAAAGGCGGGATGCTTGTTGTGTGTTGCTAATTTAGAAGTTATGCATGTGTTTGACAATTATGTGTTGTCTTGTTAGTGGAGAGCGGAGCTCAATAGGATGTTTGCTACTATATTTTATTTAAGTTTGTATTGAAATATGCTTCAATATATATTTGTTGAAGTATGTCGCAATCCAAGCTTAGGAGTTGTTGATACATGCTCTAATTAGTTGATTTTCGATTTGCATGTGTATTGTAATTTGGTTTTGATTTTGTGATGGTGTTGATATGCCAATATGTGAGAATAGATATGTTAAAAGATCTTGCTTGACAGGTGTTTGTTATATTGCTTACAAGGAGATGTTATAGTTGCTGTCCTGAAAACCCGTAAGGACATAGGTTCATTGTTTTCCTTACAACTATTTCTGTAGAACTATTTTGTTTATGATTCTTATTTTTTTAGAAACTAGACTCGATTTGCTACAGTTTAGGCACTGAATTTGATGTTTTTAACTGAGTATTGATGAAGAAAATTCTATTAAAAGTTAGAGGACAATTGTTGTCCTGTTTTTCGAATGCGGTAGCTTGTTGGTTAAAAATGTACTTTTTGGAATGTTTTTTCCCAAAACTAAATTTAAACTTATAAACTAGACTTGTTTAGCTTTCCATAGAGGGGTCGTTTGTCTAAATCCGACTTCATTTGGTATTTTAATAAAATTATCTAAGTTGAATAAAAACCGTACGAATTCTGCATATGTTGCTACTGAATGTTGATTGTTGGGTTTTGGGACCTTAGGGTGTAACTTACATGTTGTTTGTAATACTGTGATTTCAATTGGGAATTACTTGTTAATAGTAGTACTGTATTCTAATTGAGAGATTATGGAATGTTCATGTGAATGGTTTATGTGTTTTGTTTTATGTCATTAGTTGTTAAGCGATAGATTGATTTATGAGTTAAGTTGTTCAATCTTATGATGAAATGATTTTGAAACACCATTTGGCATCCAAAGGTAGTTACCATGCTAATCCTCTCTATGACCATCCTTCAAACCGACGTAAAAGCATCTGCTTTCCTGAAAACTACTATGTTTGCTAATCTGTAAAGTTGCATGTGAAGTTGCATTTCTTTGTTCTATTTTAACATGCTAGTATGCTACATGGATCTTTCCATCTTTTCTTATTATCACTGGATGAAGTTTAGTCATATGACTTGTTTTCCTTATTGTTTTATCAGAAAATGGATCCGACTAAATGTTTTGAGACAGTGATCCATATAGACCAGGTACAGTATCTCATCAACTTAAGAATAACGATCGGATTCATGTAATGATAGTTAAGGCATAAACTAATCATTAATAAATTGTTCTTGTGTATTTGCAGGATTTGATTTCAATCCCGCGATCATTCTACCGTCGTTGGGGACAAGAAATACCGCGTGTTGTGACTATTGAAGACAAAAGCGGAAATTTGTTCAATGGGAATATAGTAATCCATGAGGATCGCCCATATTTTGCAACAGAAACAAATGGTATCAGGGAGTTGTATTTGTTGTCCACTGGTACATTGGCAAAGTTTAAGTATCTTGGGGGTTCTCGCTTCTACATGTTCATCCCTTTGGAAGATTGATGAGTTTTGATATTTTGATTAGTACTTATTGATTGTGGTGTGTTTTTTTATAAACAATTATTAAACTTGCGTTAATTAATGTATATGTTTTCTTGATCATATTGACTGTGGTGTTTTGGATCGTTAGTACATCATATTTACGTTTTCTATTTATTCAAAAAAAATATTGGTGTATTTTGTTTATATCAGAAATTAAAAATCAATGGGGTAATAGTTGAAAAACAATATTTGGTCGGCAGGATTAAGTTACAGGAAAATTTAAAAAAAAAAAAATCAAAATTTGAGACCAAAATAGCGACCGGATATCGGTCACCAAATTAGGTGAGCTAAGCATGCGACCAACTATACGGCGACCGAAATATATAATTTTGCGACCGACATATCGGTCGCAAATTTGCGACCGAAATACAAGTTCGGTCGCTAAACATTTAGCCACCAGGGTTTCTGCTACCCCCTTAATTCGGTCGCTAATTCGGTCGCCAAACTATAGCAACCGAATTATCATGTTTAGCGACCGAAATCTTCGGTTGCTAAATAGGTTTTTTTTGTAGTGCTTGTACTGTAATTTACTCTGTTACAGTGAAAACTTGGTGCTGCCAAGAAACTGGGCGTAGCCCTGTGGATTTTGGGGTGAACCAATATAAAACTCTTGAGTGATGTTCCTCTCCCGTTATCTCTTTACTTTGCTTAAGTATTTTTTTTGTATAAGCTTTTAACTTAGGGAGTTAATATTGTGAATATCAAACTCTGTTTTACTCTTCTCTATTTGCTTGCGTATTCTGTCTGAATATTAGACGTATCACTCGTCTGATTTTCTCTAATCTAAGTTCTGCTTGTTGTGCCTGCGAAAATCTTTTTAAGTAACCGAAAAAATTGATAAACACAATTCAACCCCCTTCTTATGTTAACTTTTGTTATTTCATATTTATATTCATACCTTGATTTGATACATGGGTTCTGTTCTTCCGATCAAAAATATATTTTAACATAATAGATTAATATTGTGAATAAGAAACTAGGGTACGATGGTCTTTTAAAATTAGAAAAACTTTCTCGTATGATCATATCTGTGGAAAACTAATGATTCAAATACATTCTTGAGAATCCCTAGTTCCCTGGAAATGTGTTTTTTTATTTTTTTTAAAATGGTAATTTAGATTTTTCAAGTTACTAAATTTCTAGAAAACTAAAAAGAATCCTTTAATAAACACCTTAATAGATACCAAACTTTTTTTTTTTAGCAAGGGGCTTAAAGTCCGGAGAGATACAAGACTAACTAGCTACTGATTGGGGGTATGGAGGCTCCTGCAACATCAACTAAGCTTAACTGAAGAGGAGGGGATGCTAGTTCCTGAAACCCAAAATCCTTTTTGGGACTTTGATTTGCTAACCAATCAGCGGGAGTTACCCTCTCTCAATGCATGAATAAAAGATAGCTCCCATGCTTGATTCTTCAACCCAAAAATTATGCGCAACAGAGTGCTTCGCATACCAAACTTTATAATAATTAATTGAAATTAAATTCCTCATTGGATAATCTTAAGAGATAAGAGGACATATTCTCTCATCCGTATAGTGTATTTAATATTTCTTAAAATCTAATCCACTTTTTCAATTGGATCGGTAGTGGTGTCCTTTACCTTTTCTCCCCTAATTAAAATGAAATCTTCTATTTATTTCTAGTTATATACTCTGAGCACATTTCCTCTCTCCAGTCTTTATCCCTGAAGAACATAATCTTTCTTTAATTCATTATGGATTTCATATTCATGTCTTTTCAGCATTTTGGCACCTGGTTGTATTTAAGCATGTATTTATTTGTATTAAATTGGGTAAGTGTCCCTTATATGTATGCAAAAGTTTAAAGGCTCGATGCGAGCAAGAATATAAATGACCTCAATATGTTGACATTTGATACTTGGTGGGTTTTATGATGTTTTCAGTTTAAGAATTTTTTTATAAATGTTAAAAAATATTTTTAATATTTTTAATTTTAAAAAAAAAGCATAATTACATTTGATTAAAATATCTTCTTAACTTTATTAAGGCTTTCTTATTTCGTTTGGTGGAGGCACGAGATATTATAAGAATAAAGTTGAAAACAATAATTAATATCATCTGAATTTAAAAATGATAGATAAAATAAAACGAAATTTTCTCGTTAAAACCATAGATATTGAAAGTAAAAATTAAAGGAACAATTTGATCTTGGGATAGCTAATTTAATTATTCTTTATCTCCTTGTGACGTAGCTGATTCCATATTCTATCTACCTTCGTTGATTTACTGATTAGTTCCCTTTATATAGCAAAGAGCCAGGAAATGTAGAGTTTCGGATCAAAATAGGAAGACCTTTTGCCTTTGGCATCGTTTAATTTCCACCTCGATGCTTCGTATTTTCATGCTTTATTACGTCCAAATATATTCTCTACCTATATGAGTTGAAATGCTCCTCAACCTTGATTCTTCGAATTTGTTAGGGTCGTAGCTTTTATTCCTACTGGGCTCATCGATAATGAACTATTAGAATCTATAGTTTTAATTTGTATACTCAGCCACTTATAAATGTTTTACACCTGATCGGCTAATCGATCTCAAATCTCCATTTATTTTAACTATTTTATTAGATTATGCTCTTAATCATGCATAAACCACTAATCCATATGTAATAAATAAAAAGATATAACAGCTATTAGAAACAGCACCATATTAATTATATCCAAAAAGAAAAAAATTCTACTAATTATCGACTGCTAGTTGCTAATTACCAAATTGACCTTGGTGCAAGATATGTACAACAAAGTGCAACCGATTCGTAGGATTAAATTTCCTTACCTAAACTTTTTGTATTCAACTAAGCGGCTCATAATAGACTTTATATGAGGAATGGGAGAGAAGGGAAAATGAATAATAAAGGGGTGGAGCATATTGCAAATGTTTGAACCCGCGCACTTATAATTCATGTATGTCTTGCAGACTTAATCAAATGAGTTGACTCTAGGGATTCGTTGTCTGACCTTTTGTCTTGAGGAGGATTTTTTTAAAGCACGTCTTTGACTTATAAGATTAGGTTTCAATTACATATAGTTCTATTACAATCACTTGTATTTATCCAACTAACCGAAAACGGAAGTTAGTTATTTCAGTTAGAGAGAGTTAATATATCAGTTAGATTAGTTAGCATATACAACTATATATATATTTATATATACACCTTCTCTGTAATAGAATTTCTTCAATCAATGGAATCACAATTCATTCCTTACACTTCTTGTTTCTAATTAATATGGTATCAGGAGACAATCATCCTTCTGTTCTCTGATTTTTGGACATGTGAAGTTCTTTGTCTCTTCTTCTTGTTCGCATTTTCTGAACTTCTGAACTTTCTTATCACTCACCATCAATGGCGCATAGTGATAAAGCTTCCAATCCTCTCTTTCTCCATCCCTCTTATCACCCAGGACTGTTCTTGCCTCCCAACCACTTACTGTGGACAACTATAACTCATGGAGCAGATCCATAAAAATGGCATTGAATGCCAAGAATAAGTTTTTCTATGTTGATGGATCATTTCCTTGCCCTGATGGTGCTGATCCAATTCTGTTAGCTTCTTGGAAAAGAAATGACTGTGTGGTTCGATCATGGCTTCTCAATTTTGTTTCAAAAGACATTAAGCATCATTCATGGTAGTTCAGCTTCTACTATCTGGTCAGATCTTAAACTGAGATTCCAACAGTCCAATGGTCCTCGACAATATCATCTCAAGAAAGAATTGAGTGGTTTGACTCAGGGGTCTCTCACTGTTACTCAATAATTCACCAAATTGAAGTCACTTTGGGAAGAAAATCAAGAATTCAGACCTCCAACTGATTGCACATGTGGTGTTATTACTCTTCTCATTTAGTATTTTCAGAAAGAATATGTTCTTTCCTTTCTTATGGGACTCAATAAAGTGTTCTCCCAAATTCAAGGATAGATCTTGGCTATGGAACCTATGTCTCCTATTGCCAGTGTTTTCTCATTGGTTCTTCAAGATGAAACACAAAGACAATTAGGAGCTTCCTCTTCTTCCATTGCAGAGTCTCAGGTAGCTTTTGCAATAAGGAATACTCCAAAACAGCCTCAGAAACCCGATAATGGAAAGAAAGAAATGCCTCTTTGCACTGGTTGTGGCATGCTAGGCCATACTATAGAGAAGGGTTAGAAGATCCATGGACATCTGTAACACCCCATTTTCTGGATTAGTATATTAGGAAAGGATTAAGCATATTTGAAGGCTTAATCACATTTCTCGGGTGTTAGTGAGCTTGTGTTTCAAGTTTGAGGGGAATTAGAGTTAAAACGGGTTCAGAACGCAAGGAAACGCAAACCGGGAGATTAATTAATCGATTAATTAATTAGTTGAGAGTTGGGATATTAAAATTAGATCGGGCTTGAGTATAAAAGACTTTTGGGAATGGCCTAAAATAATTATAGAAAAATATTCCAGCAGTAGGTTACACAGGATGATCCGGAAGAAAACACCCAATTGTGCCAATAGAACAACACGCAGTGACACGTGTCGTGACCAGGAGGAAGGTGACCATGGTGGCGCCACCTCACACTCCACTAACATATCCTAATGACACTTGTTCAACTACCCTTTGCATGCATGACACCTAAAATGCATGCATGACACTTGTTCCACTACCCTTTACATGTATGACACCTAACCCCTTTGCATGTATGACACCTATCTCCACTACCCCTTTGCATGCATGACACTTATTTTTCCACTAAGTTTCCTAAAAGTCACCTAAGTCATCTAAAAAAAAACCAAGACATTAGCTAAGTGAAAGAAGAGTGATCAGACTTCACTTCCTTCTCACTTTCACACAGCATGAGAAAGAAGAGTTGGAGAAGAAAATTCCTAAAAGTACAAGACAACCATTGTTGGAAGCTTTGAAGCTTAGTTGGAGTGGTCAATGTGAAATCGTCACCACACCTTCTTCCACCGTTAGATCGTGTTGAAATTTCATAGAGAGGTTCCGGGTTAATAGTATTTCATATCCAAAGCTTGAAATTTCATAGAAATCCCCATAGTGTGAGTTATCTGACTCAGAAGAAGGAGATAAGCTCAACTCGGGTAGCTACAGACCGGTCACCTTGGGAGGTTCATCCTAGGCTCAACCACTGTTGAATCGAGCTGAAAGTTTTGGAGAAGGTAAAGGAAATGTAGTTCTTTAATCTCACCATTCACCTTTTCAAACAAATGTCTATATTGTGAGATATAGAGTCGAAACAGTGGCAGATGTTGTGGTGCTTACTGCAGATTTTGAGTTTCTTATTTGGTGTCTTTCAAAATGTGATGTTTAGATGGAATATCGGAGATTCAGGGACCTTGTTCGGTGTAAGGAAGATTCGAGAGGAGTCGAGTAGGAGTGATCTCGTAGCGTTTCCGAGGTCGTGCGTTCTTCAAGTGGAGGAAAGAAATTATTTAATGTCGAAAACTTAACGGTGACGTTTAATTCGATAATGGAGTAAGGTGACTTAAACTCTACAAGATAGCAAGTAACGGACAATGTCCATATCACGCTGAGGACTACTTAGTGGTACCTGTGATGATATTGAGATTGTGCGTTTATCGTCGTTACGTTTATTATATATTATTTTATTATTTAATTGTTGCCTGCTTGGACTGCTTGACTGGTTGAATGAATATTGGTGATTCATGGATGATGATGTTATGAGTGTTATGATTATTTTATGAGTATGTTATATTATTATTTTATTAGATTTTGATAATGATTATTATTTTGGAAATGATGCAATGAATGTGATGATGATTTTATGACATGATGATAATGATGATGATTTTGATGATATGATGGTATGATGTGATGAGTGTTATGATTATGCTTAGAGGTTGGGTAAGGGATAAGTTATGTTGAGATATGATGATGTATTGGGGAATTCATATTATATATGTGTTAGTAGTGCCTAACCGAGATGATTACTGTGATATGATAATGAGATTGATGAGACGATATTATTATTGATGTTATTTATGAGATTATGATGAGCGGTTAGGGTACTAGGGGGTGACCTGAAACATGGTCTGGTGAACCTGAAACATAGTTGTGTGGGGTCTATTCCTTGGAGGGAGAATTCCGGGGGTTTAGGCAAACGGCGGACTGTCCCAGACATGATTTCATTTTAGTTACACATATAGTTCATGCGTTGCAAGAGCACCCTGGCCGTGGTTCAGAGGTGTGCATCATATTGTGTAGCTATAGTATCATTGCTTTGCATGGGCATCCTCCATCCGCGTACGAGGGTGTGCGCCGGAGCCTCTGGGACGTGTCATTGTGTTGGATATCCGGATATGGCCGATACCTGATGAGATGATTCATACAACATTTTCATTGCATCATGATGGAGGGTAGAGGAAAGATCCTAGATGTGGATTGAAGATGATTGTGTCATATATATATATATATATATATATATATATATATATATGCTTATACTTTTGGAGACGGATGTTTGTATGCTATTATAGAATTAAATGTTGCTAAACCCTTTCCACGTTTGACGTTATATTGTTTCTTATCCCTTTTCTTCTTGCTGTTGTGTGTATTTTTATTTATGTGATCGCTATAAAAAGACTTGGTGGAGGAGTCAGCTATGGAGGAGCTAGATGGAACCCCTCATGAGCCAGATGCTGGAGAACGAGCAATGGACCCGAGTAGTTGAGTAGAGAGTCTATGGCCAGTGCATCTTGTCTCTTTGGGATGTTGCTTTTATTCTACGATTTGATTATCAGTTTGTACTTATTTGGGGTCCTACTGATGGGATTCCCTCGATAGTATTGTATGACTGTATCCTGGATATGATGTCTATCTATCTATGTATATATGTTGTTTATATTTTAAGTTTTTAATTTTCCGCCGTTTTAAGGTAACTGCTTATGCCAATAACACGATTAGGTTTTAATAATTTTGGGTTTTTCTTTAATGGGACATCGGGGCGTCTCATTTGGTGGTATCACATCAGTTCGGTTCTATTCGGACTGTGAATTAGTGTGTACTTCCCATTTAGTTGAATCCACATTGGATATCGACTATGCTTAAAAGTTGGGTAGTGAGTCCGTACGCGATAAATCGGCATTAATGTGACATATAGTATTTATATTCCAGTTTTATGTAGTATTATATGTCATATTGATGTGAGTTAATGATTCCTCTTTATAGGATCAAGGCTCGAGGTAGAGGTGGAGGACGTGGTAGACATGGTGGTTGTAGAGCTATAGAGGGAGACCCTAGAGTGGGCTTTGAGCATGAGCATCAGCCTGAGGTAGGAGTTGTGGGTGGAAGGGAGTCATTTGAGACTCTCCAGACTATATGTGAGTTAGCCACAACTATACTACAGCAAACCCAGCAGAACGTGCGGATGCTACATATAATTACGGAGCAGCAGGACCAGCTTAATCAGAGACAGCAGCGGAGATGAGGACCTATGAGGGCAGGGCATCAGAGGAGAGGAGATAGCGGTTCTCGGTGGAGGAGATGACCCTATACCAGACCAGCACAGAGTGTTCAGACACATGTAGCAGCACCAGTGGGTGGAGTGGGTCAGTAGCAACCAGGCCCAATTTGTTTTAGATGCGGGGGACCGCATTATATTCGAGACTTCCCAGAGAGACATGGATGTTTTGTTTTGTTTGTGGTAAACCAGGTCATCTGGCTCGTCACTGCAGATAGAGAGCTAGGCAATAGCCGTAGCTGCTGGACGAGGATTCGGAACTAACAGAGGTGGAGCTGGGAGAGGAGTTCTAGCGGTAGGACGACAGACGACCAAACCTCAGGCCACGGGGAGAGTGTTTACAGTGAGAGGATCTGAGTCCTCTCAATCCGCAGATCTTATTCAAGGTATGTGTTTACAATCTGGCAGACTCTCGTCTGTATTGTTTGACTCATGTGCTACACATTCGTTTGTTTCACATGAGTGTGTGGATCATTTACATTTACTTGTTTCTCAACTACCATATACTTTGACCGTATCTACCCCTACCAGTGATCCTTTGATCACTATGTCTATTTGCTTACAGTGTCCTATAGTTGTTGAAAATATGACATTTCTTGTAGATCTCATTTGTTTGCCTATGCAACAGATAGATGTTATCCTTGGCATGGATTGGCTTTCGACTAACCATGTAGTGTTAGACTGTGCCCAAAAGACCTTATCTTTTCTTGAGCCTTCTAGCATAGTATCTTCCAATGAAGGAGCAGCTAGAAGGAGTGACGATTCTCAGCAGTATGTGATGTTTTTCTCTTTGGAAGCTAAGGAGACTCCGAGTATAGATTCCTTGCCTATTGTGACCTTATTCAACTGCTTATAATCCGTGCACAACCTAGAACTTCCATCATTTTTCTTGACAAACAACATCGGTGCTCCCCACGGCGACACACTCGGTCTGATGAATTCCTTCTTCATCATATCATCGAGTTGTTTCTTTAACTCCTCCAACTCCACGGGTGACATCTGATAAGGAGCTATTGATATAGGTCCGGTCCCTAGTATGAGATCTATAGTGAATTCCACCTCCCTCTCTAGTGGCAAACCTGGAACATCAGGAGGGAAATAGTGAGTTGAGGCATAGATGAGGGTAAAAGTTTCAGAGTTTAGGAGAGGATCCGATGGTGTGTTAAGGTTTAGAGATCGAATATGTGTGCCCGGGGATTTAGAGATTAGGAAGATGATCTTAGAGGAGGCACATAAAAGTAACCTGAGTTTTCACCCAGGAGCCACCAAGATGTATCAAGACTTGAAGAAAATGTTTTGGTGGCCCAAGATGAAGAAAGAAGTGGCGGAGTATGTTCTATCCTGTTTGGTGTGCCAGAAAGCTTAGATAGAGCATCAAAAGCCTGCAGGGTTGTTGCAATCTTTGGATATCCTAGAATAGAAATGGGATAGTATAGCGATGGACTTTGTGGTTGGATTACCACGAACTCCGAAGAGGTTTGATGCAATTTGGGTTATCATTGATAGGTTGACGAAGTGTGCTCACTTCTTACCTATTGGTGAGAGTTACAGTCTTGAGAGGTTGACCCAGATCTACATCAAGGAAGTTGTAAGGTTGCACGGAGTGCCGTCGAGTATTGTCTCCGACCAAGATCCTAGATTTACATCTAGATTTTGGAGACAGTTACAAAGTGCTTTGGGAACAGAGTTGAGGATGAGTTCTGCTTATCATCCTCAGACGTATGGTCAGTCAGAGATAACAATTCAATCATAGGAGGATCTTCTAAGAGCTTGTGTGTTGGAACATACTGGTAGCTGGGATGAATTCCTACCTTTGATTGAATTCACATACCATATGATTTCCACAAAGAAGATCGGGATGGCACCATATGAGGCTTTGTATGGGAGAAAGTGTAGGACTTCGTTGTGTTGGTATGAGACTGGCGAGAGCCAAGTGTTGGGCCCTGATATGGTACAACAAATAACGGAGCAAGTCAGGAAGATAAGAGAGAAAATGAAGGAAGCGTAGGATAGGAAAAGGAGATACAGTAAAAAGAGGAGGAGGCCCTTAGAATTCCAAGAAGGTGATCACTTGTTTTTGAGAGTCACTCTGAAGATCAGAATTGGCAGGGCTATAAAGTCTAGAAAGCTCACTCCCCGATTCATTGGACCATTTCAGATTCTTCGACGAATTGGTTCAGTAGCTTACCATATAGCCTTACCGTTTAAACCTTCATGAAGTATTCCACGTTTCCCAGTTGAGAAAATATTACTCAAATCCTTCTCATGTGATTGAGCCTGGATGCATACAACTCCGAGAGAATCTAGAATATGAGGCTCTATCGTCTAAGATTACAGATAGAAGGATTAAAGAACTCCGTGGCAAACAGATTCCCCTTGTTAAGGTAATCTGGGATAGTGTTACCGGAGATGCTACCTGGGAGCGTGAGGCAGACATGCAGTAGCATTAACCACATCTTTTGAGGTACGTAAATTCCGAGGACGGAATTTATTTTTAAGGGGGGTAGTAATGTAACACCCCATTTTTTGTATTATTATATAAGGAAAGGATTAAGTATATTTTTTTAGACTCAATGACTTAGAGATTTTGATATATTACAAATACAACTTAATGTGTATGCAAGTGTTTTAGTGTCAAATTGCAAAGACAGGTATCAAGCAGTAATCAACAAGTTTAGTGAGCAAAGACAAGGAAAATATTCAAAGAGCTACTTGAAGGAATCAAAGAGCAAAGACAGGGATCAAGGAATCATCAAGACAAGAGCTTAAAGGAGAAATTAAATTTAAGTCTTAGATGATTTGTAAGAGAAAGAAATCTCTTAGTCACAAAGAAACTCAATTAAAAAGATACATGAAGAAAATCAATTTTCATAACCTGCATTAAAAGGAATAAGTTTTCGTTAATGAAAATGATTTTTAGAAATCAGAAGTGCTCGTCCAACACTAAAGTAATACAAGCACTCGTCCAAACACAAGTGATAGAAGCGCTCGTACAACATAAGTGACAGAAGTGCTCGTCCACTAAAGTGACAGAAGCGTTTGTCCACTAAAGTGAGAGAAGCGCTCGTCCACTAAAGTTATACAAGCGCTCGTCCACTAAAGTGACAGAAGTGCTCGTCCACTAAAGTGACACAAGCGCTCATCCACTAAAGTGACAGAAGCGCTCGTCCACTGAAGTGATAGAAGTGCTCATCCACTAAGGTGACAGAAGCGCTCGTCCACACAAGTCTTTGGACGTTCTAAGATCTTAATGAGAAGATCCGTCCAATGACGTGGCATATGGAGCTCGTCTACTAGCTCGTCCGATGTAAAATTTTGAATTCAAAATGGCTAGATGGATGCGGTTATTTTCAAGATGGACGTGAATGATAAGAACTGATGTAGAATCTTATTTCAAGAACCAGAATCAAGAAAACAAATTCTATTAATTAGATCCAAATCTGTTTTGATTGATCCCAACGACTATAACTTGTTTTCTATATAAAGAGGGATCAAAGGAACACTTTTAACAATATCGAAACATATATCATAACATATCAGAATTACACGAAATCAAATTAAGAAATCAATTGTGAAAATAATTCATCATATTTCTTGAGCTTATTGTGAAAAGAGTGTTTCGTTCTCATAAGTGCTTCAATTTGTTTATCTGACTATTGAGAGTTAGGAATCATATTTGTTTTACTTTTCGATTGTAAAGAGAGAGGGAGTCTCTCTGAGTGATTAGGGTGAGGTATCCCTAAGGAAGATCAATGAGGCTCTTCACAAGAGTTTGGTATCTCGAGGTGAAGGAGTGCTCTGTGGTGTAAAGGTTTTTCAAGCTACCTGGTAAAGCTTGTGTGTTAGTGTGTGAAATCCCACAGGTGGAGTGGGAACTGGATGTAAGTCACGGTGGAGGTGACTGAACCAGGATAAATCTGGTTGTGTGGTATCTCTAAACTCAAACTCCATACTTTCTGTTTATGATCAAGAACATGTGATTTTGATGTTTAAAGTTCAATATAATTTTTGTTCTTGATCTGTATAAACTGTATTGAAACCCGAGTCTGATTGCAATCAAGTCTGTGTTATCTGTGTTCAAAACTGAGTTGATCAAAACCATTCTTGATTGTTGAAACTGACTAAAACTGAAACTGAAACCTTCAAGTTCGTTCTTGATTGTTAATGCTTATATCTGAAACTTGCATAACATGTTCTTAATCTTTAAAGGCTTAATCAGTTTCTGTATTTTGTTATTACTGAGTTTTTGAACCCGAACCTATTCTGAATTAATTCTGAATCAATCTTTCCTATCAAGATTTTATATAAACCCTTCATCGATTTTGTAAAAGATTTTGTGAAAATTTTTTAAGAAGGAAACATTTTTTGAAAACTCAATGCCCCCCCCCCCCCTCTTGAGTCGTTGAAGCCAAAACAACAATTGGCATCAGTGCTAAACTCTGAAAGTTTGGCTTAACAGCTATAAGAGTATGGCTTCTAATGACTGTTTGAATGAAGGGGCTTCCCTTGCACGCCCTCCTGCCTTCAATGGATCTAAGTATATCTATTGGAAGGAAAGAATGGTAATCTTTCTTGAGGCAGCAAGCGTAGACATTTGGGATGCAATAGAAAATGGACCATTTGTCCCCTCTACTGTAGATGCTAATGGCGCTCCAAGAAATAAGCCTAAAACCGAATGGAATGAGGATGATAAGAAAAGAGTTCAATATAATGCACGCGCTAAGAATATTATAACATCTGCTTTAAGTCGTGATGAGTTTTTCAGGGTTTCAAATTGCAAATCAGCAAAGGAAATGTGGGATACATTGCAAGTAACTCATGAAGGAACCACAAATGTCAAAAGAGCAAGAATGAACACCCTCACACATGAGTATGAACTATTCAGAATGAATCGAGGAGAACCTATGACTGAAATGCAAAAGAGATTCACACACATTGTAAATCAATTGGCTGGTCTTGGAAAAGCTATATCAAATAAGGATCAAATTAACAAAGTAATGAGATGCTTGAGCAGAGAATGGCAACCTAAAGTCACTACAATCTCATAATCTAGAGACCTCTCATCAATGACCATTGCCACATTGTTTGGAAAATTGCAAGAACATGAATTGGAGTTGAACAGACTGAATGAGAGTGAAGAAACTGATAAAAGAAAGAATGGACTGGCTCTGAAATCACAAGTCAGAGAAGTAGAAGACAGTGATAATGATAATTCAGCACAAGAGGCAGAATCTGAAGAAGAGGTGGGAATGCTAGTTAGAAATTTCAAGAACTTCCTAAAGAAGAAAGGCAACTTCAAAAGAAAGTCATCCACTTTTCCTAAAAGAAATTTCAGCAAAGGTGATAACGCTTCCAACAACATCACATGCTATGAATGTGGAAAGATTGGCCACATAAAGCTTGACTGTCCAAAGCTGCAAAAGAAGGACAAAACAAAAAAGTTTGACTCAAAGGACAAGAAGTGGACAAAGCCAAGAAAGGCCTACATTGCTTGGGATGATAATGATCTAGAATCCACTGAAGAATCTGAAATCTGAGGAGGCAAACCTGTGTCTGATGTCCAGCAATCATAGTGATTCAGAAAGTGAAGTAAGTTCTAATTATCAACCTTCGTATGATGAATTGCAAAATGCTTTTGAAGAATTTCATAAAGAATCCATTATACTTGCTAGATTGCTAATTAAGTCTAACAAAACCATCACATGCCTAGAAGAGAAATTTTTTGTTTTAAACAAAGAGCTAGATGAATTGAAAACAGAAAATTGTGCTGTAAAAGAAAGATTGGCTACTGTTTTGGAACCACCTATATGTGATAATCGTCCTAAGTTGGAGAAACATATAAATCATTTGAATGGTGATCTATCTAGAATTACTAGTGATAAAGACAACTTGAATGCATTACTTGGACAACAAAAAGAAATGAAAGAAAGAGAACTAGAAGCTAGGAATAAGGTCATGATTGCATCTAACTCTAACTGTTCTAAGTGTTGTATATTGACTAAAGAAGTTGAAAAACTGAAAAATGACTTAGCCAAGTTCACAAATGGTAGAGATAACTTAATGCTTTATTAGGACAGCAAAATTTTGTTTATGATAAGACTGGAATAGGATATGAACCTAAGATACATGAGAAATTTTTTAAGAAATTTTTTGCTGCACCTAAGACATCAAACACACCATTTGTTAAATGCAATTTTTGTGCTAGAAAAGGTCACACAGCTTCTACATGTCAATACAGAAAATCAGCATACAATAAATCTAAGTATATATGGGTTCCTAAAGGAACTATTGCTGTAACTAACTCAAAAGGACCCAAACAGATTTGGGTACCTATAGCACAAACATGAAATTTTGTTTTGTAGGTGTGGTGGAAGGTCAAGAGAAAAATTGGAATCATGAAATAGAGCCTTCACCAAACACAAAATGGGTAACAATAAAGAAAGAATATTGATTGAATATGTTTTCTAATTATCATTATTAATGAATGATTGTGATTTTTGTGTTGACTTATATATCATTGTATAGTACGTCTACATTGTTCTATTAAAGTTATTTGATCTATCTTGGAATAATCATATGGCTTTTGTTTCACAAATCGAATCTAAGATAATTGATGAACATTGGATGATGGCTATGCAAGATGAGTTAAACCAGTTTGAAAGAAACCAAGTTTGGAAACTAGTGCCTAAACCCAAGAACTGTCAAGTAATAGGTACAAAATGGGTTTTCGGGAATAAACTAGATGAAAATGGTATAATTGTAAGAAACAAGGCTAGATTGGTAGCCAAAGGGTTTAACCAAGAAGAAGGTATAGATTATGATGAAACATATGCACCAGTAGCAAGATTAGAAGTTATAAGAATGCTACTTGCTTATGCTTGCATAATGGGATTTAAATTGTATCAAATGGATGTTAAGAGTGCTTTCTTAAATTGATTTATACAAGAGGAAGTGTATGTTGGTCAACCACCTGGTTTTGAGAATAATTAATTGCCTAATCATGTTTATAAACTGTCTAAAGCATTATATGGCTTAAAGCAAGCTCCTAGAGCTTGGTATGAAAAGTTAAGTAATTTTCTCATTGAAAAAGGATTTAAAAGAGGTAAGGTTGACACAACTTTGTTCACTAAGAAAAAGGCACACAACATTTTACTTGTAAAAATATACGTGGATGATATAATTTTTGGTGCCACTAATGAGCATTTGTGCAATGAGTTTGCAAGTCTTACGCAGAGTAAGTTTGAAATGTCAATGATGGATGAGCTGAACTTTTTCCTTTGACTGCAAATAAAGCAAACTAAAAATGGAATCTTTGTTAGCCAAACCAAGTACTGCAGTGAGTTGATCAAGAAGTTTGGCATGGAAAATGCTAAGGAGATGGCTACTCCAATGAGTACCTCCTGTTATCTGGACAAGGATGAGCAAGGTAAACCTGTTGATGTTTCTAAATTCAGAGGTATGATAGGCTCACTACTTTATCTAACTGCTAGTAGGCCAGATATCATGTTTAGTGTATGCATGTGTGCTAGGTATCAAGCAAATCCAAAAGAATCACACTTAACAGCAGTTAAAAGGATAATTAAGTATCTGTTAGGAATAAAAGACATGGGATTATGGTATCCCAAGGGAGCTACATGTACTTTAATTAACTGTTCAGACTCTGATTTTGCTGGTTGTAAACTAGATAGAAAGAGTACTAGTGGAACTTTCCATTTGCTAGGAAACTCATTAGTATCATGGTTCAGTAAGAAACAATCTAGTGTGGCTTTATCCACTGCAGAGGCTGAATATGTAGCAGCTGGTAGCTGTTGTGCACAAGTTTTATGGATGAAACAACAATTAGTTGATTATGGTGTGCAACTAAACCAAGTTCCTATTAGATGTGACAATACAAGTGCAATTAACTTAACTAAGAATCCCATAATGCACTCTAGAACTAAACATATAGAAATCAGACATCATTTCAATAGAGACCATATACAAAGCAGAGAAATTGAAATTGAATATGTTGATACAACTAAACAACTTGCAGATATTTTTACCAAGTCCTTGAACAAGGAAAGCTTTTTTTTCATTAGAAGAGAATTGGGCATAATCGATCAATCATATATCTATCCCTCTATCATGAACAATTTTATATGCTATGTTTGAATGTTTAAATGCTTACCTTCTCTTTTGCTTTGAATGTTTATTTCCTTTACCTTTTTAATAATGCCAAAAGGGGGAGGAAAAAGTATGAAATAGAGAAAGGGGATAATAACAAATTATACATGCATATGTTGAGGGGGAGCTTATAAGCTTACATGATTAAGGAGGAGTAAATCAAATTTTGTTGTATAAGCTTACATGATTAATGGGGAGTAAATCAAATTCTTCTATGATAATATTTTTTTTTTGCTCTCATATACTTCTGCTCTGACTGCTCTGATACCATGATATAAATCTGTCAAAAACACTAAGCGTCTGCTACACTTATACACTGATCTTATAATTTGTTAAAAAGATTTGTCATAATCAAAAAGGGGGAGTTTGTTAGACTCGATGACTTAAAGATTTTGATATATGACAAATACAACTTAATGTGTATGCAAGTGTTTTAGTGTCAAATTGCAAAGACAAGTATCAAGCAGTAATCAACAAGTTCAGTGAGCAAAGACAAGGAAAATATTCAAAGAGCTACTTGAAGGAATCAAAGAGCAAAGACAAGGATCAAGGAACCATCAAGAAAAGAGCTTAAAGGAGAAATTATATTTAAGTCTTAGATGATTTGTAAGAGAAAGAAATCTCTTAGTCACAAATAAGCTCAATTAAAAAGATGTATGAAGAAAATCAATTTTCATAACCTGCATTAAAAGGAATAAGTTTTCGTTAATGAAAATGATTTTTGGAAATTAGAAGTGCTCATCCAAAGCTCTCTTCCAACACTGAAGTAATACAAGCGCCCGCCCAAACACAAGTGATAGAAGCGCTCGTCCAACATAAGTGACAGAAGCGCTCATCCACTAAAGTGACAGAAGCGCTCGTCCACTAAAGTGACAGAAGCGCTCGTCCACTAAAGTGATACAAGCGCTCGTCCACTAAAGTGACAGAAGTGCTCGTTCACTAAAGTGACACAAGCGCTCGTCCACTAAAGTGATAGAAGCACTCGTCCACTGAAGTGATAGAAGTGCTCGTCCACTAAGGTGACATAAGCGTTCTTCCACACAAGTCTTTGGACTTGCTAAGATCTTAATGATAAAATCCGTCCAATGATGTGGCACATGGAACTCGTCTACTAGCTCGTCCGATGTAAAATCTTAAATTCAAAATGGCTAGATGGACGCGGTTATTTTCAAGATGGACGCGAATGATAAGAATTGATGTAGAATCTTATTTCAAGAACCAGAATCAAGAAAACATATTCTATTAATTAGATCCAAATTTGTTTTGATTGATCCCAACGACTATAACTCGTTTTCTATATAAAGAGGGATCAAATGAACACTTTTAACAATATCGAAACATATATCATAACATATCAGAATTACACGAAATCAATTTGAGAAATCAATTGTGAAAATCATTCATCATCTTTCTTGAGCTTATTGTGAAAATAGTGTTTCGCTCTCATAAGTGCTTCAATTTGTTTATCTGACTATTGAGAGTTAGGAATCATTTTTGTTTTACTTTTCGATTGTAAAGAGAGAAGGAGTCTCTCTGAGTGATTAGGGTGAGGTATCCCTAAGGAAGAACAATGAGGCTCTTCACAAGAGTTTGGTATCTCGAGGTGAAGGAGTGCTCTGTGGTGTAAAGGTTTTTCAAGCTACCTAGTAAAGCTTGTGTGTTAGTGTGTGAAATCCCACAGGTGGAGTGGGAACTGGATGTAAGTCATAGTGGAGATGGCTAAACCAGGATAAATCTGGTTGTGTGGTATCACCAAACTCAAACTCCTTACTTTCTGTTTATGATCAAGAACCTGTGATTTTGATGTTTAAAGTTCAATTTAATTTATGTTCTTGATCTGTATAAATTGTATTGAAACCCGAGTCTGATTGCAATCAAGTTTGTGTTATCTGTGTTCAAAACTGAGTTGACCAAAACCATTCTTGATTGCTGAAACTGAACTAAAACTGAAACTGAAACCTGCAAGTTCGTTCTTGATTGTTAATGCTTATATCTGAAACTTACATAACGTGTTCTTAATCTTTAAAGGCTTAATCAGTTTCTGTATTTTGTTATTACTGAGTTTTTGAACCCGAACCTATTCTGAATTAATTTTGAATCAATCTTTCTTATCTTCATCATCTTCCAATTCAAGATTTTATATAAACCCTTCATCGATTTTGTAAAAGATCCTGAGACCACAAATCCGCAACTCTGATTTGAAAAGTTTTGTGAAAAGTTTTTAAGAGGGAAACATTTTTTGAAAACTCAATTCACCCCCCCTCTTGAGTTGTTGAAGCCAAAACAACATATTTGAAGGCAAAATCACGTTTCTTAGGTGTTAGTGAGCTTGTGTTTCAAGTTTGAGGGGAATCAGAGTTAAAGCGGGTTCAGAACGCAAGGAAACGAAAACCGAGAGATTAATTAATCAGTTGAGAGTTGAGATTTTAAAATTAGATCAGACTTGAGTATAAAAGGCTTTTGGGAATGGCCTATAATAATTACATAAAAATATTCCAGCAGTAGGTTACACAGGATTATGCGGAAGAAAACACTCAGTTGTGCCAACGGAACAACACACAGTGACACGTGTCATGTCCAGGTGGACGGTGGCCATGGTGGCGCCACCTCATACTCCACACATATCCTAATGACACTTGTTCAACTACCCTTTGCATGCATGACACCTAAAATGCATTCATGACACTTGTTCCACTACCCTTTGCATGTTTGACACCTAACTCCTTTGCATGTATGACACCTATCTCCACTGCCCCTTTGCATGTATGACACCTATCTCCACTACCCCTTTGCATGCATGACACTTGTTTTTCCACTAAGTTACCTAAAATCCACCTAAGTCATCTAAACAAAACCAAGACATTAACAAAGTGAAAGAAGAGTGATCAGACTTTACTTCCTTCTCACTTTCACGCGGCATGAGAAAGAAGAGTTGGAGAAGAAAATTCCTCCGGACCAGTCACCTTGGGAGGTTCATCCTAGGCTCATCCACCGTTGGCTTGAGCTTAAATTTTTGGAGAAGGTAAAGGAAAGGTAGTTATTTAATCTCACCGCTCACTTTTTCAAACAAATGTCTATATTGTGAGATATAGAGCCGAAACAGTGGCGGATCATGTGGTGCTTACTGCAGATTTTGAGTTTCTTAATTGGTGTATTTCAAAATGTGATGTTTAGGTGGGATATCGGAGATTCGGGGACCTTGTTCGGTGTTAGGTAGATTCGAGAGGAGTCGAGTAGGAGTGATCTTGTAGCGTTTCCGAGGTCGTACGTTTTTCAGGTGGGGGAAAGAAATTATTTAATGTCTTTGAAACGGCACGGGGATGTTTAATTCGATAATGACGTAGGGCGACCTAAACCCTACAGGATAGCGAGTAACGGACAATATCCATATCAAGCAGGAGACTACTTAGTGGTACCCGTTATGATATTAAGGTTGTGCGTTTATCGCCGTTACGTTTATTATATATTATTATTATTTAATTGTTGCCTGCTTGGACTGCTTGACTAGTTGAATGAATATTGGTGATTGATGGACGATGATGTTATGTGTGTTGTGATTATTTTATGAAGATGTTATATTATTATTTTATTAGATTTTGATAATGATTATTATTTTGGAAATGATGATATGAATGTAATGATGATTTTATGACATGATGATGATTTTGATGATATGATGGTATGATGTGATGAGTGTTATGATTATGCTTAGAGGTTAAGTAAGGGATAAGTTATGTTGAGATATGATGATGTATTGGGGAATTCATATTATATGCATTAGTAGTGCCTAACGGAGATGATTACTGTGATATGATGATGAGATTGATGAGATGAGATTATTATTGAGGTTATTTATGAGATTATGATGAGAGATTAGGGCACTAGGGGGTGACCTGAAACATGGTCTGTGATATGGTTGACCTGAAACATGGTCTGGTGGACCTGAAACATGGGCGTGTGGGGTCTATTCCTCGGGGGGAGAATTCCCGGGGTTTAGGCTAACGACAGACCATCCCAGACATGATTTCATTTTAGTTGAAGCTATAGTTCATGCATTGCATGAGCACCCTGGCCGTGGTTCAGAGGTGTGCACCGGATTGTGTAGCTATAGTGCCATTGTTTTGCATGGGCATCGTCCATCCGCGGACGAGGGTGTGCACCGGGGCCTCTGGGACGTGTCATTGTGTTGGATATTCGAAAATGGCCGATACCTGATGAGATGATTCATACAGCATTTTCATTGCATCATAATAGAGGGTAGAGGAAAGATCCTAGATGTGGATTGAGGATGATTGTGTCATATATATATACTATACTTTTGGAGACGGATGTTTGTGTGCTGTTATTGAATTAAATGTTGCTCAACCCTTTCCACGTTTGATGTTATATTGTTTCTTATCCCTTTTCTTCTTGTTGTTGTGTGTATGTTTTATTTATGTGATCGCTATAAGAAGACTCGGTGGAGGAGCCAGTTATGGAGGAGCTAGATGGAACCCCTTATGAGCCAGATGCTGGAGGACGAGCAGTGGACCCGAGTAGTTGAGTAGAGAGTTTATGTCTAGTGTGTCTTGTCTCTTTCGGACGTTGCTTTTATTTTCAGTTTGATTATCAGTTTTTACTTATTTGGGGTCATACTGATAGGATTCCCTCGATAGTAATGTATGACTGTATGCTGGATATGATGTTTATCAATGTATGTATATATGTTGTTTATATTTTAAGTTTTTAATTTTTCGTTGTTTTAAGGTAATCGCTTACGCCAATAACACGATTAGGTTTTAATAATTTTGGGTTTTTATTTAATGGGACGTCGAGGCGTCTCAATATCCACCAGGATACAAGCCCAGATACTTTAATTCAGCACCTGCTCAAACTGTGCATCAAGTCATTGGACCTCCAGATTCATCCAACTTGGGTTTATCTTTGTTATCATCACACTTATCACAAGTTGTTATTCCTCGGGAAGATACTCCTGCACCTGATTCACACACAAGTTTTGCACTATTTGTTGTTGCTAGTATTGTTTCTGTTCTTTCTTGTCATAGCAATTGGATTCCTGATTCTGGTGCTACATGTCGTATTGCATGTTCTCTAGATCATTTCATTTCCTGTACTGAAGTTCATAATTCCTATATTTCTTTGCCAAACAATTATGTAGTTTCTTTAAAATCAATCGGTACTATCATGTTAAGCCCTATGATTACCATCTATAATGTCTTGTATATACCTAGCTTCAATGTGAATCTCCTTTCTGTTAGTGCTTTGTTATCTAGATCTAATATCTCTATCCTATTTCGAGCTAACTCCTTCCTTATGCAGAACCTCAATCACTCAAAGATGATTGGCACGGGTGAACTCATCCAAGGGCTATATGTCTATAAGGCTCACCCTTCCTCACTTCCTGCTGATGTAGCTGTTTGTAGTTCATCTACAATAAATTCCCTTTGTAATGTTGTTTCTAATAAAGATAGCCATTATCTAGGGCACTCTAGGCTAGGTCATTAGTCACCTAAATTCTTACAAATACTAAGTATAACTTTAAGCTTTTCTAGTGTTCAAACACATTCTTCTCATACATGTACAATTTGTCCTTTATCATAACAAAAGATGTATTTTCTCATAATAGTACTCATGATAACAAAATGTATTTTCTCACGTTGGTTTATGATCACACTTGATTTACTTGGATTTATATGTTGCAATTTAAATCAGAGGCTCCTTATTATATACAAAATGTTTTTACTTTAGTGGAAACACAATTCCACACCACTATCAAACTTTTTAGATCAGACAATGCCAAGGAGCTTTCCTTGGCATGATTTCTAGCCACTAAAGGGACTTTGCATCAGTTCAACTATGTTGAGAGACCACAACAGAACTCTGTGGTTGAAAGGAAGCATCAACACCATCTAAATGTGGCCAAGGCACTCTATTTTCAATCCAGGCTTCCAATTGTTTTTTGGGGAGAGTGTTTGTAGACAGCAGTTTTATGATAAACAGACCTCCTACTCCTCTTGGCAAAGATAAATGCCCTTATGAGTTGTTGTTCAACAAAGTCCCTGATTACACTGCACTAAAAGTGTTTGGATGTCTTGCCTATGCTTCCACACTGCTTTCCAAGAAAGATAAGTTCACCCAGAGCCATTCCTATTGTGTTTCTTGGCTATCCATCATGCCATAAAGGCTATAAGTTGTATGATTTAATAACTTATACCTTTCTCATATTAAGATATGTTACATTTCATGAAAACACCTTCCCTTTTCACAATCTTCATAATTTTGACCCAAATTTAAACACTTTTCCCACATATTGTTTTACCTATTCTCATCCCCCGACAATTCCAAACCCATTCACAATCGAGAACTTGTTCCCCACACAAAACCTCTCCCAAACCCTAAACACAATTCCACACCACTATCAAACTTTTTTAGATTAGACAACGCCAAGGAGCTTTTGTTGACATAATTTCTAGCCTCTAAAGGGACTTTACATCAGTTCAACTATGTTGAGAGACCACGACAGAACTCAGTGGTTGAAAGGAAGCATCAACACCTTCTAAATGTGGCCAGGGTACTCTATTTCCAATCCAGGCTTCCAATTGTTTTTTGGGGAGAGTGTTTACAGACAATAGTTTTTTGATTAAAAAAACTCCTACTCCTCTTCTCAAAGACAGATGCCCTTATGAGTTGTTGTTCAACAAAGTCCCTGATTACACTGCACTAAAAGTGTTTGGATGTCTTGCCTATGCTTTAACACTGCCTTCCAAGAGAGATAAGTTCACTCCCAGAGCCATTCCTATTATGTTTCTTGGCTATCCATCATGTCATAAAGGCTATAAGTTGTATGATTTAATAACTTATACCTTTCCCATATCAAGAGATGTTACATTTGATGAAAACACCTTCTATTTTCACAATCTTCATAATTTTGACCCTACTTTAAACCCTTTTTCCACAAATTGTTTTACCTATTCTCATCCCTGTCAATTCCCCACCCATTCACAATCGAGAAGTCGTTCCCCGCACAAAAACTCTCCCAAACACTTAACCTGAAATTCAACCAACTGACATTTCTCAACCTTCTCCTAGAAGGTCCTCTAGACAAACCAGACAACCATCTTACCTCAACAATTACCTATGCAATCATGTTTCCCTATATCCTATCACCAATCACCTTTCCCACCATAAGCTCTCACCCTCATACCTTGCATTCATTAATGAGGTTTCCACTATTTTTGAACCTCAATTCTATCATCGGGCAGCAAACTACCCTGAATGGAATAAGGCAATGGATGAAGAATTGGTTGCAATGGAAGCAAAAAACACTTGGACTCTTGTCTCACTCCCTCCAAGTAAACACACCATAGGGTGTAGATGGGTTTACAAGGTCAAAACAAAGTCTAATGGCACAGTGGATAGACTCAAAGCTACACTAGTTGCAAAGGGGTACACTCAACAAGCTGGGGTTGATTTTAGAGACACTTTCTCACCAGTGGCCAAGATAACCACTATTTCTGTCCTTTTATCCATAGCAACCATCAGAAATTGGCATTTGTTGCAACTTGATGTCAACAATGCTTTCCTAAATGGATATTTTTTTTAAAGAAGTATACATGGATCTTCCTCTTGGTTACAAAGTTCCTAATCAGAATTTGGTGTGTAAATTAAACAAGTCCATCTATGGACTAAGGAAAGCCTCAAGGCAATGGTTCACAAAGTTCTCCACAATACTGATAGGTGCTGGATTGACTCAGTCAAAATGTGATTGCAATTTATTCACTGCTAGCTTGGGTAGTACATTTGTGGCTTTACTTATCTACGTAGATGACATCGTCATAGCAAGTCCAAGTGCCGTACAGTTGTTCAAATGGTGCAACAGACCCTGCAAAGTATCTTCAAACCAAGATCCTTGGCGATTTGTGGTACTTTCTTGGCTTAGAGATAGCAAGGTCCAGTAAAGGTATCTATCTGTCCCAGAAAAAATACATTCTATACTTGCTTGATGTTACTGGTTTCCTTGATGCCAAACCTGCCTCACTTCCTATGGATCCTAATCTGAAGCTCAACAGTTTAGATGGTGAACCGCTTGAAAATATAACTCAGTACAAAAGAATCATTGGCAGATTACTTTATCTGACCATTTAAAGACCAAACATTAGCTTTGTAGTGAATAAGCTCAGCCAGCACATGTCTGCTCCTCGAACCAATTGTTTAGATGACAAACATCACTTACTCAGATACTTAAAGTCCACTACAGGCACTGGACTCCTCTTTCCAGTATCATCTTCTTTGTCTCTCAAGGCCTACGCTGACTCGGATTCGGGAAATTGCCCTGACAGTAGAAGATCAACTCCTGGCCATTATGTTTTTCTTGGCAATTCCTTTGTATAATGGAAGTCAAAGAAGGAGAATGTAATCTCACGAGCTTCTGCAGAGGCAGAGTATAGAGCACTTACAAGTGTGGCTAGTGAAGTTCAATGGCTATGCTCTCTGTTAAAGGACTTTAAGGTCACAATAGGTCCTACATTGGTATTTTGGGATAGCCAATCTGCGATTCACTTGACCTCTAATCCCATCTTTCATGAGAGATCCAAACACATCAAGATAGATTGCCATTTCATACGAGAGAAAGTTGCATCAGGGGTCATTCTATTGGTCCATATTAAATCAGCACATCAACGAGCTGATCTCTTAACCAAACCAGTCACTGCTCCCATTGTCCAGTCCTTAATTTTCAAGTTGGGAATTAATAACATATATCTTCCAACTTGAGGGGGTGTATTACAATCACTTGTATTTATCCAACTAACCGAAAATGGAAATTAGTTAGTTATTTCAGTTAGACAGTTAATGCATCAGTTAGATTGATCGGCATACACAGGTGTACATATATATAGCTTTCTTTGTAATAGGATTTCTTCAATCAATGGAATCACAATTCATTCCTTACACTTCTTGCTTCTAATAAGTTCCAAATAAAAATAATTTCTTACCACTAAATTTAATACTTAGTAGAGACATTTTATATAAATAATTAATTTACCATCTAAGTAATTGCCTTCATCGATCACTTCAAGAACTACCACTCTTTTTTAATTGTGTCAAAATAAGTATTGCTAAATATATATAACCTAGACAAATTAAGTGTAGAACCTGGACAAATTAAGTGATCATGATTAATTTTTCTATTTAATTTGAAGAATTTGTTTAGTCATCCAAAGGACAAGTTAAGAAATATATAACTAATTCACTGCCTAGGCAATTTCATTAACAACTTATTCATGTATGACTAAGTAATCATTTGATAAAAATGATTATGAATGAAATTGATTTTGTAAAATTAATTTGGTTATAATTTAGTTTAAAGTGAATTGATTTATGTTTGATTTTTTTTTATTTTGAAAGCGAGTTTGATATAAAACTTGGTGTAATTTTTAATTCAACGCAAACACTACTTTCTTTATATTCTATTCAAAATCATTTTTGAAGGCAAAATCAATTATGTCTGTAAGTAACCATACATATCATTTTTACTAAAATCATGTTTAACAGGGGACAAAATCAATTCTGAAGTTTTCCACCATGGAACCAAACACACACTAAATTGAGTGTATAAATATTAAATAATGGGATTTTATTTCCCAAACACTGAGTCGTACTGTTCATAATATTCATGGAGCAGACAGAGCAAAACAGATGGTAAAGAGAGGATCTATGCATGCTCTACCAATCTTGACAGCTAAAACTTATGATAATGTCCTTTTGGCTAACGAAATCTGTTGTTTTAGTGGCTCAAACGTCAACACCTTCATTCTTGTACATACTTCCAATCATTAATAGATCGTGATTCATAGTAATATGCAATATTTGGAGCGTAAACAATAATTCTTGACCTCATTTAATCACTATAATACTCTTTAAGTATCATAATGATGTTTAGATATTTACAACTACGTGCTATAAACAACGACATCAAAAGTGGATAGAGCACTAGTGATAGGAATCTACCTAGCCCAAATGTTATGGATCCGGAAAAGCCAATGAGGATGAGATATACAATGTTGTCCCAAACAGGCCTAAGAGGAGCATCAGGAGACCCTGCGACTGGGATGACTATGCCCACTGAAATATCACAATGGAAATGCTGTTACAGGAATCTAGGAAATTTGATAGGAACAGGATAAATTCCTGAATTCGAGGATGGGAATGAGCCTCCAGAAATAAAGTAAAGGAAAGAAATTTTTATCTGAATATTCTTTGCCTATCTCAGGCTTTCATTCATGCTTATATAACAGTGGTGATTACATACTAGAAGAAATACTTCAAAAGCATAAAATAATAACAGAAAGATAACGTTCCACTAGCAGGGTGACATCAAAGACCTAGCTGAAGCCATTTCTCCTCTCCAGTCTTGTTAGTTAAAAAGAAAGATGGCTCGTGGAGATTCTGTGTAGATTATCGCGCCCTCAACGCGATTACGGTCAAGGACCGTTTTCCTATCCCAACCGTTGATGAACTTTTGATAGGTTGGGCAAAGCAAGTTGGTTCTCCAAACTTGATCTGGCACAAGGGTTCCACCAAATCAGAATGCGTGAAAAAGATATCTCAAAAACAGCATTTTGGACCGTTTGGGCTCTATAATGCACATTCCACCTTTCAGGTGATCATGAACAACCAATTACGACCTTTCCTCCGCAAATTTGTCTTGGTTTTCTTCAATGATATTATCATCTTCAGTGAGCAATTTGAACAGCATATTCACCGTCTGGAGCAAGTCTTCCAGACCCTACAGCATGACAAGTTCTACCTTAAATTGTCAAAATGTGCTTTTGGCCAACGTGAGATTGAATACCTCGGCCATATTGTTTCCAGAAATGGGGTCGCACTTGAGTCCACCAAAATTCAAGCTATGATGGCTTGGCCAACTCCTACATATGTTCGTTCTTTGCATGGCTAGGTCCGTCCTTGCCAATGTGGGATTTAGTGGGGGCAGATGCCCCCATTGCAGTGTACCTAGGTCCGTCCTTGCCAATGTGGGATTTAGTGTGTGTTTGAATGATCGTTTGACAAACGTGATTTTAAATGAAATTGATTTTGTAGAATTGATTTGAATGTAATTGAGTTTGAAGTGAAGTGATTTATGTTTGGATGTTTTTATTTTAAAAGCAAGTTTGATATAAAACTTAGTTTAATTTTTCAATCTAGAAGCAAAAACTACTCCAAGTTGCTTCTAGAATCCAAAATTGCTTATGCATCTAATAGCCAAACATCTTACAAAATGGGCAAACCTACGTTTGATCACGAGTTTGATTGTTCCCACTATGAAACCAAACATGCATTGATCCGGACCATTCATGTAAGTGGTCTTCCAAGTCCTACAACGTGGGGTGGGTGAGTGAATTGGTCTTCATGCGAGATTATACTAGAGAATTGCAACTTTATCCAAAATACTTTAAGGTAATTTGGACCGGTTGACTCCAAGCTTTATATTCGCTTCAGTTGTCTCAACCCCACTCGACGTGGAACTTTTATTATATATATATATATATATATATATATATAAACACATAATGGTTTTCTCCAGTTTTCTCCCCCTGAATCTGTCGGCTGAACACATGCTGCAAGGTAGTTAACTTAGCTAAGCTGTTTTCATGCATACATAAATCCAGCAACAAGCACACCTGGAGGATCCTATATTCTTCTTGTCTCCCTCTTCTCCACTGTTCCTTCTGAGCTATCGCTATAAGAACAAAGCTTTTTCAAATATCCCACGGTCCAGCGTATCTAATATTTTAGCTACTTATTATTTCCTTGGCTTCAATAGTGGGAGTGTTCCAACTTGTAATTGCTTTAATTTGGCATCTCATGCCTCTCAAAATGGCCATCTCCTGTTCATGTTACGTTAACAGCTCAGTTAGCTGTATTCATCTCCAAAGCCCATCGATACATCAAATCATTAGGATTTGGGAATGTCTTTTGGCGTCTGGTCAGATGCGCACATCTGCAAGTTAGCGAATGAATTTTCCTTTTATATTGTTGGGTGCAAAGTATCAATTTTGCCTCAGACAAAGAATCATGACAAAGCCAATAACAAGTTGTTTTCTGTAGATGTCTTGGATCCTATAGTGAGATTCTTCGTTTCCTTGGCATCATTGTCAATCTTCTATTTACTTTTCCTTTTATTGTCTTCTTGCTTGTTTGATTCATGTCGTCTATTCTAGTTCTAGTTCTAAAAGTCATGTTATCACAACAACAACAACAACAACAAGTCATGTTATCAAACTTGGACTTGCTCATGATATTGTTCCTCCTATTTCCTTCCCCTCCAAAAAATTGAATCAAAGAAAGATTTTTTAAAAATAATTATTCTCTCCTTCCATTTCCATCCAATCAAACACTATTATTTTCTCACTTCATACTTAAAGTCACTTTGGACAATCTTGAGTCCATATGAGCAAAAAAAATAAAGACTTATATGATGTAGAATAGTAGAAGTTGAAGCAAAAGTTATTTTAAGTTTGGACAAGTTTTATAAAAAAAAAAACTTTTATGAGATTTTTATAATAGAAATATTATTGTCCAATAAAACATAACGAATACTCACTCTCTTCCATTGCTTCTTCAATTTTTAGAAGCTAGGAGTTTTAGCTAATATGTTTTTTTTTAACTATTTTTTGTTTTTTAAAAAACTCATCTAAACATCTATATTTTTTATAAAAATTCTTTTATTTAAAAAATAAGTACTTTTTCTTAGAAAAAAAGTCCCTCCAAAGGGCTCCTTATCCCTGGGTGGGGTTAGAATTTATTTTGTTATTATTTAGTAAAATTATAATTGTAATTTTTATATGGGTTAATGGATTGATCCGTGATTCCGCGAAACCATAACCCACTAAATTTTGGGTTAAGCCCACCAATCCGCGTAGGCCCATATCGAAACTGACCGGTATCAGATCTTGTACGACTAACCTGTGGCCCGTGCGAGTTGGTCTAACTATGAGGAAAACGTGATGCATTTGTTACAAAACTTTGCTAGGCTTTTATTCTTTTATACACAAGTAGAAATTTACATGGATATCACCTTAGGTACTGTTCAATACAATCTTTCAATTTTTGGAAAGTCACAGGTTTCGATATAAATGAGTCCATACCATTTGCAAAACATTCTTCAGCACTCTCTGACATTGTGTTTGCTGTCATCTGCATTAACATAGATAGTAAGAAAATGATAATTCACTATTCAAAGAATGTGTTTACATAAGAGGTAAATCGTTCCAAAACTCATGTCTTCTGGAAAAACTGTTAGAAATTTAGGCATGTACACCGACACCATGCTACATAAGCTGTTTAATTAAGTTAATATACAACTCATAGATGCCAGCTTTTTGTTTGCATATTATCCATATTTATGAAGGCTAGCATGTCATGGGACACAAATCCTTTGCCCCAAATTCATATCACATTTCCTATCCCATGAATAAAAAAGTTATAATGTAACTGTCTTTTTTTTTTAAGGATTAAAAAAAATGTATACTTGTCACATCTTAATTGAATGAGACAGGATTTGGCATAGGAAATCGGGATAGCAAATCTCTATCTGCGTGTTAGATTGTTCTTCATGATTAGACATGATTTGCATTCACGCAATTATGGTCGTTATGCAGTCGCAGAAATTACCAAATACGATATCACAGTCAGAAATGCAGTTGCAAAACGCAATTTAAAACTATATTAGACATAAGATTTGCTTGATTTTCCGCCCGGAAAGGACCCAAACGCCCATTTGGCCAAAAGCTACTCTTGGGCATTTGGGTCATTTTTCGAAGGAAAACCAAACACACCAATAGTCGGTTACAGTGACATGGAATGGGATAGGAAAAACACGATTAACTACTCACCGCGATAATGTGGATCCGCTTTTTTGGTGGTGCAGAACATTCATAATCTGAAGCTGGTACTTGCTCAATTCCAGCATTTCTTGCAGCTTCCCAGTTTCCTTCTTCCTCATAAGACCGAATCAGTTTTGTTGTTTGAAGTCCATTCATAACTGGCATGTAAACATCCTGTAAAGTGCAAGTAGCAAATGATTTCCAGCACAAAAATTTTCTATGCAGAACCTGACCTATTTATATCAACAATCAGAACTGCTTGCAACTTTGAACTCACTTCTGACTTCAACAGTAAGAAAATCATTCACTCCAACAATTTAAAGGTACAAGAGAACATTAATCTCAGCAAAGCCAGATGCCCTCTCAAAATCCATGTGCACAACAAAGAAAATAAAGGTTCTGGGTCCTATTGCCATGCTAGAAAGTGGAAAGAGTGAAAACACACTTGTTTGTGTGCAGCATAATTGTGAAGCAAGAGTGTAGTGTGAGTCTTAGGAAAAAGAAATAACACCTACATGAATGAGACCGATTTGTGTAAAATAAAGGCATATCCCCTTGTAACTTAAAAGACCAATAACAAGTTTGGACAAGAGTATTGTTAAATTTCAGTTGCTGTTAGGTTACACTTACATATGTTGTGGATAATTGTAAAAAAAATGCGGCTAATGTGACTGCAATTGCAATTATATAGACATACAAAACCATAACATTGCAGCTACAATTATGTTGCCTACTAGAATTTAAAACAGTTAACAAGCCAATTTTATGAACATGAACAGACACTGATTTATAGAGAGAAAATGTAACAAGATACAATTTAGAGATTCAAGAAATTACCATTAGAATAAGATCATAAAGGTGGCGCTGAAGTGAACGTATAGCTTCCACTCCATTATTCACAACATCCATGCTATAACCTAACCTCTTCATCATTGACTGTGTCACCATAACATTGATCTTGTTATCTTCAACAAGAAGGATCTTTGGCTTTAATGTGGATTTGGTTAATTCTGATGATGTGCTGCTTCTAGTAACACATTGGGAAGTTATGTCTGCCTTCACTTGACCATGACATGTATGCTCAGGTTCACTTGACTTTGTTACTACATTCATTTCTCTACTTGTCTCCCTAAGTGTTGAAAAATCTGCACCACCATTCTGCAACCGAGCATGTGTACTATCTTGATGCTGTTTGTTTCTATTAACTGAACTTTCATGTTCTGTTTCTGATATATGACTTGATGAACTTGTTGATTCAGACACCTCTGAAGCATCAACAACCACTGAAGATGCATCCTCAACCAAACATGTCCCTTTTGATCTGGCGTTACTGAAGGGGAGAGAATAAGAATTCTCCGAAAACCCATTAAACTTATGTGAGCTTCTGTAGCCTGGTAATAAATTTTGGGTCCTGCAAGATCCATTAGAAGAGAATAGAGAGCCCAAAGTGCGTGGTTGGAATTGGAAGAAGCCTTCTATTGTATCATCAGACATTGCATCATTTTTCTCCCCATCAGAAAGCTCATCTGGGTCATCAGAGTTATCACAAGCGGTTGAAACCTTGTATGGAAGTATGAACGTGAAGGTAGAACCACAATGTTCTTTGCTAGACACTGTTAGTCGACCACCCATTAACTCAACCTGTTTCAAGTGCAACGAACATTGGCAAGGAGCAATATATAATTAGTCTCGCAAAGAAAATAATGTTAATGCTGATCCTGTAAGAAACAACATTGAAACCTTAGCAATGTTTTATGCAAGAAACAAAGAGCAAGTATGATGGTTTTTTTCCCTTTTGGTGGCGTTTTGTTGGGAATGTTTTATTCTCAAATAAACTACATTCTCGAATCCTATTCTCGGTGATGTTTCTTTCCAACCCTCATATGTGAGAATACAATTTTCAGGTTTCATTCAAAAAAATTATTCTTGGGTGCTCGAGAATTATTTTTTATCTTTTGTACCAAATATAAGAAAATTTTATTCCCACCTCACTTTCCCAGAAATGCCAAAATATACTTGATACCAAACGGCACCTTGCATCAAAAAAACATTTTTTGGGAGTTAGATAAAATGAAATGAGAGATCCTTAAGTGCACCTTCTAACATAGACACACAAATGAACATTTGAGATGTAGACAGACAATTTTTAGAGATAGGTGATTTTATAACATGATTCACACAATCTTACACACTTTAATTATTGATTTAAATGCTTATGATATACGTGCTCATCTAACAAACTTTCATAAGATATAGCTTATGCCAAAAGAAGAAGAGAATAAAAAGTTTACCAGCTGTTTGCATATTGCTAGTCCTAGCCCTGTGCCCCCATACTTTCGAGCATGGTCTGCACTGACTTGCATGTACCTCTTAAATAAAGTAGGTATGGCCTTTTCTGTCACATTATAACATGGAAAAATTAAGTACTTCTCTGTAAAAAAAGAACTTATGCATACAAAGTAGAATTAACTATAAAACAAACAGAAGAATAGAGATCAAATTCCAGGAATCTATATAAGGTCCATTAGAATTAATTACCTGGTATTCCAATTCCTGTGTCATAGACATCACAACGTATCCACACAGTTGTTTCAATTGAATGAGTTTGCTCCTCAATATCTCCATTCGTTGAGCATTCGCTTTTAATTGAAGATCTACATTCATCATTAAAAGCATGATCTTGGCTAGGATGGTCAATGTGTTTTTGACCATGATGAAGATTCTGATCACTGCCATTTCGAGGTGTTGATGGATGTTTCTCTTCCCTCACTCCATTGGCTGAAATAGTTGACTGTTCTGCGTTCATCTTTTGGTGGTCTTCTTCGGCTTTGGCAAAATGTGGCTCTGGCACAACGTAAAGGTTTATACCAACTTTGCCTTCATGTGTAAACTTGACCGCATTGCTTCAAAATTTTAGAAAATATTAATTTTAGAGCAACACAAAATGAGGCATACGTTCTTTTGTGGGGGAGAAAGAAGGAGAAATCAAAGCTGGTTGTAAATATAATTTCAACAATACTCGTGATGAATTGTATACTTGAAGCAAGTAGAGTAATATTATCAAAATACAAATTCATTAATCCATATAGTTACCAAGTTGACTCTTTAGTGAATTAGTGGATATTGAGCTTTAGCACTAGCTATGCATGAGACTTTATGCTAATTCTGTCTATGTGTGCTTATATTCTATTTCAGAACACAGATAGATCATCACCTGCAATGAATAAACTAATGAAGAAGATTCCATATACAACCACTTCTAGACTATAGAGTATAGACTATGCATGTTTGGGATATGACTATGATGCCAGAGCTGCTAAATTGAACCTAATAGATGGTACTCATAAATACAAGGTGAATAACTTCTTGTGTTAAATAATAGATGATGGTCCTGAATCTTATGACATGCTACAAGGTACATTAATATGATTGGGGGCCTCCAAGACGGGAAGTGTTCATTACTATATAAATAAGTACCACTTCTTACAAACTTAAGTGGAAGTAAAGTTATCCAGATAACTATGGATTGCTTCCAAGAAAGTGCAGCTAAGTACAGAAGAGAGTACTCCTCCTCTAAAAGAATAAATGGAAAAGCAAAATCTGATGCTGTAAAGGACAACCTAAATCAGACATTTGATGTAGTTAACTACAGCAATGATTGCAAACTCAGACTACCAATAACATAAATCTTAGTACCTGACTAGATTTGTGAGAATTTGCCGAATCCTTAAAACATCTCCAGTGACCTGCAATTATACATGAAGCAATTGAAGTGTAAGTTGCTTAGCACTTGTCAGGTGAAATCATGATTTGCATTTGAAAGTCAGATCAGGACTCGGAGTCCTGGATCATGCTTTGCATTTATCAGTTAATCTCTTGAATACCATTAGGATTTCAAAAAGAATTACTATACGCAGAAATTCATCATAGAGTAGTCCTCCATTTAGGTGCAATAACAATGCCAAATTTTTATTAGAAAAGCAAGTGTTACATAAGTTCTCACCTCAATAGGTAAATCATCTGCCACATGTCCTTCTAAGGTTAACATTTTCTGCAATGATGCTGCAGCTGTCTGGAGTACATGCTTTACTACCTCTCTTGGCCGAAATTTGGTAGCTTCCAATTTCATAACTCCTACACAGAGAACATGGGGGTTTGTGGGGTGGGAAGAAATTTAAATGATAAGCATCAATGGTCAGAAACTTGAAAGAACTTTTTATATTCACTAAATATAACCGAGTTCCAAATTTGTCTCTGAATGATTAAAATTAGTCTTTTTAAAACTGTCAGGTTCAGATATCACACTGAGAACAAGGAAAGCTACAAGGATAGGTTTCTAACCTGACTCAACCTTTGAAAGATCAAGTATATCATTTATAAGTTGAAGAACCAAATCTCCTGAAGATAGCATGACATCCAAGAGCTGTCTTTGCTCTTTGTCAAGTTTTGTGGTAGAAAGAATTTCAGCCATGCTAACAACACCAGACAGTGGAGATCTTATCTCATGAGACATTGTTGCCAGCATTTGTTTTGCTCGCATAGTCTCCTCTATTAAAAGGTGGAGAAGGAGGGAGAACAGAATTAGCTTCTTGCTGCCAAAGCAACTTAAAGTAAAACTCATAAATAAGATTTGAATGAGTGATCAAACCTGTAATGTGAATGGTTTTATTCAGTTCTGTTTCCTTGGCTTTCTGAACTGCAATTTCTTCCCGAAGTTTTGCCATCCTTTCTCTTTTTCTCACCTGTGTTTTATGAGAAATATGAATATCCTCTTTAAAGCTCAAGACTGCAGGTACCAATTAATTTAAAACCAAATAACATTTACCTGATCTGTTATTTCCATTCCCATATAATTTATTCCAATTGTCTCACCTGCTTTGCTAAATACAGGTTCTACATATATCAAGAATGTCTTTGAGCCAAATAAGTCTGTCTCAAAAGTGATTTCCCTTTTTGCAGGTAATCCTTTTTCCATGACTTCTCTCTTAAAATCTTGAGATTCCTTAACACCTGATCCGTGAAAATTTCAACATCCGTTTTTCCAATGATGTCCTGAAAAAGATGTACCAGGTTAAGAGTCAAGATATTTCGGTATTACTCCTTTGAAAAAGAAGTAAACTAACTTATGAAAAGAAAGAAACTTGTATGTAAAAGAAGTTTCTTCTTAGTTCATAGGTTTCAGCAGCTTTTGATTTTAAAAAAGAAGTACATGCAACATTAATCAAATGACCTTGCAACAAGAACTTCAACAGCAATCATTACCTCCTCTTGCAAACTTGGAAAATGATTATAGATAAAGCGATAGCGCAACTCTTTGTCCTGGAAGAAAAATATCAGAGAATCAGCCCTTTGCAGATTAAAAGATCCCTCATTTAACATTCATAGTACAAGTATTTCATTTAATTTGGGCCATGTATGTCCTGTAATTCCAAAGTATTGCAATTTTTTTATCTATTTACTTACAAATTCCTATATTTATTTCATGTTTTATGAAACACTTGATCCTCCAGCACAACACAAATATCAAAGAATTTAGTAGCACAGTCCCCAGAATCTAGCCAACTTAAAACACAATATAAGTACTTGTCCTGTGTCTCCTGCATCTAGTTAGTACAGCAGCATAATGTGTAGGGTAGTTAAACCAGATGCCTAAGCACTTACTTCCATCTAGTAAGTAGAAGGAAAAAATGAAATTATGTTGGAAGATAAGAGGAAGAGAGATAAAACAGAGAAAATTAATTAGCTTATTTATTAGAAGGTTTATGTATTTCACAAAATAATTGCTTGTGAGTTGTCATGTAGTTTACTGCCACTCCTCATAGTTTTTGCTGAAAGAAATTGCATAAAAAAAACATAACAATTATCTAAATGCATGACTTGCTTTCACATGCATATTTCAAGATATCAACAAATATGCTGACAGTAAGAGGGGAATGATGCATTTAGAAAAGGTAGCTGGTAAAAGCTCTACATAAAAATAATTCAATACAAGTTCAAAAAGTTGCCACTAATGATTGCTTGTGCTCAAATCCTTAGTACTTAGGTAGCATTTGGCACGCAGACAGAACAAAATGAAATAGGATGTTCTGTTCTGTTCTCCTTGGTTCCACCCCTTTTAGTGGGATCAAAATATTCTACTTTTTAACCTCATATTCCGTTAGGTTTGTTCTATTTAAGATACACCAAACATAGAATATAACTCATGTTATATCTCGTCCTGTTCTAACACGTCTATCAAAGGCTACATTGGCTTAGAGTACCGAGAAACTCATCAAATCTCTCATAAATTTTAATGTCATATGCCAGAATTTTTCTATAAAATATTCCAGATGTAGAAATAAACCCAATACTCACTGTAACATACCTGATGGCCAATGACAACTGGTGCATTTTGGAGTATAAAATGTAGGAAATTATCTGCTCTCTTCAGAATCTGGGAGAGTTCTTCCACAGGTGAGGATTGCCTTTCAATAGTTTTTATACTTTCTTGCAACTTTTCCACAAGTATTTGCTCTCTCTGGATACTTGCCTCCAACTGTCTTTCCAACTGCAGTGCCCGCTGTTTCCAGTACACAACAGTGTCATACTCAGCATCAATTTCAATTCTCTTGTTCTGAACAACAGCATTACTTTTCCTCACTGGTACATCTTCCCATGTATAGTAAATTTCATCCAATATAGAAACCGGTCGTTTATCACCCCCATAATTTTCTTCTTCAAATCGACTGTCTTCCAATATCTCCAACTTCCTGAGCTCAACTTCCTGCCTTTGTTTGCTAAGGTTGTCAAGTTCTTCTCTAAGAAGACGTACAACATTGGCCTGCTTATACTCCCAGTGTTTCATAAGGTATGCCAACTGAGAAGACCCTTTATCTGTGTAATTGGTAAGCTCCATAAGACGCTGAAAATCAGCTATAGTTGGCTCCTCTAAGATTGTAACCTCCTCCAACATATCTTGGTCCATTCCAGGCTTTTCTATATTAAATTGTTTTCCAGCATCAGTTAAAATATCTTCGGGCCACATTGAAGGGAGGGCTTCAATGTCCATGTCTTCAATACAGTCACTCTCCATCTCACAAACCATTGAAACCAGTCTGATTACATCCAATTTTCTATTCTACAATATACAACATTACAGCCACTGCATTCTTCAATGCAATCGCATTAGCATCTCAACAAGTACGACTCCAAGTTTAACTCTTGGCTTTGTGTATTTATATATTGAAGACTAACAGAACACTAAGAGGGAAGCCAAAGCACTTCTCACCTGTTAGGTTAGTATGAGTCTCACATTAGTTTGGCACTCAACTTCGAAATTAGAATAGATATATATATATAATAAGAGTTCCATTATTTGCAGTCCATAGCTACCAGGTATGTGGTTCGTCACTTATTACATTATTAGTACAAGACTTTCTTTAATGTGAACTCGGTACGTAGCACATAATGGAATAACGTTATCGGGTTCTCTCATTACCCGATAACTATTATTTTCACCACCGGATTTGACAACTAGGAAGACACCTCTGGTTCTTTCATTATAAAGCTTTACAAATTACATATAGTATATGACAGTATCTAACCCCAATCACATAAATTATGGTATGCCACCGGTTTCCAATCCGATAATACAAAAAACATTATTGATGTATAATACCAAAAAAGAAAGGTAGAATTGAAATAAAAGACAAAAAACAAAAAAGGTGTACAGTGAAAATAGCCAAGATCAGGAATATTAACCAAAAGTCACCACCTAAAGAAGAATAAGGAAAAAGTCATAAGAGACGAAACAGAGTGGAAATGGAAATGTCATGTGCTGAAACTGTGATTAAATGACAACAGTAGAAGAAATTATATCTGATATCAAGCCTTGAAGAAACTAAGCTTGAACAGAAGTTAAAAGAAATTATGAATTGGTGCATGAAACCATTTTCAAAAAATAATGGAACATCTTTTACACAAATGGAAGTGAAAAGAACTTGGAGAAATTTAGAGCTCAGGCACAGAACAAATAAATTTCAAACTTCAGCAAACACTTGCAAATTGCAAGGCAAAACTAATACACATTTTCACAATTGTTAAGGCAATTAGAAATTTGATCCCAGTTGCAAACTACAAAACCAAGATCCATCATGCACATGAAGCCCAAAAAAAAAACAAATTAAAAATAAAAAAGGAGAAGGAAAAGAATTGAAATTGGGCTCCCTCAATCTGAAAACATGTATTTGAAAGCAAAACAATCTTATAGATGATTATAAATGATAACAGTGAATTGTTGAAAAGCACTAACCTTTTCTGCATTAATTGAGTTAAAAGGCAGTCACCAAAAAAACCCAGAAAGATGAAGAGTTGTTGATGTTGACAATGTTCCAAAAGACTTTCCTTGTGGATCTGAGGAATCTCTTCAACTGTGGAGTCAAAAGCTTTCAATGATAATACAGTTGAAACAAACACGTAGGTAATCACTAGAGAGGAGAGACAAGGTGAGAGAGAGAGAGAGAGAGAGAGAGAGAGAGAGGACAGCATGTGATTGTAAACTTGTGAGGGGTAAAGGAAAAAAAGTTTTAAAAAACAAAAATGAAAGAGAACAGAAACCCAAGCAGCCATGTGCATTAGGAGGTCAAATATGATAGAGAAATGTTCTTGGACATTTTTTTGTTTTCTTATTATGAAGCAACAACAACATTACCCTTCACAGTTCAGAGTCTTCTTCCTCTGCAAAATGGCAAAATTTCATGTTCATGGAGGATGTAGCGCACGACACTACAAAATTTCATGTTGAACGCAATTGCAGTCTCAATATTACAATGGACAAAAATTTGGTGTAGTTTTTTTGGTGCTTATGTAAATTTGTAATGTTGTTTTAGAATGAAAATAGGACACCTGTGTCATATTATATGTGTCATTCATTAATAAACTATATTACACATATATCCTTATTATCATTTAAAAACAACATCACAAGTAACTATTTGTTTTACAATCATCTACAGCTATAAGATAACTTCAACTGTGATCGTAATTACAATTATAAATCATAGGGTATTTGTTAATAAGTCTACATTCTTAGGATGCTGATTAAGCAATTCAATAAAAACAAGAATTTATGAAGAGAAAAAAAACTAAATATAAAACTTTTGAAATCAATAAATATATTATTTTCCTATAAAATCTTTTATTCTTGATTCCTTATCCTTAGACACCGTGATAACATTTTCCAAAATTATGTTATAACTATTAGTCACCATGCAGGTATTTTTACCTGCAAGTATCAAGTATCACGGTTCAATCTCACTGTGATCCTAATTATGTGAAACTTAAGACATGATGTGGAACACAAGGAACAGTTAATTAACCAAACAATCATTCATATATCTTATAATGTCTTGTTGCCCTTTATCTAATAAATAAATAAACAAATAAATGACAAACAGATTCAACCAATGATCATATTTTAGTCTAAACACAGTGTATCCCAATGTTATCAACGAAGGACTAATGACTGTTCGGGAGGCGTGACTTTCGTTAACCAATGATCATATTTTAGAGAGAGAATGGAAATTTTATTTTTATGGGGAGATGGAGTTTTTAAATCCAAAGGAAGGCAATGATGTTCCCCGCCATTTCCAAGGTGACGTCTGTGATGGTGGCGCGGCGCGTAGGGTGACGCGCCATGAGAAAGTGTGAGTTTTACCAAAACAAGCCACATGATAATAGATCTCAGCTTAATGTATAATTTACTAGTTTGCTTTGCGATGCGATGAGATGCATGCATTGAAACCCAAACGAAGCAACCAATGGGGCGGCTGCACAGATTCTTAATAATAATATAATATAAATAAGATTATCTCTGATCAATTAAGTTCAATAGTTAACTTGTTACGTTTGATTGGTATTATTTTACCTTGTCCTTTCGCTCTGCATGTGTTCGTTCGTAAGCAGTTGCAATTGGTTAAACAAATGCAGCATGTCCATTGTTCACTTGTCACAACTCACAAAAGGACTGGACGGTTAGATAAATTGGAATACAAATTCTCTGTTGTAATTTCCTATGTTAGTTTGTCTCCTCGAATTAAAATATGACAAGTAAAAAAGAAGTTATAAACTATTTTTCTTTTGAAATTATTTTTAAGAAAAAATGTTATATTATAACTTTTTGCTAGTCGTATAGGAAGTGAGACATGATGGAGAAAATAGAGTATTTCTGTACCGGTCGAGAAGGCAAGGCCGAGGACTCGTCTATATTTCGGATTGACCGAGCTTACCCTGGCTATGGGCCTTAGTCCAAACTCCTCCAAGGCCGAGAACATATCAGCACACCGGGCCAGTCGAGGATAAGTACTCGGACTCGCCCCGCCAGGGAAGTACATCCCGGTCCCTCGCGGATCAGTCATAAATGACTAACCCGAATATCACTCCGCATAATCAGGGACCTGATCCTAATATCTCTCCGTATATCTCGGAACCTGATCCTAATATCTCTCCATATATCTCGGAGCTTGATCCTGAAAGATCTCTATAAATAGGGGGCTTACCCCCTCATTCAGAACTACGTTTGCTTTGATTCCCAGTTGGATACGTAGGAGCAGAATCTCAATTCTGTCAAGCACATTCCAAAACACTCCCACTAAGCTTTCTTCGGCCGAGTATCTCTCATCCGAGGTATTTGGACGGAACATTTGGCGCCGTCTGTGGGGATCGAAGCAAAACTTTCCCATACCACAAATCATGGTGAGAACAAGGAGCGGAAACTGCAGGAGAGAGGAGCCAGAAAATGCTAACAACGGAGATAATGGGGAACGGTCCATAAACCCGGCTATGACGACCGACAACCCCCTTATCCAGGAACTTCTCGCACAGATTGCCACGCTAAGAAGGGAGAATGAGGAGATTAGGCGACAGAACAGCCGTCGCGAACCGGGGCAGAGCAGGGAAAGGTCCGTCTCGTCTCCTCCAGAGAGAGAGCGTCGGACACTTGAGAATGAGGGGTCCAGAAACTCGCACAGAGAAGGAGGCCCACAACTTCGGGCTTCTCATCATATGGACCGAGTAGATGAGGAAGAATTTCCTAGGCAGGCCCCCGAACTGTCACTGCGGGCAAATAGACTTAATGAAAGGGCCAATGTGTGGAAACCGAGACATCCCTTCACAAACGCTATTATGGAGGTTCCCCTACCAGCCAACTACAAGCCAATTAGCATTGACAAATATGATGGCACCTCAGACCCCGAGCGCCACTTGGACGCTTTCACCACTCAGATGTACCTCTTTACCGATGACGATCTTGTCATGTGTAAAGTCTTTCCGACTACTCGAAGGACGCGCGTTGACCTGGTATACCCGATTACTTGGCGTCGATTGATTCCTTCGACACATTCATGGCTAAGTTCAATGCTCGGTTTGCCACCACTGCTCACCAAAAAACCTCGGCCTCATTGGTAAACTTTAGGCAAGAAAAGAATGAGTCCCTGCGTGATTTCATGGCCAGATTCAACAAGGAGACAGTCCTCATCCGGAATCTCAGTGCCGATGTTGCACTACACACCATCTTGACCGGGTTAAAGCCTGGCCCTTTCGCCAGACACTTGGCTCGGAAGCCACCAACCAGTATGGATGAGTTGAGGAGAAAAGTTGCGGGATTCATCAATATGGAGGAAGTTGAGGAGTCGAAGAAAAGGGAGAGAACTGATGATGCTGACAGACGAGAAGGAAGAGAGAAGAGGAGGGCCAGAGGTGATAAACCGAAATTCAAAGGCCAGTCCGAGCATTTCCAGAGGGGACCGAAGTATGAGCATTATACTCCCCTCAACACAAACCGAGCTCGAGTGTTTGAAGAAGCATACAATGCGGAACTTTTGCAGCTCCCTAATCGTGGCCACACCCCCCAGAATGTCGACCGACAGAAACATTGTCGGTATCATCGTAATTTTGGCCATACCACCGAGTAGTGCTGGGTCCTACGAGACAAGATTGAAGAGTTGGTGCAAGCTGGCCACCTCAATAATTTTGTTCGGAGAAACCACAACAACGGCGAGAGGCGTGGCAGAAGCAGAAGAAGAAAAGGTAACCAAAGCCCGAGGAGGGGTGGCGGTCAACGAAATAATGAAAGAACAGAAACCAGAGAGTGCCAGAACGAAAGACAAGAGGAGGATAATGTGATCCGAGGCGTGATAAACACCATTTCAGGTGGATTCGCAAGGGGAGGCACAACAAGTTCAGCTCGGAGGAAGCACCTGCGTGCTATTCGGGCTGTCAACTCGGTATCCGGCAAACCCCCGAGAAACTCCCCACCTATTATCTTTTCTAATGAAGACTTTGTAGGGGTGGATCCTAATAAAGATGACCCCATGGTAATCACCGTGCAGTTGCCTAATTTCTCGGTCAAAAGAACCCTTGTCGACCAGGGGAGCTCGGCAGATATCTTATATTACTCAACATTTCAGAAGCTCGGTATCCCAGAGAAATCTATTCAATCGTACGACAGTAAGCTCGTCGGCTTTGCAGGGGAACAAGTTGATACACGGGGGTACATTGACCTCCTGACTACTTTTGGGGATGGCAGAGCATCCAAGACTATCATGGTCAGGTATGTGTTAGTCAATGCAGTAACATCATACAATATCCTAATCGGAAGACCGTCTTTAAACGAGCTAGGAGCTGTGGTCTCTACTCCCCATCTCACGATGAAATTCCCTTCCAACTCGGGGGGACATTGTTGCTATCCGGGCTGATCAGAGGATGGCCAGACAATGCTATGCTGATAGTTTGCGTGTGAGCAAACTTAAACCTACACCTGCAGAAACCCTAGACAGGGGGAAAGGCAAGTGGGTGAGTTCCGTTAACTCCGACGAACTGGATCCAAGATTGGACATGCAAGAACAACGTCCACAACCTATTGAGGAGTTAGAAAAGTTCCAGCTCGGTTCACAGCCTGATCAGTGCACCAAACTCGGCGGTCACCTTGAACCGAATTTGAAGAAGGAAATAAAGCAAGTGCTTCGTAGCAACGCCGATTTGTTTGCCTGGACCACATCCGATATGCCGGGAATTGATCTCGACTTCTTATGCCACAAACTGGCAATTTGTCCTCAGGCGAAACCGGTGGCCCAGAGGAAGAAGAGACTGGGGGAAGAAAGGAGAAAAGTTGTGGAAGAGGAAACAGCGAAGTTGGTCGAGGCCAATTTTATCCGAGAAGTAGAGTACACTACCTGGCTGGCCAACGTTGTTCTTGTCAAAAAAGCAAACGGCAAGTGGCGCATGTGCACCGATTACACAGATTTGAATAAAGCTTGCCCGAAGGATTCCTATCCTTTGCCGAGTATTGACAGACTGGTGGATGGAGCTTCCGGATACATAATTCTGAGTTTCCTGGACGCATACTCGGGGTACAATCAGATCCGAATGTACCCCCCAGATGAGGAGAAAACAGCTTTCATTACTGAGGGCTCGAATTACTGTTATCGGGTGATGCCGTTTGGACTGAAAAATGCAGGAGCTACATACCAAAGGCTCATGGACCGGGTATTTGAAAAACAAATTGGAAGAACTATGGAAGTTTATGTGGATGACATGGTGGTGAAATCCGATGACCCCGACAACCACCCAATAGATCTGGAGGAAATTTTTCAGCAGCTGAGGAAGTACAACATGAGATTGAATCCGGAGAAGTGTGTTTTCGGTGTCCAGGGTGGAAAATTTCTCGGCTTCATGCTGACGCACCGGGGAANCGAGNCNNATCCTGATAAATGTCGGGCTGTGATTGAGATGAGAAGCCCACAGAATGTTAAAGAGGTGCAAAGACTTGCAGGACGGCTCGCATCATTATCTCGGTTCCTGCCCAAATCTGCAGAGAAAGCTCGGCCTTTCTTTAGATTACTAAAGAAGCCCCAAACCTTCACGTGGACCGAGGAATGCGAGAAGGCCTTCGGCGACTTCAAGGCCTTTTTGGCTTCACCGCCGATATTGACTCGACCCATCCCAGGGAAATAATTATACTTATATCTGTCAGCCTCCGAGGATGCCATCAGCGCAGTCATTGTACAGGAAATAGAGAAAGCTCAAATGCCGGTGTACTTCATCAGCAGGGTACTTCATGATGCTGAAACTCGGTATCAAGTCATTGAAAAGCTGGTTTTGGCCCTGGTAACCGCAGCTCGGTGATTGCGCCCATACTTCCAAAGTCACCAGGTGATAGTCAGGACTGATCACCCGATTAAGCAGATCCTCAAAAAGCCCGAGTTGGCAGGACGTATGATTGCGTGGTCGGTAGAGTTATCCGAGTTCGGCCTGAGATACGAGTTGAGAGGCCCGCTGAAAGCTCAATGTCTCTCTGACTTTATAGCCGAACTCCACCCGCAGCCGATATCCGAGGATGTATGGTGGAATTTGTATGTGGATAGGTCCTCGAATGTCAGGGGCAGTGAAGCTGGGGTGATTCTGGAAGGCCCGGGAGACCTGATCCTGGAGCAGTCGCTAAAGTTTGAGTTCAAGACCTCAAATAATCAAGCCGAATATGAAGCTCTGATTGCAGGATTAATGCTGGCGAAGGAAATGGGGGCGAAGGCTGTTAGATGCCGGAGTGATTCACAGCTAGTCACTGGGCAAATATCTGGAGGGTATCAAACGAAGGAGCCTCAGCTCACCAGGTACTTGTGCAAGGTCAACCAATTAATTTCCAGCTTTGAAAAATTTGCTATTGAGCACATCCCCCGAGAAGAAAACACTCGGGCTGATTTGCTGTCCAAGCTAGCCAGTACAAAGAAGCCGGGTCACCATTGAACGGTTATTCAAGAAACCCTCAATGAACCGAGCATCGGGTCAGAAGAAGTGATGGCCAGCGAGCTGGTTGACCGAGAGTGGATGACACCCATATGGGAATACTTATCCTCAGAAACTCTGCCCTCGGATCAGGCCGAAGCCAGAAAAGTCAGGCTCAGGGCAAGTCACTTTGTTATCATCTCCGGAGAGTTGTATAAACGGGGATTCTCGGTACCGTTGCTAAAATTTCTGACGAAGGCACAATCCAAGTACGTCATAGAAGAAGTTCACCAAGGAATCTGTGGTTTTCACTGCGGGGGTGGATCAATGGCCTCCAAGGTAGTCCGAGCAGGGTACTATTGGCCTACCATCCGAGCTGATTGCATGGATTGGACGAAGCAGTGTGATGAGTGCCAAAGATTTTCCAACATAAATCGTACCCCTCCTGAAGGACTTCACACATTAAACTCGTCGTGGCCGTTTGCTATGTGGGGAATGGATATACTGGGGCTGTTCCCTGTGGCCAAAGGTCAAGTCAAATTCCTGCTAGTAGCAGTGGACTACTTCACAAAATGGATTGAAGCGGAGCCTTTGGCGAAGATTACTGCCGACAAAGTACAGAAGTTTGTGTGGAAGAACCTCATCTGTAGGCACGGGATTCCCTTCGCAATCATCACAGACAACGGAAGACAGTTTATAGATAAGACATTGCGGGAATTCTATGACAACCTCGGTGTCAAGTACCACGTTACATCGGTCGAACATCCCCAGACCAATGGGCAAGCCGAAGCAGCCAACAAGGTCATTCTCGGTGAACTGAAGAAGATGGTGGGAAGATCCAAAGGATCTTGGGTAGAAGAGTTACCAAGCATCCTCTGGGCCTACCACTGCACTCCCCAATCTACCACTCAAGAAACACCCTTTAGGCTGACATATGGAACAGACGCCATGATCCCTGTTGAGGTCGGTGAGCCGTCTTTCCGATGTATGCAACATGAACCGAATGACAATGAAAGCAATTTGAGGGTCGAACTTGACTTGGTAGAGGAGATCAGGGATAAGGCCAAAATCAGAGAGGAAGCTTGCAAACAGAGAGCAACTAGGAGATACAATTCAAGAGTGAAGCCGAGGAGTTTCCTACGTGGAGACTTGGTATTGAGAATAAAAGGAGAGGCAAGGAAGGATCACACGGAAGGCAAGTTGGCAGCAAATTGGGGAGGGCCATTCCGAGTAGTAGAAAACCTGGGGAACGGGGCATATAGGTTAGAAGAATTGTCAGGGAAGCCTATCCCGAGGACTTGGAATGCTTCTCATTTAAAGTTTTATTACAGTTGATGTATATAGTCGGGTGATGTACTCTTTTTCCTACCTCGGTATTTTGTCCCAAAACGGGTTTTGACCGGGAAGGTTTTAACGAGGCACACCGCAGACTCCATCCAATAAAAGAATTTATTATGAATGTTGTTTTGTCTTCCTAATTAGCCGATGTATGTGCTCCACGAGCCAGTTAAATCTCTAAGGCCAAGTTTGAGCCTGGTGGCCGAGTACGAGCCAATTAAATTTCTAAGGCCAAGTTTGAGCATGGTGGCCGAGTACGAGCCAATTAAATTTCTAAGGCCAAGTTTGAGCCTGGTGGCCGAGTACGAGCCAATTAAATTTCTAAGGCCAAGTTTGAGCCGGGTGGCCGAGTTCGAGCCATTAAATTTCGAAGGCCAAGTTTGAGCCTGGTGGCCGAGTATGAGCCAGTTAAAATTTTTTTTGAGGCCAAGTTTGAGCCTGATGGCCGAGTACGAGCCAATTTAAGTTTTAAGGCCAAGTCTGAGCCTCCTAGCCGAGTTCGAGCTATTGAGTTATTAAGGCCAAGTTTGAGCCTACTAGCCGAGTACGAGCTATTGAGTTATTAGAGCCAAGTTTGAGCCTATTAGCCAAGTTCGAGCTATCGAGTTATTAAGGCCGAGTTCGAGCTGCGAAATTATTGAAATCGAATACGAGTAACAATTAAAAAAGAGCAAAGTTTGAATGTAAAGGCCGAATATGAGCCATGATTTTATTAAGGAAACCGAGTACAATGCGTAAAGCAAAAATAAGGCCAAGTTTGACTCTTGAAAAGTACAAACAGGTGAAGATATTAAGGGAACCGAGCACAGCGCTGAAATTGAAAATAAGGGAAGCTCGGCGGGATAGTGGTTCCCCCAATTAGAGTAGGGGCAAGTCCAGTCGGCCTCCAATCCCCCCAATCCAATGCCACGACCCTCTCTTAAGGGAGGATGTAGTCACTTCCCCCTAAGAAAGCGGGATGATGAGGTGCTCGGCTGGATCCGGGAGTAGACGGCCTCTACCCCCTTCTCCACGCCCGAAGCCTGTTTTTCTCCCAGGTAACATCCTTTTTGTTGGATTAAAGTGTGGAAGGAATTTTGGATCCTATCTCCCGATTACATCCTTTTTGGCAGCTATTGAGCTCAAAAAAGGATGTTAACTGGGAGATAGGAACGTAAACCCCTGGTGACATTGTGGAAGTATTCGGGGTGAGGGTTACTCGGGTCACACAAGAACGAGCTTGGTAGATCAAGAGGATAAAGAATGAAGAAGGGAAACAAATGAGCAGTCCTATTTATAAGGAGAAAAGGACGGTGAAAGGAGCAATGGTGCGCGGGGAATAAACGTATGGAAAGAACGAATGTGCATTGGAAATGACACATTGAAAAGCATAAATCTTGGAACTCTGCAAGAAGCAGTAAATGCGTGAGTTTTCCAAAGCATATAATGCGTGAACGCATGCGTAAGGCGTGAAACATGTGTTTCACCACCGTCCATTTTTAACATAGACGGTTGATTACCTCGGTCCTAACCGAGTATTTGCTTAAACGGGCCAAACACGAGTGTATCTCGGTCAAACAAGAGGCTACAAGACAACGGAAAGTCATCAAAACGGTAACAGTTTTCATTAAGTAAAACCAAGTTACAAGGGCACAAGCCCAGTACAAGGGATAAAGAAAAACAAAAAGCTAAGTTACTCGCCCCTATGACTCTCCTCGGCCTCAATGTGACCCTCGGGAGAATCCCCCACCACGTCCACCTCTTCCTCCTCCTCAGGAATGATGGGAACAAGTTCCCCATTCACCACCTCCTTATTTACATCGGCTCCAGAAAGATCAACGCCAGGGGCTAGAACCTCAACTTGTGCAATGGACTTGTCAAAACCTTTTCGATGCTCGATGATAATACAGCTGGTGGCCTCTTTTACATCCTCCTGGAGCTCCATCTTAGCCTTGGTCTCGGCCTCCAGGGCAGCCTTAAGTCGCTCAATTTCAGCCTGAGCCTCTTTGAGCTTTCCCTCAGCGTGAGCCTTGTCCTCTTCAACCCGAGCTTTGTCTTCCTCAGCCGATTTCGCTCGGGAATCCAGCTCGGAGTTTCGAGTATTAATCTCGGCAAGGGTGGCAGTCAGGCGTTCGTTACCGCGGGCCAGCTCCCCGCGCTCAGAGGAAATCCGGGTGAGATCCCCCTTCAGCCTCTCAATTGCAGCAAATTCAGATTCCAACTGCTGGGACTTCCTCTCGGTCTCTGTTAACTCTCGGCTACAGAAACGAGCCAGAGCGGCAGCCCGAAGGCAGTAGACCGAGAGGGCCTCCATGCTGGATCGGGCCCCCTACTGCTTAATTAACCGGAGGTCGGCGGGCTTTAAGAAGTTTGAATCGAAAGAAGGGAAGAGGTTGAAGTCTTCACCCCAGAGAGATGAAGTCCCTGCCTTTAGAGAAGTATTGTACCATTTCAGCTCGGTGGGGGGAGGAGGTGGTTGTTCTCGCCCTGCGGTTCCTGTCTCCTGGGTAGTCATGTGTGGGGGACTTGGGCGAGGAGGGGGAGAATCTTCGGTGTCTACTACAACCTCTACCCTCTTCCTTTTTTGAGGGGCGGATGATGAAGCCCCCTTCGCAGAGGCCTTGGCTGGAGGAGGTCTTTTCTTCTTCTCAGTTGAGGAGGGCCCCTGACCCTCTTTCGCAGCAGCCTTTACAAGCTTGGAGAAGTCGAATTTCCCCATATTGACTGCAGAAAAGGAAGAGTTGTCAGTACAGCAACACATACAGAAAATATTCAAAAAAACTAAAAAGCCGAGCACTTACTTTTAAGGTCGGCCCTTGGGGTGGAGGAGAAGGGGAGTTTCAGGAGACGTCCGCAAGGGAGAGGCCGAGGAAGTTTCTCTAGGGTGTTTATATCCCTTTTCTCCTCGGCAGGAAGGGACTCATATTCAAAACCGACGAATTTGGTGGGAGACGATTGCCAATACAATGGAAACTTAGCGCCCCCGTTCTCATCAAAAAAGTAAGAACGGTGAGAATCGGAGGGACGAACTCGGAAGAAACCAATCTTAAAGTCCTTGTACGAAGATTTAAAGAAACTAATCAACCCTCTTCGGTTCAGACCGTTGAGGGAGATCCACCCGGTTTTCTCGCCAAACCTTGTTTGATAAAAATACAAAAATTTGGGAGTAGTAGGCTCCATCCCGATGTATGCACACAAAACTTGAAAGGCTTTCAAAAAAGCCCAACTATTGGGGTGAAGCTGAGTAGGCGCGACGTTCATAGTCCTCAGAACGTCACACTCAAACTCGGTGAAAGGAAGAGACACACGCAGATGAGAGAAAATTGTTTTGTACATATACGTAAAAGGAGGCTCGGAAGGACGAGCCCGGAGGAAAACATACTCGGTATCCGAGCATGGAGAACAGATGAACTCGGACTCGTCCCCAGAGGCCGAAATGGCAATCTGGGACCGAAGATAAGCGATCGAGTCCAAAGTCTGATAACTAGAAAGGTAAGCGCCAACTTCACCCTTGACCCAAGTGTACCTAGGGAGGGTAATATTGGGAACAGGATCTTTTGGAACCCGCTGGCGTCGTTTGCGCGTGGTGGGTTGGGAGATTTGTGGGGAAGAAGAACCAGACCCGGAAGAAGACGACCCGGAGGAGGACGACCCCACCGGACCGACGTTCGGCCCTTGGGGAGAAATAGGAGAGGCGGAAGGAGAGCCCCCAATGGGGGAAACCTCCCGTTCCACCAAAGGAGAGGTGTTTGATTCGGTGGAATCAGAGGAACTCATGATCGGAATTCAAAGATAAACTTTAAAAGAAGGAAGGAGGCTGGGCGTACCTGGAGAGTGAGAGGCAGAAAGATAGTTGCAGAGGCTGGAAAGACAAAGCTGAAGAGTGAAGGGAGGTAGGCTGAGAGGGGGAATAAGGGGAGACTGGGGGATATTTATAGCTGTTGCGGTTGATGACGCGATCAACGACCCACGTCCCGTCCAACCCAAAGGGCGCGACTTTTGATTTTCCCCTCATTAAATGGGCGCGGAACTCTAGGGTTTCTTACCCGAAGCGTGCCGCAGAGGTACTAGGGGGAATGGTTGCTTTCTCTGACAGAGAGAGAAGACTTGATTGAAATGACAGCTGGGAATGCGGGTGCCTGTGTAGCCAAAGAGTAAGCTCGGTTTCATGCTTATCAGCTCTTTCGGTTATTCAAGCTCGGAGCTCGGGGGGCTTGTGTACCGGCCGAGAAGGCAAGGCCGAGGACTCGTCTATATTTCGGATTGACCGAGCTTACCCCGGCTATGGGCCTTAGCCCAAACTCCTCCAAGGCCGAGGACATATCAGCACACCGGGCCAGCCAAGGATAAGTACTCGGACTCGCCCCGCCAGGGAAGTACATCCCGGTCCCTCGCGGATCAGTCATAAATGACTGACCCGAATATCACTCCGCATAATCAGGGACCTGATCCTAATATCTCTCCGTATATCTCGGAACCTGATCCTAATATCTCTCCGTATATCTCGGAGCTTGATCCTGAAAGATCTCTATAAATAGGGGGCTTACCCCCTCATTCAGAACTACGTTTGCTTTGATTCCCAGTTGGATACGTAGGAGCAGAATCTCAATTCTGTCAAGCACATTCCAAAACACTCCCACTAAGCTTTCTTCGACCGAGTATCTCTCATCCGAGGTATTTGAAACCCAAACGAAGCAACCAATGGGGCGGCTGCACAGATTCTTAATAATAATATAATATAAATAAGATTATCTCTGATCAATTAAGTTCAATAGTTAACTTGTTACGTTTGTTTGGTATTATTTTACCTTGTCCTTTCGCTCTGCATGTGTTCGTTCGTAAGCAGTTGTAATTGGTTAAACAAATGCAGCATGTCCATTGTTCACTTGTCACAACTCACAAAAGGACTGGACGGTTAGATAAATTGGAATACAAATTCTCTGTTGTAATTTCCTATGTTAGTTTGTCTCCTCGAATTAAAATATGACAAGTAAAAAAGAAGTTATATACTATTTTTCTTTTGAAATTATTTTTAAGAAAAAATGTTATATTATAACTTTTTGCTAGTCGTATAGGAAGTGAGACATGATGGAGAAAATAGAGTATTTCTATTCATTAAATTGATCTAACTGTACGTGAAGACTTATCTGATTATGGTTTAGTTTTCAATTTCAATTGATATTTGATAGTTAGACCTCTTTAGGCTAGTACGTTTTCTCTAACACAAATTTACATAATTAGGGCAAATAGACCAAAAAAATTTAAAAGGTCGAAGTTTTATAACTTTTTAGAGGGGAAAAAAACATTAAAACTGTGTTTGCGCATTTCAAAGATATTTGTGGTTTTCACATACATACATATACATATACATATACATATACATATACATATATACACACACACATATATATATATATATATATATATATATATATATATATATATATATGGGATGGGATGGGGTGGGGTGGGGTGGGGTGGGGTGGGGGGTTTAAAAAGTAAGATGGGCAATGAGTGTAGATATCATTTCACACATCATTCTAGCTAATGAAAGTTATTTTCAGAATTGTTGCATATGTACCAACATCTGGTTGGTTTAAGTGGTAAGGGACTTGGATATCTTAAGCAAGTGGTCTGAGGTTCGAATCCAGACCCTTGTGTATGGAGAAAACCTGATTGGGAGGGGGAGAACCCACCTTACGTGCCCAACAGGTTCTCCGACGGAGATTAGTCACCACTAACAGGGTTGATACTTCGTACCTATGACATGGTTAACAAAAAAAAAAATTGGTGTGTGTGTTGAGTACCTGTAACAACTCGATTTTCACTACTTTCTAATAACTATATAAATGTTTATATTTTTATCCTAAACTTAGAAAATGATTTTGAGAAAACCGAAGTCATATTCATATTATACTTATTTTTATAAGACTACGGTTAAATTTTGGGTTGAAAATTCAGACGGAACCCGGTCTGCATTTTCGTTGACAGTAAAATTTTAATGATCAGAAAACCTAATTTTGACTCGAGAACGAAATGGTTAGATTTTATATCCCATTCCCAACGATATTGGTTATTTTGAAAATTTTCAAAATAAATAAGTTATTATACTTTATTCGGGCGTAAAAACATAAATCGGGTAATCGACGGAGTCGAGAACAGATGTGTAGAGACAAAACCCGACACCGGATGGATGAAGACAATGAGTCTTCCATGATGACTCATGCGGGGTGACTCACCTACCATTTAATGCATATAATGATGAGTTTAAGAGAGAAAAGACTAAAATACACTTGACCTAACATATCCTAGTTAAATAATAACCATGGTTAAGGCAAGACAACTTCAAATTTGCTTCTTCAACTTTCTTGTGGTGCAAAATCAGTCACATCTCCTACACTTACTCACCACAAATTTGTCATGATGGCTTTTTAAGAGGAAATGACTTTTATAACCCTAGTCTTTTGTGTAATTCCAAGCTTGTCCCTATGTGCTTTTACTATTTTGTCCCTAAGATAATTTTGAAGGACAAAAATACCCTCTCACTCCCTTAATTTCGTGCAGCCCTCCCCCACACTTAGTCATTTTAATGTTGCAACTTCATCATCTTCACCATTTGCTCTCAAATTCTCAAGAACACCATAATAAAATTTTGTGAAGAACTTGGTCTTTTCTCTTCATTTCTTCAAGCTACAAGAGGTATAACTTCCTCTCCATGATCAATCATGTCTTCTTCTTCATTCATTTCATGATTTCATGCCATGTTCATCATTTGAAATTCTTAGATCTAGAACTTCAAAAATCTCTAGAAAATCATAGAAAAATCCTTTTAATGTGATTCCATTTTCTATTAACTAATCATGATCTCTATGATCATCATTTAAGAGAATGAATCAAAATAAATTTTCTTCCCTATTTTTCTTCATAGGGTCGAAACCCTATTTTGTGATAATATTATTTAAATATCTGATTTATTGCAAATGAGAAAGAGTTGAAAATATTATTATTTTAATGACTTATCGGTGTAAGAGTGATCTACGAGTAATAATGAGGATGTAACCGTGGAATAAAATTTGTGACGCTAATTTTTATGAAGGAAATTCAAAAATAAAATAAAAAGTTATTATAAAATGTTAATTCTAGAAATGTTTACGGAAAGCATTTTTAATAACAGCAATATCTATTTGGACAGAGAGTTAGTCTCAAATGACTTATTTTTCAAGAACTAAAGTTTCGGAAAAAGATTTTCAGAGGAAAATGAATTTCTTGGTGATTTGACGGTTTTACAAATGAATTTCAAACGGAAAGGATTTTTGTAAATGAGTTTCACTCAACGGTGTTATTTTCGACAACTTGGATAAGTTGAGGAGATTTTGTTTTGGATTTGTGTTTCACAGAACGAAAATGGTGTAAACGTTGAAACGTCAACCGAGTAACCGAGATGTCGTGATACTAGTGTTTTGTAATAAAAGCACGTAGATCTTTGATCTGTGTTACGGTGTTATGGACTTTATGTCCTATTTACGGTGTAATGAACAGTGTTAAAGGTGGATGTTGTTTTATATCACCATGAACCTAAGACTGATGCATCAGTCTAGGGCTTTGTCATTGAGCACTCTGACTAGGTGTCCTGTGTTGACGGTGAAAATCTTAAAATGTTAAAAATGTTGAATGGTCATGAGCCTTTGAGCTTCGACAAGGAACAAAAATGAACAAAAAGAAAAGTGACGAGAATAAAATGTTTTTCATGCATTATTTGGTAGACGTGCCTGTGCTGACCATTGTGCCTTTATTGGCCAATGTGTCATGTAAATTTGATCATTGAACCTTGATGGACAATGCATCTGTATGGACAAATGTTCCATTTATCGCATTGACCATTGTGCCTGGAGTAGGACAATGTGCCATGTTTGTGTTGACCATTGTTTCTTTCGTTGACGATGTGCCGTGTAAGAGCCTGATCTGCTCAAACGAAAGGAAGTTTGGAATCTCCGGAAATTAAGCAAAAAGTAGATATTGAACGTTGAAGTGTCATGCATTTTTAAAATGACGATGATTGTCGGGTATGAAACCCATTAATAAACTACTTGTTCATTCATGAGAACTTTATGTTGTTATGGCTATGTCTATATGATGTTTTTGTGTGTCGCGCATGTAGTTATCGTGTTTAAATCCATATATTGATATTTCACCCTTGTATATATCTTTTTTTTTTGCTGTTGCACCTTAGTACACGAGTACAGATGGTGCAGAGGAGTTCCTAGCTTCACTTGGGGAGATTAATCCCGATTCTTGGAGAAGTTGGTGATAATGGTGAGAATTATGGAAGACTTTCCGGTAGATGTCTTGTAGAGTGATCAACTTAAGATTTTTCTTTGGGTGATGTGTTTCTGAGAAAGTCAATGTTTGTGGTTTGAAAATCTTTATATGGTTTGAAATTCAGTTGTGAATAATAAAGTATTTTCAAGATGTACATTATAGAAGATTTTGAGTATGAATAAAATCAGTCTAAATGTGTTGACGAGTATAATATAGTTTTTACTATTGTGATGTGCTCATCATTTTTCGAAGTATACCGAAAGGAAAAAAAATTTACACCCAAGTTTTGTTGACTTACTGTAAATAAATTTCCGAAAACAACCAACAAATTCCTTTTTAATTTATTTATGTACGTGTTTACGAGGTAATGTCCCAAGAGGGTGTTACAGTACCACTCAAAACAAACGTTTCTTGAATTTAAACAACATCGTCCATTTTCTAATCATATTCTGCCTTCGAGGATGGGATGGTTGTTTTATTGCAAACATAGCTTTCTTGAGATATTTTAATGGGTTCCGAAAAGCACGAGTAAATTAAATAAAGATTAAAGAGACATAAAACATAAAGAAATCCCCAAAAATAAATTAAAGTCATTGACAAAGAAAGAAAGATTTATTTATTATGATGTATTGTCAGTGTAAAAATATTTTATACTATCAAACAATCATATATTATCATATCATTAAAAATATTTGATTTTAAAAATTATATATGGGATAATGTGTGATTGGTTAACAGTTACTCTAAGAGTATATAAAAATTAAAAATTAAAGATAATATTGGTTGGAGAGACATGGGTGTGTTATAAATTGGTCTACCTTATAAAAAACACTAATACACATTATGCTATTTGTTTATGCATCTAAACAACTAAGCCATATTCTCTTCTGTTGTGTCTGCTTCCTGAACCATGTCAAATTAGCCATTCCCATGTGACACTCTGCTTATTTGCCCTCGTACCACATCAATTCAACAACTGCCACGTGGCACGCTGACTTTTGTAAAACGTGGCATTAATTAATATATAATTTTTTTGGCAAGTACATGACATTAATATATGGTTTGTGCAGTTATGTGTTCTTTCTTTCTTTTCCATCTTTAAATACTAAAATTGAAATGCCAGTTAACATTCGATCATCGCTTCTGGATAAAATGATTATATCGACGAGCCAAGTTGCAATGCTTCTTTTTCTTAAAAAAAGGAAAATAGATGAAATTTTATTAAGATATATTGAATACATTACTCAAATTAATTGTACCCCACAAAAATGTATTTTCATATTAAATTATATCGATAGAAAAATGAGATATAAGGCCAATATCATCAATTAAATGTATTACATTTTCACGTGTGATCAGTACCATATAGTAGTATAACAATGCAAACTGTAATTATATGATTATTATATATTTTGATGAATGACAAGTACTATTTTTTTTTTTTTTGAGCAAATGACAAGCACTAATCTAAAGCATGCAGAATAAAAAGAGGAATATTTATATATAGCATGGAAGTACTTGAGCCTAAATTGAAGATCAAATAGTTACCAAGAATTAGGATGCAATTGTATCAAGACCAAAATTAATGATAAATAAATAGTGATTTAATAAAGTAAAAATAAGAAAATTAAAGTGTTCCGAAACATTTTTATTCGGATGCTTTTCTAAAACTTGCTCAATTGATTTAACCGGAAGCACTTATGCAGAAAAATGCTTTTCTAATGAGTCAGTGGTTTTTAACATAATATTAATTAATGGAAGGAAATTAAATTGGCTTAAATTGATTTTCATTAACACTAAAAGTTGCAATCTGTTATGCAACTGATTGGCAAATCAAGTATTTAAAAAAGAGGGAGAGAATGAGGAAAGGCATTTGGTTGATTAATTTCAAGATTGCTCCATTATATGGTTGCAATAAATTGCAGAATCAATTGACTCATGGCTGCAACGTATATTTGCATTAAAATAGTAATTTTCCAAAAAAAAAAATCATCAAATGTTCAAATTCCTTTTGAAGTTTATAAAAGGTCTGGGTTACGAAAATAAAAACACAATACTTTTAAAAGGAAAAAATTATTTTTATTATCTCTTGAGCCAATCCTTTATCTTTCTATCACTCTCCTAAGCTTCAACTTGTAATTCTGCACTTGCTAGAGTGTTTCTACTTACAGTTGTGTTATTGTGACACACTTTGATGACACAATACGGGACAACATACGGTACTGTAGTGTTATTGTAGCTTTTTTTTTTTTTTACAAATTTTGACTTTTTAAAAAAAAATAAAAAAATTATTTCTCAAAAAAACCCATTAATCAGATAATAAATTGAATTAACCAGATATTTGTACCTGATTAACCAGATATTTGCACATACTTAACCAAAAAACCCATTAACCAGATAATGAACTGAATTAACCAGATATTTGTACCTGATTAACCAGATATTTGCACATACTTCACAAAAAAATTTATTTCTCAAAAAAACCCATCAACTAGATAATGAACTAAATTAACCAGATATTTGTACTTGATTAATCAGACATTTGCACATACTTAACCAAAAAATCCATTAACCAGATAATGAACTGAATTAACCAGATATTTGCAAATATTTAACAAAAAATTTTATTTCTAAAAAAAACTAAATATTTTTTTAAAAAAAGAATAAAATATTTTTTTAAAAAAAAACTAAACCTTTTTTTATTAAAAAAAAGGGTCTGCTACAGTGCCGCATAGTGTGACACCGTATGTTGTCACGTATGTGTGTCACCAAAGTGTATTAGAAAAACATTTCTCTTCTACTTATTCAATTCTCTTGCTTTGATTCTGTAAAGAGAGTAAAGTATCCCTCAGTTCGTGTGAACACTGTATCAAAGGTAAAATATCTCTTATTATATGTTGATTGAGACTTCTGCATAAGGGTGTGATGAGAAGGGCTCTGCATTGTAAGGGTATTCAAGAGCTTAGTAAGCTTGGCATTAGTGGAAAATCCCAAAAGGTATTCTGGATTGGACACCAGAGGTATTCTTCACTTCTCTTTTATTTAGATGATTTATTTATTTTTGTTTGTGTGATTAAATTCTTGATAATTTTGTTTAAGAAAAGATTTTTGAAAAATCAAAAGAATTTTTTTTACTCCATTCACCCCCTCACATATTTCAACAAGTGACATCAGAGTTAGACTATTGCATAAAGAGCTTGGCACAACTTCAAGATAGATGGATTCAAATAACTTCTTTCTGAAAGAAGCCTCCTTTAACAAACCCCTGCCTTTACTGGTGAAGAATATACTTATTGGAAAGAACGTATGATCATTTATAATCGAGCACAAGATTTTGACGTTTGGGATGCCATTGAAAATGGACCTTTTGTCCATATCAAAGAAATGAATGGTAAATCTATAGTTAAGCCTAGAAATGAACAAACTGAGGATGAGAAAAAGAAAGTGCAATATAATTTACATGCTAGAAATATGATAGCATCTACTTTGAGTATGGGAGAATTTTTCAGGGTATCAAACTGCAAGACTGCCAAGGAAATGTGGGATACGCTTCAAGTCACTCATGTAGAAACGAGTGAAGTCAAGCGTGCAAGGACAAACACTCTGATAAGAGAATACGAGCTGTTCATGATGAAGCAAGGAGAATCCATTCAAGACATGCAGAAACGGTTCACTCACATAGTGAACCAGCTTGCTGGTCTAGGTAAGAATATTGATAATGAAGATTTAATTAATAAAGTTTTGCGTTGCCTGAGCAGGGAATGGCAGCTGAAGGTGACGACAATTGTTGAATCTAGAGACCTCATCATAATGAACTTGGCGACACTATTTGACAAATTACAAGAGCATGAACTAGAACTAAGTCGCTTGTCAGAACACGAAGAAAAGGTTAAGAAAAAGAAAAGCCTAGCATTGAAGGTATCCTCTTCAAAAATCGAGGAAGAGAGCAATAAAGATGATGAAGGAGAGGAAGACGCCTTAGACAATGAAATGAGAATGCCAGTGAAGAAATTCAAAAGATTTATGAAAAAAGTAAGGTAATTCGCGAAGATCGTCAACCTTCCCCAAAAAGAATTTTAACAGAGGAGATGGTCCAAGTTCCACACCAACCTGCCATGAATGTGGAAAACCCGACCATATGAGGTACGAATGTCCTAAATTATAAAATAAGGAGAAGTTTGAGAGAAAAGAAAATAAGAAAAGCAAGCCTAGAAGAGCTTACATAGTATGGGATGAAAATGAGTTGGATACCATCGATGATTTGGATAATGAGGATCGAATGCAAACTTATGTCTCGTGGATGACCATGAAAGCGACGATGAGGCAAGCTCCAATTCATCATCTACTTGCTCATATGATGCATTACTTATATGATGCCTTTGTTGATTTGCATAATGACTTTATGAGGTTGGCTAAGGCATTAGAAAAATCCAAGAAAATGGTTGATTATTTGCAAACCCGAGTATTTGCCTTACAAATAAAGGTTATAATTAAAGAAAGAAAATTATAGCATTGGGCACACTTAGCAAATCATGCATGTAAAAAAAAAATATTGAGTATTGAGTATGAAAAACAAATCAATGATTTAGAGAAACCTTGTAAAATTTACCAATGGTAGAGATAATTTGAATGTTCTTTTGGGTAATCAAAAGGGTGAATATGATAAGGCTAGCTTAGGATATAAGCCTAATGGTCATGAAAATAAATTTTTGAAGAAAACATATATGCCTACTCATACATCTGATAGTCCTTTTGTCAAATGTCATTATTGTGCTAGAAAAAGGCATACTACATCTACTTGCAACATGAGAAAGGCTAATGAAAAGAAAATGTGGGTTCCTAAGGGAATGTATGGCAGTAACAACCAAGGACCCAAGAAATTTGAGTACCTAAAAAAAATATGAATGTTGTTTTTGTAGATGTGCTTGGAAGCTTAGACCACCAAGATAACGGCTGCTCCAAGCACATGACAGGGGATATCAGCAAGTTCACATCCTTTGCACCAAAAGTTGGAGGACATGTGACATATGACGATAATAACAAAGGATGAATTCTTGGCATTGGAAGTGTTGGTAAAAGTTCAGCAACATCAATCGATAACATACTTTTTGTGGAAGGTCTAAAGCACAACCTTCTAAGCATAAGCCAACTGTGTGACAAAGGTAACAAGGTTAGTTTTAATTCTAAGTGTTGTTTAACTGAAAATTTGCATGATAAAAATAAGAAATTAATTGGACATAGGATTAATAATATTTATATGATAGATTTAGACGATATCTCTTCAAATGATGTTTGTTTTCTTGTTTCTAGAGAAGAAGACAATTTTCTTTGGCATCATAGGGTTGCGAACATTCACAACAAGCACTTAAACAAGCTTATTTAAAAAGAACTTGTGATTAGTTTGCCTAAAATGAAATTTAAAAAGGTTGAATTGTGTGATGCATGCCAAAAAGGAAAACAAACAAATGATTCATTCAAACCAATTAATATCGTTTCATCGGATAGGCCCTTGCAACTCCTACATATGAATCTTTTTTGGCCTTCTAGAACTAAGAGCCTTGGTGGGAATTTTTACACGTTAGTCATTGTAGATGGCTACTCTAGGTTCACTTGGAGTTTATTTCTTGCACACAAAAGTGACACTTTTAGAGCACTTAAGAAATTAGCCAAGGTAATTCAAAATGAAAAGAACTTTAAAATTATATCAATAGAAATGACCATGGCTGGGAATTTGAAAATGAAGCATTTGAAAGTTTTTGTGAAGAAAATGGCATACAACACATTTTTTCTGCGTTTAAGACCTCTCAACAAAATGGGGTGGTAGAAAGGGTAAATCGGGCTTTAGATGAACTCGCAAGAACATTACTTAGAGATGCAAACCTCCCGAAATATTTTTGGGTGGATGCAGTTAGCATTACTTACTATGTTTCCTATCAGGTCTTAATTAGACCAATTTAAAAGAGAACCCCATACAAATTATATAAAGGAAGGAAACCCGGTATCTCTAATTTTCATGTGTTTAGATGCAAATGTTTTGTGCCTAATAATATAGGAAAATTTGATGCCAAAACTGATGAAGGGATATTCTTAGGTTATTCATCATCTATCAAAGTCTTCAGGGTATATAATAAAAGAACCTTAACTGTTGAGGAATCAATGCATGTTTCTTTTGATGAGACTAACCCCAAAATATTGGAAAAGGATATTCTGGATGACCTTGCAGATTCTTTAGAACATAACTACTTGGATGGAGAAAAACAAAAGATCAAGAGGACAAAGAAGGCAATGATGACAAGATCAAGCAAGAGGAGGAAGCACACGAAAATCTTCCTAAAGAATGGATAGTATCCAAAGATCACCTCTTAGATAACATAATTGGTGATATTTCAAAAGGGGTAATTACTAGAAACTCAATTAGAACTGCTTGCAATCACATGGTATTTGTTTCTCAAGTAGAAGTTAAAACCATAGATGATGTTATTTTTTGTGAATTTTGTTTGTTAGCCATGCAAGAGGAATTGAACCAATCTAAAAGGAATCGGGTATGGGAACTAGTCCCTAGGCCATCTAGAAATCAAATATTGGAACTAAATGGGTTTTTAGAAATAAGTTAGATGAAAATGGAATAATAGTTAGAAATAAGTCTACTTGCATTTGCTTGCATCATGAATTTCAAATTATATCAAATGGATGTAAAATGTCCGTTTTTAAATGGATTTTTATAAGAAGAGGTGTATGTATGTCAACCTTCAAGTTTTTAAAATTTTGTCTAACCTAATCATGTGTTTCGACTAAAGAAAGCACTTTATGGTTTAAAGTAAACCCCTAGAGCTTAGTGAGAGTGCTTAAGTAAATTTATTTTAGAAAAAGCTTTTTCATGTGGAAAGCTTGAGACAACCTTATTTATAAAAAAAAAAAAAAAAAACCACATGGTATTCTTCTTATACAAGTGTATCAGGATGGCATAATATTTGGCGCAACTAATGAGTTTCTTTGTAAAGAATTTTCCAAGCATATGCAGGAAGAGTTCGAAATGTTGATGATAGGAGAATTGATAGCATAATTTTATATAGCCTAAAATCATGTCCTCGTTGATATTATTCATTGATTTTTTGGCTATTAAAGGGATGGATTCTTATAAATTGCGATTACTTTTGTAGATTATTGAGAGTTGACCAAGTTGGAGCTTAACTAATGCAAAAGTGAACTTATTGGGGCTAAAAATTGGGCTAATTTATAGTTGGAGCATGACATACAACTGTGTCTCCTGATAGACACATGCGTGTCTCCCAAAAGTGAAAGATTCTCTCTCTCGAAGCTTGACACAGATGTGTCTCATGATAGACACAGATGTGTCCCTAATAAGTGAATGTTAATCTGCCAAGAGACACAATTGTGTCTCCTAATAGACACAGTTGTTTCTCCCCTACGCAAATGTTGCCCTGTCAAGTGACACGACTGTGTATTCTAATTGACACAGTTGTGTCTATTCTGCTTGTTCCAAAAAATGATTTTGCCCTTTATTAAGTTTAAATATGATTAGAAACCTCTTTTTATGGATCTTTTGCATTGTTTAGATATTTGAATACTATTTGGAGGGTTTTGTTATTGTTGAGAATCTTTTCACATCATTGGTGGGATTCAAGACCCAGGAAAGGCGCATTAAGAATCAGAGTGGAGATCACTTCCATAAAAGGGGTTCTTTGTCCTTGTTTCTTCATGTACCTTTATTTGGATTTGATAATCTCTTTTCATATGGATTGCTAAATACCATAAGTCGGGTTATTGTGGATCTTATTTATTGAAAACCCGTTTTTCCAAATTCAATACGATTTTATGATTATTCTTCATATATATTATTCTATTTCTTTAATTCGTGTTAAGATTTGATCACCCTAGACATGTTTGAGTTGATTGATTGATCGGCGGTCGTACCGAAATTAATTTACGGACATATAGAATAATTGAGGTTAGGGTTATTGCTTGACCAAACTTTAATCCCAGTCTTTCAATCGGATTAATCAATTAGATTAATCAACTCCTCTGTGCTTTATGCTTTCTTTGAATTTGAATTTCTTACATGATCAAATAGGAAATTAATTTGGTAAAAATAATATTTGCAAGTCATGACCATTAATTGTTAATTGAATTGGTTGAGGGATTGATATATTTGCCTTAATTCATAAATCATTGAGAATTAGGAATACGAAACTAAAGTGCAAGTGAAACATTGACACTAGGCTTTATCATAATTGAATCATATTTTGTGTGTGCTTTTTTTCTCACTTGAGAACTCTGTTCTTTATTGTTTCCTTCTAAAATCCATTCATTCACCATTTCGATTTGTCTAAATAACATAAGAATTTCTCTAGTCTAGTAATTATTAATTAATCACTGTGGATACTGTAACAACCATAATTTTATGTTTTGTTTAAGTAAGAGGATTAAGTTTAAGGCATGGATTAAAAAGTTAAGATGTTTTTGAGGTCTAGGAACCTTTTCATGGAAAGTACGAAGTCATCTCGAGTGAGTTTGAACGTAAAAACAACTTAGGGTTTCCCCGATTATTGTCTTGAAGGCGTATGAGTGTGAAATAAGAAATTTGGAGTTAGGGTTGATATTAGGCATTTTTATGGTTGAAGGTTGTTTATTAGGTCTAGATGAGCCTATATCTCAAATTTGAGGTCAATTGGACTTCAAACGAGCTCTAAACACGAAGAAACGTGCGAGGTCAACGTTGCCGACCAGAGGTCATGCCGAGCGTGGGGAAGTGGTGCCATACATGAGGACACGTGGCGGGTGACGTGGCACTCATGCAAGCACGCTGGTGGACGCTCCCACACTGAGCGTGGGTAAACTCACGCTGAGCATGAGCGTCAGGAATTTGAAAAAAATAAAAAGGGCTCAAGTGATTTCACTTGAGCCATTTGAAATCGAAAATAGAGAGGGAGACCTGAGAGTTGGAAAGAATAGAAAGCCAGAGAGTTCTAGAGAGAGAGATAGAGTTTGAGAGAGAGGAAGGCTATCAAGAGCCATAAACTACCATTTTTGAGTTGGAACAACTTCATAAAAGCCATCAGCACACTTTCGTCCACCGTTAGATCGTGTTGAAATTTCATGGAGAGGTTCTAGGCTAGTAGTTATTCACATCCAACGGTTGAAATTTATGTATGTTCCCCAGAGTGAGAGTTATTAAACTCAAAAGAAGGAAGGAAACCCAACCCGAGTAGCTCCTGACCTGTCACATTGGAAGGTTCAATCCAGGCTCGTTCACCGTTGGATCGAGCTGAAATTTTGGAGATGGTAAAGGAAAGGTAGTTCTTTAAACTCAACGGTCAAATTTTTACACAGAGGTCTAGATTATGAGATATAGGGCCAAAACAGTGGCGAATTTTGTGGTGGTGTTGCCGATTTTACGTTCCTTACAATGTGCCTTTCGTAATGTGATGCTTAGGTGATTTTTCGGAGGCTTGGAGGCTCTGTTTCTGGTCGAGGAAGAATCGAGGAGTTCTAGGATGCTTTGTTTTAGTTTGTGTGGTCTTGTTCCGTTTAGCGCGTGACTCTCCTGGTGGGGGAAAGAAACCATTTAATGTCGGAAACGGCGCGGTTGCATTTAATTTGATAATGACGTAGGGTGACCCAAACCCTACACAAGAACGAGTAACGGACAATGTCCATATCATATTGGGGACTACCTAGTGGTACCAATGATGATATGGAAATTGTACGTTTATCATCGTCATGATATATATATATATATATATATATATATAATTTTATTACGTGATGATTGCCTGTTTGACTAGTTGACTTGAACTTGGTACTTGATGTATGATATCATGAGTGTTGTAATTATTTTTGAAAGTGTTTATATTTATTATTATTATATTTTGGTATTTATTATTTTGGAAATAATGACATGATGGTAATGATGACGACGTTGATAAATGATGACATGATTGTGATGACATGATGAGTGTTATGATTGTGTTTAGAGGTTGAGTAAATGATAAGTTATGTTGAGACATGATGATGTATTGGGGAATTGATATTATATGTGTTAGTAGTACCTAACCAAGATGATTACTGTGATATGATGATGAGATTGATGAGACAAGATTATTATTAAGGTTATTTATGAGATTATGATGAACGGTTAGGGCACTAGGGGGTGACCTGAAACATGGTCTGTGATATGGTTGACCTGAAACATGGTCGTTGAGGCCTATTGCTTAGAGGGAGAATTCACGGGGTTAGGCTAACGGCGGACCGTCCCAGACATTATTTCATTTTAGTTGCAGTTATAGTTCATGCGTTGCATGAGAACCCTGGTTGGGGTTCAGAGGTGTGCACCGGATTGTGCAGCTATAGTGTCATTTCTTTGCATGGGCATCCTCCATCCACGGACGAGGGTTTGCGCCAGGGACTCTGGGACATGTCGATTGATGTGGATATCCAGATATGGCCGATACATGATGAGATGATTCATATAGCATTTGCATTGCATCATGATGGAGGGTAGATGATAGATCCTAGATGTGGATTGAGGCTGATTGTGTTATATATATATACTTATACTTTTGGAGACCAATGTTTAGTGTGCTGTTATAGAATTAAATGTTACTAAACCCTTTCCACTTTTGATGTTATATTGTTTCTTATCCCTTTTCTTCTTGCTGTTGTGTATGTTTTATTTATGCGATCGCTATAAGAAGATGCGGTGGAGGAGCTAGATGGAACCCCTTATGAGCCAGATGATGGAGGATGAGTAGTAGACCCGATTAGTTGAGTAGATAGTCTACGGCCAGTGTGTCTTTTTGAGGCATTTTATCTTTTGTTGTTTATATTAATTTGTACCAGTTTGTACGTTTTGGGATCCTATTGATTGGAATCCCTTGACAGTACTTGTATCAGCATGTATGTATATATTATAGTTGTGTTCCTGTATATATATACATATACATATATATATATATATATATATATATATATATATATATATATATATATATATATATTTTAAGTTTTTAATTTTTTCCGCCGTTTTAATAGATATGCTTAACGATAATAACCCGTTTAGGTCCTAAATATTATGGATTTTCTTTAATGGGACGTCAGGGCCTCACATTTGGTGGTATCAAAACAGTTCGGTTCTGAAACGTATTGTGAGGACTGTGATTAGGGTGAACTGGCCATTTAGTTGAATCCACATCGGATAACGACTATGCTTAGAAGTTGGGTAGTGAGTCCGAATGCGACATCTCTATGACATATAGTATTTATATTTCGGTTTTATGTAGTAATATATGTCATATTGATGTGGGCTAATGATTTCTTCTAACAAGATTGGTCGCGCTGTCGCGCACGCGCCAAAAAGAACGAGCGGTTTATAAAAATGTAGTTTAGGGCGACAACTCGAGTATCGTCTCATAAGGACTCTTGGGTTGTTGTTATTAACACAAAAATCAGTTTTGGGGGGTTTGGATTGAATGCAAGTAAGAAAACAAAGCAAAACAAAGCAATGAAAACAAAGCAGTTAAAGAGATTATCAAATAAACTAAAGACGATTAACCTACTGTTCTCGGTTTCCCACTATCATTGGTTCATGTAAATTCCAAGCCCTAAGCAGATTCTAATCCCCTCCCGGTTGTAGCAACAATTTACAAGCGAAATCACTACTACAGATATATGTTCCTATTCCCGAATTAAGCAAACGGGGTTAAGCCCTTCGTGAACTAAGCGAACACGAATTGAACACACGCGAATTAAGCAAATGCGATTATATATAGGAACATAACATCACCGAAACAAATCAACACAACACTTCACACTCCTAAATTAAGCAAACAGAAACATATAACATCGCATTGAAAAGAGAAAAGCAAATAAAACAGGAATTACAGAATCTCAAGTGTGGTAATGGAAACCAATCGCAGTAGATTAATCAAGGAGACTAGTTCTCTATTACAAAGGGGAAACAAAACATATCTAAGAAAAGAAGATAAACTACTGAAACTACTACTACTAAAGCTAACTCCCTCAGTTCTGCCTTCAAACAGGCTTATATACAACTTCTGGATTCCGCGGACTCGCGAGGCGAACACCGTCTCGCGACGCGAATCTTACGAACAGTCTTCAACGTTTGGTCTTCTCGCGAGGCGAATCACGGCTCGCGTGGCGAGGAATGGAAAAGTCATGACTTCTGGTCTTCAACCTCGCAAGGCGAAGAATGTATTCGCGAGGCGACACAGAATGGGTTGGCAATTTCTGGAACAGTCACCTTCTGGTTCGCGGGGCGAAGGCCTTTTCGTGGGGCGAAAGATCCAGAATTATTTCTTTTTATTAACCTGAAAACAGAAAATAGCAGTAAGTACTTTATTTGACTCTAAATCAACTAAATTAGCCTAAAAATACTTTAACGACTCAAAATGCTGCTTAGAGACAATCTAGTCTAATTTGGGTGAAAATGATATATAATTAGCACAAAGCCAAGGTTTTTCTAGTTATAAAACTAGACTAGCCAGATGCTGATCAAAATACCCGAAACTTAAACTTTGCTTGTCCCCAAGCAAACTGAAACTCAAAAACTTAAAAAGGACTCAAGACATGGCAAACTTTAAGGTTTTCAATCAACTTTGCACAGATTTCAAGCAATACATCAAAATAATTTTCTTCAATGCCCCCCCCCCCCCCTTTCAAACAAAGCAATCCCCACTTTCAATTATTCTAAACATTTGAGAACTTCATCATTCAAACAATCATTAATCTAAGCTAGGGATCCAAGTTACACACAAGAGGGAGATCACCAAATTCAAACAATCGCCTTCCTCACAAGGGAGTTTAGTGTTTCACTCAATCGCTCAATTTTTGTATAGGTTATCAACATTCACTCAATTTCACTTTTAAGAGCACTTCCCATGAATTTGATTTTCATCTCAAAATGATTCCCACAGAAAACATGCATGCAACATCAAAAGGTCTTTTATGGGTTGTAATCGGGCCTGGCTAAGGGTAGGATATACAAGGGTACTGGGCTTAAGTCCCTAGGAACTAAGAGAGCATGAAACACTTCAAAACATTGAAATTCCACTCAAGTTCCTTTTCTCATTTTTCTTTATGCTTTGGGTGACTACAACCTTTTTTTTTCAATATCCTTTTTGAAATTTTTGTACTTTTTATTTCTTTTCTTTTTTTTTCTTTTTCTTTTTGGCCCTTTGGCTCCAACCTTTTTATTATTTTTTTCCCTTTTTCCCAATCCAGAATGACATGTCACATCCTTGTAGCCACCCCAAACTTAGTTTCTTGCAAACATTCTCTTTCTAAGATTCCATGCTCTCCTAATCCTAAGATCGGGTTAACATGGTTTTCCAGATTTTAGCTTATAACATAAGGTTATCAAGAATTAACAGGCTAATTAGGCTCAAAGGGGCTAACTAGGGAACATGCATTAGGGACTGGTTATTTTAGGCTAAGTAGTTATTTACAAAGAAAATGCCTAAATCATTTGAAGCAAACACATAAACATGCAAACCATAAAGAGATTCAAGCAAATTCGGGAAAGTGCAACTTAAAAGTGATTCACACAGTTAAAAATATGTTGGAGGCTCAAATCCTCACCTAGACATTTTTGCAAATTGTTTGACAGAGATTCTATCCCTAGTGTGTGATCTCCCTTCACCCCAAACTTTATCATAAATCATGCCATCATAACAAAATCTCAAAGTTCAGTTTTCAACACATGGGGATCACTTTTCAAAACCAAATTTTTTTTTTCAACCTAGGGGGAATCATCACATAAATCATGCAAGCAATCTATGCAAAATTCAATCAAATCCAGCAAACTTGCCAACACAGGACTCAACACACATACTCCTGATCTTCTCAAATTATTCAGGAGCTAAAAGAAAAACAAAACAGAAATAAAGCAAAGCAGAAACTAACAAGAAAATGAAAGTAAACTAAAGAGAAAGGGTTTAAGAAAACTCATTGGGGATGGTTCCACCAGGATCCCACTGTCTGTGATACAGTGGCCAAGGAATGCCCAAAGTACAGTATGGTCCTCCCGGATCCCATGGCATGCAGCATAAAGCCCACGTGGTAGACAAAGGATGGAAGCTCATTCCATGCTTCCCTAACTTGCAGCCTTGATATGGAGGTGAGTGCTTGACAGTTTTGGTGACCTCGCCAAGTGCGGCGGACTTCTCACTCCCTCGTGGGTCACAGTTGACCTCTTTCTCAATAAAGTCCTCCCAATAGAAGTGGGGTTCAACCCTTTGGACTGGCTGTGGTGCAAGATCCAGAGGCTTGAACTCCATTGCTGGTTGTTCCACAGGGGGAGGTGGCTGCTCAATGGATGGTACATTTGGAGAATCCATGATGTCAAGAACATTGGCTGAACAATCAGCTTCACTCACACTATCACCCTGCAAAATAGAGTCAAGAAACTCAGCACAAACAACACACGGGTTAGTGTCGAGACTGATCGATACATGTAATAGTAAACCGAATTAGTAGAGGTCTGAATGTCTGGACTTTCAACACACAGTTCATCCATCCCATCACTTCCAACACATGCATCTAATTCCGAAGGTTCTTCGTTATCCTCAAGCTTATTGCCTTGATTGTTAGGACGGATTGCATAGCATCGAGGCAAATAAGTATCTTCTGTCAGAATGGGGCATGCCTCAAACAGATGCTCAGGCGAGCCACACATGCCACAAAACCTTCTCTGCTGAAACAATTGCTTCAAATAAGTGAGTCTATCCATTCCATCAAAATTAGGATAATTTGTGCATGGTGGTGGTTTATAATCAACATTAGGCATATCACCAAACAGTAATTTATCCATAGCAGTATTAAGATCCATAATCAGACAAAGCAGACAAAACTAATTCAGCAAAGAGATATATATATATATATATATATTTTCTTTTTTTTAACTGTTAATAACAACAAGAGTCCCCGGCAACGGCGCCAATTTTTGGTCGCGCTGTCGCGCACGTGCCAAAAAGAACGAGCGGTTTATAAAAATGTAGTTTAGGGCGACGACTCGAGTATCGTCTCACAAGGACTCTTGGGTTGTTGTTATTAACACAAAAATCAGTTTTGGGGGGTTTGGATTGAATGCAAGTAAGAAAACAAAGCAAAACAAAGCAATGAAAACAAAGCAGTTAAAGAGATTATCAAATAAACTAAAGACGATTAACCTACTGTTCTCGGTTTCCCACTATCATTGGTTCATGTAAATTCCAAGCCCTAAGCAGATTCTAATCCCCTCCCGGTTGTAGCAACAATTTACAAGTGAAATCACTACTACAGATATATGTTCCTATTCCCGAATTAAGCAAACGGGGTTAAGCCCTTCGTGAACTAAGCGAACACGAATTGAACACACGCGAATTAAGCAAATGCGATTATATATAGGAACATAACATCACCGAAACAAATCAACACAACACTACATACTCCTGAATTAAGCAAACAGAAACATATGGCATCGCATTGAAAAGAGAAAAGCAAATAAAACAGGAATTATAGAATCTCAAGTGTGGTAATGGAAACCAATCGCAGTAGATTAATCAAGGAGACTAGTTCTCCATTACAAAGGGAAAACAAAACATATCTAAGAAAAGAAGATAAACTACTGAAACTACTACTACTAAATCTAACTCCCTCAGTTCTGCCTTCAAACAGGCTTATATACAACTTCTGGATTCCGCGGACTCGCGAGGCGAACACCGTCTCGCGACGCGAATCTTACGAACAGTCTTCAACGTTTGGTCTTCTCGCGAGGCGAATCACGGCTCGCGTGGAGAGGAATGGAAAAGTCATGACTTCTGGTCTTCAACCTCGTGAGGCGAAGAATGTATTTGCGAGGCGACACAGAATGGGTTGGCAATTTCTGGAACAGTCACCTTCTGGTTCGTGGGGCGAAGGCCTTTTCGCGGGGCGAAAGATCCAGAATTATTTCTTTTTATTAACCTGAAAACAGAAAATAGCAGTAAGTACTTTATTTGACTCTAAATCAACTAAATTAGCCTAAAAATACTTTAACGACTCAAAATGCTGCTTAGAGACAATCTAGTCTAATTTGGATGAAAATGATATATAATTAGCACAAAGCCAAGGTTTTTCTAGTTATATAACTAGACTAGCCAGTGGCTGATCAAAGATCATGGTTCGAGGCAGCGGTCGAGGACGTGGTAGACGTGGTGGTAGAGCAATAGAGGGTGTTGAGGATTAGCATCAGCCTGAGGTAAGGATTGGAGGTAGAGGAGAGTCATCCGAGACTCTTCGGACTATCCGCGAGTTAACATCCGTTCTGTTGTAGCAGGCGCAACAGAATGATCAGAGGGTCCAAAGAGAGTCAGAGTTACAGGAGCGACAGGATAGGAGGAGAGCCGCGGAGGCGGAGGATGCAGGACTGGCTACCTTTCTCCAAGGTAAGTCACCACAGTTTGGAGGAGAGTATGATCCCGAGCGAGCATAGTGGTGGATACAGGAGCTCGAGAAGATCTTTGACACCATGCGATGCAGAGATGACAGGAAGGTGACTTACGCCGCCTTCATGCTGATCGGAGGGGCCGAGTCATGGTGGTGAGGCAAGAAGAGATTGCTTGAGGCTGAGGGCAGGTTGATCTGTTAGGAGCTGCTTAGAGAGTGTTTCTTCGAGAAATACTTCCCGCGGTTAGTCAGACTCGAGAAAGAGAGAGAGTTCATGAGTCTTCAGTAGGGGGACAGGTCGGTGGGTGATTATACGGCCAGATTTGAAGTCTTGATTCAGTTTTCGAAGTTCTATCAGAGGTTTCCAGATGAGGATTGGATGTGCCAGAGGTTTGAGGAGGGTTTACGGCACGAGCTGAGGAGGGCTATAATGCCCTTGGATATTTTGAGCTTTCCAGAGATGGTGGAGAGGGCCAGTGCTATTGAGAGTATGGACAGGAGGCAGGCTGCAGAGCAAAGACAACAATGTAGTGGGGGTCCTACCTGAGCAGCTCAGCAGAGGAGAGGGGACAGAGGTTCTCAGTGGAGGAGAGGACCATACACTAGACCTGGGCCGAGTGCTCAAACATCTGCACCACCAGCACCAGTTACCAGAGAGGGCCAGCAACAGAGGGGCTTAGTATGTTTCAGATTCGGGGGTCCCCATTATATCAGAGATTGCACAGATAGATTTGGTTGCTACGTCTGTGGCAAACCAGGTCATTTTGCTTGGGATTGCCGACAGAGAGCGATGCAAGAGCAGCGGCCGATTCTTGCGAGATAAGCCAGTAGTTCTAGAGGTGGAGCTGGGAGAGGAGTTCCAGTGGCAGGATGACATACGGCCAAACCTCAGGTCACAGGGAGAGTGTTTACGGTGAGAGGATCTGAGTCCTTTCAATATGCAGATCTTATTCAAGGTATGTGTTTACTATCAGGCAGACTCTCGCGTGTGTTGTTTGGCTGGCGCTACACATTCGTTTGTTTCGCATGAGTGTGTGGATCATTTACATTTACCCGTTTCTCAACTACCATATACTTTGATAGTGTCTACCCCTACCAGTGATCCTTTGATCGCTATGTTTGTTTGCCTACTGTATCCTATAGTTGTTGAAAATAGGACATTTCTTGTAGGTCGCATCTGTTTGCCTATGCAACAGATAGATGTTATCCTTGGCATGGATTGGCTTTCGGCTAACCATGTAGTGTTAGACTGTGCCCAAAGGGCCCTATATTTTCTTGAGCCTTCTAGCACAGTATTTGCCAATGAAGGAGCAGCAATGAGGAGTGACGATTCTCAGCAGTATGTGATGCTTTTCTCTTTGGAAGCTAAGGAGATTCCTAGCATTGATTCTTTGCCTTTCGTGAGAGAGTTTCCTGAGGTTTTCCCTCCTGATGTTCTAGGTTTGCCACCAGAGAGGGAGGTGTAGTTTGCTATAGATCTCATACCAGGGACCGAACCTATATCAGTAGCTCCTTATCGGATGTCACCTGTGGAGTTGACAGAGTTGAAGAAACAGCTGGATGACATGATGAAAAAGGAATTCATCAGACCGGGTGTGTCACTTTGGGGAGCACCGGTCTTGTTTGTAAGGAAGAAAGATGGAAGTTCTAGGTTGTGCACGGATTACAGGCAGTTGAACAAGGTTATAATCAAGAACAAATATTTGTTGCCAAGGATAGATGATTTGTTGGATCAGTTGAAGGGAGCTTCAATATTTTCTAGGATAGATTTAAGATCAGGATACCATCAGATTAGGGTAAAGAAGGAGGATATACCAAAGACCACTTTCAGGGCAAGGTATGGACACTATGAGTACCTAGTTATGCCTTTTGGTGAAACTAATGCTCCAGCTGTGTTTATAGATGATATTCTCATCTATTCCTATAGCCGGGAAGAACACGAGGAACATCTGACAGTTGTGTTACAGTTGCTGAGAGATAGGCAGTTGTATGCTAAGCTATCCAAGTGTGAGTTTTGGTTAGAGGAAGTGCAGTTCCTAGGTCATATAATCAACAAGGAAGGGATAATTGTTGATCCAGTTAAGGTAGAGGCTGTGATTAAGTGGGAGAGACCTAAGTCAGTGAGTGAGGTGAGGAGTTTTCTAGGTTTAGTCGGGTACTAAAGGAGGTTCATCGAGGGTTTCTCAAAGATTGTGTTGCCTATGACGCGGTTAACGAGAAAAAGGTAGAACGATTGTTTGGACAGAAAAATGTGAAGAGAGCTTTCAGAAGCTAATGGAGAAGTTGACGACATCTCCAGTGCTAACATTACCAGATCCTCTAAAACAGTTTGATGTGCACTGTGATGCGTCATATCAAGGATTGGGTTGTGTGCTGATGCAAGAGGGAAGAGTTGTGGCTTATGCTTCATGACAGTTAAGGGTTCATGAAAAGAATTATCCGACCCATGATTTGGAGTTGGCAGCCATAGTGTTTGCATTGAAGATATGGCGACACTATCTCTATGGAGCTAAATTCAATGTGTTCAGCGATCATAAGAGTTTAAAGTATTTATTTGATCATAAGGAGCTGAACATGAGGCATCGTAGATGGATGGAATTCATTAAGGATTATGAGTATGATCTTCAATACCATCCAGGGAAGACTAATGTTGTGGCGGATGCACTAAGTAGGAAATCTTTGCATGTATCCACAATGATGGTGAAAGAGATGGAGTTGCTTGAACAGTTTAGAGATATGAACCTAGGTATGGATTTGACTGAGGATAGAATATGCTTAGGTATGATCACCAACAGTAGTGAGTTTTTGAGAGACCTTAGGATTAAGCAAGGTCAGGATGAATATCTGCAAGAGGTAAGTCGAGGCAAAGATGAGGGTAAGGTTTCAGAGTTCAATAGAGGATCTGATGGTGTGTTGAGGTTTAGAGACAGGATATGTGTACCAGAGGACTTAGAGATTAGGAAGATGATCTTAGAGGAGGCACATAAGAGTAAGTTGAGTTTTCACCCAGGAGCCACCAAGATGTATCTGTTGGAACCAAAGTGGTTTGGATTAAATAATCTCTATGTTTTGACGTTAACAAAAGGATTAAATTTGCTTGGCAAAGTGTTAGTTGAAATCTAACACATGCTATTCAGTTATGCAGAAACACTTAAAAATATATAACTCATGGAAACTTAGAATAAGTTTTCTTGGACTCCTAAAGAGAAATGCACGTCCACCCATGTAGACTGGCTACTCAATATATTGGTAAAGTTATTTATTTATTTAATTGAGTAGACTGATTTATTTAAGTAGACGAGGCACGAAATGTTTACTAGACGAATTTTAAGTCTAAAAGCAAATAGACTAGTTTTAACTTGCCACGTCAGTAGACGAGTTCTTTGTTTGAGTAGACGAACTTTAATTGCCACATCACTAGACGGAGATTAAAATAAATCTTTAAGCAATAGAAAGTCCAAAGACTTGATAGTAGACGAGAGAATATGCCACGTCAGTGGACGAGTTGAATAAAAGAGTGAATAGACTTCGTTCTTACACATAAATGTGTAAACGAAAATTTTGAGTAGACGAGTTTCTATCTCTTATATATGTTCTTCTAACAGTGAATAAATGCAATCCGATCCACAATGAATTTATTTCAAATGATTGAAATTTATTTCAAATGAATATTTGTTCTTCCCATTTGATTTATCTGGTTAATGCTTTGTTTCCTTGTAAGAAAATCATAGTACCATCGAGGAAATACAAAAAGAAAATAGAACAATGAGGAAATGAAAAGTGACTTGTACGAATTTATCTTTACTGATGGAAAAAGCTAGATTGTATACAAAGGAGGAAAGAAAGTTTTCAAGGTACAAACTGCCCAGAAGCAATGACCCTCTTTTCTATGCAAATGTGATAACCAAGAGTATATCTCACAAGGGTCATAATCAAGCTATCAGTCACAACGGATATCATGCATTTAATTCTATCTCTAAATGGGACTATTCAAAATAACCGTTGAAGAAATACAAGTGAAGAAGAATGTCACTATAAGTAGTAAACCTCAGTTACTGAACAACAACTTTTGCTAGCCAAACTTTTGTGTGCTGAACTTTTACTAATCTACAATCAACTCATTCTAATATTCCTTCAAGAGCAAGAGTTTGTAACCTTTGTTTGAATATTGTGAAAATATTCAATATATCTTAAACTTTCATATCCTCACACATAGTGAGTTAAGAAGATCATAAGTTAAATCTCTTTGTTAGAGTAAGAGCTAGAAGAGTCTTGGTAAGAAAGGAATACTTGTAGCCTGGAGAGGTGTTGAATATTTGGTTGTAATCTATTTGGAGAAATAGTGGATAAAACCTTCAAGTCGAAGGGACTGGACGCGGCTCTTGGTTGGAAGAGAGCGAACCGGGATAAAATCTCTTGTGTGAATCTTCTATCTCTAAACTCTTACAGATTTTTTTATATATACTGACTGTGGGGATTTGATATTGCTTTTGTTAAGTTTCTATTTAATCATTTTCTATGTGCTTGCTTCTGTTTTAAACTTCTTGTGTGAGAAAATAGTTTCAAAAAGGTTGTTTTCGAAAAGTATTAACAAACACAATTCAATCCCCTTCTTGTGTTTGCCTATGTCAACTTCAGTTGGTATCAGAGCTCAGCCTCAAAAGGGTTGAGCATCTAACAAGTGCTGAGGGAGTCGATCCAACAACCATGGATGCAGAAGGACAAGCTATCAATAGACCTCATCTCTTTAATGGAAATGACTATGACTACTGGAAGAAGAGGATGATGGCCTTCTTGGATGCATAGAATGTAGATATTTGGGAGCTGATTGAAACCGGCTACACAGAACCAAGAAATGAAGCTGGAGCTCCTGTTCCTAGAGCCCAATGGACTCAAGAGCAGAAAAATCAACATCAGCTCAATCTAAAAGCTAAGCACTATCTCATGTGTGATATTACTAGATCTGAACATGATAAGGTTCACAGCTGCAACACTGCCAAAGAAATCTGGGATACTCTTGCCTTAGCTCATGAGAGTTCATCTCAAGTAAAAGAATCAAAGATAAGCATGCTGGTTCATCAGTATGAACTATTTAAAATGGCTGATCATGAAACTATAGATCAGATGTTTGGAAGATTTCAAACTATCACCAATAGTCTCAGATCTCTTGGAAAGACTTATGAAAATAGAGACCATATTAGAAAGATTCGGAGAAGTTTATCCAAGTAATGGAGACCAAAAGTTACTGCTATTCAGGAAGTAAGAATCCGAATACTCTTTCTTTAGAAGAACTTCTTGGATCTCTCAAAGTTCATGAACTTGAACTGAATGAAGAAGACAACTATAGAAAAGGAAAGTCTATTGCCCTAAAGGAAAAGAAACAAGCTCATCAAAAGTCCTCAAAGCTGTTGAATCTTCTGATGATGTTGAACCTTCAGATAGTGATGAAGGATCAGATGAAGATGAACTATCTTTCATCTCCAGAAAGATTCAACACATGTGGGGAAAGAAAGGTGGTTTTAGAAGGAAGCAGTTCAAAAAAAAATTCCAAGGAGAAGTCAGACTCCAAGGAAAAAAGTCCACCCTTGTGAGATTTGAATGGAAGAAACCTAGACATTTCAAAACTGATTGCCCTAAGCTGAAGGATAAAAAGAAATTCTTCAAAAAGAAGAAAGGCTTAATGGCTACAAGGGAATATCTTGATTTGTATTCATCATATGAAGAAGACGAAGCTGAGGAAGAAGCAAACATTTGTCTCATGGCTGACACATCATCAAAAAGTGAATACACTGATACCGAGGTAATGGACTCTGACCCGTCCACTCTTCAAAATGCTTTTGATGAATTGTTGCATGAGTCGTCCATACTGTCCAGAGAGTATAGGAGTCTCAAGAAGAAATTTTCTAAACTATCTAAAGAATATGATAGGATCTGCATTGAAAAACAAAACCTTAAAAATGAAAATGACACACTAAAATCATAGAATGTCAGTCTAACTGACAAACTGGAGTGTGATCCTGATGTTTCTTGTGAAGTTGCAAAATTGAAACAAGATGTGATGTATTTGACAGACACTCTGTCAAAGTTTGCAGGTGGCTCAGATAAGCTAAGTCTTATTCTAAGGTATTCTAGGTCACCTTTTGATAAATCTGGCCTTGGCTATGACAAGGAAAAGCATGAAGCATCTCATAAAAAGTCAAAACCACATACACAACATATAGCATCAAAAGCTCGAGATAAACAAGCTAAAATTTAGTCAAGCTCGTCCAACACCTTTTGCAGAGTGTGTGGAAAAAGTGGGAATGTCACATCTAGATGCATACATGCTAAACATTCTCGTCCAGTGAACACTAACAATAAAGGACCCAAGTCAGTTTAGGTACCTAAAAATAAGATAATACCTGTTGCAGATTTGCTTAACAACAGGAAAGAAACAAACATCTTGGTACTTGGACAGTGGGTGCTCACGTCACATGATGGGAGAAATGTGTATATTCCAAGACCTTAGAGCCAAAGATGGTTGCTGGGTTACATTTGGAGGAAACCAAAAAGGGAAGATCATTGGTATAGGTAAAATTGGTAAACATCCTTTTCCCTTCATTGATAATGTTCTTTTGGTAAATGGTTTAAAACAATCTGCTGAGCATAAGTCAATTATGTGATAGTGGATATGCTGTTTCTTTTGATAAGAACATGTGTAATGTCAAAAAGAATGATGGATCAATTTTATTCATTGCTAAGGGGCAAAACAATCTGTATAAGATTGACTTGGAGGGCCTCACAAATCAAAGTGTCTCATGTCTAGTGTCCATTGAAGATGAGCTATGGATTTGGCATAAAAGGCTAGGTCATGCAAGCTTGAAGTTAATTTCAAATCTAAATAAGCATAACCTCGTGAGAGGGTTACCAAACCTTAAGTACAAATCTGATGCTCTCTGTGATGCATGTCAAAAAGGAAAACAAGTCAAAGGTTCTTTTGAATCTAAGAATGTTGTTAGTACCAATAGACCACTAGAACTGCTACACCTTGATCTTTTTGATCCAACAAGGACTGCTTCTGTCAGTAGTAAGAAATATGGTCTAGTCATTGTAGAAGACTACACTAGATGAACATGGGTTTTGTTCCTAGCTCACAAGGATGAGTCTTTTAAGGTCTTTTCTATATTCTGCAAACGTGAACATAATGAAAAAGACATGTGTATCACTTCAATCAGAAGTGGCCATGGGGGAGAGTTTGAAAATAAGCTATTTCATAAGTTCTATGAAGAAATTGGTATTCTTCACAACTTATCAATACCTAGAACACAACAACAAAATGGTGTGGTAGAGAGAAAGAACAGATCTCTTCATGAGATGGCTAGAACTATGCTCAATGACAACTCTGTCCCTAGATACTTCTGGGTTGAAGCTGTTAACACTGCCTGCTACATTCAGAACAGAATATACATTAGACCTATCCTGAATAAGATTCCTTATGAATTGTGGAAAGGACGAAAACCCAACATTTCATATTTTCATCCCTTTGGTTTCTAATGTTATATACTGAATACAAAAGATCAACTTGGTAAATTTGATGCAAAAGTAGATAATGGAATACTGTTAGGATTTTCTGAATCTTCAAAAGGCTTTAGAGTTTATAACTCTAGAACTCTAGTAGTAGAAGAATGTATTCATGTCAAGTTTGATGACAAGCAGCCTGATAAGAAATTATCAGAGCTAGATGAAGCTTTTGTAGATTTTTATATAAATATGGAGATAAAACTGAAATTAAGGCTGATGATCAAGTAGAAGACTTCTCTTAACAAGAACCAGAAACCTCTACTTCTCAACAAGATAATGTTCAAAGATCTTGGTACTTCAAGAATTATCATCCACAGGACCGGGTCATTGGAAACCCTAATGACAAGCTAAGAACCATATCAACTTTCAGAGAACAAGATGATTCTGCACTAGTCTGAGTTGGAACCAAAGACAGTAGATGAGGCCCTGCTGGACGATGGCTGGATTTTGGCTATGCAAGAAGAACTTAATCAATTTGAAAGAAGTGAAGTTTGGACTCTGGTACCCCTGCTTAAGGACAAATCAGTTATAGGAACAAAGTGGGTTTACAGAAACAAACTTGATGAAAATGGTAAGATGGTGAGATACAAGGCAAGACTTGTTGCTCAAGGTTACTCTCAAGAAGAAGGTATTGAATATACTGAAACCTTTGCACCTATTGATAGACTAGAAGCAATTAGGATTTTACTTTCATTTGCTGAGCATCATAGCATTATGTTTTTTCAAATGGATGTTAAAAGTGTTTTTCTAAATGGCTTTATTAATGAAGAAGTATATGTAATGCAACCTCCAGGTTTTGAGAGTGAAACCCATCATGAACATGCTTACAAGCTTAAGAAAGCCTTATATGGACTTAAGCAAGCACCTAGAGCTTGGTATGATAGGCTAAGTTCATTTCTTATGGAAAATGGCTTTAATAGAGGAAAAGCACTCACAACTCTCTTTAGGAAATCAATTAAATCAAATTTCGTAGTTGTACAAATATATGTTGATGATATTATATTTGGTTCCACTAATGAATCTTTGTGCAAGGAATTCTATAAGTTAATGCAGAAAGAATTTGAAATGAGCATGATGGGAGAACTCAAATTCTTCCTTGGACTTCAAGTTAAACAAACTATGGACGAGGTGCTCATCCATCAAACCAAGTATACAAAGGAACTCCTGAAGAAGTTCAAGATTGATGACTTCAAGACAATGAATACCCATATGCACCCCACTTCCATACTGAACAAAGATGATAAAGAGAAAAAGGTAGATCAAAAGGTATATAGAGTATGATAGGATCTCTCTTATATTTGACTGCGTCTAGACCTGATATTATGTTCAGTGTTTGCTTATGTGCTCGATTTCAATTTGATCCAAGAGAATCTCACTTATCAGCAGTTAAAAAATTTTTAGATATCTAAAAGGTACTACTAATCTGGGTTTGTGATTTAAGAAATGAAGATTACAGATTAGTTGGTTTTTGTGATGCTGACTATACAGGAGATAGAATTGAAAGAAAAAGTGCCAGTGGAGGATGTCGCTTCATTGGAGATAACCTTGTCTCATGGTCAAGGAAAAGACAAAGTATCATTGCCTTATCAACTGCTGAAGCTGAGCATATTTTAGCTGCAAGTTGCTGCTCACAACTTCTATGGATCAAACATCAATTGGAGGACTACAATGTGTTTATAAGTAGTATTCCACTTATGTGTGATAATACTGCTACAATAAATCTATCTAAGAATCCAATTTTGCACTCTAGAGCTAAGCACATAGAGATTAAACATCATTTTATTAGAGATTATGTGCAAAAAGGTGTGTTTGATATACAATTTGTAGATACTAACCATCAATGGGAAGATATCTTTACTAAACCTCTTGCAGAGGACATGTTTATTTTTATTAGGAAGCATCTAAATATGTTATGTGTAGATTGATATAAGCATCCAGACCTGAGAATGTTGTTCTGATAAATATACGTCTATTGATTTTTTCCGTCCAATGCATGTTGAAAATTTTGCGTCCAAAGCATGATAAAATTTTGCGTCTATTGCATAGTCAACTACGCGTCTATTGCATAACGCGTCTACTACTATTGCATGCCGTGTCCATTGCATGTTAATTTGTGCGTCCATACTTATGCTTGGACCCGTCTATGCATATATTTGTTAAATGCATTTATTTCAAAATACCAAGGCCATTTTATTCTTAATGACATGTCTTGTCATTTTTTTATATATATTTTTTTAATTTTTTAAAACCTTTTTAAGTAACTTCTTTCCCTCTGAAAAACCTTTCGCTACCCATCTTCCCTGACATCTCTCTCTCTCTCAAACTTTCGAGCTCTCTGTTTCCCTTGTCTCTGAATCCTAACCTTCAAACCTCAAAAATGACTTCACCTTCACTCCCTCTCCATTCCTAAGTCACTGATACTCTGAACATAGCGGTTGAATACCACTTCAATTTTGAAGTTCTGAAAGAGTACAACTTGGATGTAAGCAAGAATATAAATCCTGCTGGTTGGGATGACATGTTCTTAGAGAAAGTTTCTATCTACCTAAACCTCATTAGGACCTTCTGGAGGAAACCTACAATCACTGAAACTGATATTATTGGCTTCTTGTTGGGAAAGAAGGTGATTGTCTCTGAGAAGACCATTTCTGATGCTATTGCATGTGCCAAGAGGGTTTGGTGATTACTGACACTTAGGAAGAAGACCTAGGTGGTTCTGAGACCATTGTTGTTACCCTAATTAAAAAAGATACTGTAAGAACTCATTCCGGGAAGTCTGCTGAGATGAAGGATGAAATCAGAATCCTCCATCAGTTTCTGAACAAGACTGTCTTACACAAGACTGGCTCCAAGGACAACCTCTCCGCTCTCCACAAATTCTGCTTGTGCAATCTATTCCTGGAAACCAAAATCAACCTTCCTTGGATCTTGTTTGATAGATTCAGACACTCGGTGCAAAATAGAAAGAACCTCTCTGCCATTCCCTACACTCACCTTCTATCAAAGATTATCAGGAATCAAGGTGTTTATGATGTCCTTGCTGCCATGTCTGAAGAAGATCAGAACAAGATTCTAACTGAGAAAGGAATGTCAGCTGCTGATTTTGGGAGAAGCAATCTCTCAGGCATGCAACTGAGTACTTTCAAACAAATTGCTATGGCCAAGGCAGAAGAAACAATGAGAATTAAATAAGAACAAATTGAGGTCAATAATGCTGAGGTTTTAGGTCTCAAAAGAGGAACTAAGCAGAAAACCACTGCTTAGAGGAAACCTGCCCTCAAGAGGCCAGCTGGTGGCATTGTAATTAGGGAATCTGATGCTCCTGCTCAGAAGAGGCAAAGAAGAATCATCCTTTCTCACAATGAGGATGAGGATGATGATGAGGACAGAACCATTATTAGTACCATTCTGAAGAAGCAGAAGACTTCTACTGCTGTTACTACTGCAACTACTGCTGCTGATGCAAATGTGCCAATTCCTACACAAACCAGAAAGCAACCTGTCAAGAAAGCTAAGTCAGTTATGACTTTTGAGGTAATCATCCCTGCTAATGACCCTGTGCAATTAGCAGTTGATGCATTAGTCTCTAGCTTAGGAGATAGTATTGATCATGTCTCTGCAACTGCTACTACTACTTCTGTCAAATTTTCTGATGATGTTAACATTCCATCCTTGCCTTCACCACAATCACCAAGACCAAAATTCCCACCCATCATACCTGAAACTGACCCGTGGTTCAACCAACCAGATAATGGAATCATCCTAGGAGCCCTATTTCCCAAAAATAGAAAAACCAGATTCCCCTACACTCCTCCCTTTGTTTTCTATGATGGTCAAGCTGAAAGCTGGGCCAAAGTAAAAAGATATTGGAGGATCCTGTATCACAAACATGAACCAGACCCTGTTTCAACCAGGCCTCTCTATCCTTTACCCAAATACCAATATGAACCTGAACCCACTTACACACCATGGCATAAATATCACCCTGACATTAACATTGGTCAACTCCTTTCTCAAATGTACAATTACCTTGGACCACTCATCACTCACCTACCCTGAAGAAATTTCCACCAAGAAAAATTTACCCCGACTTGGTCAGATATCCACCCTTCAAGCCCTTCATTGAAGGAGTTGAGAGACACATCATCTCAGATGGGCATACTGACCCTGCCAAGATGAATCTAACTGATGTCATCTCCAAAAGATCTAGATCATTCAGGCACGTTCCATTCATCTTGGACAGAAACACCAAGTGGACTACCTTCAGACATCCTAGCACTTATGGCAGAGCTGCTGACTTTGTTGATACTTTAATGTATGAAATGCTGAAGTTGGAGTTTAGTCACTTTAGAATTGACAGAGCTGCATACTTTGTCCCTCCAACCTGGTTAAGGCATAATGGGGAAACCAAGATTGGGATCAAGACATACATGATCTGTCCTAGTCTACCCATGATTGATCACAATAAGGATAAGGACAAGAAGAAGCAGAGAAACACTAGCAAGATGCATTTTCCTGACAACTGCATAATCAATCCAGCAACAATCAATCTCACTGATCAAAATGTGATTGACTACTGGTTGACTCAACCAACTGAAGATGTTCAAGAGGATGTTGCTGTGGACGTCTGGAGGACTCACATGGTGGAATGTGCACAGGAAGCTTCCTCCCCTGGATTAACTATTGAAGAGAAGAAATATATTCCTAAAGTCAGAGGGAAGTGTGGCCTTGCTTACTGCAGATTCCTCATCTATAAGGACATCATTGGCATTCCTGTCATAAGTCCTATTTTTGAAGTGGACCCTATCCATTGGGGAAAAGAGTTGGCTCCACCAGTGCTGCAATATGCTACTTCACCTCCACCCTCTCCACCATCAGAGCACATAGATGAAGAGATCATCATTGAGGACATGGAAGTTGAAGAAGTACAGTCTGGTCCTCAAGTGAAAGTGGTTCAACCTGTAGCTAAGGTTGAAGAAGTTGCTGAGTCCATTCCTAGACAAAGCACTTATGAGAAGCACTCTTCTCAACCACTGGCTCTGAATGTCATTCATCCAACAGAGCAACCTCAGACTTCCAGAGCTTTAGACATTGTTCCAAGTCAAGCATTCGCTCAAGACAATGCTGAAAGTTCAAGACTTTCCTTGCCACCAAATTTTGAAGAAATAATTGGAAGGATAGTTGAGCAGAAGGTAAAGGTAGAACTCAAGGAGCAAGTTAAAGCAGAAGTTGCAGAAGCCTTGGTTCCAACAAACACCATGATGAACCAGATGATGAACATCATGCTGCAATTTTAACAGAGTCAAAATCTACCAACTCAGATTCATGCTCCTCCACCAAACCCAAATCCAACTCCTCCTTCTCCTCCTCCACCTTCTTCTTAGACTTTTCTTTTGCTGTTTCCATACAGACAATGATGGTCCACTCCTTTTACCTTTTTGTCTGATGACAAAAAAGGGGGAGAAAGGAAAGAGAATTAAATTTAATATGAAAAGTCAATTTTTGAAAAGTGTATACTTGTCAGCATATGAATGTCTCTTTCTGTTTATACTTTGACATGATTTGCTAAGTGATGAGTGTGATTTCACATCATCTTTGTGTATCATTTCGCATGCATTTTCATGTAGTTTAGGCATTTTTAATTAGATTTTAGGTTAATTTTCCTTTGGAATGGGTAAGGCGGTTTTCGTGGTGTTGTTTTGCAGATATCAAGGGTAAAATGCTCAAGATCAACCATGATGAAGTTTGGATGAAGATGGAGCTTTAAAAGTGAAGAAAATGAGCCAAACAAAGCCCATCACGGCCTAGCCGTGATGCCCATCACGGCCATGAAGAAAGGCTGAAGTCAGAGTCTGTCACGGCCTAGCCGTGATGAACATCACGGCCGTGACCCAAAACCACCACAAGTCAGAATCCATCACGGCTTGTCCGTGATGGAGATCACGGCCATGAAATGGAGGCTCGCGACGCGAGCATGGGCTTGCCACGCGAGAGACTGAAAAATGCCAGAAGTGCCAGAAATAGAATCCGTCACGGCCTGGCCGTGATGGACATCACGGCCGTGACACGCATTACTTGGACCTGAAGAAACCGAAATAGATCAGATTTTGAGTTGGATTGGGACTCTAACTTCCCACATCTATAAATAAGGACCAGGCAGAGGGATTGGGGCATCAGATCCAGATCCGAAACACATCATCTAGGACACCTTTTGGCTACATTTTAGGATCATCTTCTCCTCTCCTCCTCTCTTCTCTGATTTTTGTATTTTTCATTATGTTGTCAACCCAGCTTGTCATCTCCATGGCAAGACTGGAGTAGTAGTTTGTTTCTAGGGATTGGGGCTCTGCCCGAGTTTTGTAAATGTTGTTGATTTGATGTAAAATCGTTGTTGATTTCGTTATTATTTTAGATCTGATTTCTAGTGTGTTAATCACTCGTAAATTCGGTGACCGCTTATTTGCGTGACGTAGACGTCCTAAGGAGGAACCTAGCGGTGAACTTAGGATTTCTAGTGTGTTTCACTCGTAAAGTCCGGCGGCCGCTTATCTGCGAGATGTGGATATTCTAAGGAGGAACCTAGCGGTGAACTTAGGTTATTTGCATGACTTAGACATTCTAAGGAGGAACCTAGCGGTGAACTTAGGTGTCGGACCTATAGAAGTCAGACTTGGGACTGAAATCACGAGAGTTAGAAGCCGTCCCTCGAGGAGCAACGAGTTGTCACGAAGCACAAAGGGTCCAATCTGGGATCGACTACCACAAGAGTAGGGGTCGGGTCAATTGGGCACGGCTTTTGTAACCCGAGAGGGAGCTTAAGCTATCAGAGGATAAACTCGCCTTCAAGGCAATTTCGGTAATCAACAAAGGTAAATCAGATTAGCAACATAAACAGCCTCAAAGGTAACCCAAATCCCTAGGAATCCGTTTAGATCAAAACCCCAAAAAGATTTGTTTTCTGTTTTAATTATCTTCTGTCCATCTATCTTTTAATTTTGAATTCAAACCTTTTCAAAATATAAAAATCCTTTTAAAAAGTCCAGATTTCACTCAATTCGAAAATCAGTTGCGATTCGGGAACACAGTCTCTATGGGTTCGATATCTTTTATTACTTGGCGGAAATCCGGTACACTTGCCGGAATCGCAGAGCGCGGTGCGCAACACACGCGCGCTCGCGCGATGACCACCAAGTTTTTGGCGCCGTTGCCGGGGACTGTGCCTTTTCGAATTTCAATTAGTTTTTAAATTGATTTTTCTGGAAATTTTCTTTTTATTTGATTTTTAATTTCAAAAAAAAAATTCAAAAAATTCTTTTCCTTCTATTGTATCCATCTCTCTGTGTGTTATATGCAAAGATCCCTAAGTCTTGGGGAGCCTTGGTGAAGTTGATCCGGAGATCGAGAGGACCTTCCACAGACGTAGAAGACTACAAAGAGAGGGAGAAAGGTCGATTCCCATTCCACTCATGGCGAATCTCCCGGATACAAAACCTTTAAAGGACTACGCAGCCCCAAATGCGAGAGGCTTGAGAACTGGGATTGCAAGGCCAGAGATTGAGGCGGAGAACTACATTATACCGCCCATGCTAATCAACATGATTAGGCAACATCAATTCAAAGGATTGCCTTCGGAGGACCCGACCTATCACATAGAGACATTCTTAGAGTTCACCGATGCAATCAGGATTAATGGAGCCTCGGTCGATGTTGTGCGTTTGAGACTGTTCCCCTCATCTCTCACTGGAAAGGCGAAGGCCTGGCTTAAGCAAATTCCCGCTAATACCTTGACTACTTGGGACCAACTGGAGCAGGCGTTCTTGGAGAAATTCTTCCCTCCATCCAAGACGGCCTACATAAGAACCCAGATCACTGGCTTCTTCCAGAAAGACGGAGAATCATTGTCGAAAGCTTGGGATCGTTACAAGGGACTGCTGGAGTCTTGCCCGCACCATGGACTCGAGAGGTGGTTAATAGTGTACACCTTCTATAACGGATTGGATTACTCTTCGAAGGTGTCATTAGATTCTGCAGCCGGTGGAGCATTTATGAATAGGCCTCTCACTGAGGCATTCAACATCATCGAGATTGTCGCCACCAACTACCACCAATGGGGATCCGAAAGAGGTAATAACCCGAACAAGATTTCGGGGGGTAAGTTTGAAGTAAGTAGCATTGATCTGATTATGTCTAAATTTGACTCACTAAATAAACGATTAGATAAGATTGAAAGAGCTAATGTGAGTGCAATAGGTGCTACTAACACTATTTGTGAGATTTGTGGAATGCAGGGACATGACATGATGGAATGCCCTCGTGGTATCGCTCATGGATCCGGCGCTTCGGGTGAGCAAGTGAACTCTTGTCACAACTTCTACGACATGAACCCGAAGCTGCCCAACTATGCTCCCCCAAATCCCTACAACCAAAGGAAGAAAAACCCTTACCTCTCCTACGGCAACTACAGCAACACGCTCAACCATGAGTTCCAAGAGGGCCAAGGTAATAAGAGAACCGCACCGGGGTATCCTCAGGTTCAAAAATCTAAGCTCGAGTCTCTCATGGAAAACTTTGTTGCCACCCAAACTCAGCAGAATGAGGCAATAAAGGAGTTAGCATCTAAGGTAGACAACTTAGCCGCTCATAGCAAGATGCTAGAAACCCAAATTGCCGAACAAGCCAGCACGTACTCGAGACCTAAGGGTACATTCCCGGGGCAACCCGAAGTAAATCCCATTGAGCATTGCAATGCCATACACTTAAGGGATAATAAGCTTGGGGTGGGGGTAGCTGAAATGGACGTGGAACTAGAGGAGGACACGAGCGAAAAGGAAGAGCCAGAACCGAAATACGTCCCTCCACCACCGTACAAACCCCCGATACCTTTCCCACAAAGGTTGGTCAGGAAAAAGCAAGTAGATGTAGAGACTAAAATGCCTACTAAACTGAAAGACCCAGGTAGTTTCTCCATCTCTTGCTCAATTGAACAAGTGCAAATTGACCAAGCCTTATGTGACCTAGGGGCTAGTGCGAGCTTGATGCCCCTCACTATCATGGAAAGGTTGGAAAGTAAAGAGTTGAGACCATTCAAATTCTCCTTACAATTTGTGGATAGCTCAACTAGGACTCCTCTAGGCATACTAGAGAATGTTCCTGTAAAGGTAGGGAAATTCTTCATCCCTACCGACTTCCTAGTATTGGACATGAAAGGAAATTCTGAATTCCCAATCATTTTAGGAAGGCCATTCTTGGCAACCGCTGGGGCAGTAATATACGTAAGGAATGGTACACTCTCTCTAAATGTAGAGGAAGGTAGGGTAGATTTTCAATTGACTAACTCTTATAACAACCCTCCTTTTGAGAGCCATGTGTGCAGAATTGATACAACGTCTCCAGCGGTAGAGAAAGAACTTAGCATGGAAGCAACCCCAAAGATATGCATGGTTGATGATGCACCCAGCAGTGGTGAAGTTGGAATTGCTGTCCATGTGGAAACAAAACTTCCGCCGGAAGAAAGGAAGGTTAGGAAGCTCCAAATGAAAAGAGCGAAGCGGAAGCGTTATTGGCCGTATGAGCGGAATCAGCTCTTTGAAGAAGTTCCATGGAAGAGAAGTGTTCCTGCACTTCTACGCCCAGCCGACCCCGGTTGATTGAAGGAAGTATGGTCAAGCTTAAGACCATAAATAAGCGCTTCTTGGGAGGCAACCCAAGTTTTTCTTTCCCTTTTTCCTTTTGTTTTGATTTAACCTCTTGAATAATTTGAGAAGATCAAGAGGCAAAAATATCATTAATAGGTTTGTCTAGTGTTTTCAGGTTGAGAAAGGGAAGAAGAGCAGAGAAAAATAAAGTCAGGAGCCATCACGCCCTGGCCGTGACAGTGGTCACGGCCGTGATGAACTAATACAAGAGCACAGAAAGGATCACGGCCTAGCCGTGATACACATCACGGGCGTGATGAGTAGGATGCCAAGGACAGAATTGATCACGGCCTGCCCGTGATGAGCCTCACGGCCGTGATGAAATTTCCACCCCAGTTTTGACTGGAATGTGAGCCAACACCCGCTACCGACTCGGTAAGTTGTTCCATTTTTCTCCTCTCTCCGACTTGATTATTTACATTGGAGCCAATGTAAGTAATCAAGCTTGGGGTAGGGGTATTTTTGCATTATTTATGCATGTGCATTGTTGCATTCATATTGCATTCACATAGGCATAGTTTGGTATGATCACATTCTTTAGATTGCCCCTCACTTAGAACATGCATCCAATTGTGAGAACTTGGAGCCAAATGAATTGAGATAGTGAATTTTGAACCTAATTTTTCATTATTCTTGTGATATGGCTAAAAATAAAAATTCTTGAGATAATCTTTTGATGGTTGATAATTAGCATGTGGTTCCTTTGATTTGTGTTTCTCACTGATTTGTGAACTACTAAATGTAAGATTTTGAGCCAAAAGGGGTATTCACTAAATCTACCCCATTTCTTGTGATAGAGTGTTGTAATTCCTCTTGGACTGTATTTTCAAGAACTTGACTTGAAACCATTTTGAAACTTAAAAATATTTTAAAACATTTTTGAATATGATTGAGGCACTAGGTATTTTTCCGGCCTTCTGAGCTTTGAATGATTAAATGATACCCCTTAGTTGCCCAATATTGAGCCTAAAGATAAAATACTTTTCTTGGTACCTTGAATTACTTTGATGAATAATGCTTGGTATGGCACCTTTTAAAGTATTACAAAAAGGGTAAAAGGTAGTTTGAAAAAGTATGGGATGAGAAAATTAGAAAATATTTCTCTTGAGCTAAAAATCTCCCCTTCTCCAAATAAATAAAATGAAATAAAAAAAATGGAGAAGGGGATGACAAAAGAAAGTGGGAAATAAAAAAAAATAAGGAAGAAAAAAAAGAAGAAAGAAAGGTGGAAAAAGTAAATCAAAGCCCCTACAAGGTATTTTAGAAGGTGTCATGCTTTGCAATGTTTGATAATTTGTTTAGCCTTCTTGAATTTCCCTTTTCTTGATTTCCCCACCTAACAATTAATCCCATGGCCACATTACAACCAAAGGAAAAGACCTCTTAATTCTTATGTGTTTTCATTAATAAAGTAGAGATTTGGTTAATAGTCAAGCCTATGGTAAAATACTTTCCTTGAGGAAATGGAGTGAATTGTCATATACCCTAAAACACTTGAGTGAGGTGAGATGAGTGCCCAAATCAGTGAGGAAATGAACTTGGAAAACCTAAGCTTCTAATTGGACTCGAAATTGATTGTCTCTTAAGTGCTTATTGAATATGCTTGTCACTTGGATTAGCTTCTAGGGTTCTTGGTTCACTATCCATGCTTTGATTGATTTATCTTATGGCCTGAGTAATTGCTTGAGGACAAGCAAAGTTTTAAGCTTGGGGTGATTTGATGAGTGTGATTTCACATCATCTTTGTCTATCATTTCGCATGCATTTTCATGTAGTTTAGGCATTTTTAATTAGATTTTAGGTTAATTTTCCTTTGGAATGGGTAAGGCGGTTTTCGTGGTGTTGTTTTGCAGATATCAAGGGTAAAATGCTCAAGATCAACCATGATGAAGTTTGGATGAAGATGGAGCTTTAAAAGTGAAGAAAATGAGCCAAACAGAGCCCATCACGGCCTAGCCGTGATGCCCATCACGGCCATGATTGAGCAAAACTGAAAAAGAAGAAAGGCTGAAGTCAGAGTCTGTCACGGTCTAGCCGTGATGAACACCACGGCTGTGACCCAAAACCACCACAAGTCAGAATCCATCACGGCTTGTCTGTGATGGAGATCACGGCCATGAAATGGAGGCTCACGACGCGAGCATGGGCTCACCACGTGAGAGACTGAAAAATGCCAGAAGTGCCAGAAACAGAATCCGTCACGGTCTGGCCGTGATGGACATCACGGCCGTGACACGCATTACTTGGACCTGAAGAAACCGAAATAGATCAGATTTTGAGTTGGATTGGGACTCTAACTTCCCACATCTATAAATAAGGACCAGGCAGAGGGATTGGGGCATCAGATCCAGATCTGAAACACATCATCTAGGACACCTTTTGGCTACATTTTAGGATCATCTTCTCCTCTCCTCCTCTCTTCTCTGATTTTTGTATTTTTCATTATGTTGTCAACCCAGCTTGTCATCTCCATGGCAAGACTGGAGTAGTAGTTTGTTTCTAGGGATTGGGGCTCTGCCCGAGTTTTGTAAATGTTGTTGATTTGATGTAAAATCGTTGTTGATTTCGTTATTGTTTTAGATCTGATTTCTAGTGTGTTAATCACTCGTAAATTCGGTGACCGCTTATTTGCGTGACGTAGACGTCCTAAGGAGGAACCTAGCGGTGAACTTAGGATTTCTAGTGTGTTTCACTCGAAAAGTCCGGCGGCCACTTATCTGCGAGATGCGGATATTCTAAGGAGGAACCTAGCGGTGAACTTAGGTTATTTGCATGACTTAGACATTCTAAGGAGGAACCTAGCGGTGAACTTAGGTGTCGGACCTATAGAAGTCAGACTTGGGACTGAAATCACGAGAGTTAGAAGCCGTCCCTCGAGGAGCAACGAGTTGTCACGAAGCACAAAGGGTCCAATATGGGATCGACTACCACGAGAGTAGGGGTCGGGTCAATTGGGCACGGGTTTTATAACCCGAGAGGGAGCTTAAGCTATCAGACGATAAACTCGCCTTCAAGGCAATTTCGGTAATCAACAAAGGTAAATCAGATTAGCAACATAAACAGCCTCAAAGGTAACCCAAATCCCTAGGAATCCGTTTAGATCAAAACCCCAAAAAGATTTGTTTTCTGTTTTAATTATCTTCTGTCCATCTATCTTTTAATTTCGAATTCAAACCTTTTCAAAAAATAAAAATCCTTTTAAAAAGTCCAGATTTCACTCAATTCGAAAATCAGTTGCGATTCGGGAACACAGTCTCTGTGGGTTCGATATCTTTTATTACTTGGCGGCAATCCGGTACACTTGCCGGAATCGCAGAGCGCGGCGCGCAACACACGCGCGCTCGCGAAACGACCACCACTAAGCTAATATAAAAATTGTTTTGATTTATCTATTTAGATTGCTCTGATACTGTTTGCTATGATTTGTTTATTTATATGATATATCTTAAGTCCATATACTCTAACATTGTTTGATATGCTATATTTTATTTGCTCTGGAACTTGCTTAAGGGTGATAAAGACTTTAAATGCTCTGATATTATACTTAACAGATAAGTAGTTGCACTGGTCTGATAAGTTACATACATGTGCTACTGAATTTGTCTTATGCTTTTCCTGATTAAAAGTTTGAATGATTTGTCTTAGGGGGAGCTTTGTAAGCTCTCTTAGACTTTGATACTCAAATTTAATTAGTTTTTGTCATCATCAAAAAGGGGGAGATTGTTGGAACCAAAGTGGTTTGGATTAAATAATCTCTATGTTTTGACGTTAACAAAAGGATTAAATTTGCTTGGCAAAGTGTTAGTTGAAATCTAACATGTACTATTCAGTTATGTAGGAACACTTAAAAATATATAACTCATGGAAACTTAGAGTAAGTTTTCTTGGAATCCTAAAGAGAAATGCACGTCCACCCATATAGACGGGGTACTCAATGTATTGGTAAAGTTATTTATTTATTTAATTGAGTAGACTGGTTTATTTAACAAGACGAGGCACGAAATGTTTACTAGACAGGCTTTAAGTCTAAAAACAAATAGACTAGTTTTAACTTGCCACGTCAGTAGACAAGTTCTTCGTTTGAGTAGATGAACTTTAATTGCCACATCACCAGACGGAGATTAAAATAACTCTCTAAGCAATAGCAAGTCCAAAGACTTGATAGTAGACGAGAGAATATGCCACGTCAATGGACTAGTTGAATAAAAGAGTGAATAGACTTCGTTCTTACACATAACTGTGTAGAGGAAAATTTTCAGTAGATGAGTTCCTACACTTGTTTGAGGTTACTCGTTGAAGAATCAAGGACCAAACAAGCTTTTGTTGGATGTCCCATCAGAAAGAGACTTGAAGCCTTCTCTCCTACTCAGTCTCACGCTTATCAAGAAAAGTCAGAAGTTACTCTCTCAAGTAACCTCGGTTATCAGAAACAAAGATCAGTTAAAGAACGCTTCCAACGTGATTTATTTCCTAGTACCTAGGGTCCTTTCACGAAAAGGGAATTGTACTCAGCAAAGTACAAAAAGCTCTTTGCACAACTCTGATATGGCTGTTTCACGATACATAAAGCCATGATCCTTCAAGTTAGAGTACAACCAACGTTCCTATTGCATTAATGGCTGCCCAGAACGACTCTATTGTATTTAATGAAGTTCTACTTGAAGCCAACATCTGAGGGAATGTCTCTAACGGATCTTAAATGCTTGAAGACTATAAATACAGAAGTCATTGAATATGAAGATACAGAGAATACATATAGCATTAAAGATCCATTACTCTACGCATTAATATCTTCATTCTTTCATTTTGTATTCTTCAATCATTTGAAGTTATTACGCAGACTTTCCTAAGCTTTACATTTAAACCACTCTCTGAGTGTTAGTGAAAGATACATGTCATCTCAAGTTGTATTTATTACAAACCAAATTTCTCAAAACAAATCTAAGTGAGCCTGAAGAGGCTAGGTGTGCAAAGAATACTTGTCTTGGAGCCTGAAGAGGCTAGGTGTGAAAACAATATTTGGAGTCTGTAACCTGATCAATTATAGTGGATAAAACTTGGTGCTACCAAGGACTGGACGTAGATATTTGCTTTGAAGAGTGAACCAGGATAAATAGCTGTGTCAATCTCTATTTCCTTATAAACTATTTAGTTGCTTTAGTTTTCTTATCCGTTTATCAAGTGGTGTGTTTTCCTAAGTCACTGTTAAAATTTCGTCAGACAGGTCATCTGTTTGTCCAGTATCTTTCCACTCGTCTGAACTAAGCTTCTGTATGCGAAAAGTTTTCAACTTTGTCCAAATTCTGATAAACACAATTCAACCCCCCTTCTCTTGTTTATAGATGTCTATTTCAATTGTAATAAAAGCTCAGCCTTTGGGTTGAGCATCTAACAGTACGAGGTAAAAGGTCCTGAAGAATAGACATGACTGCTAGAGTTAGTTCAAATGGAAGTCATCAGACTGAAGGAGCTTCCCTAACCAGACCTCCTTACTTCAATGGAGAAAACTAAAACTATTGGAAAGATAGATTTCAATGGTTCATTCTATCTATAAACTCTGATCTCTGAGATGTCATTACAGATGTTCCATTCATTCCCAAGAATGATGATGACACTGACAAGCCAAAAGCTCAGTGGACTACTGCAGAAAAGACAAAATGGGAGCTAAACCACAAAGCTAGATACAACATCATTTGTGCTCTCAGTCCTGAGGAGTTTGAGAAGCTATGTGCTTGTGACTCTGCCAAAGAAATATGGGATACCTTAGCTGTCACACATGCTGGAACAACAAAAGTCAAAGAGTCAAAGATTGCCATACTAGTCAGAAAGTATGAACTGTTTGTCATGGACGAAGGAGAATCTGTTGCTCGAATTATAGGAAGATTTCAAACTATAGTCAACAATTTAAAATCTCTTGGAAAAATCTATACCAATGCTGAGAAGGTTGGAAAGATTCTGAGAAGTCTACCTAAACAATGGAGACCTTTGGTCACTGCTATCTCTCAAGTCAAGGATCTCACTACCTTGACTATGGATTAATTTCTTGGAACACTCACTATTCATGAGCAAGAACTTGGAGATAAAGTTTCACCAAAGAAGGGAAAGTCAATTGCTCTGAAAGCTTATCAAAAGTCAGCAAAAGCTTCCAAGACTCTAAAGGCAAACGAGTCATCCAGTGATGTTGACCTGTCTGAACACGAGGATTCTGAAAGTGATGAAGAATTGTCTCTCCTGACCAGGAAGATAAAGCTTCTCCTACAGAAAAAGAAGTTCAAGAGGGATAAGCCATTCAAAAGGTTCAACAAGGACAAGAACTTCGAAGAATCTACTTCAACAGACAAAGGTGCAACTGTCTGCTATGAGTGCAAGAAGCCTAGTCTCATCAAAGCTGAATGTCCTCAATTCAAGAAGGCCCCTTTTAAGATATTCTTCAAGAAGAAGAAGAAAGGAATGATGGCACCTTGGGAGAATCTGGAGTCAACATCTTTTAATGAAGAAATAGAGGAAGAAGCCAATCTCTGTTTGATGGCCAACACTGACTCAAACTCAGACGATGAGGTACATCCTGACTATGAAGAATTACTTGATGCCTATGAGGAGTTGCTGGAGGAATCCAACTACTTATCTAATGCCTCCAAATCCCTCAAGAGAGAGTATGTAAAGCTCACCAGTGAGCATAAACAGAAATCTCAAGAGTGTGAGAAGCTGGCTAGAGAGAACAGTGAGCTGAAGACTGAAAAGTCTAATGAAGCTAAGATCTCAAGTGAAACATCACCATCTGAAGAAGTTGAAAAACTTCAACAGAAAGTGGAAGAGCTCACTTCTGATCTTGCCAAATTTGTTAATGGAAGAGACAATCTGACTAAACTACTTGGCAGTCAGAGGCACTCTCTTAACAAAGAAGGTATTGGATATGTCCATCAGACACATCATAAAGTATCAACTAAAGCTTCTACAATATCTGTTAAGTCAACTGTAACCAAGTCTACACTGCCTCAGTAACTCTTCGTGGAATAACTGGACATGTTATGTCTAAGTGTATCCATAAGAAGAGAAAAAAGTCTTCACAGACTCCTAGAACTAACAAAAAAGGACCCAGAAAAATATGGGTACCTAAAGATCAAATAATTTTTGTTGCAGATGTCCTCAACAGGACAAAGAAAACACCACTTCTGGTACCTGGACAGTGGTTGCTCACATCATATGACAGGAGAAAGGTCTATATTCCTAGACTTCCAACTTAAGAAAGGAGGACACGTTGCCTTTGGAGGGAATCAAAAAGGAAAAGTTATAGGAATTGGTACTATTGGTGGTAAACCCCCTCTTCTCTCTATATCTAATGTTCTTATGGTTAAAAGATTAAGACACAATTTGCTTAGCATAAGTCAATTATGTGATAGTGGATTTGATGTTTCCTTTACCAAGGATGTATGCATAGTTAAAGACTGTTGTGACAAAACCCTCTTTTCAGATAAAAGGCAATAAAATATTTATAAGATTGAATTGTCTGATCTCTCATATCAAAGTGTAACCTGTCTGATGTCTAAAGAGGATGAGAGATGGTTATGGCATAAGAAACTAGGACATACTAGTATGAAAATAATTTCTAAATTAAAAAGGAATAACCATGTGAGAGGATTGCCTGATATTAGTTTTAAGAAAGATGTCTTGTGTGATGCATGTCAGAGAGGTAAACAGATAAAATCAAGTTTCAAATCTAAAAGCCAAGTATCAACCTCTAGACCTCTTCAGTTGTTACACATGGATCTGTTTGGACCAGTTAGTATTGCCAGCCTGGCTAGAAGAAAATATGGATTTGTCATAGTTAATGACTATTCTATATACACATGGGTACTCTTCTTAACCCACAAGGATGAGTCTTTTAAGGCTTTCTCAGTATTCTGCAAATGAGTACAAAATGAGCAGGGTTTCTGTATTTCTACCCTTATAAGTGATAATGGGGGAGAATTTGAAAATGAACAGTTTAGACAGTTCTGTGAGGAGAATGGGATCTCTCACAATTTCTCTGCACCTAGAACTCCATAGCAAAATGGAGTGGTTAAGAGAAAGAATAGATCTCTGCAAGAGATGGCTAGATCTATGCTCAATGAAAATAAACTCCCTGAGTACTTCTGGACAGAAGCTGTAAACACTGCTTGTTATATACAAAACAGAATACTTATTAAGCCTTTTCTAAAGAAGACTCCTTATGAATTGTGGAAAGAAAAAAGCTCCAACATATCTTATTTTCATGCTTTTGGATGTGAATGTTTTATTCTGAATACCAGAGATAATCTTGGAAAGTTTGATTCTAAGGCAGATAAAGGTATTTTCATAGGATATTCTGAAATGTCGAAGGCTTTTAGAGACAAGAACTTACATTATTGAAGAATCTGTTCATGTTAAATTCAATGATGGACTAAAGACTGATAAAGAACTACAAATCTAGAAGATGATCTTGCAGGTCTTGATATAAATAAGCCAAAAAGTCAACAACCCGATCTAACCAAAATAGAACCTGTGCTTGAGGCTGACAGATGATGGGGTTTCGAATCCGCAAGTGAACGGTTTCGTCATCAAGTAATAAAAAGAGATCGAACCATAGAGACCGTGATATTAAATAACAATTAGCTATTAAATTGATTTAACTAAACTGGAATAAGATTTGGTTTTTGAAATCGGAATCAAGTAACAATCAAATTTAAAATTGCAATTAAACAGAATAGGAAAGTAATTCAAATAGGGGTTTTTCAAATTCAAAAGGGATTCCCAGGAATTGGGATACCATAAATCTACTTATGTCACTAAATTGACTACTCTCTTTGTTAATTATCAAAATTTTCTTCGAAGGCTAATTTATCCTAAATAAGTTAATGCTCCCTCTCGGGTTACAAAAACCGTGCCCAATTAAATCAACCCTTACTCTCGTGGTAATTGAATTTAAATCGAACCCTTTAAGTTTCGTGACAATTCGTGAACCCTCGAAGGACCGCTCCTAACTCTCGTGATTTGAGTCCTAAGTTTGATTCCTATAGATCCGATACCTAAATTCACCGCTAAGTTCGTCCTTAGTGTATCTACGACATGCAAATAAGTGGCCACCGAATTTATGAGTAATTAAAATAATAGGGATCAAATCGAAAGCAAAATTGCAATTAACAAGAAATCAAACATCAATTCATCACCATAAACAAATCTTGGGCATAGCCCCAATTCCTATAAATAAGACTACTACTCAAGCATTGCCATGATCATAGCAAGCTTGATTAACAATAACATAAAAAGAAAACCCTAGAGGAGAGAAGAGATTGAGGAGAAGAAGAAGAATCCTAATTTTGCCTATGGGTAGCAGTCCAAAAAGTGCCCAGTTTCGAGCCCTAGAGGGCTATTTATAATCTGAGGTAACTTGAATCCCAAGCCAATACAAAAATCAGATCAAATCAGTTTCTATGGATCCATATATTGCGCGTCACGACCGTGATGGATTCTATCTTGGAGGTTGCTTTGCTGGTTGGTCTGTCACGGCCGTGACCACCATCACGACCTAGCCGTGATCAGTTATTCCTGTGAGGGTCTGGTTCAGCTGACATGTCACGGCCGTGATGGACATCACGACCTGGCCATGACCAGCTTTGACTTTTCCATTCTTTCTTTTCAGCTCTACTCGATCATGGCCGTGATGGCCATCACGGCTAGGCCGTGATCAGTTCTATTTGCCTCATTTCCTTGCCTTTCAAGCTCCATCTACATGCCAGCTCCAACACAACTGATCCTAAGCAATTTAATCTTCGATTCCTGCACACAAGCACCACAAAACCACCTTACCCGTTCCAAGGTAAAAACTATCAAATAATCAAATAAAATATGCCTAAACTATATGAAAATGCATGCAAAATGTCAAGGAAATATGAGGTGAAATTACACTCATCAAACTACCCCAAGCTTAAGATTTTGCTTGTCCTCAAGTAATAACTAAGGCCAGAAAATATAATCAATCAGAGCATAGACAGTGAATCTAGAACCCGAGTAATAAATCCAAGTAACAGGAATATTCAATAAGAAACCAAGAGACAATCGATTTTAAGTCCAATTAGAAGCTTAGGTTCCCCAGATTCACATCTCTCACTAATTCGGGCACTCTTCTCACCTCACTCATATGTTTGAGGGTGTATGACAATTCGCTCAATTTCCTCAAGGAAGACACCCTACCATAAGCTTGACTATTAACCAAATCTCTACTTTATTAATGAAAATACATAAGAATCAAGAGGTCTTTTATTTGGTTGTAATGGGGCCATGGGATTAATTGTTAGGTGGGGAAATCAAGAAAAGGAAAATTCAAGAAGGCTAAACAAAATATCAAACAATGCAAAGCATGATTACCTTCTAAAATTCCTTTTTGGGCTTTAGTTCAGTTTTCCACCTTTCTTTCTTTCTTCCTTTTTACTTTTTATTTCTCACTTTCTTTTTCTCATCCCTTTCTCCATTTTTTATTTTTATTTTATTTATTTATTTATTTGGAGAAGGGGGGATTTTCAACTTAAGAGAAATATATATATATATATATATATATATATATATATATATATATATATTAACAACCCACAATTTAATTTTCCAACTTCCTTTTTGCCCTTTTGCAATACTTTAAAAGGTGCCATATCAAGCATCGTTCATTAAAATAGATCAAGGTACCAAGAAAAGTATTTTTATTCTTTTAGGCTCAAAATTGGGCAACTAAGGGATAGCATTTAATCAGTCAAAGTTCAGAAGGCCGGAAAAATACCTAGTGCCTCGATCATTTTCAAATATGTTTTAAAAAAATTTTAAGTTTCAAAATGGTTTCAAGTCAAGTTCTAGAGAACACAATCCAAGAGGAATAAAACACTCGATCACAAGGAATGGGGTAGATTTAGTGAGTACCCCTTTTAGGCTCAAAATCTCACATTTAATAGTTTAAAATCAATGAGAAACCCAAATCTAAGGAACCACATGCTAATTATTAACTATCAAAATATCATCTCGAGCATTTTTATTTTTAGCTTATCACAAGAATACAAAAATTGGGTTCAAAAATTCACTGTCTCAATTCAATTGGCACAAAGTTTTTCACAATTGGAGGCATACTCTAAGCAAGGGGCAGTCTAATCACGTAATATATGCAAAACTAACCCTAAATGAATGCAACATGCAAGGATACAAAAATAATACCCCTACCCCAAGCTTAAAAACTTACATTGTCCCCAATGTAAATAATTAAGTCGTAGGGAGGATAAAAAAATAAAAACAACTCACTGAGGTGGTGGGTGCTGGCTCAGATGCCAGTCATAGAGTTGTTGGATCATGGCTCTCTGCTCACGCTGCTCCTCCATGATGCGCTCCTGGTTTGCTAGGATAGTGTCAAAGGTGAACGAGAACCACGCATAGGGATCATTGGACGACGTACCTGCAGAGGAAGAAGATGGGTGCCCGGATGGCCTAGCCTGCGGTGGCGAGCTTAACGGCCTTTGTATCCTAATAGGCCGAGGCTCCTCTCTCACCGACACTTTCCAATTTGTCGGATTTGTTACATCCAAAACGACCTTGTGTCCCAGTTGCTCTCAGGGTGGAACATGGCCCATAGTATAAAGACCTCGTCCTGGCGGACGCATCCGTCACTCTCTCCACGGCCAAACAGGGTGTTGGCTACGACCCTATGCATATATCTTATACTTGGGTTAACAAGGGCTGTGGACTTGGATGTTCGAGGGTCAAAACTCTTGCCTTCATAGTCAATTATTGACTAGAAACTATGTGCACTAAACCCTAAGGGGTATCTTCTGTCACCCCCTATAGGTAAACCAAAAATCTCATTAAATTCAGCTAGGGTTAGTACAAAGTCCTAGTTGAAGAGCCGGAATGTAATCCGTCCCTCAAGGCAATGCGGCCCTTGGAGAATTTCTGCATTCATAGAGCTTAAGAACTCTAGAGTAGGTCCAGCTAATGTAGGGTATCTAGTGCGAGCACACTCGCTCCACCCTATGTTTTCTAACATCCAATTGATGTCAACAGTCAGGCCTAGGGTGTCTATACATGCATCATATTTTGTTTGGATAATCTTCCTATTTTTCAAAGCATTAAATCTATCTTGTTAAGCATTATCTTTGAAAACAATCTCATACCCATGTTCATCAGTCTCAGAGTTAGAGGAGCCAGAGTCAGAGTAGTTACCTGAGTTCCTGCTTCCTCTGGTACGAGGGTGTGAGGCTTTGGTTGCCCTTTGACGCTTGCTTTCCATGATCTCAAAGCATCAAAATTCACAATCCCCTCTTTCACTTTTTCTGCAACTCGGATTTCTAGGGGTTAGGGTTTCAAAATTGGAACTTTTTGATTTTGCCCAAAATTGAAGGATTTGACTAGTGGGTTTTGTTGGGTTAGGTCTAGGGAGCAAGGGAGTAGAGTTGGTTGGGTATGGGTTTCATGGGGGAGGTGAGTTTTTTAAGTTTTTTGGGTGAATGGGTATTGTGGAGGTTGTGAGAGGAAGAAGAAGAAGATGAGTGGATGAAGAGGAAGATGGTGGGTTTGGGTTAAGGGGGTTTGCGTCTAAGAGTGTGAGATGAAGGAATGGAGGAGTTGGAATGAAGGGTGAAAGATTGGTGGCTATGGAGGTAGAGAGAAATTAGAGAGGAGGAAGAGAGTTAGGTCATGTAGCAGAGGGACAAAGGGTATGCGTTTTAAAAATCTGATTTAAAAGTGTGTCACGGCCGTGACCTACATCACGGGCAGGCCGTGACGCGTTATGTGTCAGGTAAATCCTTTTTCACCGGCGTGATGCGTATCACGGCTGGCCCGTGATGGAATCTATTCTATTTCAACTAGCCTGTTACGGTCGTGATCACTATCACGGTCTGGCCGTGATCCTTCCTGACCTTTTTTTTGGTCTTCACATCACGACTATGACATACATCACGGCCTAGCCGTCATGGATTCTGATCTTCGGGGGCCTTCTCGTCACGCCAGTGATGGCAATCACGGTTGGGCCGTGATACTGTCTAACTTTCAGCTGTTGACTCATCACGGCCGTGACCCATGTCACAGCCTGGGCGTGATTGATTCTGACTTCATTTTCCATGCCCTTTTCACTCTTCATGCCTTCCTGACCTGAAAACACTTGGCAAATCCATTAATTTATGATCTTTCTTATCTAATTCTTATCGATTATTCAAAAAAAATTTCAAAAAGAAACTAAGAAGGGAAAGAAAACTTGGGTTGCCTCCCAAGAAACGCTTATTTACGGTCCTAAGCTTGACCATAGTCCTTTCAATCCTTTGATGTTGGGTCGAGGAGAGAAATCGCAACCTCCTATTCAAGTGGATGTTCTCCAAGATAGTGTTTCAGTCTCTGTCCATTGACCTTGAATGTTCCACGTTCCTGGTTCCAAACCTCGACGGCACCATGCGGAAATACTTTCATTACTGTAAATGGTCCGGACCATCTAGACTTGAGCTTTCCTGGGCATAATCGGAACCTCGAGTTGTAGAGTAGCACCAGTTCTCCTTCATGGAATTCTCTACGAATGATATGCTTATCATGCCACTTCTTTGTTCTCTCCTTGTAGGATCGTGTGGACTCATAAGCATCCAATCTTAGCTCATCAAGTTCCTGAAGTTGAAGGATTCTCTTTTCCCCAGCGGCTTTTATATCAAAGTTTAGCATATTAATAGCCCACAAAGCCTTATGCTCAAGCTCGACTGGTAAGTGACACGGCTGACCGTAAATAAGTCTAAAGGGTGTCATCCCGATAGGAGTCTTGCAAGCCGTACGGTAATCCCAAAGAGCATCATCAAGCTTTAAGGACCAACCCTTTCTCAAACCTGAAATAGTCTTCTCCAGAATGCTCTTTATCTCTCGATTGGAAACCTCGACTTGCCCAGTTGTCTGAGGGTGGTAAGGTGTAGCAACCCTATGAGTGACTCCATATTTGAGTAGGAGTTTTTCAAATTGTTTTTCAATGAAGTGCGATCCTCCATCACTAATGACTGCCCTTGGAATTCCAAACCTTGGAAAAATCACCTTCTTGAATAGTTTGATTACGGTTTTTGCATCACTTGTTGGGGAAGGAATGGCTTCCACCCATTTAGAGACGTAATCAACAGCTACAAGAATGAACTTATTGTTGCAAGAGGAAGGAAAGGGTCCCATGTAGTCAACTCCCCAAACATCAAATATCTCTACTTCTAGCATAGTGTTGAGTGGCATTTCATGCTTCTTAGAGATGTTCCCCATTCTCTGACATGGATCACAAGCAAGCACGAACATTCGAGCATCTTTGAAAATATGAGGCCAATAGGAACTAGCTTGAAGCACCTTTGCTGCTGTCTTTGAGGCACTAGCATGTCCGCCGTAAGATGAGGAATGACAACAACTCAAGATACTTGGAACCTTAACTTACGGGATACACCTTCTGTAAATGCTATCCGCACACTTGCGAAAAATGTAAGGCTCATCCCACACGTAGTTCTTGAGATCGGAGAAGAACTTCTTCTTTTGTGGATAGTTAAACTCCGGTGGTAGAATCCTACATACAAAATAATTCACAAAGTCTGCATACCATGGAGCATTCTCTCCCAAGATGGCGAACAATTGCTCATCGGGGAAAGAATCATCTATCAGCAAGTTGTCCTTCTCATGTTCCAATGGTTCAAGTCTGGATAAGTGGTCCGCAACCAAGTTCTCCGTCCCTTTCCGGTCCCAAATCTCCAAGTCAAATTCTTTCAGAAGAAGAATCCATCGGATGAGTCTTGGCTTTTCTTCCTTCCTAGTCATGAGGTGCTTTAGTGTGGAGTGGTTCGTGTACACTATGACTTTAGACCCCACAAGGTATGATCTGAATTTCTCAAATGCAAAGACAACCACAAGCAATTCTTTCTCAGTTGTGGTATAATTGGCTTGAGCTCCATCTAGAGTTTTGCTTGCATAGTATATTACATGGACCTTCTTGTCTATCCTTTGTGCCAACACTGCTCCCACGGCGTAGTCACTAGCATCACACATTACTTCAAATGGCTCATTCCAATCTGGTGTTTGAAAAATGGGAGCGGTGGTCAAAGCTTCCTTCAACCTATAAAATGCACTCAAACATTCCCCATTAAAATCAAATGGAACATCTTTCATTAATAGGTTAGATAAGGGTTTAGAAATTTTTGAAAAATCTTTGATGAAACGCCGGTAAAATCCGGCGTGTCCCAAGAAACTTCTAACTCCTTTCACATTTACCGGTGGGGGTAAATTTTCAATAACATCTATTTTGGCCCTATCCACCTCAATACCTCTACCAGAAATCAAGTGCCCAAGCACTATACCTTCTTTTACCATAAAATGGCATTTTTCCCAATTCAATACCAAATTGGTTTCTTTACATCGCTGTAAAATCTTAGACAAATTTGTTAAACAGTCATCAAAGGTAGTTCCATAAACAGAAAAATCATCCATAAAAACCTCCATGATGTTTTCAATAAATTCAAAAAAAATTGTAGTCATGCATCTTTGAAAAGTATCAGGTGCATTACATAGACCAAAAGGCATTCTTCTATAAGCAAAAGTGCCATAGGGACAAGTAAACATGGTCTTTTCTTGATCACGAGGATGTATAGGAATTTGATGAAAACCGGAATATCCATCCAAGTAACAAAAGTATGAATGCCTAGCTAACCTTTCAAGCATTTGATCAATAAATGGGAGAGGGAAGTGATATTTCCTTGTTGCCTTATTTAACTTCCTATAATTGATGCATATTCTCCAACCGGTTACCGTCCTAGTAGGGATTAGTTCAATATTTTCATTTTGAATAACAGTCATCCCCCCTTTCTTAGGAACCACATGCACTGTACTAACCCATTCACTATCGGAGATTGGATAAATAACCCACGCATCTAACAACTTAAGCACTTCTTTCTTAACCACCTCTTTCATATTAGGGTTCCACCTACGTTGATTCTTAATGGATGGTTTATGCTCATCTTCCATTAAAATGCGATGCATGCAAAAAGAAGGATTTATGCCTTTAATATCATCAATTGTATACCCTATCACTTTTCTATGCATTCTAAGCTCCCTATGCAATTTCTCAGTTTCCAACTCATTCAAGCTAGCATTCACAATTACCGGATAGGAAGAGTTAGGACCAAGAAATTCATACCTCAATGTGGAGGGAAGAGGTTTTAGTTCTACCTTAGGGGCTTCTTCATCTTTCAGATCCTTACTCTTTGGTGTCAACTCAAGTTTCTCTTCCTTTGTTTTGTTCGGAGAAATTTTTGGACTAGCCTCCAAAAAGCGGGCATAATTCCTTACTTCTACTCCATGAGCATTTAAGTCTCCACCAATCAAACACATTTCTAATGGGTCATCAACACAAGCTTGATGGGATTCTTCTTTCACCACTTGGTGCATTAAGTCAACCCTGCAACAAGAATCTTCAAAAGAAGGGTGTTTAATAGATTTAGCTAAATCAAATTCAACTTTAATATCACCCACAGTTAAAGTCAATTTTCCATTTTTAACATCAATAATTGCTCCTACGGTAGCCAAGAAAGGCATACCAAGAATAATGAGGATTTGGGAATCCTCTTCCATTTCAAGTACCACAAAATCTGCAGGAATGAAAAATTTACCTACTCTAATAGGAACATCCTCCAAGATGCCTATAGGGAATTTGACTGAATGATCTACCAATTGAAGGGAGATTGTTGTGGGTTTTAGTTCACCCATATCCAACTTCTTGCAAACAGAGAGGGGCATAAGACTAACACTAGCCCCCAAATCACAAAGAGCTTTATCAAAACTAGTGTTACCAATCAAGCAAAGAATAGAGAAACTACCTGGATCTTTCAATTTAGGAGGCAATTTATTTTGAATTCAAGCACTGCACTCCTCAGTTAAAGCCATTGTTTCATAGTCCTCTAGCTTTCTCTTATTTTACAAGATATCCTTAAGAAATTTAGCATATGTCGGCATTTGTTGTAACGCCTCAGTGAAGGGTACATTAATGTACAATTTCTTCAGGACCTCTAGAAATTTTCCAAATTGCTTATCTAACTTGGCCTTAGCCAACCTTTGAGGAAAAAGTATCGGAGGTTGGTAAGGTGGTGGAGGGACATACTTAGACACTTTTTCACTAGGCTCTTCCTCTTCTAAGGGTTGTGTCTTAGTAGGTTCCTCCTCCTCATCTACACTTGTTATCACTCTTCCCTTTAGCCTCAGGATTCTCAAGTTTCTTACCACTCCTTAGACTCACAGCTACTGTTCATTATTTGGGTTCACCTCAGGTTGTCCAGGAAACTTACCCGGTTGCCTCATTGAATTTCCCGCTTGTTGGGCAATTTGAGTTTCTAACATCTTATTATGGATGGCTAAGTTATCTACCTTAGATGTTAACTCTTTTATTGCCTCATTAACTGCCCTACCTTGTTGCCTAAATTCTTCATTCTGCTTAGTTTGAGTAGCAACAAAATTTTCTATAAGAGACTCGAGTTTAGACTTTTGTACCTGAGGATACCCCGATGCGGGTTTCCTATTACCTTGCCCTTCTTGGAATCCGTGGTTCAACGTGTTGTTGTAGTTCCCGTAGGAAAGATAAGGATTACTCTTCCTCACTTGGTTGTAGGGATTTGGGGGAGCATAATTTGGTAGCTTCAGGTTCGTGTCATAGAAATTATGACAATAGTTCACTTGTTCCCCCAAAACACCGAACTCAGGAGCGATACCATGTGGTCACTCCATTATGTCATGTCCCTGCATTCCAATAATCTCACAAACAACATTAGTAGCACCTATTGAACTCATATTAGCCTTTTCAAGCTTACCAAAGCGTTTATTTAATTAGTCGAATTTAGACATAATCAAATCAGTACTGTTCATTTCGAACTTACCCCCAGAAAGCTTTTTCGGGTATTAACTCTTTTCGAACCCCATTGGTGATAGTTGGTGGCTACGTTTTCAATGATATGGAACGCTTCAGTCAGAGGTCTGTTCATAAAGGCTCCACCAGCTGCGGAGTCAAGTGACACCTTTGATGAGTAATCCAATCCGTTATAGAAGGTATGCACTAACAACCACCTCTCGACTCCATGATGTGGGCAAGACTCTGGCAAGACTCTAGCAATCCCTTGTAACGATCCCAAGCTTCGGATAAGCATTCTTCGTCCTTTTGGAAGAAGCCGATGATCTGAGTTCGTAGGTGAGCAGTCTTGGATGGAGGGAAGAATTTCTCCAAGAATGCCTACTCTAGTTGGTCCCAAGTTGACAACGTATTAGCGGGCACTTGTTTCAACCAAGCTTTTGCCTTTCCAGTCAGAGAGGAGGGGAATAACCTCAAGCGTATAGCATCGATCGTGGCACCTTGAATTCTTATTTCATTGGTGAATTCGAAGAATGTCTCCACATGATCAGTCGGGTCCTCCGAGGGCAATCCTTTAAACTAATGTTGCCTAATCATGCCAATTAACTGAGGCGGTATAGTGTAGTTCTCCCCCTCAATTTCTGTCCTAGCAATCCCAGTTCGCAAACCCCTAGCATTTGGGGCTGCGTAGTCCTTCAGTGATTTGGTATCCGGTAGATTCTCCACGAGTGGAATGGGAATCAACCTCTCTCTCTCTCTTTGCCTTTGTAGTCTCCTACATCTATGAAAGGTCCTTTCGATCTCGGGGTCAACTTAAATAAGGTTTCCAAGACTTAGGGATCTTTGCATAAAAGAGAAAAATACCTATGGTAGAGAGATAGATACTCTAGAAAAAGAAAAAGAAATAAATAATAAAATAAAAAAATAAATGTCCAGAAAAATCAATTAAAAATTAAATTGAAATTCAAGAAAACACGGTCCCCGGCAATGGCACCAAAAACTTGATGGGATTTCGAATCCGCAAGTGAACGGCTTCGTCGTCAAGTAATAAAAAGAGATCGAACCACAGAGACCGTGATCTTAAATAACAATTAGCTATTAAATTGATTTAACTGAACTGGAAAAAGATTTGGCTTTTGAAATCGGAATCAAGTAACAATCAAATTTAAAATTGTAATTAAACACAATAGGAAAGTAATTCAAATAGGGGTTTTTCAAATTCAAAAGGGATTCCCAGGAATTGGGATACCACAAAGCTACTTATGTTACTAAATTGACCACTCTCCTTGTTAATTGCCAAAATTTGCTTCGAAGGCGAATTTAGCCTAAATAAGTTAATGCTCCCTCTCGGGTTACAAAAACCGTGTCCAATACCCTTACTCTCGTGGTAATTGAATTTAAATTGAACCCTTTAAGTTTTGTGACAATTCGTGAACCCTCGAAGGACCGTTTCTAACTCTCGTGATTTAAGTCCTAAGTTTGATTCCTATAGATCCGATACCTAAGTTCACCACTAAGTTCGTCCTTAGTGTATCTACGACACACAAATAAGCGGCTGCCGAATTTACGAGTAATTAAAACAATAGGGATCAAATCGAAAGTAAAATTGAAATTAACAAGAAATCAAACATCAATTCATCACCATAAACAAATCTTGGGCATAGCCCCAATTCCTAGAAATAAGACTACTACTCAAGCATTGCCATGATCATAGCAAGCTTGATTAACAATAACATAAAAAGAAAACCCTAGAGGAGAGAAGAGATTGAGGAGAAGAAGAAGAATCCTAATTTTGCTTATGGGTAGGAGTCCAAAAAGTGCCCAGTTTCGAGCCCTAGAGGGCTATTTATAATCTGAGGTAACTTGAATCCCAAGCCAATACAAAAATCAGATCAAATCAGTTTCTATGGATCCATATATTGCACGTCACGGCCGTGATGGCTATCACGGCCAGGCCGTAATGGATTGTCTTGGAGGTTGCTTTGCTGGTTGGTCTGTGATAAGCCTCTGGCTTATCTAGTTTTATGACTAGATAAACTAGGGTTTATATGCCAATTTATTCGAGTTCACTCTCGTTTTCGCCCAAATTTGCCTTGTTTCGTTCCTGAGTTGGACTTTGACTCGTTTTGCGTCTTTTGTGTAGTTTTTAGCTTATTTTGGATAAAATTACGCTTGTGGGTGCTTTTGTGTTTTTAGGTAAATAAGGTGAAGCTCCAGGAGTCAAGGAAAGCAAAGAAATAGTGGAAATTGAAATTCTGAAGACTCGCCCCGCGAGTGTACTCTCGCCCCGCGAGAGTCTGAAGACCAGCAAGACAGAGACTATCACGGCATAATCGTGATTAAGGTCACGGCTGTGACAAATCGAGGTTTGAAGACTCGCCCCGCGAGAGATAGCTCGCCCCGCGAGAGCATCAAGACTTGGAAATCAGAGACCATCACGGCCTAGCCGTGATGAAGGTCACAGCCCAGAATTGAAGACTCGCCCCGCGAGTGTACTCTCGCCTCGCGAGTCCTTGAGGACCATGGAAGACAGAGGCAATCACGGCTTAGCCGTGATGGATATCACGGTTGTGACAGATTAGGGTTTGAAGACTCGCCCCGCGAATACAAGCTCGCCTCGCGAAAATACAAAATTTGAAGCGCGCCAATGCTTAATTTCGCGTCGCGAGAGTAAGCTCGCCCCGCGAGCTGGCGAGAAACAAAATCCTTATTTAAAGGCCATATCAGATCAGAATTGGGAAGGAGTGGTTAGCTATTGCTTAGATCAGAATAGGAGTGCGAATCCTTGTTTCTGGAGCTGCGTCTCCCTTTTCTTTTCTTTTCTTCTCTTAGTTTATCATTATGGAGATTATTGCCGATTGTTTGTGCATCGTCACGGGCATGAGGAACTAATCCCCTCGTCTAGGGGATCGATGAAGCCACCCATGGCTGTGTAGTGTTCACGTGATGTATGTTATTTCTCCCCTTCTCTCAATAAACGTTTTCCAATTCTGATATTATTGTGTTGATCATATGCTAGCATGATTAACTAGTTAAACGTGTTAAGGCCGACCGGCGATTCGCGTTTTAGAACTTGAATTGGGATCACTAATTGAATATTGCACGATAGTGGGTAGGAGATTAGTGCAACCACATAGGGAACAAGGTTTAACAGAATTTGAGGATTAGGATTATGAGACTTGGTGAGTAAATAATCCAAATCGTTGAATACATCCTATTGCGCACGGCTGTGAATTTAGGAGAAATTGGGGGTCCCGGTTGACATTGTAAATGAACATAGGGAGGAATACATAATCACTTGGGTACTATGCATGATTGGGTAGGTGGATTTGAAACCCTAGATATTTTAAATTTCTGAATTCAATCACCTTAGCTTTAATCGATTTCTTAATTGAATTGCAATCTTCATCTCTCTCTCTCAACAATTTTCTTCGCTTAACTGAACCTATCGAATTACTTGCGAAATTAGTAGAATTGGTAACCCAATCCTTGTGTTCGACCTCGGTAGACTCTTACCGTGTTTTATTACTTGCGACGACCCGGTACACTTGCCGGAGTCACAACAGTCTGTCACGGCCGTGACCACCATCATGGACTAGCCATGATCAGTTTTGCCTGTGAAGGTCTGGTTCAGCTGACATGTCACGGCCGTGATGGACATCACGGCCTAGCCGTGACCAGCTCTGACATTTCCATTCTTTCTTTTCAGCTCTACTCGATCATGGCCGTGATGGCCATCACGGCTAGGCCGTGATCAGTTCTGTTTGCCTCATTTCCTTGCCTTTCAAGCTCCATCTTCATGCCAGCTCCAACACAACTGATCCTGAGCAATTTAATCTTCGATGCCTGCACACAAGCACCACAAAACCACCTTACCCGTTCCAAGGTAAAAACTATCAAATAATCAAATAAAATACGCCTAAACTATATGAAAATGCATGCAAAATGTCAAGGAAATATGAGGTGAAATCACACTCATCAACAGACAAGTGGAGCAGACAAGTCAGTAGACGATTCAACATACGATTCAGCAGACAAGTCAAGATCTTCATGTTGATCTCGAAAGGGATTGGAAGTTCAACACTCATCATCCTAAGGATCTTATTATTGGAAATCCTTCTGAACTAGTAAGAACCATATCCACACTAAGAGAATCAAGCAATATGGCTTTTATATCAGAATTAGAGTCAAAACGCATTGAAGAAGCTCTTGAGGATGAAAGCTGGATTCTTGCTATGCAAGAAGAACTTAACCAGTTTACCAGAAATGATGTCTGGACTCTTGTCTCTAAGCCTAAAAACAAATATTTTATTGGAACAAGATGGGTCTTCAGAAACAAATTGGATGAAGATGGTAAAGTTGTCAGAAATAAGGTGAGGTTAGTAGCTCAAGGCTATAACCAACAGGAAGGTATTGATTATACTGAAATCTTTGCACCTGTAGCTAGAATAGAAGCCATACACATTTTAATGTCATATGTTACACAACACCAAATCACCCTGTTTCAAATGGATGTAAAAAGTGCTTTTCTAAATGGTATAATTGAAGAAGAGAAGTGTATGTTAAACAACCCCCTGGTTTTGAGGATACTGATAAACCAGATCATGTTTTCAAACTTAAAAAGGCATTATATGGTTTGAAACAAGCACCTAAAGCATGGTATGATAGGCTTAGTTCTTTTCTCATGCATAATGGTTTTACTAGAAGACAAGTAGACACTACTCTGTTCAAGAAATGCTCTAAAGAGAACTTTATTATAGTTCAAATATATGTTGATGATATTATTTTTGGAGGAACTAATGAAAAGATGTCCAAGGAATTTTCAAATCTAATGCAAGCTGAATTTGAGATGAGCATGATGGGAGAATTGAAGTTATTTCTTGGATTACAAATCAAGCAGAAGTGATGGAATTTACATCCATCAACAAAAGTATACCAAGGAGATACTCAGAAATACGAAATGGAAAATACGAAGCTCATGAAAACCCCTATGTAACCCAATGCAAAACTAAGCAAAGATGATGAAGGTAAAAAGGTAGACCAAACTGTCTACAGAGGTATGATTGGCTCTCTATTGTACTTAACTTCAAGCAGATCTGACATTCTATTTAGTGTCTGTATGTGTGCTAGATTCCAATCTGATCCTAGAGAATCTCATATTAAGGCTGTTAAAAGAATATTTAGAAATTTTACTTGGAACTACTAATCTTGGTTTGCTGTATTTAAGATCAAAAGAATACAGATTAGTGGGATATTGTGATGTTGATTTTGCTGGAGACAGAATAGAAAGAAAAAGCACAAGTAGAGGATGTCACTTCATTGGAGCAAGTTTAGTCTCATGGTCAAGCAAGAGACAGACAACTATTTCACTGTCTACAGCTGAAGCAGAATACATCTCTGCTGCTCGTTGCTGCTCTAAACTCTTATGGGTAAAACATCAACTTGAGGATTACTCTATTTATGAACATAACATATCTGTATGGTGTGATAATTCCAGTGCTATATGCTTAACTAAAAATCCAATTCAGCATTCTAAGGCTAAGCATATTGAAATCAAACATCAATTAATTAGGGATTATGTTCAGAAAGGCATCTATGATATTAAGTTTGTTAAAACTGAAAATCAATGGGCTGATATTTTCACTAAACCCTTAGCAGAAGAAAGGTTTTTATTTATTATAGATAATCTAAACATACATTGCATTGTTGAATGACATGTCTGAATGTTAACCTGTCTGTGCTTTATCACCTGTCTATGCTTACCTGTCTGACTCTACTGAGTCACTATGCCAGAACTCAACAGTTTTGTTGAAATGTCTATTAAGTGTTTAATACCATTCCTTATCTAAAGCTAGTCATGTTCACGGTAGTTTATATATCTCGAAACCATGTTTTCATTATGTCTTAAGTGGGCGTTGCGGTTCCCCATACAAATCGTGCCATTTTGAATTAAAAATGTCATTTTTCTCTCTCCTACTTTTATGATCATAAAAGACAATAGATCGGAAAGGTTGAACCTTTACGCTTCAAAATTCCAAAATCTCTTTGTCTTCTCATCTTTCAAACCCTCTTCTCTCTCGAAACCCTAGAACCATTTTCTCTCAAAAATGGCATCATCTAAGCGTCTCTCTACAAAAGAAATTGCTGAGAAATACAATCTCAAAGTTACTGAGATCGAGAAGATCATTCCGGGAAAGACTGTTGATCTTCAACAGATGAAGAAGCTAGATATGGATGTCACTGAAGAGTTGGAATACTCCAAGTGGACTCCTTTCTTCGACATCAAGGAGCTTGTTCACCCTAAGCTCGTTCAAACGTTCAGGAGAAATGATGTGGTTGTCACCAATCGACTCAACGGAATCAAGAGCTTTAAGGCTGAAATGGGGGATAGAACCCTTCTATTCCCCATTAGCTCTCTGGAGCTTGTCACAAAATGTCCAAGAATCAGAGCTAGCTTCACACCCAACTGGGAAGATGAAGTGGGAGTTGATAATGTCGACATTGCCATCTATTGTGTTCCCAAGCCTGTGAACCCTAAACCTGTCAACATGGTGGTCAAGTGCAGATCCTGCATAAATTATTGTTGGAGTGCGTGATTCCAAGGAAAGGCTCCCGAGATAGTGTGACCAAGATGGACAGATTTGCTCTGTACCACTTGATCCACAAAATCAAGGTTGACATCAACGACCTTATCTACATGTACCTTGAGACTATGATCAAGAGAACTAACATGCAGACCTATCCTTATGGGATGTTTCTGACAAGGGTCTTCAGGAACAAGCTGTTTGTTCCAAGTGATGTTCACTTTGTGGACATGTCAATGCCCATAGACAGGAAGATACTGTCTATGATGGACATAAAGGGAATCCCTCTTGCTGATGAAGAGGCAGATTTAGGGTTTAGGGTTTAGGGTTTAGGGTTGAAGAAGAAGAAGAAGAAGAAGAAGAAGAAGAAGAAGAAGAAGAAGAAGAAGAAGAAGAAGAAGAAGAAGAAGAAGGAGGAGGAGGAGGAGGAGGAGGAGGAGGAGGAGGAGGAGGAGGAGAAGAAGAAAGGAGAAGAAGGAGGAAAAGGAGGAGAAGGAGAAGAAGGAGGAGAATGAGCAGAAGGAGGAGAAGGAGAAGGAGGAGAAGCAGAAGGAGAAGGAGAAGAAGGAGAAGGAGAAGGAGAAGGAGAAGAAGGAGAAGAAGGAGAAGGAGAAGGAGAAGGAGAAGGAGAAGGAGAAGGAGAAGAAGAAGGAGAAGAAGAAGAAGAAGAAGAAGAAGAAGAAGAAGAAGAAGAAGAAGAAGAAGAAGAAGAAGAAGAAGAAGAAGAAGAAGAAGAAGAAGGAGGAGAAGGAGAAGAAGAAGAAGAAGGAGAAGAAGAAGAGAAGAAGAAGGAGAAGAAGAAGAAGAAGAAGAAGAAGAAGGAGAAGGAGAAGAAGGAGGAGAAGGAGGAGGAGAATGAGGAGGAGGAGGAGGAGGAGCAGAAGAAGAAGAAGAAGAAGAAGAAGAAGAAGAAGAAGAAGAAGAAGAAGAAGAAGAAGAAGAAGAAGAAGAAGAAGAAGAAGAAGAAGAAGAAATGAGAAGAAGGAGGAAAATGAGGAGAAGGAGGAGAAGGAGCAGAAGGAGGAGAAGAAGGAGAAGGAGAAGGAGGAGAAGGAGAAGGAGAAGGAGAAGGAGAAGAAGGATAAGGAGAAGAAGGAGAAGGAGAAAAAGGAGAAGGAGAAGGAGGAGAATGAGTGATAAGCCTCTGGCTCATCTAGTTTTATGACTAGTATGACCGTGGTTTTGTGCCAATTATATCTCGTTTTCACCCAAATTAGGCTTGATTGTCCTCAAGCAAGGTTTTGAGTCCCTTAAGTAGTTTTAGGTTTATTTAGTCAGTTTTTGAGTCAAATAAAGCACTTATGGCTATTTCATGTTTTCAGGTTGACTTAGAGTCCAAGGAATGAAGGAAACAATGGAAATTGCAATCTGGAAACACTCGCCACACGAGCAGACTACTCGCCCCGCGAGAGTGAGGACCAGCCAGTGCCAGAAAAGTCATGTTCTCTGCCTCGCTCTGCGAGCTATTGCTCGCCTCGCGAGCCTGAAGTCAGCAAGCATTACGGTCATCCCGTGACACCCATCACGGGCGTGAAGAGAAACCCCTGGAAGACAGAGACCATCACGGCCTGGCCGTGATGAAGGTCACGGCCATGACAGATAAGCACCCGAAGACAGAGATCATCACGGCCTGGCCGTGATAGGCATCACGGCTGTGACAACCCAGGTTTTGAAGACTCGCCTCGCGAGAGTTACACTCGCCTCGCGAGAATACAAATTCAGGAGGCGCCATTTTAATATTCGCCTCGCGAGAGGCCACTCGCCTCGCGAGAATGCGCAGTTTCTGAAAGTTATAAATAGCTGTTTAGGATAGAACAGAATCATCTTTTGCTAATCCTTGTTTTCGAATTTCTCTGGTTGTATTGCGTTTTTGATGGAGAACTAATCTCCCTAGGTTGATCTGCTGTAATCGGCTTCCGCCAACACTTGAGGTCTTGTAATTTCTGATTTAATTCTCTTCTCTCTTTCAATGATATTCGTTATTCTCTGTTTGCTTAATTCAGTTTGTATCGAATTAGTGTTGATTTATTTTCGATGATTTTATATTCCTAAACTTAATCGCGTTTGCTTAATTCGCGTGCGTTCAATTCGTGTTTGCTTAATTCAAGAAGGGCTTCATCCGTTTGCTTAATTCGGAATTAGGAATATATGTCCGTGAGCGTCGGTTTAAGCATTGTTAATCGATGCTACAATCGAAAAGGGATTAGACTCCGCTAAGGGCATGGAATTACATGAACTGATGATAGTGGGAAACGAAACAGCAGATTGATCGTCTTAGTCTTATTTGATAATCACGTAATTTGCTCGGTTTTTATGCTCTGTTTTCATTCTGTTTTCCAATCAATTTCAAACCAAACACCCCCCCAAGAAAACTGATTTTCTGCGATAATAGCACTACAAGAGTCCTTGTGATACGATACCCGAGTTGTCGCACACTAAACTACATTTTTACTAACCGCTCATCTTTTGACGCGTGCGCGACAGCGCGTCAAATTGGCGCCGTTGCCGGGGACTCTTGTTTGTTGTTCTCGCTTTCTTTTTTTTTCGTTTTTGTTTTGAATTAGAGTGGCCACTAGGTCTACTTGTCCTGACTTGTGTGATTTTGATCCTGAAATTGAAAGAACACTGCACACACGCCGTAGGGCAATTCAGGCAAGCACTAGTGGTAATTCTGATTTCGAACCTGTTTTTGATAACATGGGTGACCAAAGGACATTGAGGCAGCTTGCTGCCCCTGATGTTAACTACAATGGGTTGTGTATTGAGTATGCTGGTGTGGTTGCTCCTTTTGAACTTAAATCTGGTTTAATACACTTGTTGCCAAGATTTAGTGGTCTTGCAGGTGAGGATCACATAAGCATTTGAAGGAATTCCAGGTGGTCTGTTCTACACCCTTGAGGCCGGAAGGCATTACTGAAGACCATATCAAATTGCGAGCCTTCCCATTCTCCCTTGAAGGCGCTGCAAAAGATTGGCTATATTATTTGGAGCCAAATTCTGTTACAACTTGGAATGATCGAAGAAGGTTTTCCGGAAAGATACTTCCCGCCTCCGCAGCCGCTTCCATCGAGAAAGGAGATATGTGGCATCGGGCAAAGCAATGAGTCATTGCCGAGCAGTCTGGGAGAGGTTCAAGAAGTTGGTATCTAGCTGCCCTCAACACCAGATTTCTGAGCAGCTCCTTATTCAGTATTTTTATGAGGGATTGCTCCCAATGGACAGAAATATTTTGGATGCCGCTAGTGGAGGAGCACTCGTCGATAAAACTCCAGTGCTGCCAAGCAATTGATTGAGAATATGTCATTAAACTCCCAGCCATTCACAACCAGGAGCAACTCTGTCGAGACAAGGGGTGTAAATGAGATCCAAGGTTCATCTTCCAACAAGGCACTCGAAACCAGTAATCGATGAGCTCACTTATTTGGTGAAGCAACGGCAATGGAAAAGGTTCAGCCGGCGAGGTTGTGTGGCATGTGTAGTTCTCCCTGAGCATCCGGACCGACACGTGCCCTATTCTGAAGGATGGGTCAATCACTGATATGCCTCAAGCTTATGCAGCTAATCTCTACAATCAAGGCAATAATCAGAACCGGTATGGCACCCCTGACCTCTCCACAAATAGGTACCATCCCAACTGGAGGAATCACCCTAATCTGCGGTATGGGAACTCATCCCAACAACAACCGGTGGCACCACCACCGAATCCTCCTCAAGTGACCACTTCTGCACCTTCCGGACCTTCATTAGAAGACTTGGTCAAGCAAATGGCTGCACAAAATCTCCAGTTTCAGCATCAAGTTGGACAGTCTCGAGCGAAGCAGATGCTAGCATTCAAGATTTGAGGACACAGATTGGACAGCTTGCCACATCCATAAACAACTTACAGCAAGCTCAGGGAACGAACCAACTACCTGCACAGACAGTGGTGAATCCCAATGCCCCCAATCCTAATGTGAGTGCCATTTCTTTGAGATCCGGGAAAGTAGTAGAGGGAGCCCCTGAGAAAGATGAAGAAAGCTGTTGAGGCCATTCCCGAGCCCTCTGTTGTTGAAGCCGAGAGAGAGTGTATGTGCCTCCGATTCCCTTCCCACAAAGAGTGCAGAAAAATAAGAAGGTTGATGGGGAAGACAAGGAGAAGGAGATCTTAGATGTGTTCAGAAAGGTGGCGGTAAACATTCCACTCCTAGATGTGATTAAGCAAGTCCCAAGGAATGCAAAGTTTATGAAGGATTTGTGTACCCACAAGAGGAGTATGAAGGGTAATCAGAGAGTTAACTTAGGGTGAAATGTTTCAGCCCTCATTCAGCCCAAACTTGCCCCCGAGAAGGTTCTGATTTCAGCCCTCACCCAGGCACTGCCACAGAAGTGCAAGGATCCGGGCACTTTCACTATTCCATGCACCATTGGGGACAGCAAATTCGACAATTGCATGTTGGATTTGGGAGCCTCCATAAATGTCATGCCCACCTCCGTTTTCAACAACCTTGATCTGGGCCCTTTGCAACATACAGGACTTACCATACAGTTGGCCACTGGGACCAATGCTCGCCCCATGGGAGTGGTAGAAGATGTGTTGGTACGAGTTGATGATTTGATTTTCCCCGCCGACTTTTACATCCTGGACATGGCAGGGGAAACCAATTCAAGTAGATCACCAATCATCCTGGGCAGGCCATTCATGAAGACGGCAAAGACGAAGATAGATGTTGATGATGGAACCATGTCCATGGAGTTCGGTGACATTATTGCAAGGTTCAACATTTTTGATGCTATGAAGCATCCATTGGAAGAGCACTCTGTTTTCCAAATAGAGTTGCTCTCCGAAATTGTTGATGACACCTATGATGACTTGGTTGCTGATTTTCCATCCATTTCTGATTTTAATGATGTTTATTCATGTAATGACTGTACTAACGCTAACCCTTGTGTTGTTTGTGCTGAGATTGATTCTACCTTGCAGGGTGATAGTGTAAGTGAAGCTGTCTGTTCGGCTGGAATTCTTGACAGCCCGGCTGCTCCAAACATACCATCTGTGGAGCAGCCACCCTCCTTGGAGCTTAAGCCACTTCCTGGCAATCTGAAGTATGCTTACTTGGAGAGGAATGAAAAACTCCCAGTTATCATTTCCTCCAACCTTGACTCTGACCAGGAAGCCAAACTCTTGGAGGTTTTGAAGAAGCACAAGAGAGCAATTGGATGGACCTTGGCTGATATTCCAGGAATTAGCCCCTCTAGATGTATGCATAGGATTCTATTGGAGGATGGGGCTAAACCAGTTAGGCAGCCGCAGAGGCGGCTAAATCCATTGATTCTGGATGTGGTAAAGAAGGAGGTAACAAAACTCCTGCATGCGGGTATCATATACCCCATCTCTGATAGTACTTGGGTGAGCCCAGTGCAAGTTGTGCCCAAGAAATCTGGCCTCACAGTGGTAAGAAATGAGAACAATGAGCTTGTCCCCACTAGAGTCCAGAATAGCTGGAGAGTCTGTATTGACTATAGGAGGTTGAACCAGGCCACTCGAAAGGATCACTTTCCTTTGCCGTTCATCGATCAGATGCTCGAACGGCTGGCCGGTAAATCCCACTACTGTTTTCTTGATGGCTTCTCCGGATACTTCCAGATCCACATTGCACCGGAGGATCAGGAGAAGACCACTTTCACGTGCCCCTTCGGCACGTTTGCCTATAGGAGGATGCCATTTGGCCTTTGCAACGCTCCTGGCACTTTCCAGAGATGCATGATTAGCATTTTTACTGAATTTATTGAAAATTGCATGGAAGTGTTCATGGATGATTTCACAGTATATGGCTCCTCATTTGATGCATGCTTGCATAGTCTGAATTTGGTTTTAGAAAGATGTATTGAAACTGATCTTGTGTTGAACTATGAAAAGTGTCATTTTATGGTTGAACAGGGGATTGTTTTGGGGCGTGTTATTTCTAGAGAGGGTATCTCAGTAGATCCTGCTAAAATTGATGTGATTTCTACATTGCCTTACCCATCTTGCGTTCGCGAGATTCGTTCTTTTCTTGGTCATGCAGGTTTCTACAGGCGCTTTATTAAGGACTTCAGCAAGATAGCTCTCCCTCTGTTGAACTTGCTGAAGAATGATGCCATATTCAGCTTTGATGATAACTGCAAGAAGGCGTTCGACTTCTTGAAAAAGGCATTGACCTCTACCCCCATCATCCAACCCCCTGACTGGACCCTCCCTTTTGAGCTCATGTGTGATGCTTCTAACTATGCTGTGGGGCCGGTCCTGGCACAAAGGGTAGGCAAGTCTGCACATGTCATTTACTATGCTTCTAGGACTTTAGATGCTGCACAATGTAATTACACCACCACTGAAAAGGAACTCCTAGCTGTTGTTTTTGCTCTCGATAAGTTTAGATCATATTTGCTAGGTTCCAAGGTTATTGTTTTCACTGACCATGCAGCCACGAAATACTTGTTGAAGAAGCCTGAAGCAAAGCCGAGGTTGATTCGGTGGATGTTGTTGCTCCAAGAGTTTAATGTAGAGATAAAGGACAAGAGTGGAGCTGAAAATTTAGTGGCTGATCACTTGAGTAGGATAGAGAGGGATGAGGATCCTTCCCCCATTCAGGATGACTTTCCTGATGAGCAGCTTTTACAGTTGCATGGCGTTACCCCTTGGTTTGCCGACCTTGTGAATTACCTAGTTCTTGGTGTCTTCCGACAGAGCAACTAGGTCACAAATCCACAAACCAAAGAGCGACGCCAAGTATTATGTTTGGGACGATCCATTTCTTTGGAAGTTTTGTAGTGATCGGGTGATTAGGCGATGTGTCCCCCGACTATGAGATTGAGTCTATTTTGCACTTTTCTCATGCCTCTCAAGTAGGGGGACACTTTGGGCCACAGAGGACTGCGAGAAAGGTCCTAGATTCTGGTTTTTATTGGCCCACCATCTTTAGAGATGCTTATGAGGTGTATCGGACTTGTAAGGAGTGTCGACAGGCAGGTACAGACCATCACTCGCAAGAGTGAAATGCCACAAACAACCCATGCTCTTTCTGTGAGGTGTTTGACATGTGGGGATCGACTTTATGGGTCCTTTCCCTGCATCTTTTGGCTTTCTTTACATTCTCTTGGCTGTTGACTATGTTTCAAAGTGGGTGGAAGCTATCCCCACTAGGACTAACGATTCTAAAGTTGTTGCAAATTTTGTTAGGTCCAATATTTTTGCAGGTTCGGCATACCTCGTGCCATCATCGGTGACAGGGCACTCATTTCTGCAACCGCACCATGGAGGCTCTACTCCGGAAGTATGGGGTTGTGCACGAGTCTCCACCGCTTACCATCCTCGGACCAATGGCGGTGAGATCTCCAACAGGGAGATAAAACAAATCCTAGAGAAAGTTGTGCAGTAGAATAGGAAGGATTGGAGCCGCCGTCTAGAAGACGCACTTTGGGCTCAGAGGACCGCTTTCAAGACGCCCGATAGGGATGTCCCCCTTTAGGCTTGTATTCGGCAAGGCATGCCATCTCCTGTGGAAGTTGAGCACCGTGCTTATTAGGCGGTCAAGTCATGTAACTGGAAATGCAAAAATCTGGTATTGAAAGGAAACTCCGATTCTGAGCGGCTTGAAGAGCTTAGGCTAGAAGCCTATGAGAGCTCTCGGATTTATAAGGAGAAAACCAAGCACTTTCATGATAGGTTGATTGCTAGGAAGGAATTCTCTGTGGGTCGGGTTTTTTCTTGTTTAACTCCACTTTGAAATTGATGGCTGGGAAACTTCGGTCCCGGTGGATTGGACCATTTGTTGTTACTAATGTTTTTCCTCATGGTGCAGTAGAGATTAAAAGTGCAGGTAGCAACAAGGCATTCAAAGTTAACGGGCAGCGGCTGAAGCTATTTCATGAGAGCTCGGGACCTGTGGATGCTACTGTTGAGGAGTTCTCTTTGGGGGAGCCCACCTACACTACAACCTGATCAGGGAGCACCCTTTCCTTTCCCTCACTCTGTTTTGATATTTGTGTTGTTCATTGAGGACAATGTATGTTTTAAGTGTGGGGGAGGGAACCGTTTGTTTTGTTGTGTTTTGTGTTTTGTTGTGTTTTCTTTTCGCTCTTGAATAATTTGAGAAGCTCAAGAGCATTTGTGTCTTGTGTCGGCAAGCTTGGTAGGTTTTGGTTGATTTAGCACAGATTGATAGCATGATTTATGTTGATGATTCCCCCTAGGTTTTTGAAATTTGGAAATTGTGATCCCCATTTGAAAAATTGAAAACTGAACTTTGAGATATTTTGTTGTGGGAGCATGATTTATGATAAGTTTGGGGTGATAGGGTGCACACACTAGGGATAGAATCTCGGTCAAACAATTTGCA